>JAKEPQ010000871.1:35260000-36460000 GCA_024500445.1 Entomyzon cyanotis | reverse complement strand
ACAGTCTGTTAATATATGTCTCCTGTATTACCAAGGGAACACTAAACTCAGAGACAAGTTGTGTTGCTCAGCAGATTTGTGCAAAATCTACACAATCACTCCAGGACGACTTTTAGCCACTTGGAGACCATGCACTGCTGCTTCTTGGCATAAGAGCAAGAACATTAGTGAAATTCTGTTATGGAATCATCCCAAATATACTATGTTTCCCTTTCATGACAGAGGTAAAAGACTATAAAGTAAATGGAATTTTAATTACTCAAAGTCAAGCTGCAATTCAGACCTAGCAAGGAACAAATCCCCCAGACTCTTCAGAAGTTATGTCCAGATGATAAACAAGTGCACTAAAATACTAATTAGCTATAAGATTTGTGTCTTATTGAAACCATGTTTCCGTTTACTGTATTCATTAGGAACTTTTAGCAATATAGAGCATTGAGACTGATTTCTGTTTGCTTAGTTTTTTCCAGTAGCCAACCAACTAAGGTTCATTAGAGAAATCATGGATGCACATGTAAATTGTTCTGTACAATTTCTGACCCCTGTGTAGGAAGTTACAGTAACAACTTCATCTTTACAAATAGTGTGGCTTTCACACTGATTAATGTCCTTGCACATATAAGCTCTGTGATACTGGAAGTTTTTGCATTGGGATTTTACAAAATTTATACTTTCTCTTCCTAAAGTCTGGAGCAAATCCTCCTCTCAAGATTGTCTCCCAGATCCATTAACTTAAAGGACCTTGTGTTATACTACTGTTACAGGTATTGAGATTTGCTCAAGGCATTTAAGAAAGCAAGATTGAATCAAATTTAATATTTGAGTCTTAATTCCTTGGGATATTTGGCAGTGATCCAAAACAATATCTTCTTACAAACATTACTGTGACAAAACTTTGTATATATTTCTGTAAGGATTTTGATTAAGATTGTAAGCACTGATTGTCCTCATTTAGTAAAGCATTTAAACCCACATTTAATCTCAAGATTCTAAAAGAAAAAATATCTTAAAAGGTATGTGTGTATGAGTATCTGTACACACAGACACACACATTCACATATGCAGATACACTTACAATTTAAGGTCCTTTCTGTCTGTGTATAACCCCCTCTACACATCTCAATACTCAAAAAGGTTTAGAAAAAGGCAGTGAATTGCTCAAGTCCACACAAATTTACCTGATACTCAACCATTTGAAAGTTAGAATATTAATATTGAAGACACCATACATCTCACATTGCCCATATAATAAACCTCTGCATTACTCTCATCCAGGAAAAGAAATTGTTTAGCAACAATCAGCCTTAGCTCCTGCCTCCATGTATATATATTTTTAACAAATTTTGGCTTTGCAGCAAGGTATTTGCTGAACAAGAGTACTACAGTGGCTAATATAAGCACTGAATAAGTGAATCAACTGATACATTTTGAAGTAAATATTATTCATGTTTTAAGAGAAAATTTTTGTTAAATCTACAGGAAGAGTCTTATTTTAAAATGGCTTTGCATACATGCATAAATTTTTGGCTGATTCTTAGCAGTCAACTAAAATGTATATTTGATCCATCCTTCCTTCCTTCCTTCCTTCCTTCCTTCCTTCCTTCCTTCCTTCCTTCCTTCCTTCCTTCCTTCCCTCCTTCTCCAGGCAGTTGTTATACCGGTTTTATCCTACAGATGTTAAAATATGTGCATTTGTTTGCAGTTAGAATGCTAATAGATATAATTTCTCCATAATACAGAATTTTTAACTGTTTTATTAATGATGTTAGGTAAGTTTGCACATAGTTTATTATACCAAAATAATACACTCCATGGTAAAGCTGTTCCAGATATATGCAGTGACTGCTAAGTAAACAGTTTGATGTACAATGTTTTAGAGAAGTTGAGTAGTTGATTCTTCAATGCAGTGCACAAAAAAGAAGCACAATGATACTTCCATCATTATATCATCTTTTTGACCCCACTGTATTCCTTCTATCTTGTGACAAATAGCCAGGTTATGTACTTCCTGACCTGAATGCTTAATGCTCAATATTCTGATTAGGAGACTTTAATTAACTTTTCTCTGTGAATTTGTCTACTCAAGTTTCAAACACATTTCAGTTTGGCATCCAGTGTGCATCACATTTTAATTATGTGCTGTGTGAAACAAGCTTCTTTTTGTTTGCTTTAAAGTTTACACCTGATGATTTCCTTTGTGTGTCCCTTGGGTTTTCTGCTATTAAAATTTTTAGATAATAGTTGTAATTCATCATCATTACCCATTTCCTTCTCTGTGTGTTTCTACCTCCTTCCCTTCTTGTCTTCCTTCCACTCTTGGAAGTTTTACATTAATGCATTGCTCCTTGTAATGAAGCTGTTCTTCAACTCTGGTAGCATTTTGTGTCTTTCTTAAGTTCTACTATATAATTTTTGTAATATTGTAACCTGAGTTCCTGTGTTGTATCATGGAATAATAAATTGACAATTTTTATTTTTTTTTAACATGGCTTTTCAGTAGTTTTTGATTTCTTCCTCCTATGTCCTTATATTGTGTCTGTCCCTGAGCACATCAACTCAGTAGTTAGTGGTCTTAAAGAAACAAATATGCACAGTGAGACTATCGCCTGTGCCTGAGTGACACCTGATTTCAGGGTCTTTAAGGTGTATGTGTTGCTCGCAGGTTTTCCTTAAATTTACAATTTGGAGTTTGTCTACATGGATTTTTTTAAAATTTATTGTAATTCTTCATCTTTTCATGCAAATTTTAGATTTACTTCCTCCAGAGAAAATCCTCAGAGACATTTTGGCTCAGACCATGACTACATCAGGTCTTGTTCATCTCTGCCCATGAGCTGAGCTGGTTTGATGCACTATCAATATCTCAGAAGCTTATGAGATCATGCCAAATTTATGATTTTTCAGGTACACTTCTATTCTGCAAACACCTTGCTTATCATCACTTCAGATTGCATAGTGAAGTCACACCTGTCAACAAAGTGCAGCTGGGCCACTGCACTCCACCACCACTCTTTGCGCAGTTTCCTTGGTTTATAGTAGCATACATCCTATTTCAGCTGTGTTGCCATAGCAAGCAACATTAAACATCCTTTGTTCAATTCACTCTTTTCTTATCTTTCCTCTCTCTCAAGCCATCAACTCTGGAGAGCAATTTCGCAGGAATATAACCTTGATTGTGCTTGTGTTGCTGACACTGATAGGAGTAAGAAGAGTAGCCCCATCTTACCTTGTTTATGTTGTTTCTTAGACAGTACATGTGACAAACAAGCTTTTAAATTTCCCTCAAATATTTGATATTATATGATTCAGTGCAGGGCTGCACGCTCACTTTTAAGTTTTATGTTAGTTGCATTATTTATGTTGATAAGTCTGTGTTTTTCCTAGCTGCTGATGGAATCTTTTGGATGATCATTTGAATGAAAAATTGGCTTGTTTGGCTCGGTTGGTTTTTATCTCGGCTTGTAAAAGATATATATTTGTTACAAAGTGTTGCTTTTCTACTTTATGCATTGGAAGCTACTTGCACACATTTCCTCAGCATAAAGAATTGTTTCAGTGGGGTCATGGCCCTCGGAGTTCAGCTGGCTGTCAGCATTCCAGCTGAATGGCATCTGCACTTACATCCTGCTTCAAGGAGAAATGCAAACAATCATGCTGCTTCAGGAACAAAAATCTCAATATTTATGTTAAAATCATTTTTGATTAAAAGCCAATTACACTGAAGATGATGCAAATCTGTCCTGCTTTTGTTTGGGCAAATCCAGAGATAAAAGCCCTGGATTGAAACTTACTCTTCTCCTCCTCATTGAACTATCTGTAGTTTTGAAATTTTAGCTGCTCTATAATCTCAATCGGCCACACAGGGTGCCAAAATATATGACCATATGAAGGAAGTATGCAGAAGCAGTGACTGTTAGCTACCTCTAAACTGCCAGCTTCCATACTGACTGTCTTGGGCAGTTTTAGGGAGTTCCTGGTTGATTGTGTATCAGATTTGCAGGGGGAGTACAGTTTAAAATCTGCAAGTTATGTGATTTTGCCATTCTCTGGGGAACAAGGAAATAAAATTTTCATCAGGTCTATGAAACTATGCTTTCTTGTGGTACATCCTATACAGAAGAGAAAACATAGTTTAAAATGGCATCTCCATGAGATTTGTGTGTGGATCTGTTTAGCTGGGTAATGAGTAGCATTCAAATAGTATGAAAGATTTATAGCTTGGTCCTTACTTGACACAATAATGTTGACACTTACTTTTACAAACAGGAGTTCCCTATGTGTCTGTGTTGAAACTGTATATAATCACGTTGCAAGGAATATCTCATATATATTAAAACAGGCTAATATACCAACCTCCGTATATTCAGTACATATTTTATAAAAGCATACCATTTTAAAAACTGAAAAAAGGAAAAGTATTATAGAACACTCATGTCTGTAAAAACAAACACTTCAGCATATAATCAACTTATTTGAATGCTTAAATACCTTTAAGTTAATGATTATGAACAGAAATGGATTTAAGCATAGATTGAGACTCAGGCTAAAACAATACATTCCTTAGTGCCGGGGAAATGTGTTTCACTGTTCATGAATAAACATAGCATGCACAGTATGATACCACAAGAGAAAAATGATATAAGAGGAAAAGTTCCTCCTGCAAAATAAATGGCCTGTAATGTAAAATAAACACATGACAGCAAATGGAAGAAATAAAAAATAAGCAAACTACAAGACTATTGTATCACTGAATCAAGCACACACATAAGGCATTCTATTCTGTTTATACTTTCATGGGGTGATTTAATCAACCTATCTACATAGCTATCAGAGTACTTTTATTTTTTCTTCATTTCTTTCTATTTAGATCAGAAATGAGGGCTGCTTCCCCCCTTCCACCCACTCCCCATCCCCAAATCGGATTGAAATTCCCATGTAGGTCAGTTCTGTTTGCCATAGGACCTTGTGTGTAGGCTAAAAGGATAAAATGGCAAAATAGATGTACCAAGTTTTGCTTTCTCTGATTGTTCATTTCTTGAGTGTATTCCAGTGAGCAAGGTTTAAATTCTTAATATATCACATTAAATAACCTACAAAGAAGTTCACTCAGAACAAAAGAGAGCAAGGGAAGGATGAGACAGAAACCTTTGCAGAAAATCTTCTGTAGGTAGTTCATGCACATACTAATTTCTGTTGTACCATTCCTGATTCTCAGAAGCAGATCAAACTTGAAAGAAGACTGAATTCAAGTTCTATTTTTGCTACTTGAACTGAGCACTTTGCATGGCTCTTATAATCTTCAAAGGTTGCCTCCTTCTTTATGAATAATGTGTCCTTAAAGCAATGTTGTCAAAATAAAAAAGCAGGTAAGTCACAGCACAATTATAATTGTTACTAGTAGTAAAGGGCAAAGGTTTTTTTTGTTTTTTTTTAATAAATTTTCAGATTAAATGGATAAGCCTTGGTCCAAGAAACAATTTGAAACAGAAATTTTAGTCTAATTATTCCAATCACACAAATCCTCTCTAATTAGAATTGATAATAAACTGAAAAGTTGAATCAAATATACTCAAACTTAATGGCATTCAAAGGTTACTTGAATATCAATTCAGATTAGATATTTCAGGAACTTCTCTGAAAATATTGTCAGCATTTTAAGCTATACATCTAAACAAGCTCTTGTTATCTTCCTATTTCTTCTTTTTTTGCATCATTTAAATTTGGTACTACATATCAATTATGCAATATTTGCATTGCCTATTAATGCAGAGCTCTGGGCAAAAATAGTCAAATATAATTTTTCTAGATTTTTCCTCTAATTATTTTCTTTTTCATTTGAAAAACAGTTTTTAAAAAGCTGAAGGCTCAAATGGGATCAGTAAATCTGCCATACTGTGAGGCAGTAAAAAACCTAAGGAATACATTTAAAGGTATATCTAGGAACCTTATTTTCCTTTGCACTGAGAGTTGGGATCCTAAATTCCTCTTGACCAAAATCTTATTCATATGCAAAAATTCAGAAGGCAGAATCAATCACTTAAAAATGTCCAGATCTTCTGAATTAGAACTTATAGAGCTGTTGAACATTGAGGTATTTTGTTATAAACTTCTATGCAAGTCCAGAATTTTTAAACTCTCTTCACATCAGTACACATTTACTTTCAATTAACCTGAGAACTCTATTTTATATGACCAATTCTGCTAATTAATATTGCCCTAAACATAATTTTCCTGCTCTAAATTTAACCAAGATTTCAGAGGCATTAAATTTAAAACTAACAGCCCAGTCTTAGAAAAGGTTGATTATATTTTCTGTTCAAGAGATTTAGGACAGATATGTCATAAGAATTAGAAGAATTTAGATAAACTAGTGGCACGTGAGAAACTTAACATATAGGATCTACAGTAGTTTTCATCTTGTAACATAAAATTAGGTCTCATTTACAAAACAATATCTGAGGTGTTTAAAATGTATTAGATTTCAAGGGAAGAAAAGTCCTCATCTACAACATAAGGACAGCAAATGATCCTAGATTAATGTCATGGTTTAACCCCAGCCAGCAACCAAGTACCACACAGTCACCCTCTCCCTCCCATACCAATGAGATTTGGGACAGAACTGAAGCAGTAAAAGGTAGATAACTGCTGGATCGAGATCAAGTCAGTTTAATAGGGAAAGCAAAAGCCATGCACACAAGCAAAACAAGGAATGAATTCACTGCTTCCCATGGGCCGGCAGGTGTTCAGCCATCTCCAGAAGAGCAGGTAACTTTCACAGGTAACTGTGACTTGGAAGACAAACAACATCACTCCAGATGTCCCCCCCTTCATCCTTTTCCCCCCAGTTCTATACTTACCATGATGTTATATAGTCTGGAATATCCCCCTGGTCAGTTTGGGTCACCTGTCCTGGCTATGTCTCCTCCCAACCTCCCAGGCACCCCCAGACTCCTCATCAGGGTGGCAGCATGAAAAGCAGAAAAGGCCTTGGCTCTGTGTAAGCCCTGCTCAGCAATAACAAAAACATCTCTGTATTATCAACCCTGTGTTCAGCACAAATCCAAAACACAGCCCCATACCTGTCACTGTGAAAAACGTTCACTCTACCCCAGCAAAATCAGCACAATTAAGCACTTCAATATCTTTTCTTGGTCTGTCCAAATGTTGGTCAAGGGCTATGGTGACTTTCAAGTTGTTGCATCTCACATCTTCCTGAAGGATATTTTGAGAGGTCCAGTGGGAGGTCTCTTTGCATTGCCTCATGCCTGCAGTTGTGACTTATAAACAATGGCACGGCTTGTTCAAATCATAGACACTCTTTATGAATTGCACCGAGTGTCAAAACACAGATTCCTCTGTATGTATTCCTCCAGATGTTATTTGAAGGGGAAAACAAAAAGTAGAAAAGCATGTATAATCGGCATCATGCACCCCTATACACATTCACATCAAATACTCTATTCAACTTAGTTATTCCAAATACTTGAAAAAACCTGAGGTAGCTTCTGGATAACCATAAGTCTGAGATGGGAGATGAAACTCTTAAACTTGCTTGAGTACTTAAACAGGTAGGAGGTATGCAGTCAAACTGGTTAAACCAGAGGGAATAAAAAACCAAATGGTCTTATTCATCTCAGTTCTGCCTAGAAAGCCTCTGCACAACAGATATTTAATAACACTCCATTCAGCTTCTCTCCAGTACATAAGATGTGTCAGAGCCAAGTCAGACTGTCTGTGAGCCCCTGGAAAGTGTTAATTGACAGAAACCTGAAGAGGTGAATCCTTAAGGTCACAAAGGACAGCAGATAGCATATCACTACAATGAAGGTAAAGTAAAATTACATTTAGTGTTTGTGTTAGGTCAATCAAATGACTTCCCAATGGATTGTAAAACACTGAATAAAGCATTATGAAGCAATACTATAACCTCTTTAATAGTTTCAATTTGCACTTAGTTGAAAGAAGATAAGTTTGCAGAATGAAAAAGTTGCATATGCTGCCTGCCTCCATTAGAGAATTAGACAGTATAAAATAATACATATGGCAAAATTTGTTCTGAGTTGTTTTTATTTTCCTAATTCTTAATTTTATTGCTATTTTCAGAATGTTGATAGCTTGAACTTTATTTTTCTGATTTTTACATGATGCAGAAGGAATAACTCAAAGAATTAAAGTCACTTTGTGTGAGGTCTAAAGCAAGAAGAAAAAGGAATTACTAGTTGACCAAAGAGATTAATATAGGCTAATTTAAAAAGTCAAAGAATAAGTGTTTAGAAATACCTTCCACAGAATTCTTAGTCTTTCTTCCAAGTTTTACCGGTTTTATTTTCATTTTGTTTGTTTTCTTTTTTTTTTTTTTAATATGATCTCCTGACTTTTGAAGGTACATATTTGCTTTTTAATATGGTCATTAAAATTATTGTTTTTATTATAATAACAGTAAAAATAATAATGGTGTTTAAGAAGAGTAACAAGATTACTCCTTAAAGAAATAGTCAGAAGAATAATGAGCATTTAGCTTTTTGTGCTTTATTAGCCCTGTAGCCTGTATTCTTGGATTAAGCAAATTGTCAAGAGAAAAGGAAAAAAAATTAAAAACCCTGTTATAACTACTTCCCTAATAATTTTGTTTATAACCAGAAGTAATTTTATCTAAACTTGCAAGCTTCAAGCATGATAAATGGATTTCCACGGAGCGATGTGTGTCTTGTCTGTCACAAGACACAAAGCACAGTAATAGTAATATTCCACAAATAGCCATTTGCATCCTGTGAATGCATCTTAGCCCAGGTTACATGGAATTATTTTTGGCAGGAAGCAGGTGGTCTTCTGATAGAGCCATGAGGAGACAGGCTAGACCCAAAATGAAATGGTAAAAAATGTGTGTGGAATAAATCTTTTCCCTATGATTCCCTGGGTAACACAGGTGGATGTGGATGCTGCATCAAGCAATGGTCTGCCAGGACACAGACCAAGGCAGGGTGTATGTAGGACATGGATAAATGTCCTTCTGCTCTCAGTCTTCACAAACCTGTAGGTCTGTGGACAGCTCCTATGCAGAAATGGTGGTAATTATTATTCCATTTCTTCTTGGTTTGAAAAAAGACAGAAGCACAGTAAAATCAGGAATCTCACAAAGGATTTTCATTTCAGGTTCTTTTGCCCAATGCTATATTGCAGACATCTCTAGTTATTTTCGCTATTTTGGTTGCAAAAGGGGAAAAAAATTAGAAAAAAGGCAAAAAGTTTACATCTAGTATTTAAAGAACTTATAATTTATATAAATAGGCAAGAAGTAAATGGCTAACTATGATAATATAACAAAAAATGTTGTTTGTGGAATAAATTGGATGAAGGGTTAATTCATTATTTACCTTTTATAATTTAAGTTGTATGGTACAAAAGCAAAATCTAAGGCCAGCAGCAGAACAATGATGTTCCCTTTACACACATATAGTTTTTCTACTGGTACATAGAGAGTACCAATATGGACATTAGTAGACTAGGAAGTAGACAGTCCTGGACCATGCAATGCCCCAGGAACCTGATACCTTAGCAGGGATTCAAGGCGTGTTGAAGTTCTCCAGCAGCTCAAGGACACATCACATTTGTGTATAAAATGGGGTGAAGAGCCTGGGGAAATGGAGAGTTGGTTCCATGATGTGTCAGCATTTGGTTGTTCTTTATATAGCATAACATATGGCATATTCTGTTTTCTTCCCCTCCCATTCTCTGTATTGAAATTATTTTCTACAAAATGATGAAAGGCATAAATGTTCTTGGCTGAAAGCCTCCTCTATTGAAATGGGAGTGGTAGGGAAAGAGGAGGGTGATGACTGCAGAGGAGTTCAATGTAAAATTAAGACATTATTTTCAAATTATTTTTTCATGTACCTAGAGTATAAAATGTGAAGATTATTCAGGATGTCCTATTTTGATAATTATTCTCTTTGTTCATACTACTGTAATACAGCCACAAGTGCATTATACCTCTTTCCTGATATAAGTCTATATTTTATGCAAGCTAATAACTTCAAAGTACAGTGCAGGTTGTTCAAATCACTTTTATTATACAGAGCATATTCAATATAGGATAGAAATATTTGCCTACTAAAGTCTCTTTTATAATGGATTGTATTGAATTTGCTGGTTCTAAACTAAATATCAACCATAAGGTAAGAGTGGGAAGGAACAGATGGAGAGTTCATTTCTCAAAATGTATTGGAATCAAAATACATTATTTAAAATTCATATCCAAATGTGGCTCTGAGAAATTATAAATGATACTCTACACTCTTTTTATAGTGATGGATCTGATACAGTATTAACATAATGATTGTGTAACAATGACAGTAAAGAAATAATATCTGTTTAGCATTATTAGTGTTACTGTTGCAAATGTATAGCTGCTGTCTTACACAAGGAAACAAGACTGAATTTGAAAAAGGAACTTGTCAGAGTGTCATATTTGAGGATTGGAGCCATAACAGTTTCCAAGAACTAGTGAAATATATTATTACTGATGTGGTCATTTTTGTCATTAATCTTGTTCCCATTGCAGTGAACCTTTGTATGTGTATTATATTGTCCCTAACTCATACTAATTTAGCTTTTGGGAAAAAACTCTTACAAAAGTATTTATTAACAACTCTTTCATCTCATTTTTTTCAGATACCTGTATCTTACTGTCTACACCTCAGATATTACTGCTTTAGCCTCTTTTTCTAGTCAATGGAAAAAGCTAGGCTTGCACATATTAGGATTTATTGCTTATCTATTTTATATATGCAAACATATGAGATAATGTGAGTTGCACATACAGTGTCAGTTTAAGTCCCTTGACTCTGAAGGGAGCCTTGATGGCAAGCTCCAACAGAAATATTTACAAAACAGGTGTCTATATTTGACCAGATGAATCTGATCTTCTGTATCAGTAGAAGTCTGATAAGAAAGTGGACAAATGTGTGAGCCTTTCCTGAAAAGGGCTAGCTTCCATGCTACATAAAAGACTTTTTATTTGTCCTCTAGAAGTCTTATTTGTGAACACGTTTTACTTATAGAAACTGATCTACAAAGTCAAGGCCAACATTTATGCAGGGAATGGTGCATTTATCACAGAAAGGAAGCAAATAGGTTTTGGCATCATATTGCTAAATTGAGGGATATTGGGTGATTTTTTAATTTAATTTTCACCCAACATCAAACTGAATTAAAAACATTGCTGTTAGTAAAGTTAAAGCCAGAGATCATTTATGTGTTCCTCCAACCACTGGACATAATCACCTGCATTTGTATTCTGTCAACAGATTACTTCTGACAAATTATACTTTCAGTCAGTGTCCAGCAATCTCTTCAAGTAATCTTTAGCATGAAAAATATACAACACGGAATTAAAAAATTGGTGGTTAAGTATCAAAATATCACACGGCATTTAGTCTTAATTTCATGATGCTTTGCTTGTATACATCCTTCATACAAAGTGACTTGTATGAATGTAATCTTTTTCTTTCTTCTTTAGTATGAAAATATTCTGATTTATTACTTTTAAGATCTTTTATTTTAGGTGGAACTAAAAGCAATGTTGATTACAGAGAAGCCAGAGAAGTTTATTATATATTTAAAAAAACCCTGAAAATTTCTAACTCCCCTGCAATTTGGGGAAGGCACCATGTAGAAGCTTTCAAGATATTGTGAAACAGATACTGTATTCACGTGCTTCTACACAAGTCAGATATGCCACCTGTGCTCCCAAAATCATGTTAGACAGAAGTCAAGCACTGCTCTGAACACATGACTTCCTAGCTGGCATACAGCATAGCTTTCCTTCTCTCCTAAGTGGGAAAAGCTGCCAGCAGCCCTCCTTGTTGCCAGTGCTGTGTGCACCTTGCTCACCACCAACCTGCTCTGCGGAGGCAGGAGGTTCAGGTCCCCTCCTGTGCCTGGCAGTGTAAAAAGCAGCTGCCTGTGCTGCAAGGTAAGAGCTCTGACCTCTGAAATGTTCAATTCTCTTGTGCTCCAGATATGAGCAGAAAACCTGACAAGTCCTGAGATGCTTTTTCTGATTAAAGTTTTATGAAATAGATTCGTTTCCCAGAAATCATTCATTCCCATGATCAACATTCTCAAATAAAGAAGCACCTCAGGAAATTCCTGATCAGCTTCACTAGCCAATAGGTTTTGTCTGAATTTTAGAGTGATAACCTTGTAAATTAATTTTTCATTTTAATTTACAATATGTTTTTATTTTACACAAAGAACAAAAGATGAGGTCTCTGTAGTTAATTTAGCACCTGTACATTCTCAGAAATTATAATGAAACACTGCATGATTCAGCCTTTATAGGGCAGTGAATTCTAATCCTGTTAGGGTGGTTCTTTAATTAAAATGTCTATTAACTTTTCTGCAGTTAATGCAATTATGGATTTATTACTTCTTGCCATTCTAGGAATAGGTTTTTATGATCCAATAATATTGAATTTATAAAATCCTAACTTAAGAAAAGAACAACTCAACTGAGTAATGTACCTATGAAACGATCCACTTTTAGGAATAAAGTGTCTGTTTAAAACTACTTTAATGAACAACATGTAATTAAAGGACCTTGGCTTTATATCCTGGAGTTACCCTCCCCTTAAAATGTAAAGAACTATATTATAATTTAATTTTCCATCATTGTGTATCTTTTATACCACTTCCTGTGAATCTAGGGTACCTCCAGGATATTTTTCTTTACACAGTGTATTCTGTCAGTTTAATTGTGAAGTATTCAGAGAACTTTCATAGTTACGTTTCTTTTTTTTAATATGTGGAATACACCAACGCTGCCCAACAAGAGTTATGGTAATCTCAAAATATATTTCCCCATTTCTTTAATTCTAAGAAAATCTTTAAAATTTTCTTTTGCTCACTTACACTTTCATTTTATGAAGTACTGCTCAAATAAAGACTCAATAGTGAAAAATAGCTAACTGATTGTGCAACTCCCTCCTGGGATGAGGTGGGAAATTATAATATCTAAAGTTTGAAAGAGAAACATGGCTGAGATCTTACACTGAGTGTACAATCTGACCTCTAAACCCCTCTTGGTCCAGTGTTTACTGTTAACACTTTATACAGTATCAGTTGGAAATTAATGTGTTAAAATGCTGGCTTTCAGGATTTTTTATAGCTCCCCATTTACAGTTAATACATTTTGTATTAGCCCTCAGTGTGAAGAAATCATAACTCTATATACCAAGGGATAAACCCCAACTTAAATTACTGAAAACAGTACCTAGTGACTTGGATGTATGCACTGAAGTGCCTATTCTATTGCTTTTGCCACAGAAAACTGAGCTTTCATAATATTTCTACCCAGTCTTGAAACACTTTTTATTTCTAAAAATGCGATTTAAGTCAGAAAGGTGAGAAAGTACAGCTCTCAAACACATCAGGGGTTTGAGCCAATATAATAGTTAAGACAGAAAATTACTTCACATAAGCTTTTAATAAATTTCCTGAGAGTGGATTGCATTATTTTATGAGTGCAATTTTGCCATGTTACAAGATTTAGCATAATAAAAATACTAAGTTGTGCAATACAATATCCATGTCATAGCTGTGCAGCTAGTCTGAAACAGAAGATTACACAGCACATGGAACAAGTGCCCAACAATAAAAAGTTGACATTCTCTCATATTACCCACAACCATTGTCTGGTAGATACTGGAATAGCTTTTATTCAGCCCAGGAAAGGAATTCTCTGATTGGATGTGTGCTAAGACTGGATTTGGAAAGGCACATATGAAGTTGTATTTTTTGAAGGTATATCGGGGCTCTTTCCCTTTCTTAAAATGATACTTCAGAGTTTGGCAGTCACAATGCATTGTATTATATAGTTTTGGAGAACTTAAACAGGAAATTATTTTTAACGATAATTTGTGTTTGGCAACCTTGGGACTCATGCTTTTTGAAGAGATGTGTATTAATTTTTGAATACTTCGGAAAAGTAAACCTTTAGCTAAGACTTTATAAATTGCCATGCTCTGACTGCAGAGAGCAAATTAGTTGTTCTTTCCCTTTCCTGTTTTTATAAAGGCTGAAATGGCAGAAAGTTCTCCTAAAGGAAAAGCAGAAGCAAAGAGGGTAGAGTTTGAAAATCAGACAGTTTTTAGCAATTGTGCAAAATGACACCATTTCGGTTTTGTTTTCAAGCAGAGAGCTAAGAGCTGCTTTAGCATTGTGGAAACAGAACTACCTACAGTGGGATATTCCCAGGGCTTTTCGTAGCAGAGGAGCAGCAGTAAAAGACACAAAATGTTTCTGCACAGGGATCTCTAACTGTGTACTCAGGGAAGAATGCTGAAGCCTGTCTCATGTATTGGTGGCTTTGAAAGATAGGGTCTAGCTGGAATGGGTAGAGGAGAGCTCATAAGGTTTTTCCTGATGCAGGCACATTGCAAATGACATGGGAACAGGTACAGGAATCTTAAGTATATGCCTTTGTTAAGAATTATTTGGTAATGCACCATGTTTTACAGTGATTTAAGACCATGTGATATATTCCAATGGGGTAACATCCATAATAGAATCTTAAATATAATTCAATAAACTCGCAGTCTTTGTAGGCTGATGGAAAGAAATTACTTCTTACCACTACTTACATTGTGTCTTTTCCAGGAAGACCTCTTCTACAAACAGATTTATCCTTTCAACATACTCCATAATAGCTCTGGATGTTGATGTTCAATAGAGTCCATAAGTACAAGCTGATAGGAAATTAAAGCATGATTAAGCCAGGTAGAAAATGTAGCTTGAAGATGAATGGGTTAGCAATATGGAACTACAATAATCCTGTTCTTCTGTCTTTGTTCCAGGCTACCACTAAATCAAGAAAAGAAGCAGAAACCATTCCTCCTGTTATAAAAATCTTTAATTACTCTGTTAGATTCAGGTGAGCATTGTCTGCTGCCTTTTCTTGTGAGTTAGGAGGAATCTTGGAAAATCAAACTGCCTTTGTTTCAGCTGTGGAACACAGCTGACCCTACCTAACCTTTTCTGTGTAAATGATCTACAATAGGCAGGAAACAGTGGTAGAATAGGAAGAAATTGAGGGTAGTTGGGTATACAATGTTGATTTTCTTTCCTATAGCTTCATTTTGCTGATAATGGTGGATAACAATAACCAAATACATCACCCATGTTTTTTGGAAAATATCAAACAAAAATTGCTAGTGTGAACCTTTTCTGATAGTGCAGGTTTGTCATTTATGACTGCAGCAAATACACAGATAGTGCACTGCTAAGTGGTAAAAAGTCTTCTGCTCATTATTCCCAGCTTAGAATACTCATAGTGATTTGTTGTATTATCAGCTAAACATTCTAATAAAACTTTCTAGCACTAATTTCATAGCTATACACTCTGCTTTTATATACTTCAATAGAAATATAGACTAATTCAATAGACTAATATAGACTATGGAGTTGCCAAAGTTGTGCAGCAGAATCTAGTCTTCTCACAGTAATTAGTTCTTAAAATTAAAAACTACCATCAAGATACATTATATAGAGTTAAAATATGATATCATAGTTTAGCTTTTCTCTTTTTATGAATAATTTTAGCCCCTAAGCTTTAAAATGTGCAAAATGCCCATGAGTTTTACTGAGTCAAAGGAAAAAAAAAAACCCACAAGCAAGAAAAGTGGCAATAAATACTCATGCAAAAGACATCCAACCTACAGGTGACAGCAAACTTATCCTGAGGGGAAGAATAAAAAAAAGAAAAAATATATTGAAATCAGATGTTTTCATCTCTATGGAATAGGGGAAAAACATCCATATCATCCATTCTTAATGATCAGATTGTTCTTTCAATGTTGTGTGTGCTAAGTAACGTTTCTCAAGACAGGATCATTATATTTTATTTTACTTAGATCATAGATAAGACTGGTCAGAAAAATGTTAATAACTTTCTTTTCATAAAAACATCAATAGGAAATTCCTATAAAACTTTGCTTTTTCTGTGACTTACAAGAAAAACAATCATCTCATTGACTTCAACATGAAGATATTTCATGTAATGAGCATATAAAGAATATATTAGGTCTAAATTTTACTAGGTTTTAGTAATACTGTTACACTTTTCCTGTTTGCTTACAGTAGTTCAATTTAATGTCTCTCTAACTGGTTTTTAAATGAAAAATAGTAAGGAAAAGGGTTTAGAAATTCTGCATCTTACAGACCAAACAACCTGTTTACCTTTACTCTCCAGAGCACTTAGGCCTTTTTTGATAAAATACCACAGAAGCTTTAGATGCACTACCTTCATGGTGGTTGTTTCACCTAAAAATCTGGAGTATAACTGCAAATTTAAAATTTCAACTATTGTATCCTGTGAGATTTCAGTGAAGATTTCCTCCCAGGCATCGTGGAGAAAATTTAGTTCTAGGATACCACTACTTCCTAAGTAACCCATTTCAATTTACATTTTATTCCTATTTCATTGCCATTTTGTATTTTTATCCTTCAGACTGTGGGTTGTGCATTGAAGAGACCAGCTTCTCCCAGAACTGTTCTTTAAATTCCCACAATTTAATTTCTTATCTCTCATAACTGCTCTCATGCTATAAAATACATTTCATTTGTTGTATTTTTATCAGGAATTTATTTATGCTTGGATTGCTCAACAAGATTTCCCACCACTTTTGTCCAGCTTTCTTTGTTTCTGAGAGGAGAGGAAAAAAGACAGAAATCATGTTCACTTTGTATTGTCTTTTTGGTGCTGCTGCTGAGTTGTTCAGTGGGAATTACCTAACCCATTAGGTCTAAATATTAGTAATTTAAATACAAGCTAGGCATTTTATTCTGTTTTAATAGTCAGTTAAAACAAACTGCTTCTGTTGGAGCAGAATTCATATCATCTCTCTCAGACAGCTAATTTAGCCAGACCATCCTGGAGAGATGCTTATTTCCCCCCACTGACCAAAAGAGAAGCACGGTGACGAAAAGAGGAGCAAGTTCAGTCAGGTAAGATTAGGACAGCTCAGACTACACATATTTAATCCTAAGGGCTCCATTTTCTGTTGCATATTTTGGTATCATCTTCTTCAGATATATAAATTTTTTATAGAAATTATCTCATTGGAGAAAATACTAAGGCAGATAATTAAAATATGTAATGCATAAATGTTTTGAGTGGGTCACTTATGACACCCATTGCTGAAGAATGGAAAACCTCAAAAAAGAAGAGAAAAAAGTCCAAATCATATTGCAATAGAATGCACAGCTTTAAAAATGTGCCTATTTGTCAAAATAATAAAAGTTTTAAGCAGAACTGATCAAATACAGAAAGATTTTTGCTAAGTGCTGAAACAGTTGGAAAAGTATTTTTTTCTCCCAAGTCCTGCTTTTAAGTTCCTTTGATACAAGGTGGCACAAAGTCAAGAAAGAACTTGAAACAAGCTTCACATTAATATTTGAAAAAGGGCACCCAATGTGTTTGATGTGGCGCCCTTCATGCAAATCATGTAGTCTGAGAGAAATCCCAATAGGAAATACGATTCTTTCTTCTTAGCACTCACTTTTTTTCCTGGTTGATAATAATGAACTTTTCACACTCCCCTTGCAACCCCCCTGAGCTATACAGAAATGAAGTTATTACTCACTAGGTGATGCCTATTTGGGTAGGATTTTTTGTTGCTTTTTTATTGATTTTTTTTGCTGTTGTTGAAAGTACAATCTCAGTTCAACACATATTTTGTACTTATTTTTCACAGACTTCTGAACGATAAAACCCAAATGCTTTATCAAAACAATAAAATACCTGCTCTCTCCTAGGATTTTTAAATGTGAGGAAATGTATACATGATCAAAAATGTCATGATGATATAACATCATGTTTCAATTTGAGCAGGGGGTTGTTTAGGTATAGAGGAGAGTATTGAATAGTGTAATTTTTGATCTTTAAAATCAGATTTTTAATTTTTTCCAGTTTTAATTATGTTATTAATACCAAGTTACACCTTCCAGAATTCTCCATTTAAAGTATGGAGGTCAAGCTGATTACAATCCATCCAAAATCCATAACAGTGTGGGTAGCCGCATTGACCATATTCCTTCCTTTTATTCTTGTTGTGCATACTTCATCCCTATGTATAGCAACTAATGTATCTCCCACATTGCACCACCCACACATTACTAACACTTTCTGAAGGCATGGGGACCTTTTTCTACAATTTATTTCCAGATTACATTTTTAGAAAAACACAGATTGATTCTGAAAATTGTTGAAAGCAGACCTAAAAAAAAAGGCTAGCTTCTCTAAGAGACCCTAAAGGGAAAGAAGCTCTCAGGAGCCCTCCAGTGCAAGCTTCACTCAGAAAAAAAATCCCCAAACTCCGAGCAGGAAAAAAAAACCAACAGATATTTCTGATAACGATATTTTCATTACAGGTGTAATTATTGTGTGACTAGATATTGGCATTCAGAAAAAACTATTAAGATTGTCTAGGAGATAAATGCATTCTGAAGAAGGTTTAGTTTAGGGATTTTTGTAATATTTTCTGACAGAAGACTTTTTCTATGCCTTTGCAACTGAGCCTGCATGATTTCAGACTTTGGTTCTCCAGAAAATTTCTGGAGCACACTGATGATTTCCTGACATAGGTGAACCAAGGTGCCTCGAAAGGGTTGTTCACACTGCTGTAGTTCACACTTACAAACAGGGAAAGACTTGATCAGGGAGGTAAAAGCCTTAAATAAAGTGACCATGAGATGCTGAAGACTCTGAGAGGAGTGATTACAACCCTGGACTTTGGAGACCACTCTGGCCTTTTCAGGGATCTGCTTGGAAGAGTCCCTTTAGAGATAATGGAGAGATGTCCAGAGATTGTCCTCTAGCTGGTTCATGTCTTCCAAACTCAAAACCAGTCCACCCCAATACACAAGTCAAGCAAAGATAATGTCAGGAGACACTCATTGCTCTTGACTGAAAAGGAAATGAACAAGAGAAGGGAGGGAGGGAGGGAGGGAGGGAGGACGGAAGGAAGGAAGGAAGGAAGGAAGGAAGGAAGGAAGGAAGGAAGGAAGGAAGGAAGGAAGGGAGGGAGGGAGGGAGGGAGGGAGGGATGTCTGATCAACTTAGATAGATATTTAAATCTGATCATGCAGGGATAGAATTAGAAAGCCAAGTCCAGACTAAAGATGAGTCTGGCAAAGCATATGAAAGACAATATAGACTGCTACAATTATATTAGAAACAAAAGGAAGATTAGAGAAAATCTGGTTTAACTGCTGAATGGGGCAGGTGAACTACTGAAAAGGACATAAAAAGTCTGAGTTGCTCAATGTTTTTTTCACATCAGTCTTTACTGGTAAGGTTTACCTTCAAGAATCTCAAGTCAGTGAGACTAGTGGGAAAGTCTGGAGCAAGAAACACCTATCGTGGATGTAAGAGTTTCAGATCAGGGTATATTTAAACAAAGAGGGTGAACTAAAGTCATGGGGCTGGATCGGATACACCCATAAGTGCTAATGTAGCTGAAAATTGTTATTTTGAGGACATTTCTAATTATCCTTGAAATGCTATGGTGACTGGGGGAGATTCCTGACCGTGGATGAAAGCAGGTGTCATTCCTGTCTTCAAGCAGGGCAAGAAGGAAGATTCAGAAAACTGTACACTGATCAGCTCTACCTTGATGTCTGAGACAGTGACAGAGCAGCTGATAGTCCTGGAAATAATTTTCAAATATATAAAGAACAGGAAGGTCATTGGGAGTAGACAGTGTGGTTTTATGAAACAGGACTCATGCTTGCCCACCTAAGTGGGGCTAGAACTCCCCTAGACCAGGTGGCTAGACTAGGTGATCAGCAGAATTCCCATCATATTTCAACTGAACTGTGATTTGGGGTCATGTCCAAGCTAAGAACAAAAAAATCCTTCATCTCCTACTTTGTCAGCCTGGTGAGCAATCAGGATTTCCTTGGTTGTAGAAAGGTCCCTTTTTGGTTAAAATGGATGAGAGTAAAGCATGGACTGATTCAGACAATACAATATAGGAGAAAAGTAAATGTTAAAGTGGGTGGAGCAGGACAGAAAAATCATTAGAAAGGACTTTTTTTTTTTTTTTTTACAGAGAGTGAGAGAAAACAACATACATGATTCAAGAAGAAAGACACAATAGGGCAAGGGTGAAAGGAAGGATGAGAGAGAAAAAATGAAAGAAAATAAATAGTACCAGGGAAAAACTGCCACAGAAGGAAATAGAAGAAGAATGAATGAAAGCTGATAAAACATATTAAAGCATACATATGTTAATGAAAAAGTTCAAATGTTCAAATGTTCAAAAAGAAACATAGTTTTACTCTGTAAATATGGGTTCCTATGCTGAACAATAAAAAAATTATATATTTCAGGAGGAAATTGAGAAAAAGCTAAATATCAAAATCAACTCGTGTGAAGACGCATATAGTATCTGGAAAGGAGCACTTTCAAAGTGTTATTTATCAATTTCCATTAATCTTTGAATATGTATACAATAATATTTAAACAAGTGTGAAAAAAAAAATTTAAAACATAAATCCTGTGAAGAGTTTGAAAAATATCCTTTAAATGTCAAAAATTGAAAAAATATAAAAAAAAAAAATTTTTTAAAAATTAGTGGAATTAAACTCATACCATCTGCCTGTGTTTCTTTCCTTAATTTCTCACCATTATAAACATAAAAAAAAAACCAAAAAGAATACACCCAGAGGAAGAAGGACATATAAAAAAAGGGAGAAAAGAGAAAAAAAAGGCTTCAAAATTTTAAAATATTTTTTATTTTAAAAAAATCAAAATGTGTATAAACCCTGCTTTATTTTTGCTAAATCTATTACACGTTTTAACTTTTCAGAAAGGAATTTAAAACAATAGAAACTTTAATTAAGATATTTACTGAGATCACAGATAAGCTTAGCATTATGGATCAAAGTAATACATTGAGATAGAGTGAAATAAAGAAAAATGTTAAATTAATGGGCAATAATCTGTGATCTTTTAAATTTATTTCAATTATAACATGTTCTAGTATATTAGTTGTGTTTACAAATATTATCATATAATTCAGGATGCTGTCATAACTGGCTGGTACAAATTTCTTTCTCATACTTGATTGTCAATTATAGCCAAAATTTTATATTCTTTCTAAAATACCACAGAAATTATTATCTAAAATTATAATAATAAATATTCTATTGATTTCTTACTTTAGAGCACTTATAAAACAATATAAAAATTAATAATTCAAAAATTTTACTGTAAAATATAAGAAAATTGCTTCTGATAACAATTCCGTTGTCAGTTTGTTCAACCAAATCGACACTTCTTGATAAACCTTGAACTTCATGTTAATTTCATACTTGTAAATATCAATTTAGTCTATTTCCTTTTCTTTTGTTCTGTCATATATAGACTTAATATCAATGTATCAAATCAATGAAACAAACTAATAAATGAAAAATCACTATGAAACATTGCTGCACAAACACAATTACTCTGTGCTGTCACATCCACTATTTAATTTATGTTGTATTACTATAAAAGTTGAAGTGTTCCTAATATATTACAACAAATCTTACCCTGCACCCAGTTTCAACCCCAATGGGAAGTATGGAACTGAAATTTAGTTCTCTGTTGATGGTAACTGTCACATAAATAAACATGAAGAAGCTAATAAAAACAGCAGGAGAAACTTTCCCCACTGAAATCTGCAATGATTATTCTATTTTTAAAAGGGGAATTAATTTTAAGTTTCTGACATACTTCAGGTAAGCAGTCTTTTGAAATAGTGACTGGCTTTTATTACAGGAGTACAGATGCAAGACACCAATCAATTAGCTAAGAGAGACTTAGACCTTAGGAACTGCATTTTGCCTTGAGGGAGTATTAAGAACAGATTTTGCAGTAGAGGGAAACCTGCATGGGTAATTTTTTTTGAGGAACAGTAGTTTATTTCCCTCATAATTTTTTATTTTTAATGGTCATTGTCTTGTTCTTTTTCTAATTTTTGCTTTTCATCATATCTTGTTCCTCCTTTGGACAGTAGACTGGAGCACTGGGCTGCAAGGATTTTGCTGCAAGCTGAAATAATACACCCGCTGTTCATACTTTTAAATGCAGTTTTACTTAAACATCCTCAAACTAAAGAAAACTAAACATTGTATTTCTGGAACCCAGTGACTTTAGCATTCATTACAGGCACATATGGTACAAGGTTGGTAAAAAAGAGTACTCTCATCCAGAAAAGGAAAATTTAATCATGCAAATAGATATTACTCTTTCGAGGACAGTTTCAGCCATGTAGTACCTTTTTCTTAATACAGAAAATAAATATTTCAGCACCAAAATAATTGGAATGAACTTTTTATTAATATATATATATATATTAATTTTAGGAGTATTGAAGTATGTAAAAATGTGCTGAATGAATGTTCACTTTTCTCAGCTTGCACACACTTACACTGCTAGGCTTCTGCTATATATTTTTCTTTGCCTCTGTTAACACATCTAATTAACCAAAGAAGCGTGAGCTCAGTATTACAGTTAAACAGACAATTTGAAAATTGCTTTTGACAAACTGGAGATTAACATGTCCTTTCCCTGATTATTTGCACTAATGAAGATTGAGCACCTGAATGTTCACACTGAGTGAAAACAAGTGAGACACGGAGACAGCAGCTACATGACTGAACAAAACATTCTTATGAAATCACAGTCTGGAATTCGATGTGGAAAGAAAATAAAAGGATGATTCTGTCATTTGCTCAGCTGTAGAAACAAAATCACTGTCGAAGACATGTATATAGGCTAAAGGATGTGCAGCAAATCTCAGCTTTGATTGGGGATGAACAGGCAATTCTGTTTAAAATTGATGTCAATACTGGAGCACAAGGATGTGAATTCTTGTTTTACACAAGACACACATGGCAGACAGAATTCTTAATAAAAGATGGAATAGTGGTAGAAATCTAGTTTTGAACAAAGTTTCCAAACAACTTATTCTTGAATTTAGCTGAATAATGACAAAGATTCAAGGCTTCAGTAAGTTACTAAGTTCTGGATATTTTCTGTTTAAAAAAAAAAAAAATAAGGTACATGTTCATTTTTTGTTTATTTCTCTTCTTTTTGTCTCCTCTGAGTCCTGTGAGCTGCAGAGGATGGTATGGAAGCAATTGTCTCCATGGGGTTTGGAATCTGGCATGTGTTTTCAAAGAAAGACAAACTAAATCACTGGAGGATGTCTCAAGAGTAAAAGTCTTTTGGCCAAAAGTTCTTCCTTATTTATTTTGAGAATACATGTTTGGAATGAAAAATTTTCAAAGTGATAAAGGGCCAATGCCTGTGCTTTCAGAAAATAAAAAGGAAAAATTACAGATTGATAGCTTAAATTAATTAAAAATTCTTGAAAATATGGAATATTATTTTCAAACTGACATGTTTGATACATCAGCTTAAATCACCTTTTTTCATTTTTGTGGGAAAAAAAGGAGAAGAGATATTTATAGCTCACCTGTGGTAATTATTAGTCAGATACTAGGAAGGAAGATATGCCTAGCTGGAGAATATATCTGATTTTGTGTCCAAGAGGATAAGCACTTTGATTTCTTCTTGGAAATTTGCATACTAAAATAAGGGATTTTTTTCTTTGCTTCTCCTGAGTCTTGCAATGTTATTACAGTCAAAGAGAAAAAGTGCTTAAGATAAAGTGCATGGTTGCCTTACTCTCAGTAAATGCCAGATGTGATAAAAAGGTATAAATTATTACAGGCAACATATTGCAATAACCATGGCTTAGCTACTCTTGTCACTCTTTACTCCATTTACTTAAAACCAAAGATAAGCATTTAGATTTCCATCTCTCAGAAGAGCACCCAAAAAGGTCTGGTATGGGCTAAGACATTGTCTCTCTTTCTCTCTTCTTCCTATCTCTTCATCTTTTCATCTGTTTTTGTGCCATAGCAAAGCCAGAGCACAATATGCATGTCACAGACGGAAAGCAAGCAGGCATGCAGTGTGTGTTTCTGAGCTTGCTCAGAAATAAAAGGGCATGCTGGTCTTTGTTTTTAACACTTTTAATATATATTGGATGAAAGTCATAGAATAAAAAAAAAAAAAAAAACAAAAAGAGAAGAACAGCTTGCAAAGGGCACTATAGTGTTGCACTGAGATGCGGAACAGAAAACTTCTTTTATAGAGTAGCTCCTGCCTGAAGGAATCCTGCATCTACCAACCATATCCCAGTGGGTTCTGAGGATTAATCTCTTCTTACTCTGTTTGCATGATGGGGATTTCTGGATCAGGGACAAGTGTTTTCTGAAAGACCCACCCTTCTTTCTCCTTTGGGAGATTGAGCTTTGTACTTGTCTTTCCCCCTACCCCTTCACACCTCCTCCATATTTATGCAGCAAAAAGAAGCATCTGGCCCGGAGTAGCTAAACTGTGTGGTATGTCAGGGAGTTCTGCCAACCTTGGCAGAAGGAGTCACATAACTCCAGCTGGTTCCAATGGCTTTCCTGGTCCAAGAGATATTTATTAGTTATAAATAAAAAGTCTGATTGCGAACCCCAAATAAACTTATAAAACAGCTACAAAAATGTGTGATCATGAAACAAGTTTTCAGCAAAATATTTCTGGTTTTCATCCACGTTAAAAAAAACAAAAACCCAAACCAGGAGGTTGCAGCTTTTGAAGCCTTCTTCATGAAAAATTATATCATAGACTTTTAAAAATATATACCTTCTTCCTCCCAGAGGATGCTCTCAGCTTTTTAAGAGAAAAATTGGTCTTTACTCTCTGAAGCCAATTACCTGCAGAACTTGAGGTGAAGTGTAAGAGGAAGAATGTGTATGACATAAATTAACATGCTTTTCCATTTTATCCTTTCTAAAAACAATTTCAAAACAAGACCAACATTAAATTACCTCAAGCCTGGCTTCAAGCCGTGGAATGCACAGAATAATATCCTAGGTTGTCTCATAAACAAACAAAAAGAAGGAAAATGGAAGTTTGTCTAAATCAAAGACAACAGCTTGCATTTCATCCATGCCTGTGTTGAGCAAATTTAAAGTTCTTCTTCACTTATTTTTATTGATGATGATAAAAATGAGATATGCTCATACACAGGGCCAATTTTTTCCTCTTTTTAATGTAATTTTTCTTCTAACTAGATGATTTTTTTTCTAAGCAGCTACAGCCAAAAAAATCTGACTTAATTCTTTCCTCTCAACACCTACTGTAAACCAGTAAAGACACCTGTGAATAAACATGGCACTTTCATTTATGTTCTGTTTACAAACCAGAGCCGAGCACAAGCAGAGTGTGTGTTTTGGCATTCAAGCAAGGAAAGTATGAGCTGCAGTGAGCTGTGTGGCAGGAGCTGCAACAGGTTTGTGTTCAATATGCTTATAGGGCAGATGTTCTGCTGCACAGGGAGCAGTGGGATGGACTGTGGCTGATGGCCCCATGTTCTAATGCTTTAAATATGCTCTAGAGATCTTCATCCCAGTGTTTGAGAAGTTTTATTTTGGTATGTATCAGATGAAAAGACAATAGCAATGTAAGTACCTGAGGCTTAACTTTGTACTAGAGCCTTCTGCATCTATGAATAACAAGTTTACGTTTTTTAGAAATTACATGGATGTATTACTTTATAATACAGTAATCTCAAAAGGTGCATCTTATTTACTACATATCCCAGTACAGTAAAATTAATACCTGTACCATCCAAACCTGCTCTCTGAAGTGAAAGATTGGTTTTTACCTTTGTACACGGCTGCAAGGTACCAAGCACATGCTCTCTACATCATTGTCTCATTTTTCCTCCTCTCAGGAAGCAAAGGGTCACTAATAGAGGAATAATGTACTCTGAGAGGGAAAAACTATCTTGGTGCAAAAGTATCCAACACATCCATATAGCAAGGGTGTCTAGCTGGGCAGAAATGACTGAAAAATAGGACATAATGCTACAACAGGGAAGTATTCATTAGTGTATCATAAAATGCCTGACTCTATGATGGGTTGTAATGAACTTAGATCTCAAAAATTTTTGCCAGACTATTGAAAAGGATGTGATGATTCTTCCTAGGGGCATCTTAGATTCAAGAAATTTCATAGTATATTAAAAAAAAAACCAACCAACAACCAAGTAACACCTCTAAATCGTACAAAGGTATTATATTTAAAAATACATTTGAAAAGATGTCTAGCACTGAAGTTCACAGTGCTGAACTTAACACAATCAACCCCAACCTCACAGACCAAAAATCAAAGAATGTTTACTATTTTTAGACTAACACAGATTTTCATAGAATTTTTTATGGGTTATTTCAAAAAACAGTGATTTTGGAGGGGGCTTGGGTATCACGGTGAACCTCAAAATGCATATGATTTCCCCTTCTGTTGTAATAAATATAGGAGTAAGGCAAACCAAAACAAAAGGTAATATTGTCAGTTTTAATGAGATTATTAGCTGGCGAGACTTAATCGGACACCACGCCCAGATCTCTTGCCTACAGGTTGAAAAGCATGTTAATAGCTTGAACAAAATTCTAAGTCTATATAAAATTATTCTGTAGCCTGGAGTCTATTTTTTATCTAAAATAGGAAAAGGGTTGATCACTATCCATGAGCACTTCCAGGAGGCACAGAAATTAGATAAGAGTGGTATTTAAAGGAGAAAAGTCATAATAAACTCTAAGGACTGGAAGCCAACAACATCCAAATTCACGTTTTAAACTCTGAGGGCAATTGAGAGTTGGTGCAATTTCTGAAAGTGGTGACTGTCCAATGTGCTAATCATTTTATTAAACAGAGAGCTTTTCCAAGAGTTGTGTTCTAAGAAAGCAAGAAGTCAGGAGCTTGGTCTCAAAACCAGTCTGTAAAATTACGTGAATTGTGTTGTATGGACAATCAACCTGAACACGACAATATCTTTTGGCCATAGAAATATATCAGGCAGTCTCTTAGCTACACTGAAGATAAAGACATTTTTTAATGGAAATTGGTGTAAATATAACCTGCATTTAGTAATAGTCGGAAATAATAAGTAACAGTCAGAATTGAGGGAGGAGGGGAAGTGGCAGTGTTATTCAAATTATGGTTTAGCAGTAACTAAGTTGTAAAAATTTGATTTACTCTGAAATGTCAGATTTCTAAATTCAGCATATGCCCAGTAGTAAAAGTCTCTTCAAATAATTCTGCTGCCTTTGAAAAGATCTCTTTAGTATAAGTGTGCTATCTCCACATATAGTTGAAGATTGCTGAGGATATTGTTGATGACATCTAAACAGCAGGAATAAATGTAATTCCATTGGATTCAGATATGCTGGATGCACCATTCAAACGGTTACTTTTAATACTTGGTTATGCCAGTTTAGAGCAAATCTAGAAACTACATGTGGAGAGAAAAAGCAGAGAATTCATGTTATCCTGAGCCTGAAACTTGTTTCATCTGTTTCATTACTGAGATAACTATTCAGGTGCTGGTTTTGTAATGTATAATAATTTAGGCATGATAATAATAATTCTTATTGTAATCATAATAGCAGTTATTCTTTATATCTATATATATATATAATATATGTATATAAATATATATATATAAAAATATAATATAGTTATAAAAGCAGTTATTCTTTTAATATTGAATTGGTGAATCCTTCTCAGATGATTTTTTTATTCAGGAAAGTTCTTAGAAATTTTTGAAAATACAGTCACAGAACTAGCTCATCATGGTGGGATCAGTCAGGGTGCAGGGTGTGACCAAAACAGGCAGGGCTGGAATTCAGATCAGGTAAAGTTGCACAGTGCTTCACAGGAATGACTGAACTCTTTGCAGGACTGTGCTGTTCTGTACATCCTTTCCGGGCAGGAAACTGTTATTTGTTTGTCACAGATCTCCCAGAGTGTAACACTGCAAACACTTACTGTAAACTATAAAGTAAATCAATAATAAGGTAATCATGTTGTTTAGAGGGCAATTTTTGTGTTTGAGGGTTTCCTCAGCAAATGGCAATAAGTGTCACAGTGTGAAAGATCACAGAAATTGCACTGGCAGTCAGAGGAAAACAAGACGTTAATGACACTGTGCTGATATGGAAAGGACTAAGTTCACCCAAATTAAAGCACAAGCACAATCAGGAGATGAGGAGAAAATATTACAACATACATCACATGAAAAGGAATTGAACTGATTTGTGACACTGCAGTTTATTTAAAAAACACCATTTTGTCTTTTCTTTGGCAGAGTCCTGTTTTCTTGTCATTTTCTGTCATTTTTTGAGGTCAAAATGTGCTTACTCAAATAATGGGGACAAATAGCACTACATCTGCGGCTACATCAGTAAACCAGGACTGCATACAGAACCTGGAGTTTAATTTACTCATCACCATGCAAATGACTTCCCTACTTGTCCTTAACCTTTCCTATGTTCAGGAACTATATTCTCAAAATATTAGCAGTAAATATGTCCTGAATAGCATTTGGATTAGAGGCAAATGAAAAGTTCATAAATCAACAATTAAATGCAATTGCCAAGAAGGTAGTTTAGGTAACCGGCAGTAAGAGTGAATGTTTAATTAACTTAAATTCATACACAAAACACCAGGAAGTAGAAAGGAATCTTGTTTTCCTGTAACATTTGACTTCAGGAGACACAGGTGGGGAGGGAGCAGGGTAAGGAGGGCCTTTCAAGAGGGAAACCTAATAGTTAAAGTACCAACAGGCTTCCAAATACTTTCAGATACCGGCAGCAAATGATGTATTGATTTTGCTGTTAAACTGCACAGATGTAACCAACACATTAGACATGGAAGATAAAAGCAATGACTAAAAGCACCTTATTTCATCTGTCACACCTGAGGCTCTGCCTTCTTCAGACCTTTAGTGTATTAGCACAGAAAATCAATTAGGTAAAGAGCTAAACAAATGAAGGAAAAATAAAAAAAAAAAAAAGCCTCGTTCACAAAGAGTCAGGAATGTCAGCAATCCCTGGAGAGTTCAGCAAACTGTAAGATATCTCCAAATAAACCACAACAACTTTTCTGAACTTTTGTTTTAGTAAGTGATTAAGTACTGCTGGGATACTGGGATACCCTGATAAACGTCTATTAGGGCAGGTCTAGGAATTGATCAGTAATCACAAGCACAAGATTTCTTCTCACTGAAAAGAAAATGGGCGCATTTTTTCTCAGTTTGTGTTGTTTTGGATGTCTATAGTTCTTGTCATTATTGTTGAATCAGTTGTTTGTCATTTAGATCCAGAAATAAAGTTTTTCTCAGTAATACCATAGACCAGGGTATTGACAATAAGCGCTTCATAAGGGTTGGCGACATACTACTGAAGCCAGTACAGTGATACACAGTACCTTGTTGCTGCTTTCATAAAGCAAAGTAAACCATCTCTAACCCCAAAATATAAGATTTTTCTATTGCCAAATATATTTTGCATCCAGACAGCAGAGCAGATCACAGATGTCTCACTGATTGATCCATAGTGAATAAAAGTCCACAGTGATACAATGGAGATAACAAATTGTGATTTGTCAGTGGAGGACTCAGAAGACCTGGATTTGCTGGTGGAAACACATACAGGTATGCCTTCAATTTCTCATCTAGAACACAGGGAGTTTCACCCCTTAGGTCTGTCCTCCTCTGTCCACTGAGGTTGCAAACTCAGTGAAGAGTATTTTTAAAGACAGGATTTATTCAGTGCCAGTAACCAACAAGACAGATTTGTGATTTCAAGTGGACATCAGCAAACCTTAAACAAATTGTTATTTAAAAGGTTGTAACTAAACAAACTTCAAATTTAGAATTTAATAGACGTCCCATTTTTGTTTTCGTCCTTTAGGATATTTTTCCATGTGTGTTGATGCAAATCTCAAAGTAACCTCTGCATACATGTATACACCTTCTTATCTGGGACATCTGAAAAAACATACCTTCATTCATGAAAACAAAGTTTTGCTTTCAAGCAGGGAAAAATAATATCCTCTTTTTTAAGAAATTACCCAAAAAAGAAATTAAAAGAATGTTGAATACCAAAACTGCCAAACTGTGAATCTTCACACATTTCATCAGTGCCACCTAGTGGAGACACCTCCCCCATCCTGCCACAGAAGCACCTTAGCTCATCCAGAGAAGGGTTCAGCTCCTACAGTGCATATAAGGTTTGCAAGGTGGCTTTCTAAGGTGTCCAGATTATTTCTCCAGACAGCTACCAGCTACTGGAGAAGAGGAAAACACTGCCGAAGCTCCTGGTGCTTTCCCTGGAGTTGAAGGTGAATGGAGTCTGTTCTTTGAAAAAGATGAAATTATTTTTCAAGGCTACTCAATTATTTTGAAAGAGACAAGAGAGATTTTTCATGTTTCATCAGCCCAAAACATGAAAATTCAAGGTGAAATGACAAGCAAAGCAGTACAGAACCCTAGGAAGATTTGAAAACATGTTGCCAAGAAACAACTAAAAGACCTATAATTTTCTGCCATACTTTCATTCTTTTTGTTTTCTTTTTTTCTTTGAGAAAGAGAAAAGCATTAAATTCCTCTTCTTAAGAAAAAAAACCAGGCAAGGTGTCACTAATCTTGAAAATAAGTGCCATGTACAGCTTTTGAACCTAGACTTCCTGCTTTCTTTTGTGCTATCATCTGTTCTTTGAGTCTTTCTTATTTTTTTTTTTTTTTTTTATATGTGTTTCACATCTAGTCAGTTTTCCAGTTTTCTGCACCTCCAAGACCCAGTTTCCGTACATAATTATAACAATGGCACCATGGCATTAAACTGACACATACATCTCAGTTTAAACCCACCAGCACAGCAAGTTTCCAGTACTGTTAGAACTGCATGACACGTGGGCACTGTAACTATGCAGATGTACATATTGTTGTAAACATGCTCCCTGACACCAGATTGAAAATTACACTGCACCCTCCTGAACATTCACCTCAGGAACAACGCAGCTGAAGAGCCATTTTTGGAAAAATACTATGGCGTGGCATGAGAGTAGCAGACAGCACTTAGAAGCTGAAGTAGAGTAGTTTTGTGCTGCTGAGCACACTCTGAAAGAGCATCATAAAAAGGAAAGAGTGAATCATGAGCTTGTGTGTGTCAGAAATTATGTTCTAATGGGCATCAGCTGTTAGCAGATTCTTGTCATTTAAACAGTTTGAGTTAGTTCCCCATCACCACTCCTCTCTAAGCTGAATTACCAAATGGTTATTTCTATGGAAAATCGTGCAATTCTTTGACTAAAAAGTAGGAGTTATTTTATCTCCGTGGTTGGAACACACATACATACATGTACCTATACACACACACACAAAAACATGTAAGTACATAAGAGTAGCTACACTGAAGCCTACAGCATTTTCTTGCTGATTTTATGAGAGAGAAAATCCCACCCCAGGAACTCGAAAGAATTTTCTTGCTGACTATATTTGCTGGACCAGAAATTACACACAAACACAACCAAATAAGAGAGGATGTAAATCTCTAGGTAAGTGAATGAAAAAAGCAATGAAGCCAAGTAGTTCAGGCATGATTAGAAAGAGGAAGGGCATCTCCTTCTGCACTGTTGAATCAGCCATTAGTGTCAGAGTGGCTTTTAAATTTAGAGTAATTCTTCCCGTCTCTGCACTACTTGAGGTGTTCACCCAATGTTTGCCCGTATTATTAAAGGATTGAACCCTGTCAGAGGGCAAAAGCAAATTACCTGCAGGGAGTCAGGGGCCAGATGAGATATACCTTCACTGTGCTCTTTGCTTTAGTAACTAGTGGTAAAAGACTACAAGGCAGCTTTTATGTAGATGTCACATCATTCAGTGACTGGAACACCCAGCTGTGATAATAGCATAGGAAGCGGGGGTGGGCAACCATTACTAATTCCTCCCTTATCCAACCTTGCTATTTGAATTATTAGCTAAATTGCCATCTTCAGAACTTAATTTTTTCTGGCCTGCAGGTTCAAGAAGTTTATTTTACATGCTTAATTGTATATGTTATTACCTATTGTTATCAGTGAGTGCCTATTTTGGCTCAGAAAAATTTTTCTTACATTTTGTTAAGTATTTTGCAATGCTTGGTAGTCACCATTACATATCCACAGGGTAAACAAAAATGAAAACAATATGTAAGCTTTTATTGTCTTTTAAAAAAAGAGATACATCATGGTTTTCCTACCAAAAATAATGACACAAATCTCAAAACTTCTCATGTTAATAATTACAGCATCTGGAGAAAAAAATAATCAATTAACTCAAATACACACGAGAAATTATAAATATATTATGAGATATGGACAAGACATACAATTTTTTGCTGACTTAAATATTTTTGTTAATTCCTCCCACTTACTTTGACTACAAAAATGTTTAAAATGGAAATTTTGTAAAGTTTTGTAAAGAAATCTTTTCTCGCATGAAAGAATGCACAGATTAAGGCACATTAATTTTACTACTGAGAATACAAATGTATTTAAAAGAACGCAAGCTACAAACTGTTGCAAAAAATAGCAAAACAAAATTGATATGTGTAATTTTTTCACACCTTATTTTCAACTACACAAACACCCTAAAAAGCTCTATTGCTCCTAGTTCTACACAGCATTAAGCAGGGAGTTAGTGAGTGCAAGATAAAGGTATAGATGGCTTGTGATTTTCTATAGGCACTGTCTGCACATTCCAGCACATCTCAGCTGCATATAGAATTTTCTCACACTGGAGCTACATTGCCTCTAGCAATGTGTGTGCATAGCATAATATCACAGAAGAGTTTCAATTGGTTACAATGGATTTTCATGTTTGTAGCTCGTTAAAACAGTCAGCTATTAAAAACACAACAAAACAGGCTATTATTCCTTCCTTTCTTGGTTTTTTTTTTCTGAAATCCATCCTGAAAACCCATTCTCCCTCTGTATCCACATACATGATCCCCTAATGCTTTTCCTCAACTCCACAATATGTATGAATTTTCTAGGCTCTTCTTCAGCCTTTATGCCTTGCAGCTTTATTTCCAGTTTTCCATTCGGCTACCTCTGATCCTGCATTGGTTAGCTGGGAATTTAAGCTGTAAATAGACTTATTTTCAAATATGAAGATAGCTTTTTGCATGGGTTGTATGATATTAATTCAATTGTTTATCTTTCGATCTCTCTTCGTACTGTTGCATCAGGAATATTCCATACTATTCAAAAGCACGTTAGAACCTCTTGATCTTCACATGCTCTCACTAGTGGTAATTTTACATTCCAATTTGCATGGTATTACCTGAAGGAAAGGATTTACTGAGTAACAAGATGATGCTTGAAGCACTCAGTCCTCACTGGAGAAGACCTTACAAATTTAGTCGTCCCAGTATGAAGTTATTCTTATTTCAGGAGTCATCCCTTAAACATACATGGGATGAAGTTAGCACTTCTAAATTAACGCATGCTAATTTTTTACATTTCAGCCAGTGAATTTACTTTTCACTTTTCTTTTTTAACTTCTGAAACTGCTACTATTTCCTTGTGTAGTTCATGCCTATCCATCCACAAAGATATAGAGGCGGCAGGATGAAAATTTTCAGGAAAAAGAAAAATATTTTTTCTTATTTGTCTGACTGATGAGCACTTGGGAAGTGGAAATAATGCATTACCATCACCCCATGCTGGCATACTGCAGTATTCACAAATGGGAAGAGAAGGTATGACCTAGCCAAAGGTCAGCATGGAGAGATTACATTTGCAGTTGATGCACCTAGAATGCCATTAAAGCTGTTAGTACATCACCCTGGGCAGGGAACAGGTTCCATGTGAGACTGTGAGGGACAGTTAATTCTCATCTGGCTTCAGCAGAAACTGGATTGCTCTCAGGTCTAGTATATGGCCTTACCGTATAACCAGCAGGCACTGGCACCAGCACCAGAAAAAGGCTGCTGGTGCTTCAGTCATTCATAACAACTTCCTTCTTACCCAATATGTCCCCTTTTCATCAACCTTCATGCTTAATAGCAAGCAATCTTGGGACGCCTCAAGCTCCTTTCAGAGATGAATATGGAGGAACAATTTAGCCTGAGCTCTTGGTGCAGATCCAGGAAAGTTTTGAATGTAAATTAAGCCTTGTATATAAGGGTGTAATATTACATTTACAGAAATATCTGATGACCAAGATATTCTGTCTGATTGTGCTGCTTAATCATGATGAACAATCATTCTCTTGGCTGAGAGGTGGATCTTTCAATAGGTGGAATTTTTATGTCATTGAAAATTATGTTGGACTCCTGCTTTTGCCCTAGTTAAACCTGAAAATGGATTAGCACCTCTTACAATTTGATCACTGTTACCTCAGCCTTATGCACAGGTGGGTTAGAAATCAGATAGAAATAGGAATGACCACTTAATTTAGCATTCACAGACCATCTCTCACTGTCCTAGCCTGAAGACTAGGTCAGGTTTTCTCTACAGAGGTGTTGTAGTAGTCCAAACCTTTATGATTAAGCTAGCTTTAAAATAGAGAGTATCATAATGAAAGCAGTACTTAATAGTTCTTGTAGAAATACATGGAAATACAGAGGCTGAAGACACTAATATCTCTAAAATATCAGTCAAATACTTTATAACACCGATCACAGTCCTCAGCTGAGGTCATGCTTCATATCAGATCTGATGTTTCATTATGGTCTATTTGAGAAGTATTTTCCATTTCTGTCATATAAAGTTAAATTGCTTTACTTAAAAAAATATCTTCAGTGATGGAGATAAAGAAATAGAAGAATATCTATAGTAAAGCATGACAAAAGAAAAAATTCAAACATACAATAATTCTAGTTCAGACTGACTGACTGAACTAATGAGATATAGAAAATAAGTGGATATTTGATCAAATCTTTGAAAACAGAAGCTCATCTTATGGTATTATTGAATTTTAAATTATAATAGGTTATTTCTTTTAACTTAGATTCGTCTCAACTATATGATTAAAGGAAACTTAATTAAATTTTATCAGTGATAACTCAGACAAAAAGTCTGAGATATCAGCACAATTATTATAAAAATAGTACCGTATAATCAGCAAGAGCAGTGACCAACACAGAAATATTTTATATTAAAATTAAGGTCCATTAATTTGTTACTATTATCCTTGGTTACTCCAGGAACCAGGTGCGACTGTGGAATCTACTTAAACCACTAATGGGAATCAGCCAAACCTGACTCTTACCCAGTCTTTCTGCTCATATACCATCACATGACACATTCATTTTCAGTTTATAGATGTTGCTGAAATCTTAGTTTGTAGATTTTCTGAAGGTGCTGGTCTTTTTGTATGGTACCTATAATGTACTTGCTAAAATGCAATTTTCATCTCAGTTTGGGGTTCACAGGTTCCTTATGATGGTTATGGAGATCATTTGATTTAGTAGTGGGTCTAAAACTCCATCACTTCTATAGTTATTCAGACTGCTATTACAATGGTGTGATCACCTCACCTTTTAGAACATGTATTTTCATATTTTAGTTCCTGGACCAATGCTAGCTACATTTCTGCAAATTGTTCTCAGAAAACTTTCTGATAATGTCATATTTTTGACTGCTCAGAATTTTCCTCTCATCTTTCATGACTAAATTGTTCCTGATGCTTTTAGAATACACATTTATAAATATATATGTGCTTGTGTGTGAGTTTGCAAAAATCATTTCTATTTTGAACTCTGCAGACTTTGCAATTTTCTTCAGTAAAAATATTGCTTATGAAAAGCATCTGAGCAATGCTGGCTCATAAGGAAAGAAAGCAAGCAAGCATGCAAGGCTAGAACAGTCATTTCCCCTGTTCATTTACACATTTAATATAGACTCATATTAGGAGTTTAGATATGGAGATGACAGAACTTAGTGATATTTTCGCTCTCTTACCACCTCACAACTGCTAGGGGAGACCAATAAACTGCTCACCTCAACTTCTGGGAGAGCTGGATCTTTAAACTGAGATTTGGAAGAAAAATAAGAGGGCAAGGAAAGAAGATGGATGATCACTGGGTTTAGTTGTTTTATAATAAACCCTGCAAAGCAAAGGAGGTAAGTGCTATTCTGTAAATCACATGCTGGGAGAAATTCTTTGATTTTTTTGAGGCAAACACAGAGAACTTTGGTTTCCTTCCCCCAAGTAATATCATTTACATTTCCTTTTTTTTTTTTTTTTTTTTTTTTTTTTTTTAGTATGTCAGCTAAATTCTGGGCATTGGACAAACACAAAATTAAGTTCAGATCATCTTAAACCTGACATCCATGAGATTTTTATCACATATAATCTAAGACAGCTTTTCACAGTTTGCCAGCCATTGTACTTTTACAAAGTTGCCTACGTTCAGTTGCCATCATTTGCTTAATGCTATAACTGGAAGATCTTTAAAACAAAAAAGAAAAACAAAACCAAAATAATTTTGTTCTGTGCTATGGCTAGGATTCCTAGACACCACCAAAACAAATGATAAATAATTGCTTCAAAGTACAGAAACAAAATGCTGTGTCCTTCTTCTGTTACTTTTCTTCAACTTCCTAGCAATTATTTCTGCGATGCCTTCCTGCAGTAGGTTGAAGAATGATCTTGCATTCAGTAAGCATGACCACCATAAAGGGTGTTGCACATTCTTAATTCAGCCTTCTTCAGAAAAGTCAAAGGCAGGTGGAAGAGATGGGCAGAGGAGGACTGTCTAAAGTTCAACAAAGGGAAGTGCAGGGTCCTGAACCTGGGCAGGAGTAACCCCAGTCACCAGCAAAGGCTGGGGTTGACCTGCTGGAAAGTAGCTCAGCGGAGAAGAACCTGGGAGTCCTGGAAGGCAACAAGCTGTCCATGAGTCACCAGTGCCCTTGTGGCCAAGAAGGCCAGTGGTGTCCTGGAGTGCACTGTCAGCAGGCTGGGGGAGATGATCCTGTCCCTGCACTCAGCCCTGGTGAGGCGACATCTGGAGTGCTGTGTCCAGTTCTGGGCTCCTCAGGACAAGAGGGACATGGAGCTCCTGGAGCAGATCCAGTGCAGGGCAACAAAGGTGATGAGAAAAGAAAAGCATCTCTCTTATGAGGAAAGGCTGAGGGAGCTGGGCCCGTTCAGGCTCAAGAAGAGATGACTGAGAGGGGACCTCAATGATGTATCTGAAGGGACAGTGGCAGGCTCTGCTTGGTGGTGCAAAGCCATAGGACAAGAGGCAATGAGCGAAAACTGATGCACAGAAGTTCCACCTGAAAATGAGGAAGAACTTCTGTACTGTACAGATGGCTGAGCACTGGAACTGGTTGCCCAGAGAAGCTGTGGTGTCTCCCTCTCTGGAAATATTTGAGAACTGTCTCGACACAATCCTGTGGCATGGGATCTGGGGTGACCCTGCTTGAGCAGGGAGGTTGGACCAGATGACACACTGTGGTTCCTTCCAACCTGACCCATTCTGCTATTCTCTCATCGAACTCTCTATAAAGGATTTCTTTTCTATCAATTGAGCTCTTTCTGCAGTTCTTTCTTTCTTTGTCCCACTTTCCCAGTTTAGACAACAGAGCTACATCCAGCACCTCAGTATCAGTGTCATCAGGGCTGTCCAAATGTGGACTTAACTTCTCACCCTTAGGCTTTGATTTATACCTCTGAGAAATGAACAAACCTTTTTTGACATTTCATTTGCACAACTGCTAATCTTGAATTAGTTGTCCAAAAATTGACTTCTGTGGGCAGATTTATATATGCTGCTGTGGTTATATTAAACTTAGCTATTTGAAAGCATTCTGAATGTAGGTCCATCTTGCAAACAAAACCCATTTGCATTTCCTATGATTGCTGAATATTTGTTTTTTTCTGATTTTTAAACTGCAAGTATTTTATATTCTAGACAGTCCCACCAGTGTCTCAGAAGTCCAGTAACTGGGATGTGCCTCTTCCTTGGGGGTACCCCAGTGGTTTTTTGTGATAAAGCTCAGGCAGTAGTCCTCCAGTTAACAAATACATTGTTTTATACTGCCACGAACTTTTCTAATTTAAATTTAACTTTTTAAATTTGGTTTAATAACCAAAATTATTTACAACATTTTCAAAATCATGCATGCTCACCTGCTTACATAAATAAATCATTTCAATCCATGCAAGCAAAAAAAGTCAGCCTTGTGATTATTATACATCCACTTTTTGCCACAGAAATTTTTAAAGAGTGCAGTATGAGTAAGACAGCATGAGCAGTCTTGTAAGATATATTTTGAGAGTTCGGGGTGCTTCCGAGTAGGTTGATCTTGGGTATAGATTACCAATATGATCAAAAGGAGCATTCTGGAAGAAAGTGTATAGCCCCAAACCCCCTGTGCTCTATGTAAGCCAAAACCTGGGCAAGATGGAAGCAGAGAAATTCAGTCCTAACAGTGATGTGAGGGGTTCTTCTGTTTTGTAGTGTTAAGTCAATGGACTTCAGCCTGGCTTTTTGGGTCCCAGCAAATAATGTTAGTCTTGGAAATTAATTTGTAAAGCTAAAAAAAACTATTCCCATTAATGGAAGTATGAATTCTGGAAATCTGATTTCTCAATTAATTCTTCCTGTAAGAAGACATGGAAACTAATGCAGCTGTTTACATGTACTAAAAATAATATGCTAATGGACCAGTCAAAAAAAATAGACTAGTCATTTTCTCTTTTGAAAGACATTATATAAGTGGAACTAAAAAAGTAGTTTTTTACATAAAGGAATAGGAAAATAGAAAGGTTTCTCTTTCTGCATATACACAGACTAAAAAGTGTATATTTTTCTCAGTAGAAATACAAAAAGTAATTCGTTCTTACTTTAATATAGAGCCTGAATTAAGACTACTCTCCATTGCTGGTGAAGTCAGTCATTTAGCAGTGTGTGGCCTCTGAAATCAGAACAATGCTTTCCAGAAGAGTTTAAGGACACTTAATGGTACTGCTGCACTGTTAGTCAGAAAACTATTTTAAAGTGAACATGTAATTTTCAAAGTCAGTGTACATAAATTCAAACAACTGCTTCATTTGCAGCTTCAAGCTACACAAATCATCAGTGAAAATTTCTTTACAAGCACAGAAATTTCCTATACACCTGACTTACGTTGCGTTCACGCAACAACGAGCTCCATGTCTCTTGTGTGTGTTGATTAACTACGCTTATCTCCACAAGCCAGAATATGACTGCTCTGTGAAACCTGTTTGCAGGTGGAGTGTTTAATTTTCATATGTTTTACAAGCCATGCAAAGCTACATTTCTTTGTTTTCATACATTGGGTAAACCACACTTAATATGCAAAGATGGGTTTATACATGAGTGTTTTCATGAAGAGAGAAGATATTTGGAGCAGAAATATTTTAGATCTATATTTAAATAGAAAAATAGGTTAATAGATAGGTATTAATCTAAGAAATGTTGTTGTAAAAACTGATAGATGGGATGTATCTTTATTGGTTTACCTGCTACATTTGGATTTCCTAATTTTAACCAATTCCAAGTTATTTTATTTCTGCACACTAAGCAGACACATTTGAGCAGAGCAAGTTCATCTGCAGACTAACAGGAAATGTTATGCTCCCTGGATAAAAAAAAGGAAGATAATGCTGAATACTCCTAATAGAAGCACCAGACAGGCATTATGTAAAGTAATTTATCCCAAAACATATCCATAAACTTGTTCTGTAGATGCATTATATGTTTTCTGTGTCTCCCTTGCTGGCTTGTTTTCCTCTCATTAGAGGTCTGGCAAGGATGAAAAGGATACTGAAATTCAGAACAAATGACAGCATCACCATTATATAAGAATTATGCTTTATGCATCTGTCCATATCATGATTAACAGTCATAGTTTTTGACTTGCAGCCTATGAATTTAAAGATATATTACACTAATATCTTTGCTTTTATTTTTCATTTCATAAAATTACTTGTGCATATGACTTTGAGTAATACATTTGGAGAAATACAAAATATTTCCCACATCATAAGGAATAATTTTTCATTTATCCCAGAATAATTCAGATTATGTTAGTTTATGTTAAAAAATATTAATTTGCCAATGAATCAAAAAACTGTGTTTGCTTTTAAGAGAAGAAGGAATAATGGTAGACTCTCCTAAATGGAAATGAGATCTTGAGTAATTTATTGAGGTTTATCTTCTGATATGAAAACTTCAGTACAATCACACTTATTCTCTATGTGTCTAAGTATTTCCTTGGATATTGAAATCCCTTAGACCTTTGTTGTTTTATAATTTTCTATTTGTTCTACTTGTTTATATAATAAAAGTTTAAGTTAAATAATCTCACAATACTTGTCTTCTTAATTTCTTCAGATTTCTAGAAGACATCACCTTTTAAATTTTCTTTTAGTATGAAGAGAGACCTGGTTCAGGTTAATCTTTTCACATTTCTCCAGCTGCATGCAATCTGCCTGCCCTTCCCTCTGTCCTTTATCCTCTTGTCCTACCTTTAGTATAATGAGTGTGACTGCCCCACACCACATTCCAGAAGAGACAATCCTAAGATCTTAAGCATTCTGCCCATTTTATGTGTCACTCAGCAGTTATAACCCAAATTTTGTGTTAGATGTTAATTCATGTACTTTATGATTGCAAAATTCAGTTATTTCTTCTTTTAATTAGTTTAATAAAATTTATTTCAGAATTAATGGCTCTAATAATCCCTTATTCTCTTTAATCTCTTGCCTGTAAATAGAATAAAGACAATAAAATATGTGTTTCTAATGTCTGTTTAATTTATAGAGATATGTATCAATTTATAATAAATATAGAGTTAGATCTGTATCTATATTAGTAGGCTTTGTAACAGGATTAACCAAAAGAGATCAAGACAAGAGAACTGAGGAAGAGCATAAACCCCAGAAAGAGACAAATGTCCAAACTTTTAGTAAACAAAAGCAAAGGGTTTCAGTTCATGGAGGAAGGGAAGGGACACAGAGAATTGAATTTCAATTTGTGGTGGGACAATAGTGCACAGACTATTAGAAAAAGATAAGAGACGAGGAAGGGACATTCAGCAGCAATTCAGAGGGGAAGGCAGCCCTTCAGTAGCTTAGCAGAGTTAAAGCAGGTCATGGTCATCAGGGGCTAAGGCTTCAACATGCAACAAGATGAGGAAGGATTGGGAGATGATTGGAAAAAAGATAAAGAATCTTGGAGGAGAAGAGATGTTGGAATGAATGTGGGTGAGTGCAGTGCAATGGGACATCCTGAAGAAGCTGAGGTTCTAAAAACTAGATATTTAACATCAGTCCTCCCAACAGAATGTACTGTCTTGCTGAAATTAGGATAACTCACTTACAGACACATGTTAATTACCTTTTGCCACATTCACTGAATGTGTTTAAAGGGTGTCAGCAGTAATGAGTAATCAGAGATAAAAACGGAATAGAAATACTTCATATTTCACTTTTTGGGTGTTGTGTCATCACATATTTACAGAGTAAAGCTCTGCATGCACTGTTGCAGCTTTTAGTTGTATTAAAGGGCTATTAAGAATAAATTAATGGGGATAGAATAACAACAAAAAAAACCAAACAAGTTTCGTTATCCTCTCATGTAATTTATTTCGGATCACTATGGAAAAATAGTGCTAAGTCCTCATGTAATAGAAGGTGTTAAGGTCCTTTGGACTTAGTGGAACAGGTTTATACTGACACTAATGAACTGTATTCTTTCTTCTATAATTTTATTTCACCAGTCTTTCATTTTCCCCTCAAACGCAACCCAATCTTTCTCCATCTTTAAAAACTTTACTTAGCAGGGAAAGAATATCTCCTCCTTTTTCTGCCTGATGAATTGAAGGAATGTCATAAAAAGCATTCCAGAGCATCAAAATGACTGAGGTTATCTGATGGGTTAAAAATATCTGCTGTGTGTTCCTCTATCCCTCTCATGTAGAATAAATAAAAATGAGCAACATAATCACATATGAAACCACAACATACATTTTCTTTCCTTTCACTTAAACTTTCATGACAGTGATACTGCATGTTTAAAAAGCATTTTTACCTTAAAAGCCAGACTGTTGTTTCAGCCAGACTTTGAAAATTCTATTAACTCTCAAGTAATCTGTAAATTTCCATATTCAAATATATGCATTAAAAATATGTGTGCATGTGTGTTTTGAACTTTTGTATGCACATATTCATTCCCCATTAATCAGTCAAAAAATTCAGTTTAGGCAAAAAAAAGAAATCTTATGTCTTACCTGCAGCTGTCATGCCCAATGATAACTTTAACGCAAATAAGGAAGAGTTCTGATGAAAAAGGTATTGTATTAAGCAGGTAGATGTGAAGTTTGGTTTGTGATAGGTTTTTTGTATCTGAAAGCAGCTTTTATTGAATGAGGGAGGTGTGGAACTTTGAAGCTGGAAATAAAGGAAATATACCAAATAACCTCAAATAGAGACACCCAGCATGGATATCAATCACACTGCTTCAGGTGAAGAAATGAAGATGCTGATGAGCAGCAGGTAATGTGGCCCTGCTTTGATAAAAGGGCTGGACCACGTTGCCTCCAGAGAATTCTTTCAACCTAAATTATTTAGTAATTTGGTGATTAAATAAAAAAAGGGAAAAAAAAAGGAGAGAGAGACAGGGTAAGTGGGCTTTAAGTCAGCTTCTTATCTCAGATATTAGAATGTTAGATACCTTATAGTGGTAATCTAAAATACTGCTCTGCAGCTAACCAATGCAGAACTTTCATTGATTATGGAATTGTTGATTGATTATGGAATTGTTAATTAATCTGGGGAAAAAATGCATAATTTACAGCTAAAGTGAAAGCAGTTGAATCCTACTTCCCCTAAAAGCATTCTTGTCACAGTCCTTTCACCAGCTTGAGTGTATTACTGAACTTTTACTACTAACAGTGTCTTAATTCCAGAGCTTTCCCAAACTGGGTCAGCACAAAACTACTCTCTTTTTTGATTGATTCATGTTTATACCATTTTTATTACAAAATATCTATCTGGTTTCATATCTCAATTCCAAAAATATCATTATCAGTTCTACTATCAGCTGATCCTCCTATTGATGCTAAGGTATATATGAACTTCTCTTCCAGCCAGAGGATTGACTCTGTCACTGGCAGCAAAGAAAGCAACCACATACAAATGATCTATTCAGGCATTTGGTCTATCCAGATTATATTTCTGCTCATACTATGACTGAATACTAATATCTGAAAATCAAAGCAATGGGACTAAAATATACCCTTTTTTGTTGAGTTGTTTTTGTGTTGAGATATTTTTCCTCCAAGCCTGATATTTATAATTTTCTGTAAACACAAACTTTACAAGCATGGCAACAGTTTTCCCACATATTAAATACATCCTAAAATTTTGAAAAGGTATTTTGGTTTTAGCAATAAGAACCTAAAGTCTTATTTTTAGGGCTTTAATTTGGTATTATTTTTAGAAAGTATTTAAAAGAAAATGTGTTGTTGAGTAAAAAATAACTTTGTGCACACCTTCATGAAGTAAATGAAAACTTTGATCAGTTCCAGTGAGGTGAAAGAGTGGAATAAAGATGGTTGACAAAATTTCTGGACTCTGATCATCTTTAAAACTGGGGTGGGGGGTGGTGTTGCTTTCTTTATGTGTAGGAATACAGAACTGAGAAAGACCAAGGGATACTGTTACAGTACTACCCATTCAACTATGTTTTGTGCATTATCTCAAAAATTTAATTGTTTCAGATTGCTTTGTCCCATTAGTACTTAATTCATTTGACCACTGTGATAGGCTTTCTGCATTTTTGCTGATAAGTATGAAGTGGTTCCTGGAATAAATCTAAGAATTTTTTTGGCTAGTACTATTTAACACTATCCAGGATGGATTCCAAGACTCATTGTGTTTTTCTGCTTTTCCTGGTGTTCAAGTATTTCAGTATGTGCTGCTCTTTTGAGATGAACACCATGACGGTGATGCTCTTGTTCATAAGCATTGTTTGATCCCTGCAAAATGGAGCAATATGCCCTTCTGTCTCTAAGCATGGAGAAAAGGATTGAATAAAGTGGTGATACTCATTTCCTGATTTCCAGATGACTGAGTTTTCCGGTGTCACTAATACTCATCCACTTATAATTTCACTCAAACAAATCCCAGTCTTTTCTCGAAGGACTTCTCCATTTCACCCAGTGTGCACTCCTGGCAGCAGCGAATTGGTGATCAGTTTGCAGCAAGTCCTTTGCCTCATTCCAAGGGAAAAAGAAACATTTGCCAGAACACATACTTGTCTTTCTGACTTCCAAATCCATGGGAGATATAAATCCTCATAGTAAAGAGGTTAACTTTCACCTACTTTCTTGATATAAGTCTAAATTTTTGTAACATAATGCATAAGTCAAAATCAACATTGTTTCATAATGTGTGAGCCTCACCGTATATTTATAGTGTATTTATATATACGAATATGTCTATTTATATACATATGGAAATTATCTAAGGTAGATTTTAATATCTAGATTGTGGCACCTTGGAGACACTAGAGCTAAAGGTTTGTGTTTTTCCAGTATGACGCTCTAGTCTGAATGTTCTTGAAGATTTCTAAAATAGAAATTAAAAACTGAGACTGAAACAGAAATCGATACAAAGAGTAAGTACACTAATTTAGGGTTTTGGCACTTTTTTTGAGTTAAAAAATATCTACTTCTCACAGATAAAGTATTAGTACAAAGAGTGATGAAACCACCACAAAGGAGTTGGTGAGTTGAGCTATTTCAAGACTAGCACCACTGATTATAGAAAATCTAGTAGTGTTAGAAAATACAACTTTCTGCTAAGCTTTCTGGACACTTCAAACACTTCTTATTTTTGAAATAACAGAGCAGAGCTGGGACTTCTCTACATTCTCCCATGACAATATATATAAAGACATAATACTTGGAATTTCCTGTATATCTCATTTAGGCTGTTGCTCAAAACCTCACAAAAAGTATTTTGCTTTTTATTCTAGATGTTTATTGCCATTTTTGGAGAATGTTTTTAGTTATAGATATCTAGCAAAGAAGGTCCCAACAATTCACAGCCTAGTAGCACACCCATTCTTTGATTAGCATGGCCATTTTCTGGCAAAAAGAAATGCTACTAAGGAAAAACAGTATCTGAAGAATTTACTATATTAAGCCCATCACGTTGGCCAATTGCCAAGCACTTAATATGCCAATATTTTGAGAATACAAGTTAAGGTAACAGATTTTTAGCCTAACACTTACAATGACAGAATGTTTACAAGATTCTCCCTAACAGGTCGTTAAAGATGCTACAAAACCCTCTGATGACAAAGCCAGTCAGTGCAGCCAGAGAGGTTATAAACACTAGTGTTTTTCCAGGGTGAGAAGAACCTGAAAAAAAGAAAGGCTGTGAGAGGGAAAAATACAAAGTACAGAGGCTGAAATGACAGTTATAAACATTGTGAATTATACTCTGAGAAAGGCCACAGTGTGTGCCAGCAAAGAGAATTGTTGGCTATCAAAGGCTTGGAGGGGGAGGAGAGAGAGAAAGGAAGAAAAAAGAGGTGTATAGTTATAAACTGCTTAATGGGAACTTTTCTCATACTTTGCTGACCTGGTAGAAATATTTTGGGTTCCTAATGGCAGCTCTTTTCACAGCTCAACAGGCACCAGGTTTTCTGTCATATATAAGTTTTTCAAGTGTTCATTGTTCTCTCTGGAAGTGACAAGAAAAAGAAGCTGGTTTTGACACATCTTCCCCCCCGCCCAAAACAGTCAATTAACATTTGATGGGTCAGTTGTTGATAGTCAGGAGCTATGGAAAAATAAATTTGTTCTATATTTGCCGCTGGTAATGGGTGGACTCAGAGGTAAAATGGATATAAGAAGGGAGCTATGAATAACTCCCACCATCTAGGTTATTTTACTATGATACTGGGGAAAGAAGGAAAATGGGTTGTAAAAGACTAGAGAACTTTGGGAACAATGATAAAGAAAAAGAAAGCTATCAATGATTGATCCACTGATACTCTCATAGTGATTTTATATAAGGCAAGAAAGTTCATTCTTACGTAAAATAAAAGTAATAATAGTATAATAAAATTTCTTGTTAATAAAGAAATTGTTGATTCTAGTTCTTCCCTCAAAAATGTACATGTGTGGTATTTTCTTCAAGTGACAAGTTTAAAATGTCAACTTTATTTTCACAACTTTTGTAAGATTTTCATGTGAACAGGCTTCCCTTCCTCAGTCTTTCCTTGTAAGAGAGATGCTCCAGGCCCTTAATCAAATTTGAAAATCTCTGCTGGATCTGCTCCAGGAGCTCCATATCTCCAGTGTACTGTGGAGCCCAGAGTTGGCACAGCACTCCAGATGTGGCCTTAGCAGGGCTGAGTAGAGGGGGGAGGATCACTTCCCTCCACCTGCTGGCAATACTCTAGTGAAGTAATTTCTCTCTTTAAGTCAGCAGAAGTCTCAGTATCTCAGACACAAAATACAACTATTTTGCTATTTTGAAATGTTTATAATTTATTAGATTTAGTAAATTACAAACACAGCATATGTTCTGGAATAATTAATTGTTTTTCTTCCACAGAGAAAGACAAGGGAGGACAAAAGTTTTAATAGTGTTGATTCATGAGACTTACAGGAATGAAGACAATTCGCTGTAAGTTTTTCAACTAAATCACAGAACTTCTGATTAACAAAGTCTTGAAAAAAATCAGTATGAAATGGTCAAAAAAGAAATCTCATTGCTGGACTATGTTAAAATGTATTAGGGGGTTTTCTTGTTTGTTTCAATCCAATCTTCATTTCAGGAAAATAAAAAAAAAAGAAAAAAAAAGAAGAAACAAAAGAAAAGAAAAAAAAGAAAAAAACCCAAACCAATCAACCAAACAAAAAACCCAAACAAAACAAAGAAACAAACAAACAAAAAACCCCCAAGCTCTTGGTCACAAAAAATATTATATAAGACTTTATGAAAAATTGTTACTTTAAATATATGGCTGTAATAAATTTGGTTCTGACAGGGTATAGGGAGAATGAAGATATTAGCAGAGGTGTGAGGAAGGAGAAACTATGAGTGTTAAAACTATCAGGGAGACTTAGAATCTTATTTGCACTCACAGATGAATAAAATATAAATAAATAATCTAATCTGAAGAACAGAAGAACTGCTTAACTAAAAATAGTGTAGACCCAAAACATTTAATAAAACCTAAGTCTGCAATCTGATAATTAACTGCCTAAACTATGTCAGAATTTAAATATGGCAAAAGACTGACCAGAACAAATACGATGGTAGCCAGTCCATAAAAAATCACAAGAATATTAAAACAAAAACCTACTATGATTCTGAAAGCACTATACACCAAGAAACATAGAACATCTGGTCTTCAGGGAGCATAAAACCAATTAACAGTAATGGAGCATGCAAAGTCATGCCAGCTGAGAATCTGACCCCAACTTTGGTCAATGAATTAGTATTTTTTTCCCCTCATTTTTATGATTATATTTATGCCTGCATTTTAAAGAGAAAATAACTGATATTTCTTCCATTAAAAAGTACTTTGTGGTTTGGCTGACTTCTCTGACAGTGACACATTGAGGACATTAATCTAGGATTGGTTTTGCGGGTTTTGTTCTTCCAGTGGTCCCTGTAATAAGCAACAGCAGGTTTTCTGCTAAATGTCCTAATGGTGAGCAATACAAGTCCACTTATAATAGCTCAAAATAAATGAATCAGCTATCACTCAATGCAGCAAGGAAATGCAGTACTATCCAACAAGTGGTGTAGCTGATATATCTCTCTGCATTATAATGAATTACTGGCACTACATAAAAATAATTAAATTGTATACATTATTATAAAAATAGGAAAATATCAAAACATCCACAGGCACAGTTGAAATAAACAACTTATTGAACCACAGACCCTTCAAAGTGAACAGCAATTCAAGAATGAAATAATTACCATTTAACTGTGAGTCATAGTGTGTTAAAGGGCATACATTCTTAATTTTACATATAGTGTGTATAATCCTCATTAAAGTTAATGACAGAACACCCATTAACATAAACACTTGACAGTATTTCATGCACTGTATTTATAAGGTTTGGATCACATCTATCAACTGTGTGTAATATGGACAACAACTGATGTGGAAACTTTAAATTTCTATGGCATTTTTAATAATAAATTGTATGTTCTCTGTCTGGTTAATTCAAATACTGCATCTCAAAATGTAATCAGCAGGGCTTCTCTGCTTCTCTTAGGGTCATAATAACTGTTGGACTGATAAAAAATTTCTTTAAAACCAGTGACAAGCTTTCCAGCAACTTCTCTGAGTCTGCATCAGTTAACAAAAGTACGGAAGCCCTAATAATATCAGGAGTAATAATAGAAAAGAAAGTTACCTTGCAAAGAAAAATACGAAGAGAAAATATATTTTATGACAAATATTTATTGAAAGTACTTTTTGCTGGGTTCCCAAATGCAGTAGTATAGCACAGCTCTGGATACAAACCCATTTAAAAAGCATGCTATTATTACTGTTTGCATAACTTTTGGGGTCTTGTTGCTTGTGTAAATGGCACTTCATCTGACCAAGGTCTTAGACTGCAGTTTATTTGCACTTATTTACTGCTGTTGGGATGCCTTGATAAGAAAATTGATTACTTCAAATTTCTTTTCCATTTGTGAAGTGGAATGAGAACAGAACAAAGACAGAATCGTGTAATCTTCCATGTGTTCTTTGTGGGTGAAATAATAACATTGATAGTTTTCACAAATTGCTGGAAAATATATTACTGTAGATTTATATGATTATGTATGTTATGTATATTTTATTAATATATAAAAATATTGTTATGATTCACACAAGGCCATAGGGAGTGCACACCGGAGAATTAAAAGTAGTTATGCCTCATGCTCTGTAATGTCTAAAATATGTACAATCGTTTGAAACTGCAATTTGCTGCTGCTTTTTTTTCAGTCATTGATTCTGGACATCTCTTCATATCAAATATAGTACCAATGATATGATCTACAGTATCTCTTGGTCATGGCAGATAATAAAATAATGTTATAAATAAAGAGGCAGTCATGAGTCTTGCTATATGGTTTTTGTTTACTGTTATTAAGCTATTTTTCATATTGCAAATACTGTCAGATGAATGAATTTTAGAAATTGGATTGTGTAATTTATTTTTCCAAACATTTTTCTTTAAAATAACTTTTTTAAAAGCTTCTCTAGGATAAAAAAAAATATATTTTCAGTATCCCATGTGGTAGAGAGTCTCACATTGTCATTAATGGTGGTCTAAAACTGTATGGAAAAAAATCTGCAAATGATCCATGAAATAATATATTTTTTCCAATTTTAAAAATGAGAAAAAAATTATGATCAATGAAAATTCCTAAGTGTTAATACGGATCCTTTGGTTTGGAAAAGTTCAAGGATTAACACCAAATGGTCCATAGAATATCAAAACAACATAATTTTAATATGTTATTTCATATGTCATCTTACCTGTTTTTTTCTTAACTTAGAGTTTACATAAAGAAAGAAATTAAAATCACAAAACGTAACTAGATTAGATGGTCTAGCCTAATTTTCTGAATGTTTAATCTTTGATTTGTATCAGGTTACCATCATTATATATTTAGTTATGTAATCTAGTTGGATTGGGGCACACTGGAGTCCCTGTGTGTACAAAATGGTAGGACAGATGTCTCAGTATGCAGACAATTCTTTATTTCCACAGTAGTTTACATCACTGTGATTTTGAAAGAGCAGCCAGGAGGAAAACATGATACAGATACAAGTGTCACAGGATGGGAACATTATTTGGTAAAGTGCAACAGCAAGTTGAGTAACAATTTCAAAAGGCTACTGTAAGTTTTCTGAGTATGTTATTTCTAGAGCTGTGTGCACCTGGTAATTTAGAGTGATGAAGAGTTCAATACACCTTTGTCCCAGCTGATATTTATCTATCAGGCAGTGTGTGACCAGTTCCCAGTGGAGTAAATATAATAATTAGACCTACACTCTCCTTGATTCACTTGTAGGTTAAAGGGCACAGTCTGAAACTCTGTTCTGTTAAAAACATATTAAGTATGATATTAGTGGTCTAAAGCTATATACTTCCCTAGAGACTCCCACTTTTAATAACCTCTAGTATAATAGATAAGGCAGAGGGCAGTAATCATTACTGAAATGGATTTTCTGGCAGAATTAGACATCACCTCCAGGAATCAATAATCATTTTAAGCTAACGTGGTGATTAAATGACCTTTCTTTTATTTTCCTTCATGTTGAGTTGGTTTTTATCTTGATTTAGAGCCACATAGCCAGACCAAAGATAAACAGAGGACTGGCAGCATTACAGAATAACAGTGAGGCCTATCCCTTATACAGGTAAAAGCATTTTACTGTAATGAATGCATTTGCTGCCCAACCTGTGACTTCTGAAGTATTACAATAAAAATTCTAGATCCAGAATATATTAATGGATTATACCCCAGGATAGTTTTTGTTTTTAAAATATTTTCACCATTAGCTTGGCTGGAGCAGTTGCTATGCTTTTATATTTCATAATTTATTGCTCTGGAGCTTCCTTGAGGATATCTGTGTTGAATGGAATTCATTAATCCTTTCTTCTTCCACATCCTCCTGCTTTCTGTGAAGGACTACTAGATGACTACATTCCTCTCTTTTCTCCCAAAGGAGGGCGATAGAGAAGCAGCTAACTTCAGCATGCTATGATTTTGATGAGCTGCATCTAACCAGACAAGATTGTTGCAAAGTTGACTTTAGATTCTTGCGAGGTGTATTTCACTTCTTGAAATCAAAAGATCATTGGTTTGAATTGGTATTTTTTTATAACTTCTGAAACATACCCTTGTTTTCTGCTATTTTAGGGGTGGGATTTTTGGTTTTGGTGGTTGTTTTTTTAGCATTTTTTGTTGGGGGTTTTTTTTTTTGTTTGGTTCGGTTTGGTTTTGTGTGGTTTTGTTTTGCTTGTTTGGGCGGTTGGTTTGGGTTTTTTTTTATTTTTGTTTTGTTTGGTTTTGTTTGGTTTTGTTTGGTTTGCTTTGCTTTCCTTTTTTGGTTTTAATTTGGTTGTTTCAGATACAGGATGAGAAGGGGGTTTAAGTCTAGATTGGAAGACTGCATGATGAATGTTCACAAAATAATGTACAGAAGAGAAAAGTCTGGAAGGACATGCACAGAAAACCTCACGAAAATGATTGCATTGTCTGTACCAGTTTGAACAATTGGAGAGGAACACATGATAAAAGCATATAATACAGTGCATAATCTGTAGGGACGGTTGTGCTTGCAGAGCACATTGCACTCTCCAATAAAACAACTGATTTTGAAGCTGATTTTTGAGAACCTTTTAAATCTGCATTGTTGGGTTTTGTTGGTCTTTTTTCCAAAGGCTTAGCTGTAGACCTAGGAAAGGCCCTCTGAAACTGAGTTTAGATTTCACTGAAGAAGCAAAAGTAACCATTTAAACCCATTTAACCCATGTGGGCTTCATCTCTATCTTTCTTTAGAATAAAATGTGTGTGCATTTCAAACATCTTTGCTGGGGTCCTTCAGGTCTGACCCAACAGCAAACAGCAGAGCACTGTGCCCTTGGCAGGGAGGAGTCAATCCCAAGGAGGCAAGAGCAGCAGAAAGAGCACAGTGCTGAGTGACATTGCTCTCCCTCATTCACTCCTCCTCCAAACTCCCATTTACTCTTACAAACTCTTGCAATGCCTTTCAGTCCCTGACTTCACTGCATTTCTCCTCCGACTGTGTCAGATGTCATGAGAGCTTCTTAAACTCCAGATAATGCTCTGAGGTAGAGGATTAAGATGAGATAGACGTATTTTGTCACCCAAAGGTAAGAATTGGCAGCTTATCTTTGCCAGTAGAAGCTTCCCGTGGGGCAGGCTGATTAAACCAGATGATAAACTAACTGTTACAGTGTTGGAGGGCTTTGAATCTGATGGACAGTGGATAGCTGTGAAGGCAGCAGGATAACAATTGCTTCCTTCCTTTTTTTCTTTCACAGAAAAACAGTCTAAAGGAGAAAGAGCAACTAGTTCTATTACATGCCAAGATTCATGAACCAGAAATCGCAGGATTACATTTGCTGCAGATAATTTGAAATCCACCCCCTCCACCTAATTTTAGACATTCTTTTAAATTTAGTTCATATCAATATTGGATTCGGATGAAATACCCATGAAAGTAATGATTTCATTGCTATGAACTAATTAAATAATAATTACATGGCTTCATGTTGCCCAATTTCAGACATCACAGCTAACCACTGAAGCTACTCCAATAATCAATACAGAAAAAACAAGTATCACATAAGGGTGGGAAGAATTCACCCACTGACCATAGAGCCTGTCCAGATTTTAAGTGTAAAGCAGACAGCAAAGTTTTAGGGAGTCAAAGTCAGGAGAGAAGAATCTTCACATGTAGATCTCCATATCCTCCATTCAGGACCTTTTGTTTACATGCCAAGAACATAAACCCTGATAGCTTCCTTTCAAATCCCATACTCAAAAACTTAACAGACCCTAATTTTTTTTTTTATAAATCAGGAAACCTTTATCAGGTCAGGATATTTAAATGGAACGTTATGAGATCCATACATCTAAAATATGTATTATAAATGGCCTGGTCTAAAAGATTTCAATATACATGGGTTCTTATGGTTCCAAAGAAATAAGTCTGTCCAATAAATTAGACAGATGTCTTAAAGCACTAATGACTTAGTTTTCTTGTAATGAGATAAAGAAAGGAACTATGAAAATATTTAATCTGATCCCACTCACACACATATTTTGTACAAAATTATGAACAAATCAGTACTGATTACTCCATTAAATGGACGGGTCACCATAATATCAAATGAATGTTATTTTCCATTATTTAGATTTTACAGTTTCAAGACCTTTGTGTCACTGTCTCACCCATGAAGGAATTCATGCAACCTCTTACAATACATTAGTGGAGGGAAATCAGCTTTATTTAATAACATCCACTCTTCCCCCAGTAACGTTCAGACAGGTCCCTTCTGATCTCCATTATCACTCTCAGGTTGGCACCTCTGCCCATTGCTTCACAGCACAGCCTAGGACTGGCATTGCTTGTCTAGCTGATGTGCACCACTTGACTGTGCAATCCTTTTCGAAAAAAAATAAAGGAATTAATTTTGGAAAACAAATATTTCATCTGAAATGTAGCATGATTTCATGCCTGGTGGAAACACGATCTGATTAGTAAAATAATTGCAAGTGTTTGGATGCCAATATGTCAAAAATAATGTAACTGATTCTCAGTTTCTTCCTGCTTTATTTATTTCTTATTTGTCTCATTATTTTTCATTCTGAAAGTATTAATTTGTAAGTTCATTCTATAGTAACATTAGAGTTGAAAAATTACTTAATGGAAAATGTGAAAATTATACTAAATTATTAATTATTAAATTGTTGTACTAAAATAATCTATTGTTTTATTTCTGCTAATACTACAAGACTGGAATCTGACTGACATTAAAAAAATACCTTTAAATGCCTATGGAACTTAGAGGAGGCTATATTTATGCAGATAAGGTCTGATTTTTAGTTTTTTTCCCCACAAAGGAAGAGAATTGGTACTTCTTTCAGTAAGTATGCAAATCAAGTTGCATTTATGACAAGTGTGTAAGTGCATGTTCTGTGTTGTTTAAAATATTAACAATAAAGAGTAAGGCAGTTCTGAAACTTAAAATTGTAACACGTTACATTAAAGGATTAAGCAGTCTGCACAGCCACCAAAGTTTGCATTCCCAGTCAAAAAATGGATATAACCTCAATCTAAAGAGTACATGGGAAGACTTTGAGAAATAAAGAATATCTGATACCTAACTAAGGTTTTTGCACCTTTAAAAAAAAAGTGGCCATTGCTAATAACAAGACCAAACATGTTTAGACCACTAATACTTTACATGTCTTGATATTAATTAAAGAAAAAAAATAAATAAATAAACAAGGCTACAAGACTTACCCTAATTTGGTTGATATTAAAAAAAAACTTATCATGTCTATATAGCTGTTATCACAGTATTTTATTACAAATTACAAGGATTTACATTTAATTAAACAAAATAGAGATTTAAATATTAAGTAACATTATATTATTAAATAAAAATGAAGAATGGAATTTCTAGATATGCATCCCTTATCAATAAAGTAAAAAATATATTCTCTGAGTGGAGGAAAGTCAAGAAACTTATCTCAGTGTGAGTAGAATATTTATATTTATTTATATTTATTATTAAGATTATTTAATTTGTATTTGTATTATTAAGATTATATATTTATTATGTGAGTAGAATATTAATATTTATTTATATTTATTATAAAGATTATTTGATTTGTGTGGTTATTATGGTTTTCAGAATGTTTTTATTTTTTACTATAAAAGTAACCACAGAAGATTTTTTGTCTTCTATCGCTTTAAAAAAAGAAATCTGATTGTTTTCTATTTTCTTTCATTTCTCAAAGCACAAATCCTCAATATTCAGCACACGTTACACAACAGTTATTTAGAGGACTAATATGATCATTAGGTATTTTGAAGCAGTTTAATGTGTGGATTTTATGGGAATATGTGTAAACACAGCAGCATAAGTTGAGAGAAAGTGGCTTTGTATAAGTATGTTATGCATTAGTGGATAACTGATTTCAGCTGAACTACAGTGGAGATCCTATCTTCAAGTGTATGGCAACAAATGCAGCGCCAAAAGGTAGGAAGAAATGTGTCTGGCAACCAGACAGAAGCTCTATTAGGCACTTATCCAAAGCTTCTCAGCCTCCAAGAAAAGGGATAAACATTAGCAACTGAAACACTATTCCTGTCCATTGCACTGTTCTAGATTTCTGCACTTAGGTGAACACCTGGGGCCTTAAGTCAAAATCACAATTCAGTAAGAACCATAAGGCTTTCTTGTCAGTTTTGTTCCTTATTCCTCTGCCATGTGATGAATATAGACAATGGAAACACCTTTTTGATGCCTTTTCATGGTTCCTGATTCAACCTTATTGCAGTTCCAGGAGGTAGGACTGTTCTGAAATGAAATTTAATGGTGGCAAAATGTTGATTGAGTCTTCCACAAAGTTTGAAGCTAGCACTCAGGTGTAGCAATGTGGGTTTTTAGAATTCCATGTGCTTCCATTGTCTCCCTGCTCTGTATGCTGTTGGTTCATTTTAAAATATGCACTCTGCTGTACCTGAAAACCTATTGGTGTGTTCCCCCTGTCAATTTTCCCTTCTTCTTCCTGGGACTGGCTCTAAGGGAGACAGTCCTGCCCCTTCCTTTCCCCTTATAAGCCCGTGTCTGCATCAGAGAGAGGTCTTTCGTCTCTGCGCTGCTAGCACCCGCTACCTGCCCTGTCTCCTTTCCCCCTTCTCCTCCCCTGCAACCCTCTCCCCCTACTCCAAATAAACCTCCCTAGCAGAACAGAGATGGATTCCAGTTCTTTTCTTTGTCCCATTATTATTTCCTGCTGAATTTCTGTGGTTGAAAGACTCACGCCAGCCTGCGGGACCCCGGGGGCCACCCAGCCAGGATCCGGTGGAATTAAGCGGACCAGGGACCTCCATTTTGGGCGGCAGCCGGCTCCTGCCACCCTCCCGGACCCTGCCACATCACTCAAGGAAAAACTGTTCTTTTGGAGTATGCATAGAACACCCGATTCCTTGCAAAACTGAATTACACAAAATGACATAAGCCTCTGAATAAACTCAACCGATAGTTGTTGATCACTTTTCCTTCTATAGTATGCAGATTAAAAAAAAGGTCTCCAAAACTCTCAAATCAGCTAAAAATTTGGAAGGGACAATTTTTCTAATGCCAATGTTTAAAACTTTATTTTATTTGAATGTTGTCTAATCACAATATCCAAAGAGCAAATGTTGTCAGCATTGTAAAAACTAAATTTTACTAGTCTTAAAATCAGAGGCAGCCTTAACAATTTATGTCAGAATTATTGTTTTATGTCAGATTCAGTTGCAGTGCATATGTCAACAGTATTTTTCCTCCTTGGTTCTAATATAAATTAATTAAACATATATCAGAATGCAATATTATTGTTATGGTAATTGCAGAGAAATATTAATACAGAGACATGAGAGGGGACTTTCTGAAGTATCATTATACTATTGCAGAAACTGTGTTCAAGGCTCTCTAGTCACCCAACTTCATTTATCAACAAAATAGTTTACAAACTCCCTCAGTCTCCTCTTTGCAGCTAGCCCCTCAATTTCTGTCAGGCTTGTACCCAAATCCTAATACCATTTAGTTTCTCACAACCAAATTCAAAAGAGTGTTAGGAGCGGCTGACATGCACAGTGGCAAATAAACTTTGACTCTTACTACTTTCTTTCTAGAATGCTTTAGACCATCCTTCTCCTCTTCACACCTGTACTGCACCTGGTGCAAAAGCAGCATAAACAGCCACTTAGTAGCTGGCAAAGAATGGCAAATCCCCTGATTCTCATCCATCACATGACACTCTCCCACCACCAACCTGCCCTCATCAGCTGTTTGCTCTAGTATGTTAGAAAGAAATGTGAAACAGAAGGTGGGCAGGGCAAACATTTGCAGGAAAATAATCCTGTCAGCTGCCTCTGCAAGATTCAATAGAGTTTTTTTTTTTCTGAGAGCAATAGAGGCTTGAAAATGCATTCTGTTCTCTGCTGTCAGTTGGAAATGGTGCCATCAAAGCTTTTGTTATGGTGGTGACAATTTCTGAGTTGTGTGTGTTGACACAACCCTCACACTGTCCTTGGCTAGGTGAGTCTGGCTCTCAGCTCTGATGAAAGGAAATGAAGTTCCAAACCATTTATTTCTTTCTATAAATGACAAAAAGCTGCAGCCTTCTTAAAGCCAGTGGTGGGCTTAGAAAAGTCAGAATTATTTTACTGTCAACATATGAATGAGGTATAAAATGTATCTGTGCTCAGCACTAAAACTGATAAGCTAGGGTTAGGACAACCCCTAAGAAATGTCATCTAAATGTCTTTTTCTCAGCTGTGCTCTTTGTTGGGTTTGGGTTTTTTTCTTCTTATAGAAGAATGTTCATTATAACTAATTTTTTTTACACACAAACACAAACATACCAGTACTGTTGAAATTTTTGAAGAGAAAGGCTTTTCCTAAGCCAGCTGGTTAATGGGTGTGAGTCATGAACAACATATAGAGAGAAATACTAGGGTGTTATGATGATATTCTTTTGAAAAGCAAGTGAAAGAAATTCAGGTTTTGACTTTGTTTTTTCTCTCAGTGACAGGTGATTGTTTAACCCCCAAGCCAGTGTGACTGTGGGCATTGCTCATGTTGGTCCTGTTCATTTTGTTTAAATAAACATTCAATCACACAGAGAAATGGACAATTATCTTCATTATTAATTTTACTGCCAGACTGTAGTCACTATTAAGGCCCTAACTATAGGTATTAAAAATTCCACGAACAAAATCTGTTTTATCTCAGGATGGAATCAGGGAAGAAAAAAAAATCCAAGGGGCTTGCAAGCTATCCCCATTAGCCACATTTAAGAACGTATGTTTCTGCAGCATACTGATACTCAAACCTTCCAATTACTTTAGTGTGAGTACTGCATATGTACTTCTTTGTAGTGTTTGGCTGCTGAAGAGTATAGAGAAATCTAATTCTACTGTAGGAAAAAAAAAACCAAGAGAAGTAAACAGCCTTAATTAACACTTCTTGCACGAGATCTGCCAACCTGCTGTGCATAGGCAGTTAATAAAAAAAGGCAGAGAACTGAAGGAATAGTCCATGCTCATTTATCCATCTAAACTGAGACAAACTAAGGGTAGCTGGCATTGGGCTTTGAGAGAATAGCATCTTAATTGCTTATCAGGACAAGAAACATGAGTGGCTAACCAGTACCAGTGAGAATTCAATCTTTTCCCTCAGGAATCTGGCTGTTTCCCTTGGCTGCATTTTTTATTTTTAACGTCATTTATATATTTTTATAAGGTTAGCAGGTTGCAGTTAGCAAACTGTTGAATTCAATTTATTTTTGTTTTCATGAAAATCTTTATCCTCTGAGAATTCATTTCACAGGATGTCTCCTCTTCTTTTGCAGTGACTGGCAGCAGGGACACTTGGTTGAATGACCTTTCTTATTTAGCTGGGTTGAGAGTATGCTCACATACTAGAAAGAGGTTTTGTTTCATTTTTCCTGTTATGGTTCTACAAGAAGTTAAAATTCACTAGCTGGATTAATCTTTGTTTTGAGTTTCTAATTATGTTTGCTGAAGCAATCTACCTCCACACCTTGGTAGGGCTGCATATTTACAGAGTCCATAGCTTCTAACTCAGCCAAAATACCTTTTGATACCAATCAGTTTTGCTTGAATGAGTAGCACTAAGAAAAGACACTTAAGATTTAAATGTAGTCAGCACATTCTAAATATTGGAGTTATGACACTTTGATATAAACTGGTATATATCCTAAGCTTTTAAATAAGTTTTCAAGTGTAATCAGAGCAGTTTTATTACACCACAATCCCTATTATTCCAAATCACACCTTCATGTACCAGTATTGTTGTGTGCAATTTTTCATCTAGATGTTAAAGCAACTGGATCTTTAGGAGGTCAGTCGATTTTACCAGTATGGAAAACTCCTTCATCATAACACCACTTTTTAAGGTCATTTCTGATGGAAATACCCAAGGCATGGTTACTCTTGAGAGGAGCTGCTGATGACCCAAACTCTTTGTTTTCTTTAAATGTTGATTATTTCCCCCTTAAAGATCAATACTTGGAAGAGGATTTTTTAAAAATTATTAAAATTTATTTTATTAATTCATTCCAATAATTTATTTATTTTTCTTATAAGGCAGGTATTCATTCCAGGTGCAAGCATGTGTGTCTGGGTGTGAGGAAGATTAAGGTGTCTAAACACTAGCACCTAATGCATCTTGGGAGTTTCAGCTATCAGCAAGGTAAAATATCTTAGTCTGTCTAAAATCCCACAGGAACGCTATGTTCAGGCAGACAAATCTTCTACACAGTGTCTTAAAAGTGTATTCTTGTGGCTTCTTATTCATAGATTGCATAGTTTAATAACCCAGCTGGTCACTAGGTGAAAGTTTCTTGTAGTGTTTCCTGATTTCTTGACAGCTTTCCCATCACCTCATTCATGTAGGGAGGTAGCTTTAGCCATGTAGGTCCCAGTGAAGGCTTGTTTTCACTACCCCAATATTTTGTCCTGAATCTGCCAGTGCTGTTCAGAAACATAATCTCACTATATATTGCACCTTCGGCATTTTCATGCTGCTTCCAAACATGACGTGGTAGTGAATCTGAGAGAAGAGCTGGGCTTTGTGAGTCTATAAGAAATGAACAGTTTCAAGTAGTCTGTTCTGGATCATTTAACAGAACACTCAGCAGCTTCTTAACACTTTTGCCCATCTAAGAGGGTTTTTTGCCTATCTTCTCTAAAGCTGATCTTCAGCTGGTATAATATATAAAGTCTGATTGCCTGTCACCCTCTTTAGTGCTGTCAGTATTTCCTAAGCCCAGTTTTATGTTGCAGCTGAAAAGGCCTGATTCTGCCAAATAATTTAGTATCCACTTCAATGTCATGAGCTGGTTGATGCAGCCTTTTCTTAATTTCTGATATGGTTCTTATATCAGTGATACCAGTAGAGAAATACACTAAAATTTTGTGTCTGGTCTTTTACACCAATGTCATGCATTCTGAAACTTTTGGAAAAGGTGATTTGAAAAATTGTTTCTGAGGATCAGGTTGTTGTTCAATTACTGTTATGTCATGATGCTATGAAAAGTTCAAGGCAAATTTAGGGACTTTATGTTTTATGAGACATCTATTCAGGAAATCCATTTTATGATATATGTCTTATAGCATCATGAAGGCGCTTCTGACAGAAAGATGTAAATTGGCAAGTATACACAAGTTAAAAAAGGAAATTATGCAATGCCTATGAAGGTAGAGAAGGTGCTGAACTGCAGTTCAGTGCAGCCAAGTTTGATCTGCTTAAAAACTAAAATGAGAGAGAAAAATATTGAGCACAGTGAGTTCAGAAAAAACCAGCAAAAACTGAGAAAGGATATAAACGTACTGGTTGCTGAACTAATTTCAGTTCCTATTCTGAATGCCGGAATCTAGAAGATGGATAAATGCTCAGCTGATTTTCGCCTGTGTTTTTTACAGCCTGTATATATATCAAGCAGGGTAAATATCAGGTATCTTTGATGCGAACAAGGTAATAAGGAACACATTTTACTGTTTTAATTTCCCAATTTAGCAACATTATTTTTGTCTTTCTAATCAAGGGTTTCAACGTTTGCATCTCTAGATCAAACTTGCCTGCTTTCGACTTTAAATTTCTTCATTTTTTTTAAGACTGAAGTTGGGGAGGCTGAGAAATATGAGACACTTTCTTTCTCCAAAAAAAAAGAATGTACATGCAAGGAGACACCCTGGCAATCTCAGAAGGCCACAAGCCAAGATGAATCTAGGAATATCAAGATTTATGTTTCCTGTTTTGCTCTAGGGGTCAGTTTAAGGACAAAGTGACAGCTTACAAGGCAACATTTCCGTAAAAGACATTTCCTAATCTGGTGAGAAAAGACATCTTGCAGCTCTGGTTGCTGCCTGGTAAAGTATACACACCCAGGTGCAAGCTGGAACAGCCACAACAGTCCTGGTGGCTGCTGAATCAAATATTTTGCAGGGGTCTCTGAAAATTCTCTCCCAGCTACAATTTCTTGACTTGGACTGAACAGTCTTTGAAATCAGAAGTCAATCAGAAGCAGAGCTTTCATGTCTTTTGCTTTTCATTTGTCTACATTTTGATCCTATCTTAAATGTCAATCACAGTTCAAAATCTGACATTTTAAAACCAGCCTTAGCAGTTTCTGAGGAAGGAAAAGAAGGGGAGACATATGACTTATTAGTTGTTACAAAACACTTGATTGCTTTTGTTTTTCAGTACTGGTGCTCTTCTGCTGTGTGTGTCATCCTTTGAATGATTTTTCTTCTTATGAAACACATAGAAACAGTGACTGTAGCAGAGCAAAACAATTTACCCCAAACCATGGATGACATCTGGTCTTTGCGCTTTCCAGTTCTTTGTTTTTAAAGGTTGTCTTAGTAATTTTTGTTATTTGTGTTTGCATTTTCCTGTTATTGAATCTCCAGTTGAATTCATTTGAAGTTGTGCAGTTTGGCTGGATTCTCCTGCATGTTTCTCCAGATCCTGATAATGTATTCTGGGTCTGTGAGCTGGGCTTTTTCATTACTGATTTTCTAGAGATTTCCTAAAATAATATATTTTGGCTAGCACCGCAAAGAGTGCTATTTTAATTCTTTTAGCGTGCCTTTTTTTTCCTGACATGGTGACTTGTTTTAGTTATTCCATGAATGTTTTCTGATCTGACTCCCATATTCATTTTGAGCATTTCCTCCTTGTTTCTGATATTATCACCTTTGCAAATGGTTTGAGTTTGATTTAACCTCTACACACTCACCACCAAAACTCTTCACCTATTATTATTATTTATTTATTTATTTTTGTCATATATGAACAATCAGGAGCACAGTGAGGATCAGAGAAGCCTTTTGCTATAGATTTTGAATGACATTAAGCAGCAAAAATCCACCAGATAATTTATTACCATATAGAAAGGTTGGCAAAAGAGGTAAATACAGACAAACAACAGAGCTTTAGAGAGCAGTGCTCTGGTAGGCTCTCTGCCTACCAGAAAGCTAAGCATGGCTTTGTCTACATATTTAATCCATGTTTTGTTTTTCCACTTACTTACTATGTGGCAAGAGTGTTGAGCTTCCTGTCAGACCATGACTCTTCATTCTAGCTGTGTCTCCTTCCCTGGTGTAAGGTGGCATGGCATGGTGCTGAGCTGCATTTGTCTCTAACATACAAGTTGGTGTTTTCTTGGGAAAAGGAGCTTGTTGTTACTGTAACACTCCATAATAGACAGAACACTTAAACTTGCATCTGCTTTATATCAGCAGTTTCTTATGAATGGAAAAATGAGCTAGGACTTGTGCATTCCCAAACAAAAAAATCTCAACAGTTCCATTTGCCCTACTATAACTTTTCTGTGGTCAGCTTCTCACACAACCAAAGGATAGAGACAAACATAATCCTAACATCTGTAGTGAGCCCTTCAAGTATCAATGCACTTTACCTATGAACTTGGAATTACTATGACTAAAATCACTTGCTTTCAGAAAAACATAGAAGAATAAATATTTTTGAAGTAGAACAAAAGGTAAAATAACATTAAAACGTGCAGGGTCTAAGCTCAGTTTACCATAGTCTTTTGTAACCAAGTTAAACAACAACAAAAAAGTGAATTAAACATGGAATTAAGTACTCAGATAGAATTTATATGTCATTAACCTCAGATTAGATCCTATTACCAAGAAAATAAAGCTTCCATGGACTGCAGTACATTTTTAAAGGGGAAATGGAGGGCAAATAATATTTTCATAATTAAAGTCTTAAATCCAGTTAAAAAGACTGATCCAAATAAAATTGCCTACACATTTCAATATGAATCAAAAGTTGTAGAAAACACCATTCAATTTAGTTTCTAATTGTAAGTGATTATTGCTCGAGTGATGGCGTTAAATTCTGAAGTTAGATTAGAGATAGAATATTTTAGCCTTAATATTATGTCTGGCTGACAGATTTTCTCGTGCTGCATGTGGCAGCACCACTACTGTATTTAGTGCAGGGGTTTGAACTTCCTCTGCTCATTTTAAAAGTTAGTAGCAGAAGCAAGACATTTTCTGTGAGTGATCCTTCACAGAGAAAGTCATTCTCTACTCCCTCTCATGATTCACTAAAGGCAGACTCATTAACCTTTCTTAGAGTTTATTAAGGAGCTGGATTTTATTTCTCTGGCTTATGATGAAAGGGGTAGGAAGGAATGTCTGTTGGTAACACACAAGATATTCTTATTTATCATCACTTATATTCCCTTTATCTTGACTGAAGGAATTTTACTCCTCTTTCTTTCATATTTCAGTAGAATAAGGAAGCAACTGGAACAGCACCATCAAAGAAATTTGGATAAATGAAAAAAAATGTATGGGATTTTTAAACTAGTAACTTACAGATCTCTTTAAAAATATTAAATTTTCAAATTCAGATATGAGAATGTGAACAGTTCCACTACTTTCAAAGGCTTTGGTGTCATGATGAAAAATATACATATATAAGTATACGCACATATCTGTGTGAGCACACACACAGAGTCTCAAATATACAACTCACTACAGAACTTGCCTTGTATTTTCAGATTCTGAAAATGTATCTTAAGTGTCTTGCGCTATTTGTCCCCAAAACATTAGTTCTGGGATAAGGTCAGTGCACCAGAAAATTGGTTTCTAGGTTTCAAACACAAAGTAGATGTTCATTATTTTAACACTGAAATAACCAAAACAACAAAATAAAACATAAGAAAAACAACAAGAGCAACAAATACCAAAATATTTCGTTTTTCCTCATGAAATAATTCTAGTAGTTCCAAATGTCAAAAAAAGCTGACACAGAGTTTTTGATAAACAAGAAATTTGTAACCTCTCCTCCAAAAATAGAAAATAAAATATTTTGCAGGGTAAGAGAAGAGTACACTCATAAATTGGAGGGAAACTGAGGTCTAACATGACATAAAAATAGCAAATATAAATATTGGAACATTAGAATATCTTATTAGGCAAAATATATTTAGTTTTCATTTTTAAATGACATTTTTATTAATAAAATAATTTACTCTCCCTAACTCAAATTTATGCCAGTATCACATTGCATTATTAAGCATATTTTCTATCAGACATTAAGCAACATACAGTGAAAAACCATGGTTGTTGCAATGTTGGGTAGTCCTGTTCCCAGAGATAAGGTATTTGACAGCTCCAAAATGAAAAGATCAACATAGAATGCAGTTTCAAAACAGTTTGATGTCAGTCTACTAATCATAAATTTGAGCTTATTTTCCATTTTTCAGAATGTTAATAAACATTAAGTAGCTGGCTTGATATTCCCATTATTATTTCTGAAGGCACATTCATAGACCTCTTTAATTTTTATATTGGAGAAAGTACAAAAAACCCAAGGTTTAGATTTAACCTCACTTAGAATTTGTGTCTCAAAATGAACCATAAAACTATGCTCTATTTTCTGCATTTAAAGCAGTTCCAAGATTAAAGTTTCCCTTCACAATTTATTACAAGGAGTGTTTACTGCAGTTTTATTCACTTAGGCAGGAAATGGTTAGCTTTCATATAACAGTAGAATTTTAAGAAACTTTAGTATTTCTCTTGAAATTTTGCCTTTAAAATTAGATATTAATTTGGTTTCAGCATTAAACTTTCAAATTATTGTATTGATTGACTTGACCAAATTATCTAATTAGAAGTTATACCCAAGTAGATGGCAAACTTCTTAAAATGTGTAAAGATTAATCATTTTTATAATTAATCTAATGTTTTAATTTTAATTTTATATTGAGTCTGCCTTGATTAATTACATTTTGATATGATTTTGATTTGACAGTCCTAGTGAAGCTTAGTTTTGAGGAGACATTTTTGAAAGAAAAAAATTAATAGGAAATAAAATAAATTTTTTTAAAAAATCCTGCACTTTTCTTACAATGAGCAGCATGGGTCCATAGCTGTGCGGGAACTGGGTGGATACCAGGTGGCCAACTTAAAAGGCTAATCTTTTTTCCCTAATTAGTCTTTGGTTCTCACATGTCTACCTCCTGTAAAGCAACAGGGTGCAGCAGAATCAGCACAAGCACATGTCGGAGCGGAATTAGTTCTGTCACTTGCTGCTCTTAGACGTGTTAACAATTCACTTCTTGTTTACAGGGCTGTGTTCATCTACTGCAGCATCCTGACAGCAGCTGCTGATCCTCTCTAATCTGTATTTTAAGTCATTCTCATTCTTAACTTCCCCACTTGAAAGCAACTCTCCCACAGGATTTCTTCTTTTGGGTTTTTTGGCGGTAGTAGATTTTTACCTGGCGTCAAGAGTTTGATGAGAGGCTGCTATCAAAAGTGCCCACTGAGAAGCATGATGAAGGTTCTCAACACTATTGGCAGGACAGTCATCGCCTCCCAGAGGTATAAATTTCCTATCCAACCAAATCCCAAAGATTCTTTGTAATCCAAGCAGATTGATATTCTTAGCATACTGTTGTTCTGACCTGACTTTAGAACTAGAATCCCTTTATAAACTGTCACTCTTAAATCCTGAAGGTATCTGTCCTGAACTGTTTTGACCTTTGAGACGTTTTAAGGTTTTAGATTTAATAGAGGTTACAAACCACCTGAGGAAGTCGAGACTGTGGGAAGCTTAATCAGCCCCTTGATAGTCCTGCACCAGGAACAACTTCCCAAGTATTTCTCTCTGACACTTCCCCAACCTTAGCACTTAGACCTTTCATAAGCTCTTGATTCACTTTTAACTCCTTGAGTGTTGAACTATGGAGTGCTTTTCTTTTTTTTTTTTTTTTTTTATATAGTGCATTGATTTAACCTTTCAGTAGCCCACTCTTTAACTGCATGTGGAGGATTTCACTAACTCTATGTTTTCATTCAAACTGGCATCTTCCTTGACATCTGACATGACTTCCCAGACTTCAGATACTTAATTGCCCAAATGCTCAGCAGGGATGAACAGGAATAACCCCTCAGACTTCAGTGGAATTACTTGAATTTAGACCAGCTGACAAAGCTGGAACTATATGGGCATTTTGAGATGTTAGATTTTATCTGCCTCATATGTTGCTTTTTTGGATGAACCTACTCTACATGCACTCTTACCAAACTCATACATAATTTTTAGTTCAATACAGTCCTAATAAATAATAAATTGGAGACATTTTTTCTCTTCAGTCAGCACCAGCCTTTACAGTTTTGGATGACCTCAAAAAGTGATTCTGTCCTTTTCTTTACACATAACATATTCACACCCTAATGGCCTCATCATCTGATGCAGGGCAGCCAAAGGATTTTAGTGAGATGATTCTCTGGGATGTTCTCCAATTTTGACTGACTCTCGGTGGAATTTTTTCAAGGGCACAGTCAGTTCCCAAAGGAAATCAAACAGACTTTGCTATATAACTTCCTCTTTAGTCTTTGAAAGCCTTTTTTTAAAACAAGGTTTAGGTTTTAAAAACAAATTATATTTCTAAGCTTTTACTTTGACCAGTAATATATGCATAGTCTTCAGATGAATGTTACATAAAGGAGAGGATCAAGCAGACTTCATGACTTTAACACGTAGTGAAGATGAGGAGTCATGATCCTTTTAGGTAAGAAATCAAGACACATTTTTGACACTTTTGAAAACTTTGGTTTCTCCAGGTGAGCCCCAAGCACAGCTCTCTAATCATTACAGTATTGGAAGCATTGCTTAACACATCAGCTGTGACATGAACAGTTTCTTCCTTGACTGTACATTATGCTCAATGATTCCACATCCTCTGTTGAATATTGTGCTGATTTTCACTCAGCATTCTTACTTTATGAATCCTCTTATACAGATTTTCATTAAGCCTGTCAGGTACTTAGTTGACTTATACTGAACTAAAGCTTTCTTTCCTCTTTCTTTCCTGTAACTGTCCTGCTAATTAGATTTGCTAATGAAGGTGTAATCTGGGTGCAGAGATCAAATTTTTGTTGAATTTTTGGAACCTGTGATAATAACATTCTACCAGGAATTTTGGATTCATGGTAAAGTGACAAGAATTATATTGCAAAGTCTAATTATGGTAATTCCCCAGACTGGAAAATATAATTAGAATGTACCAGTCATCATCTCAGATCACTCATGAGCAGTGACAAAAAATTTAAATAAAGTTTTCCATATAAGCTGAAAAATTGGACATTGTAATAATGGAAGCCTTTTATTTCAAACATACTGGATTTCGTAAAATGTAGAGGAATAAACCCAATGACCAAAATAAATTGTTAGAGGTCTTCTCTGGCAAATGTGAAAAATACAAGCGAAATTTTTTGATGGACCTTAAGAAAACTGAACACAGCAAGTAATTTTTACTCCTAGAGTAACCTGAAATGCCACATGCACCACATGCTGCAGTAAGGCTGAGAGGTCTTTCACACAGCAATTATAACACTGAGAATAAATATGGTCCAAGTATTTTCAAATAACAGAATCTCTCTCCTATCCCAGCATAAACATTTTTAGGTTAAACAAGGGTCACCTGTTGGCTGTACAGCCTCTGCTCATTTAACCCAGACCTGGTGAATCTCCATTCCATTTTGCCTTAGTGAGAGATGGACTGGTGTGATTAAAGTCTTTTCAATAGACTAAAGGCATCCTGACTTTTCCCTGTCTCATGTATATTTTTTTCCCCCAGGTTTTTTGTGGTGAAGTATGTGTGATAATGCTGACCAGGACAGGCTCATCCCCACTGGCCACCATTAACATTTAAAGCTGAACATTTTTACTGAAAGTCTCTCTTAAAGCTCTACACGTAAACAGCAATATCCTCAAGGCCTACAGAGGAGAACTTTTACAGGAATATTAAGATTGATATGAGCTGTAAATAGAAATGTATATATGTAAATACTGGAAGAAAAAGCAAAACAAGGATTAAGACAGTGGCATGTAATGTTAACAAAAAAACTGCTCAGAGCAATAAAATTGAAAAATGTGGATTTTCTACCAAAATTGGAAAGCCTGCAGTCTGTAAGGCCAGGGCACAGACAACTTGTTGGCAGAATGTTCTGTTTGTATTGTGAGAACTGGAGGTTGAAAACAAAGCTACAGCACACCATTATTTCTTCTGTTTGACCAAAAGGAAGACAGGCTGTAACCATAAAGATTTGTGTATTCCAAACAGAGACAAACAGGCAATGACTGGCAACCTTGACTAATTTATGGATGCCTAGATAAGCTAAGTTCTGATGCAAAAGAAGCACTTGGGTAACGGATGGTATCTAAAAAGTGTAAAAAGGCTAACAGAATAACTAGTTTCTCATCACTAAGCAAAAATACCCCAAGAGATGTGATGTGGACTCAGTAGCTGGTATACAAATGGTCCTGGCTAGACTGCTAGGCTGAATCCCCAGCTTGCAAAGACAGGACTGTGAGAATATAAGTAAGTAAAATCACATAGAAACTTTTCAAAATAAATGTCGCCTTCTTCTTCCATAAATTCTTACAGTTAGTTTTGTTACACTACTTCCTATAAAAACTCCCAGAAACCAGAAATGGAAATAGAAATCTGGTCCATGGTCTCTTCAGTGACATTATAAAGTGTATTTTGTGCCAGATTCTGTAAAATATTGAATAAATTAGTGGTATTGCCTCTGAGTTCTGTATTAAATTTGAGATTTATATATTTTTAATCCCTAAGTGACTTTCAGGGACTCTTTCATTTATTACAGTATTTTCTTACTTTTCATAAAAGAGAAAATATTATATGCAAAATATAAAAGTAAAATCTTAGCAGGAAACTAGAAGCCCTGTCAATTCCACTTTTAAAAAAAATTGGCAAAAACCAGTGTGCAATTTCAGATAATTACATGTAATCCTTAGTAATCCTCCACAGACAGCGTGAACTGGCAGTCATTAGTATGCTTTGAGCCTATTATTTTGCATACACACCAGGATATGCATGATGTTAGTGTCCTTGCTGACTTTCCGACTAAAACATGGAAAATAAAGTAAGATCAAATCAAATAATTTCAAAACTTCAGTTGAGAACTGGGAGAAAAAGAATAGTGAGTACCATGAAGCAATAGATTTTTTCATCTCAAAGACTCAAGTAAAAATAAAATGAAGAAGTCTGTTTTGGGCGATTTTTTCTATTTCAAATCCAATGGGTAATTGAATACTTGCTGTTCTGACAGATCTAAAAGAAATAAATTCAGTCCAATATACTTGATTCAGTTTAGGGATTAGATTTTTTTTTTAACCTTTTTTTGAAAATAGAAAAAATGTTCAAAATCAAGAGAAGGGTATTGTCTCAAATCCACCCATTTTAAAAAGAACATTTTGAAGGCATTACTTTACCAGTCAGCATTCATTTTTTCATTCCTCTTATCACTAACCTTGTGATTCAGGCACTCATCTGGGAAGAGGGAGTAGGTGGCTACCACATACTGAACTAATAAGCATTCAATTAATACAAACTGGAACAGCTTCACACTCCAGGCTGCTCTATAACTTCCTGACTAAGGCATTTTGCTGAGAGAGGGAAAATTTCTGTCGAGGTTTGTGTTCTAAGCTAGGAAGAGACAGAACTCTACAGAGGCCTGTCCCTTCAAATAAACTTCCATACACCTGTTTAATTCTAGCCTGAATTTCTAGAATTACACCTGGATCCCAACAGGTCTGCTTGCAGAGCAAAATCAAAATATGTCACCTAGCAATGGCTGTAATCATCTCTGATTTTTTAAGCATTTCATTTATTGTTTTTCAGCTGAAAATATATATTCAATCTGAATTTGTGAGTAGTTTCAGGCACTAGAAAAAGTTTGGTAAGTTCTTTCCAAACCAAAAGGAAAAAAACCCTTTTTATTATAATGTGTTGCATAGTCAAGAGAGACAAAATTTCCTAATACAAAATTAAAACATATTTTAATTGCTAAAATACTAGCAAATGAAGAGATTTAATACTGCAGAAGTCTTTTCAGGTCAATCTTTTCACCCAATCAACATCACTCTTAAAGGCATTGTGACCATTCTATTCTAACATATTAAACCTTGACAAATCCTTCTTTATCCTGTTAAGTAGTCAGAGTAGTGCTCTGGCATGATTTAGGTCTAATCAAACCAGTATTCTCCCAGATGTGGCTTGAAGTTTGTATTAAAGCCAAGAGAATTTCCAGTTTCCAGTTTGAATGCAGATGCCATATTCTAAAGGGAAAGAAAGTTTAGTAATGGCTAATTAGCTATGGCTTATTTGTGTTGGTTGGCCTCAAAGCCAGAGTGCAGGTCTTCACAGTGTTTAATTTACTGCTTCTGGTGTAACTCTGTGTCCTGGCTTCTCAGAACATGCCTTTTTTTCCCCCTTTTTTTCCTTTTTTTTTTTTTTCCTTCCTAGAGGAAAAGGAATTTATCTTGGTGGGAAAGGAGAATTTGGTCATCTGTATTGGACTCCCAGAAGTGCAGTTGATCCCTCAGAGCAAGAGCAATTAAAATAAATTAAAACAAAAAGCAATTAAACCTCTCTGCAATTGCATAGAGCTGAATTCATCAGGAATGCACTGATTGTTCACAGAGTGTATCAGTAAGTGCTTAACACACCTGACATATTGGTAGAGTGGTGAACTGGCTGCACATGTATGTATTCAGTGCTCACATCGTGCATACAGAACATGGTAAGTTCAACAATGTATCTTTGCACAGTTCACAGTATGTTCATTCATATTTCTGCTTGGGATTTTGGGGTCAGAGAAAAAAAAAATTTGCAAATTGACCTGAATATTTAGATTACAATTTAAAAGCTTGGTAATGAAGCCCAGTCCAGGGTGTAAAAGCTGTCATTGCCTTCAGTGAGATCCAGATTTCTCTCTTTCTGTTACTGCAATTATTACTGTGTAATTATGCAGAATTGTACTCTACTGGCTTAACTGCAGAAGGTTTGGGATTATGTTCACAGTGGGAAAGTGAAAGGAGACTGTGGGACACTTGGATTAGAGAGGTGTTCAGGCTGTGCCACTGGATGTGGTGGAGACAGGTGTGTCGAAAAAATGTGTAGAAGAAGAAGGGAGACATCCCATCATTCAGAGTAGCTGCAGAGTAGCTCTCTGTGGCAAAAGAAGGTGAAAATTATGGTCACTGGCATGTATCTTTACTTAAGAGACTCTTGAATTGATTTAATAAAAGACATAGGGAAATAGAGGATAGTCTTCCAATCTGCATAAAATCAGTTAAGAAAAGTGCACATTTTATGACAACCAAGCTGATACTTTAAAGAGTAGTTAATATTCATCATGAATACAATATGAGTATGTATCTCAGCACTGCGTGGAACTAGTTAAGTATATGAAAATGCTTCTTAAGTCATATTAAGTGACCTATCAGCGAAATGTGTCTTAGAAAAGGTAGAGCATTAAGGGTGGTTTGATAGCAATGCAAACATATTCAGCACTTGATACTTTGGCACATTTGAAATTAGTTTTCATAGCAAATTAAATTTTTAAACTCCTTAAAAGGCCTTTAAACCTGTGTTAAACCAATCTGAGTATATATTTAATAAGATTGCGCTTGCAGTTTAAAGCACTTCAATACACTTTCATAAATCATTTGCATCACTGAAAGTATCTGATTAAGGTATATTTGAAGTTTATAATGTTAATTTCTTAAAGTACTTGTAGCGTGTTTTAGTTCAATATTATTACACAGGTTATTACAGAAATCAGGTGTATATTCTATTATATATTCTGAAGTATTGTTTTTTATTTCCGAGCATATCCACTGGCTTTGTCCATCCTTTCTTGTATTATTGAGTGCTCTAGTGAAAAAAGTATTTCACCACTGGTAGGACGTAGAACGGCTGCATGTTGGTTTTTTACAATTGCCAGCAAGCTAGTTCCAAATTTGAGTTTGATGTGTCTCTTCACAGATAGAAAAAACACCTGTATGTGTAACATTCAATTATGGGAGAGTACTAGCATGGAGAAGCAAGTTTAACATTTATACAATGTCATTTATCAGCACAAATAGTGGAAAAATGAAAATCAAACCAAAACAAACCCTCTTGAAGTGGACTATTACAGCTTAAGCAAAAGATGGGACAAAGAGTGAAATAAAAGATGGAACACCTTTATACTTTGAGGAAGGAAATTGATAAAATTCATTTGAAAAAAAATTCTAAACTAAAAATGGGAAAACTTACAGCACACAAGTAATTTGAGCTATTTAGAATCTGCAATGATTTAATTTTTACTTTTTTTTTTTAAATAATGATAACCTGAAAGTGTTGGAAAGTGAACTTTACTTGTCTGTTCTCAAATAACATACTGGCTCTGTCTAATTAAGCAAAATTGAATGTGCTCATAAAATCACAAATTTCTTGTCTCAACTCCCACTATGTATTACAACAATTAAGAAACATGTGCAGCAGTAAAGATGCTAGTAAAAAGGAAAACAACAGTAGATTAAACTACTAACCTTTGATTCTCTGTATCACACCTTTTAAATGCTAGACGATGTCATAAAAAACTTTTAATCTGACAATATCCTCCTATTCCCCACAAACCAGCTTTATGGAAGGCTCTAGAACTTGCAATAACTGACATTTTCTGCCAACTTGGCTTTCATAATATTTTAAGTATACTGTTTTAATATATTTTTATTTGCTGACCTACAGAAAAAGCAGTCATTCATTTGTTGCAATAACGTATGTGGCCATATTTCCGTGATTCAGCGGTGTTACAGCTTAGAAATTTAAGCCACTCTGACTACACTTAGGCTTTCCTTTAAATTTTCACTCAGGAACAGAAGACATGTGGAGTGTGTCTGGTGCACATACAATTTGTGTCTTATGAACTTGCTAATTAAATCATACTTTCATTGACTTGTGGTGCCTCACTGTGTTCTGACAAGGTAGATAATTTTTGTTGCTCATATGCCTAACTTTAAAATTACTGGATCTACTTATTATGGACTATCAGTTGTAATCAATTTAGTCTGATGCTAAATAAGCATTGAAAATAATGAATCCATACTCATGTGTGACTTTTCAGTAATGCACCCACTTATTTTCCAGTAAAATACTTGTTTTGTACTGCGGTAGGAATGACCTGACTTGTAATAATGGAAGTTCAAAACCGTAGCTCTCCATCAACTCAAACTGATCTTAATTGCCTGTGTTCTCAGTTCATTAGCACCTTTAACGCCCAGAGGTTCACAAATAGTAATTCTTGTTTTACAGAAACAAAACAAACAACGTAAGAACAAACACAACCGCGGGAGGAGAAGGGAGGGGAAAGAAAAAACACAAATCTCCCCCCATTAGACAAAACCAAGCCAAAACACCTCTCAAAGTGTCTATATTTGGGCGGTTTGTATAACATCTCCGAGCGCATTTCCCCTCGCCGGGAGCGGCTGGCGGTAGGAGGTTGTCTAGCCCCACCTAGTGGGCAGAGCGCTCCATGACCCCTCGGCCGGGCTCTGCCAGCCGCGAGCTGCCGCGGCAGTGAGCAGATAATTCACTCCACTTTATACAGCTTCTGCGGGGATTAAATCACTGACACCCCTGAGTTCTGCTGATTAATGCCATCTAAAGTGGCCTTCGGTCCATTTCTACACGGTGTATGCGGTGTTTCAGCTTTGTGAAACTCAATGCCTTAGAAAACTGCAGGCTTTCTCTCCGACAGCATCTCACTTCTACAGTCAGTAAATACCAATACGTATTTTTCACAAGTTGTGTGATTAAAAGAGAATGAGGGGAACAAAACTCTATAAATAATACCCTTCAAGAGGTCTTTGCATCTTTCTTCAGCCCAGAATAACAGAATCTACCCTATCTCAGTGATTACCTCTCATTAGTTCTGGTGAGTGAAATGCAAAATCTGCAGTACAAATTAGCCAGGGTTTAAAAAGAGCCTTGCCTACTAAAGTGAGTGCAATCTGCATTGTAGAATCACAATCAGGAAACTGTGTAGATATGAAAATCTTTGAATTCCTATCTTTTAAATCTCCTCAAGCTGAAGGTGAGTTCATCCACTTTGAATACACAGGGTAAAACATGCTTTCAAGGAACTGGGCAGTTCTTATTCTCTTTGAAATAATAATAAGGAGACAAATGGAGGTGATGTTTGCTGGTTCTGCATTGCCTTGAAAACACTTGTCGAGCAAAGTAAGACTCAGATTTAGTTTTCTCTTTGTACAGTGAGTATTTTAAACTCCACTGACAAGGTCACTTGTCTTTCACTTGTTCTCTTTCTGGATTTCTGAATCAAGTATTCCTGACTGCAGAGCAGCACAGCTTCGGAAGGAGGAGTGACAAGGACATGGAACACCCCAGAAACTCATGATCTTGCTATTAATGACTATGTCTAGTCTACTAAATTAGGCAGAGCCAGAACACCGGGTCTAACACTGGCAATTTCTTATTCATAGTGTTCTCTCATCAGCCTGCTTTCAGCTTGGTTTTTGGCCCATACAAGCCTGTATCACACTGGCACTTTCCTAGGCACAATCCCAGGTGTAGCCAGATGAGGGTTTGTTACAGTTAAACATCACGAATGGGACCCCTAGGTCACCATAAGGATATGAGCTATGTCACACCACTTACCCTAGGGGTCCTAGTGCTTTCTATTTATTGGTTTAGAATAGAGGGAGGAGATGGAAAGTCACATCTTCCCAGGTTAAGGAGAGCTGTACCAAGTACTGGGATGCCCACAGTGTGCTCCTGCCACTGAACAACTTTCCTGAAAGGTAGAAGTTTTCACCTGCTTGTGCTTTAAGGGAAAAGCATGACCTGTGCATATGAACTGAAATGGAAGCTGAAAACCCTAAATCCCAGTCGCACAGAAGCAGCTAAGCAAGATCCTGCAGAAAGGCCCTTCAGATGCACCTCTGTCTTTGATGATTTTTATTCTAAGATGTTAAAAAAAGCATCCCAGAATTCAACATTCTGTGCAGCTTTCTCTGCATCAGCCCCTGTCTAATTGCATTTCATCCTGGAGGGGCAGGTACAGGGATACGTGTAACACTTCCATGGGAGAACTGAATTACAGGCTCAGAGTTAAATGCCTGATTACAGACTTTATAACTCAAAGTGTCATGAGATCTAAACCTACTTACTCAGCTGACTATGCATATTTTGAGAATGATGCCAAGATAGAAGCTTGAAGATTAAATGGTAACAATATGAAGGGTTTCAAATAACTTTTAAAAAAATATTTAGATGTTTAATATCTATTTGTAATATTGTTCCTAAGAGCTTGAAATAGCAGGTGCATATTCCCAGTTCTAATGGATCAGTCTTAATTTCTAATATAGGAAATGCATTTAAAAGATAAACAGAGAGTTCAAGCCTTTCATATTTTTTCATTTTTATTTTTAGTTTTTCATCACCATTTCCTTAAAACTTATAAGAAAACTGAAAGAAAGTATCTAGCTATGTAAAAAAGGGATTAGTAGTCTGCAGTAATGGGTGTTCAGGATGGTGAACAATATTTGAAATGAAAAGAATACTTAGATAAGAGAAGGGACAAAAATCATATGGTCAGAGTATCATTATTTAATCTATTTTTCATGATGCCTGTATTTGTAAAAGATATACAGAGGAGAATAAATACACATTTTATACACATTTTAATATTATGATATTACATTATCATTATTATTGTAATATAATAATACCATATTATTGTTCTAATTGTAATATATACATTTTGCTGCAACAGCAGCTGGCAACAGTCACATGACAAGATACAGATTTGCTTTACATTTTCATGGCTTTAAAAACTCACCCTTGCCAAATACGCCAGGATTCTGCTCTGGAATTCTGCCCATCCATTCTGACAGACAAATAGTTCCAGCTTGCACCTGAAACATGTCTTTGATGTAAATATGAATAGGTTTTGTTATTTTTCTGTCACTATATATATATAAAAAAAACCAAACAACAACTCTAAAAATAGTACCTAGGGATTTTTCAGCTGTAAAAGTGCTATATGCCTGTTCAGCTTCCAGGATGTATATTCTCAGGAGATATTGGGAAATGTTCATTAGTGGAAGGCTGTGATAAAAGACTGAGGTAAAATTCACTAAATACCTTTTCTTATGTTTGGTTTAAGGAACAGGCATTCCCAAATGACTAATTATACTCGAGATGCAATTTCTGACCTTTATAATTGCAAATCATGTAACACTTGAGGTTTAACCTACTGGTCATTAGTAGGTGTCATACAGAATTCTAACACATATAATGGTTGTTATTTTAAATTTGTTGAGACTCTGAATGTAAAGTCAATAAAAAATATTTAAATGTATTAAAGAAAAACATCTTCAAAAACTACATAGGAATTTATTTTAAAATTACAAAATCTCATATATAATTTGTTGGTGTATTCTGACACAGTGACAAAACATCAACAGTCCTTTTTAATATAGCGTCTGTAAACCTTAAATTCAGGCTACAAAATATTGAGGGCTGCAGACCATTGGTTAGTGGCCGTGAAATCATTTCATCAAGAAATGCTGAGTACCTTTTCTTATCAAGTGGAAAAGAAACTTTGCCAAGCAAAAGGAATCTAATTTTAGTAACAATAAAGTATCTCTACATTGATTCAAAGATCCTGCAGTCGGTAATGAATTAGAAGTTCTCCATTTCACTTTGTCCTTTTAGTCATTTATCAGTGTGCATTTCAAGAAATTGAATTCTCTTGCCATTCAGTCTGTAAGGAAGGGGAGCTTTGGTTTAAAAAACAATACCTAATATAAAAAATTTTGATCATGCTTATTACTTATTGACCTAACAGTCATTGTTTGAGACAATGGCAAATACTGATAAAGTAGAATTCAGTATAACATATAGGATCATGAGAACAGAGATTAGGAGACTTTGCCTGTGTCAGGGCTAATGCTGAATAACATTTAATAAAGACTTGGGAATTTGGTGCATGGTCATGTAACTTAGAGATTATTAAATACCACTTATTCAATGTTTTACCTTGTTATAGGTTTGTTAAGAAAGAAATTTTAAGAAAGACTGATTTTAATTCTTAAAATCAGTCGAGCACTCAAGATTGAAAGTTCTGTACCTGTCATATGAAACAAAACAGAAAGAAACACCTATTTAAAAAAATACATGTAATTATCCATACTTTTTTGAAAAATCAGTAATACAGGACTTTTGTATGCACAGGTCTTTTTCTGGTTCTCCAGATTCGTCCATCACTGAAACAATGCCAGAGTCAGCTGCAGACCCTCTTCTTTTTAGAAGAAAAAAGACTAGTTTGATTTCCTACCTAAAGAAAACCACTACTGGAAATCTTATCATAACAAAAAGGGCTGAAAAAGCCCAAGTGCATCACCACAGCCAATTAGAGAGGAATATTTTTTTCTTCTATAAGCATGTTAACTTCCTTTTATGGCTGTTCTGCAGTAGTAAACAGCATATTGGGGTAAAAACACATTCAGTATAAAGAAGGCAAGGTGTCAAGTTATCAGGAATAACAATAGTAACACTTCTTGCAAATATGACTAGTTAGGTTCCCTGTGCTACTTTTACTGACTAGCAGGGTGGCAGTACCTGAGGGAAAGATAGATCCTTCTCCCATGTACCTCTAAAGAAATGCCAGTGGAGAGAAGAAAGGCTTTGACCTAGGTGGTTTCCATCAGGAGAACAGGGAGAAATGGGCCATAGGACACTCTTTAGGGTACAAAATATCCGGGAAGAAGCTGCAGTGACTCCTAGGACTCTAAAAGTAGAGGACTGGAGGAAGTGGAGAGGACAGAAGTGTTACTTCAGTTCTGATGATCTATCTAGGTCTTCCTAGCTGATAACTAAATAATAAAGAAATTTAGGCATTATCAAATTCAATCAAAACTATGTATACCATCTTGTGTGTAAATAACACAATTTCAGAAATGAAAGTTTTTCTCTCATCAACAAAAAACCTCTTCTCTTATCCTCTGTGGTAAATCTTCAATTTCTGCAAGCAAAGACACAAAGAGAAGTCTGCTGCACCAGTGATGCTAGGGATAACTGGGGAGGATGAAGACAAAGGACACTAGTACATATAAGATTTGTATTCAATGTGGGCAGTAACATTACATCAGATAAACCTGGATTTTCTCTTTTAACAGATATGAGACCACTTCAAAAGTCAATAAGCTTCAGCTGGTACTCTGTGAGCCACCTGCACAAGTATGGTATATGCATTTACACAGACAGAAATTAGACAATTTTCCTGACTGGTATCTGGAGCAGATACTTCGGACCTGGCAATGGCACACAACAACAGTCCATCAGAAGTCTTTTGTCCTAAATGTGTCAAGTACAGTTGCACTTGCCTCCATCATCCCTGTCCTATTTTTTAATCCTGCTCTTATAAAACAGTAATTTTTAGCTCTTTTCAATGGCCACCAATGAAGTAACTCACTAATATTTTTATTTGCACTATCCTCTGATACATTCTGGAAATTCTAATTCAGGTTTTTAGGAATGCTCTCTGCTGTGGTTTCTGTGTGTGTGTCTCATGTTAAACTGCACACTGCTTCTAATATTTCTCAGTTTTCATAGTTACATTTTAACATTCAGGTTTTCCACCATTTTTTCCATACGTACATACGAGGGATACCACGGAGTGTAGGTGAAGAGGATTTGTTAGTTTTAGACTACATTAAGACTAAGATAAGAATCCATCAGCATAGGAGTATATTGCTGCTGTGAGGCTGGGACTTATATCTCCATAAACCATAAATTACCTTTATCCATATGCATTTGACAAGACATGTGTCTGGAAAAAAATCTGTAGATAAAAAAAAAAAAAAAAAAGAAAAAAGAAACAGCAACAACAACAAAAATAAACAACAACCAAAAGAAAAGAAAAAAAAAACCCAAGCAAAACATAAGTTGATAGGGTTTTTTGCTACTAAGTAGTTATACCCTTATTCAGTGCTGGGTGTACTCATACAACTCTTCTCAGCTGTTCTCATGTTGTTGTCCTATCTTCACATGATTTCCATCCATGAGGTGATATAACTCCCTATTTAAGACACCTATGACTCATGAAGGTTTATATTTGTGCAATCACGATTGCTCAGTATTAGTAGAAGCAGGGGTGAACCTAGAGTTTCTTAGGTGTCTCCATAAGATTAAGTCATTTTAAAAACATGCTGCTGCAGCTAAAGATAGACTACCCACATCCTGCATTTTCCCTTGGCCATGCTTGCCTTCCAGCCCTCGCCTCCTGAAAAAAAATTAAGAAGTTGTCAGCATAAGGAAAGCAACAGAAACATACAGTCAGGGTACAGATTAACTGGGAAACAGTCAGGTGGAGACTTCCATGCCTGATTCAGAGCAGGATCATGGTAGTTCAATGAGGTTATTGCAGGTTTTTATGTAAAGCTATATGAAATTCAAGATAAGAAAATTTTAAGGGAGTATTTAATTAATTCAAATTTTTGTGCCTTTTGTAAAAGGCCTTCTCATGAACTTTCCTTCAGTTTTCTGTTTTCAGTCAGAGCTAGGGTCTCCTGGAGAGCCGCCAGCCAGTGCCACTCCCAGGGACAGGGCAGCCAGGGGGCACTGGGCACCTCCCTGGGGATGGGGACAGGTAGAGGTCAGGTTGGGACATCAGCCCACAAGTGGGGCTGGCTTAGGGGGACTGTGGTCAGGAGATAAAGAGCTGTGGAGAGCTGGAGACAGGTCCTGTGCAGCCTGGGAAGGGTGGGCAGGGATGGCAAGGGCTAGCAGTGGGCTTCGATACCCTCACAATCAACAGCTTTATCTGCAGGAATTGTTCTGTGGATGAAATTGCTGCCTGTGAATTTCAGAAGAGGGAGAAGGAGAGGAGCGTGAGCAGATCAAAACTGAAACATACTGTGGGGCTCCTCACATGTGAGCTGGATTCAGCTTTCCACCAGTAAGGGCTTTATGAAGAAATATATTCACACAATCTTCCCTCACTAGAATTAATTATGAAATTGTTAAAATGTTGTAGAGAGCTCATCAATACCCTTTTTGATTTTTCTCCTTTAGGAATTAGGTATAAGGGAGTAAAAATTTAGCCAGATATTGCTGCTGTTGGAAAGCTTGTGAAAGGTTACTTGTACTTGGGCTAAATCCACCATCTTCTAGGCAGATACATCAGCAAAAGTCTTACAGGAGCACTTGTGAACAGCCCTCATGCCAAGTTTCTCTGTGGGAAGGTCACAAACTGATGGCACTTGCAGCCTTTGGGCTTTGACTGCTGAACTAAGCAGGCTGGAGTAGAAAAAAAAATGGGTGACCATGCAGCCCCCATCTGTGTGACTTGCACTACTCACCTCCCTCTTCCTTCTTTCCCACAACAGGAGGGAATTTTTTCTGTCTGGTAGTTCAGTTCTGCCATGTCTGGGGATGCTGCAAGCTCAGGCTTGAACTGCTGTCACCAGCTACACAGAGTGTACTGCATAGATTGATTTTAAAGTAATGGATGCATTTGTTTGGGTAGAGGGAATGTTAAAAAGTTGGTTTATATATATTGAAGAAGTGGGGAGAAATCTAGGGGCTGTTGTTGGGCTGATTTTTCTTTTTTGTCACTCTTTGGACAGGAATGGAAAAGAAAAAAACAGCGAGAAAAGATGCCCACCCAGAGGGAAGATGGAAAAGAGAAAGCAAAGAGCAAGTATCAGGCTATGAGTTTCTCCTCTGCTTTTTCTCACAGAAAGGGAGCCAGGTGAGGTAATGTGAAAAGCAGCAGCACCAACTAACCATAAAAGAAAAAGGGCTGGCTGTAGTTTGACCTGAAAATAATGATAGGTGATGTAGACAGAGTTTAAGGCACAGAAACAGCAACAGCAACATCCTGGAGGTCTAATGTGAATTATCACCATGGGGGGAATGACATAGGGGAACATATACAAATACAGAGCATCAAGATTCTGTGGCTATGACAACTGTCTTGGAGCATGTCCAAAGGCCTCCTTGGGGCTCAGTAAGTTCAAATACTAAACCTTGCTGTGCCTGGACAGTCCAAGCAGACTCCCAGGGGTTCCTTGAATATATAAGACATAGAGGAAAAACAGAAGCAATGGACAGTTCATATAAAATCACAGTCAAAACAAAATATCAGTATCTTTTCTCTTGATATATTACTCTTATGAGACACCACTGGGCTGGTATCCCAGTGTAGTTAACATATACAAGCAGAGAGTGGAAGACACAAGTCAGACCCCTTTTCTGAATCAGACACAGACAAATTACAGAATCAGAATTGGTCTAGATACCAGCATGAAGCTAAGCACATGCTATTAAGCGCTATAATGGCTATTTTTCCTGTTAGAGTGGCTTCTCTACATCCTCAGTAAGGACTGTTTATATATTCTGTGGGTCAGGAACTCATGCACTGAAATGTTCCCTTGGGTTTTATCTGAAACATTCACTAGAAAAGGCAGTGATATCAATTAGGTGTTGGAACAGTCCAATTATTTATATGACAACAATCAGTTTCTTTTCACCATCCCACAATTCTTTAGCCTTAACACAGAATTACAGGTAACATTACAGGTGTTGGTATGTCTTCAGCTCTCTTCAAACAATTTAATTTATGTCTCACAGTCTTGGGGGAATCCCGTAATTCCCAAATTGCTGGATGAAATACATTTTCAAATAATCCACTTTTATTTACCTTTAGTTTTCTTCCAAGAGCCCAACACCAAACATTTTATTTTCAGTTATGAAGAAATAATGAATTCAATATGATATTAAACAAAAATTTATCTCTCTCTGCATGATAAGCAGAGCTTCTTGTTACATTTAAGGAAAAAACCAAAACCAAACCATGTGACAATTGTGCCTTAACTAACAAATTGTGGATGTTTAAAAATAGCACACTGAATCAGAACAGAATGTTTGTTTTTACAGCATCTGAAAGATACAGCAGGGTGTGCTGTTTAGAATGTGTGCAGGTGTGAATAATTAAAAACCCACCACGTTTATATGTCTTTGATTACACAATCATTCTCATAGCTACAAGTGATTCTAATCAGCTACACTGCGAGGTGATGGAACCTTTATAAATAGCATCTAAAGTAAATTTCTGTAGCCTCTGTGTAGTTTGGATCCTTTCTTAGCATGCACATTGCTGAACAATAATAAAACTTTAAAAATAGTCTTCACACATTTTCAGAACCTCTTTTTCCTCTCATTATATTACAGCCTTCAAAATAACTACCCTTTCAATGTTAAATAGTTGTACAATAGTAGTTTCCTTCCTCCAAACCAATCCAAAATACACACTGACATTTTAAATGTCCTAATGAAAATTTAATTATAGCAAACCAGCCGATATCTATTATTTCAATAAGCAAAAAGGACCCATACTGAGTGAAGTCCTCCTCTCTTTTCTGTTCTTCTAAAGATGAAAGAAAAAAACCCAAACAAACCTATGACACAGTTTTTTATGTCTTTACCTTATCTAATCCAAAGAACGATGCCTCATTCACAAACCAAAGCTTCTTCATGAACAGTACACCACCAGTGACATGCTGTTGTTCTCTCAGACAATCAATTTTTAGACAGTTGTTTTTGCCTTCCCATTGTCCAACTAGTCTTGATTCACCTACTGCTTCCCTAGTGAAGAAGTGACATGCTGATCCATAAAACCTGAGTGTTTCCAATGGGTCTGTACTTACCAGTTTTGTAGGTGATATTTTCTACCCACCCACCTCTCAGCTGTTTTTATTAATGCACCAGTATTTAGCGTGTCTCAATGAAATAAGGGATCCAATATCCCAACCAGTTTATAAGTTGCTCTTGCCTCAATGAATTAAATTATCTCAATACACACAGAGGACACAGCAGTTAGAGAACTGCAAAGGTAGAAGGAGAAATGACCAAAATTACCCCTTTGAGTTCTTTTATGGATCAATAGAAATAGAATCTGACCCTCAGGACACCTATTCAGTGCCAGGTCCCATCAGTATTACATTGTAAGCTGTCTACATTCAAGTCATTAGTCATAAGACTTAAGTTTCCTGATACACACTTACCAGGTGAGAAATAATAAAACGGGAGAGGATCAACAGGAAAAAAAAAGTTATCTCCTCACAAAAATCTGGTCCTTTTTTGTATCTTAAATCCTTCCAGGCACACTTGCCCTCTCCTGCATAAGATCTTTTTACTAAAGTAAAACTGGTATACTTTCAAAATAGAACAAGACATTGTGTGGGAAAAAATTAGCCATCTTTAAGACTTGTCCATCCAAACCAAAGAGAGGTCAGACTGAAAAAAATTGTAAGGTTAAACATAAAGGTTTTGATTCATTCCCACACAATCTAAAAGACAAAAAGCCTGCTATTCAAGCTTTACATCAATCAACTAAGTGTAAGTTAAGGGTGTGCAAAACACAGCCCTAGCCTAAACGTGAATATTGGGTTTTATTAAATAGACACTAGAAATAAATTTACAAAAGGGAGGGAAATTTAAAGACTCTAGGGGTGTGATAAAATTAAGTATTATGGAATCTGTTAATAAATTAATTTAGCTTGTTACCAAAACTATTTAAAAATTAATTTTTATATTACTCATTTGATAAATCTGTGCTACACTGCTGCAACTGTGAGGCAGATGCTTTCCTTGTTTCACAATATTATATGACTCTTATAAATAACGTAATGATCTGACTGTTCGTCTGTGAGTTGTGAAGATAATGAGTGACTCCCATTTGCATTAGCTCCAATCCCATACAAGCATAAAAAACTAAGCTAAGCACAGGACTGCAGTAATAAAGCATTGTTCCTTTCTTTGTGTGCATAAAACTTCTTGGATATTAAAGGGAGAAAATAGGTGACGAATAAAATATTCAAAGCCATTTGAGCCCACAGCTACATGTGTATCACGTTAAGAGTTTGGAACATGGATGAATGTTCCTGTCCTTGTAGTGTTGGATGACAGTACCCTACTTTCTTGAAGGGTAATACAGCACTTTTCTTAACATCCTCCTGTGTCTCCTTTCCTGTCTTCCTTCACCAGCTGAGAAAATAATTACTGTGAAGCCACAAGTAAAATACTGAACACTGAAAATCTTCCTCTGTCTACATGTTCAGCTGTATACAAATTCAGAGTTGTTACACTAAAATTTATTTGCTTATTTTTGAACTCACAGTAATGATTCTTATTTTTCATTCTTATAATATCAGCAATTGTTTTTACATTCTAGGTCCCAAGAGAATTTACAGATGCCTTGTAAGTCAGAGTTGTGAGAGAAGGAGCATAGTCGTTTCCTTTGAAGTAGTGTTCTGGATTTAGAAATTGTCAGCAGTGAACTATAAGCATCCTTCTTTAATATCGAACAAAATTACTGAAATAAAAATAACTCTGGTTTTCATTAGAGAAAGAGAATATGCTCTGTCAGGGTAACCAAAAGACAAGATATTCATGGTATGCTCACTTAAAACTGCTTTAAAAGGATTATACCAAGCATATAATGTTCATCAATATCTTAACAGAAAACAATAGCTATTCATATCAGTAACAAAAAGTTATATTTTGTATCAGAATGATAATTTTACAAAACTGTTAGAAATAAATTTGTCTGTACATGTACTTCAGTAGCATACTGTTTAAGTTAAACTTTCCTTAAGTTTGTAGTTTGGGTTGAGGTTTTTTTGCATATCTTCTAGAAAATATAGACCATTCCCTAACAATTCTATGAAAGTTCAACAGAAAAGTTAATATCCTCACAGCTTTCTTAGCTGTTCCCTCAATTTTCAAATAATTAGTAGAGAATTGGTTTATGAAATATATATATGTAGACAACATAACTGCAAAAGAATACAAAAATACTAGAAACAATTGCAATAACATCACAGGGTTTAAATAGAACAGATGAAAATTTCTCATTAACATATACCTTGAAGTAAAATTATTTTTTTACAAATTTCTTAAAATACATTTTTCTTTGAAATTTTACTTTATTTTATAATTCCTGCATCACCAGAAAGAATTCAAACACCAAATGTATTTGTGTTGGAGAACCAAGAACTTTATTCTAGGGAAAGGAAGTGGAGAAAAAAAATCAAAATGGGGGTGTGCTATTTTAACCTGGGCTAGAGTAATTTTTTTCATAGTAGCTGGTATGTGGCTGTGTTTTTGATTTGTGCTGAGCTCAGTGATGATAATATAGAGATATTTTTGTTATTCCTGAGCAGGGCTTACATAGATCCAACACCTTTTCTTCTTTGCATGCTGCCACACTGGGGAGGAGACTGGGGGGTGCTTGGGAGGCTGGGAGGAGACACAGCTGGGACAGGTGACCCCAACTGCCCAGAGGGATATTCCAGACCACAAGACAACATGCTCAGTGCATAAACTGGGGGGGGGGGGGGGGGGGGGGGGGAAGAAGGAGGAAAGGGGGAACATTTGGGGTGATGTTTGTCTTCCCAAGTCACTGTTACCTGTGACAGGGCCCTGCTCTCCTGGACATGGCTGAGCACCTGCCTGCCCTTGGGTAGCAGTGAATTCATTCCTTATTTTGCTTTGCTTGTGTGCTTGGCTTTTGCTTTCCCTATTAACTTGTCTTTATTTCAACTCGTGATTTCTCTGCCTTTTACCCTTCCAATTCTCTCCCTGATCCCGCTGGTGGGGGAGTGAGCAAATGACTGCATAGGTCTTGGCTGCTGGCAGAAGTTGAACTATAAAATGGGAAGGTGGAATCTTCCCATTTGGGGGGGTTGTTTTGCTAGAAAAAGAACAAAACAAACCCATTTTTACTAATGTCTTCTGATTTTGGGGATCTTTTTTTATTGCTTTATCACATGAAAAATAATTGATGATTTTCAAGCTGTTCTAGTCTAACTCTCTATTGAGCTGACCTGCCTAGATGAGGAAACACTAGCTTAAGGAAAACATTGTGATAACCTGGCTGAATTCAGTCACTGTCCTTTGTGTGGATGCCCAAGAAGCTTGCTCCCCTGCCCCTAGAAGTCATATTCAAATGTAGAATCAGTTCAAGCAGCAGCTTCACAATGCTAGTTTCAGAATTCAAATCCTAGAAGTATCTTGAAGTATAATGGTTGCCCACATTTCCACAAATTATACCCATAGATTTCATTCGGTCCTTTACTTCTGTCAGTGAGCCTGTACTGATATTACCCCAACTCTTGTAGATTCCATAATCACAGTGTCTGAACATAACCCAACAGAGAATTAGAAATGTTGGAGCACTAGTAATGAGTTGTCTAAATAAATACCTTCAGCTGCCACCCCAGAAGGATGTGGGATGTGTAAATTCCAAGCAGATGTCTTGAATAACCCAGAGTATGTAACATAGCCTATGTTTAGGCTACTCAGTCTGTCCTCACTGGTTTGAGAATGATACACAAACCATATTGGAAAGAAAACACCAGGACAGTACATTTCTACCAGTCCTATTTTATGCAGTAGACTTAGTCTGAAAAACTAAAATTTTAATTATTTGAGGCCCCAATACCTTCTGCTGTTTGGGGAAGTCACATTTTCTATATAGCTGTTACACCAAGAAAGAAGTCAGGGGTTAAAAAGGCTCTTTCTATTCCTGCTATGGGAGCTCCACCATATTTGTGCAAATGGAGTAAATATTTACAGGGAGAATCAGAGAGAAAATTTAGAGATTGACCAAGTATCCGCTCAATCTTTCTTTACACCAGGGAATATTTCATTGACTTGCAATATACAGTGACTCCACAGAAGAGACTGAAGTTCATACAGGCTTACACAGCTACACTACTCTAGCCATGGAATGAGTTAAATATTTGAAAATGGGTTCCCTTAGGGAGTATCAAACCAAATATGAGACGCTTACGAAAAAGAAACTGGGGGAAATAGGGTCCCAGCATGAATCCTTTTCTGGGACTGTCTTTTGCCCGAGATATCACCTGGCTGGGATGTTAATCTCCCTCTGCAGCATAAATGATATTACAAGTTCCAACAGGAATCCTCATATAGCAAACACTATTGAGTTAGTTACAAGTGTATGAAGATGAGGTCAACATGAAAAGGTCAACATGTTTTCTACCACCTGTCATCATTATCTTCTGTTTGCTCTGATAGACTCTAAAGAAAATGCAAAAACATTATATAATTTACAGCTATGAATGTAGATTATCTACATCAGGCGCTTTACTTTTATCTACATCTGGTATCACTCATCACAGGCAATCCATGTGTAAGCGAGACAGTGTTTAACAGCTTATCTTTACTAGGAAAGCATGCTGCTACCACAATAAATTCTTCCTTTTTGCATAATGAACTCACATATGTACTCTTCATACAGTCTTGCACTGTGCAGAAAGCAAATTACAAAGATTGCAGCTGTTTTCATCTTTAAAAGACAAAAAAAGACATAGGAATACCATAAGGAGAAAAGGAGAGTAAATAAAATCCAAATCTGATTTATGCTATGATTTTAATGTTATTGTTTTTAAAGATGCCAGAAAGAACCTTTCACACAACAACAAAATAGGTGCTCATTGAAAATACCCATCCTAAGATTACCAATGCTTCTCTAACAGACACAGCTGAGCCAAAGTCAAATATCTTGCTGAGACAGCTTGCAGCAGGGTGGAATTTAGCTCATTTCATTCACTACAGTTTGAGCAAATGGTTACTATGCTGGGAACCCACTACCAAGAACCAAATCAAACATTAGCATGATTCACTCCTATGGGCTATAAACAATCATTTTTACAACTAACATTCTTGCAGTTTTTGCAACAAAATATAAGGACATCAACTCATAAGGATACTGACAGCTTTGTGACAAGAGCAGTTGCCATTGGGACACAAATGGTAGCCATGTCCTTTGCCATCCACTGTCAGATTTCCAGAGCCAGTGTGGGGCTTGCTACTTCTTTGTCATGTGTAACCCTGGGGGATGCATAGGTTATACCTGCATTAACAAGCAGCTACCCAAAGGGAGCAGATCCACACAGAGGAGTAGCTGGTGGTAAGGATCCAGTGTGCACAACACATTTCAGGAAATTTTACTTCTGACTTGCTGCTTTGTGGACTGGGCAGTCAACTGGGCATGAAGTGTATTAAGTGGCTTCAAAAGTAAATTATCTATTTTAGTTTCAGCAGAAAGAAGTCTACATTATGTGCCGAAGATCTTCTTGTGTCACAAATGAAAGCAAATACATGTTCTCAATCCAAACTGAAGTGCTACTCTATAGCTACCGTCTCTCAGCAGATTCATCTCTCCCATTTACAGGTAGGGAAAGTTACAACTCTACAGCTCCTGTTCTCTGTCCTTTTAATGCTAAGTAAGGTCCTAAGGCAGATCATTTTGCAGCAACTGACTTCATGAGTGCTTCTCATAGAAAAGGACACTTTTTATAGGAAGGGATAGTTCTGGACTATTGAATCCAGTCCTGTTAAGGCTATTAACAAGTTACTTGTTAATGACTCAAATAGCATTTATGAATTACTTTTCATCCTGCATATTCCCCTTGGAAGTTTGAGGTACAGGATAACCTAATTAATCCAGTACTGTCCTCTAATGAAATCAGCTTTGCTTCAGGTTTCCTCAGTATTACTCATTCCCCACACACCTACACACTGACTGACATCTCATGTCCCTCCCTCCCTCCCTCCCTTCCTTTTTCTAGGCTTTTGCTAACCAGACTTACATTTTGTACTCCATGTACATGTTGCTCATAGTCAACCTGCAATTAATGTGAAATTTCTTTCTCTTCTGTAGTACATTCCAACTGCTGATATTTGCAGAGTAATACTTAGATTGTAATTATTAGTTCCTAAGAGTCTTCTGAAATTCTTACTATTAATTTTCATTCATAGCCATTAGACAATTTTTCAATTTCTTTTGATACTCCATCAAGCTTTCATTGTAGTGGTATCTCTGAATTTTAGAATATTAACAAATTTGAGCAACGCTGATGGTAATATTTATCCTATTTTGATCCTTAAGGAGTTTTAACAGTAATATAGTGCTCCTAATATCACTGTCTATTTAAACTTTTCATTTCAGCTAGTTTTTTCGTATGCATTTTTCTGACTTAGCTAATGATTTTATATATCTCTGCCATGGAACCAATATTTTACTAAAGGTCCAGAAGCATGGCATCTCCTCTGTTTCTTTAATTTAGAAAATAAGTTTATTAAAGAAAGTTATTAGGTTAATTTGCCAGTCACTAAGTCTACCAAGTGATGTTGCACCTTATTTCATCTGACTGAGCAGATTCATTATCATAATGCCCAAACTAGAGAAAATAATTGATACTTACATAGTACTGTGAATTTTTTAAAAGCATTAGCAATAGATATTTTGACACAGAAAAAGGAGAATACTTTTTACATATGACAAAGTTAAAAACAAGAGAAAAATTACCTAATGGTAGTGTCAACACTGAGAATGAAACAAATGTTTTGGAGACCCAGATTCACACTCAGTCTTTCATTCTAGAGAGTATACCACACACAAGATTGAATAACATATTTGCACCTTCTGAATTTTATGGTGACTTATGGTGATTGTAAGAGATCAGCATAAATTATATAAGTGACTGGATACACTTTTGGTAGAACATGATGAACCCATATACTTTTATTGTGCCAGGATGAAGAAGGAAATAAAACAGAAATCATTAGAATTTGTTGGACATCATGAATACCTGCTAGTTGGTTTGAAAACAGAGTATCTGTCAAAACTTTTTTTCCCATTTTGCCAGCAGGACTTCTAATAGAGCTAGTACCATGAAATTCTAATATTATCATATTCCTTTGTCTCTGAAATTGTCTCTGAACAGGTTTGAATAGTTATATAACAGCAAGAACTGAAAGTTTTTCTGTTTAAGAGTGGACTTAAAAAGCTTTATTCCTCTTAAGAGAAGATTCCCTGAAAAACACTCATGTAGATAAAAGAGTAATTTTATAATATTCTGTTTAGCCATTCCAGCATGATTCTTTCTATGCATATTAACTGAGGCTATGAACATGTAAAGTTTTAAGAATTCACCTTCTACATTTCAGTCCAGCAAAATATTTTATGATCTCATGAACAAGTAATCATTATTTCATTGTTTTATAGTATATGGACACAAATTTGGGAAAGATCACTTCACACATGCATCTTTCATGTTTGACTGTCTTTGGGGTGCTTTTTTTCCCTTCTTTTTCTCCTATCAACCTCTGAGAGTTTGTTCAGCAGATTTACTGACTTCAGACACAAGTTTCTTTTGCTGCACAGCTCCGAGAAAAGTCTGACTCCATCTTCACTTTACTCTGCCATTAAAGTGTTAAAGATGAACACTAAGGTCCCTATTTAGCTGTGTCTTTTCCAGTTTTAGCAAAATCAGGTTACAGCCCCACCTCATAAATCTCATAGATATGTATCCACAAATCAGTGAAATGGAAAGACTCCTTTTTCTAATGTTCATTTGCCTTACATATTCCGATTCTCTTAAATCAATCAATAAATAAATACATAAAAACAGGTATCAAAATGGTCAATTTGAATTACAGAATTTTCTGAGAAATGTAAGCAAAGCATAAATTGTGTGGAAAAATTATGATCTAGTTAAATTTAAAGGTTGTAATAAATCTTCCTTTTTTGTTCCTTTGTGATAAAAAAGTAGTCTATTGGCTACATCTGCAGTTTTTCTTTTTAATTGCAGTATGACATAGGATCCCTACTTAACAATGAGCAATGAACTTGAAACGAGTCTAATAATCAGTACCATCAAATCAAGTGTGGCCAGCTGAGGCACTAACTTCATTCTCATCCCACACCATGTTAAATTCAGATGGAAAATGGTGGTGATGTAATTTTTAAAAATCTTGGTTTGAAATTTTCCAGAAAAAAATCCTAGCAAACCTTTTACACATCACCAGAGTTATAATGAAAGGCGTTAAAACTAATGTTCATTTCTCTTTTGATCTTTGAAGCAGAAGAGGTGACCAACAAAATGAAGAGTTATAACACTTAGTGACTCCGTGAAAAATGCAGAAGTTAAATGGTGCTGGATGGAACACTGGATTTACGCTCTAGTAAGAGCATTTTCTTTTAATGTAAAAATCGCAATCCTTTACACAATAGCTGTGAAAAATAAGAGCTGGCAAGTGGCTTAAATATATGTCAGTTTTATCATCATTTTTTAAAATGAGAAAAAGTATGACAAGTAGTCAGCAGCAGACAGCAGTGGACCTAAAGCTAAAAATATATGTATCAAGCAACTGCAGTTGAACTCAATGTTCAAAACTGTGTATAACAGAATGTGCTTCACACTCAATTGGAGTCAGTCAGGTCACATCATTGTGAACACAATACCATGAGAAGAATTGAACATCAGGATTTCTTCAAGCAAATATACCTTTTTACTGGAGGGGGAGTGGGGGTGGTGAAGGAAACAGAGCAAAGTAGAAAACTACTACTGTGAAAAAGACTTCTTTAAAACTATAGATAAGGACAAATACTGCAACTGATGACTGGCAAAGTTGTTAAAATATTTCACTATCTTCATCTCATCTGTGTGCAGATGAGCTATAGTCCAGTTTACATTTTAACATGATTTGTAACACAAAGATACCGTCAGTACCTCATTTTCTTTGAGAAAGTAGTCAGCTGCTTCTTAAACTGTCTCTAAGATGCAAATGATGCTATTGGACAGATGTCTTTCTTTCATACAGCTGGCTCAGTATCCGACATTTCTCCTCAACATTTTCATAAAGCACGAGTCTTTTGCAAACCTACCATCATTGCAGCGCTATGAATACCAGCTCCATTATTTTTGACAAAAGAAATGTGGTGTTGAATTGTTTCAGCAAATTAGGGAGTATTCATACAAGTTATGTAACTGACAGATCAATGAAGGCCAGAACTTTTCAGGAAGTCATAGACAGTTAAACAAAGTAACCTTTTCTACTACCATAGACTGATCCAGAGGAAGATACCTGTTTCCAGATTGATTACATGACCTTTACTTGCCCTTTCCAATGAAGTTATTTATTTGCTAAAACTAATTTTACAAGTGGTTTCAACTAATCTGCTAGATTTCTAATTGGAGAAAAAAAAATAAGAGGGAGCACACTGAGATCATGCATTAGTTGGAAGACAGAAAACTCAGAAAGGTAATTCTAATAGCGGCACTTCCCAAATCATGTTATGCAGAAAGATCTATGATACAGATTTGTTAAGGTTTGTTGTTAGCAGAGCTAACCTTCAGCTGCTCTCTGAACTTTATTTCTTTAACCTTTCAGATGTGCACGTAGAAACTCACAAGCACTTACAAAAGTGGCAGATCAAGAAATTAATCAGCTGCAATCTTGCCCTGGACCAAGGATACAATGTAGATGTGCCACAATTTCTGGTCAAGCCCACGAGATAGTTTGTACTACTTTTACAAAGGTTTACCCTTGGTCAAAAGTCAGCTCATCCTGTGAAAATAGATAGGCAGTTCTCTTTTTTTCAGACTTTCCATTTCCTGAAATTTTCAAGGGAAGATAAAGAAATGTCTAGGACATCTGTTTTAGGCAACTGTAAGTAATTTGGCCTAATTCTGGTGAAATTTTATGGTCCACCATATGAAAACTCCAAATCAATGGGTCTAAGATCTCTTCTGGTTTAAAAATCTATTCTCAAATGTCCATTATGTTTATGAAGGAGAACTATTTAAATATGATAAAAGACTTTGCTTATGTTTACCATAAGTGCTCTGTATTTTGCATTCAGGCAGCAAGATCTTTGTAGTCAGCTTTTAATAGCTGTTTGGACAGATAGTTTTATGAGATTTCTGAATGTATTAAAGTGAAAAAGGGATGTCTTTCCTGAAAAAATTGTTTCCAACACAACAGTTCTTCCTTTTTCCCTTATAATGGTGTATTGTAAACCCATGAATGTTATATAATTATTCTGGGGGCTAAGTAAGCATGATAGACTCTAAAATGAACAATGTTCTTTTGGAGGGATCATATGGTTTTAAATTATAATTTCTAGAGGAAATAACTGAATCTTTAGGACCTCTTATGCTGTGTATTTGGGAATTATTTTCCTATCTAATTGTGTATATGAAAAAATTCTGTTTTAAAACAACTTATTTCTTTTTAGATGATAATTTTTTATGCAGTTAAAGAGACATTTCTTGCATTGCCAGACACAGTTTAGGAAAAGAAAAATAGTTTTTAAAAAGAAGAACAAGAAAGGCAGAAGAAGTAAAAAAACAACACTCAGGAAAAGACAAGACTCTGATGAAGATCTGGTTTTAATTATATACAGAAGACAGTGTTCATTTAACTTAGAGAGCTTGTAAATAAATTATTTGCTTTTCATACTGGTGGTACCAGATACTCAAGTTAAAGGGCTGCAAAGATTCAAGGTTACTGACTAAAACTCAGGACACAGAATGTATTAAAAAATACTAAAAGCCAAACCAATGATAATGAGTCATATGGTGGGTATCCAAGGAAAGCAGAGAAAGAAACACAATCTACTACCTGAAAACATAGAAGCTTCTCAAATATTTTTACTTCTAAGTATTTACATCAAAATTCAAACAACTCTTTAACCAGCAAAAGCAGTTTGTTCCTAAATAATGTGATTTGTTTCATTTTCTTTTATCTATTCATAAATTTGGTAGCCAATCTAAGTAACTTCTCCCAGTTCCTTTTAAGACAACGGAGAGAGGCAGCCATCCCTTCTGCTGATTTATTTCCTCTGTTTTAAACACCTGTTTTAGAGTAGGCTAAGTGGCCTCCAGAGGTGTCTCTCTCTCTCTCTAATGACCTAGTTATACTGGAGAAACAGTGTCCCCAACTAACACACAGGAGTTGAGCAACAAAGAAACCAAGGTCACTCATAAAATAAGAGACCTGAGCAGGATTCAATACAATATTCATGAATGCCATTTATATGTTCTATGTATTAGATCAGCAAAATATAAAATTCATTCCTCAATTCCTCTTTCTTTCTTTCTTTTGCACAATTACCCCATTTCTACAAAATATCTTTCTTCATATGTAAAAAAAGATTCTTTGTGTTGTTGCCTGCCTTCAAATCCCTGTCTTAGAATCTCCTTTTCCTTAAAGGAGACAATTCTTCAAAAAAAGAATGAAAAGAACAGTCTTAACACCCAAGGAACTGAACTGTCTAATGACTTATGGATAAAAATAAGGGGGAAAAGAAATAAATGAATAATTAAACAACAACAACAAAAGCCACATCCAAAGGTGGTTTGGTTGAGTGAGAAATACATATGTAAAGACATGGAAAAATGTATTTTAACTTTTTATGCAGACAGATTGAATACCCAAAAGGCACACACACAAGATTTTTCTTCTCTAGTAGAAAGTTTAGCTCATCTGTCAGATCTTTAATCCATCTGTCACTGAAGAAACAACCAAAAATTTTCAGCCAAAATGATTCAGACATTTCTAAGAACACGTGAAGTAAAAATATTTTCTTTGCCTATGTTAAAAATACTCTGGCAGATTTTTCTTGAGACTGTGTAGCAATTCTTATTTCAGAGTGACAAGGTATGCATTGCTGACTGATGGAGATGATCTTTGTGTCTGAGATATGACTTTACTGCTGCTAAATATCCATCAGTGAGAAGTCAGACTGCTCTGGGTTTGGGAAAAAGAAAAACAAAGCTTGCAGAAGTTTCATAGGTATTCTTCTTTCCAAAGAATAAAGGAAGGAAGGGAAACTGCCTGACATTTCCACACTCTGCAGTGTTTGATTTTGCCATATGTTCTCTAATGTCTTTCCTTTATATGTGTGATTGTGAGCATATAAACACGAGTGTGTGTGATTGTGCTGCATGTTTGGCACTGGTATTTAGTTATTTCTTTGCAAAAAAAAATCAAGCTTTCTCTTTTTACATGTACATAAACAGGCACTTGAGGTGTTACTGATGCAAAACTAAAATATGCAACAGAGATCAATTAACAGAGAAGATCAGAAAAGGCCTTGTATTCACTAGTAAGGCTTGGCCTGTGTTTTATAGAAGCTCTGCCTATCGTTTTCATTAAACATATTGAGAAGAGATTAGCAATTGGAGAAGAATTTACAAGTAACTTCTTTTTTCCCCCCACCAAGTACTGGCTAAGGAAAAGACAGGAAAATAAGTGCTGGTAAATCCTGGCATCCCATGCTTCTCTTCTGAAAGGATGTGGAGACCAACATCCAAAGTGCTGTTCCCATGTCCAAAACATTGTGTGTCCTGACATTGTTCAAAAGCCTCACTGATCCATGTTCACTGTGGTGTCTGGAATGGTTTTATTATACAATATCCTAACTGCCACAAAGCCAGACAAGTTGCTCATTCAGATTAAAGCCACAGCTGTCCCTCTGGGCTGCTGCATAAAAAGGGTTCAAATAAGAGTATGAACAGTGGATTCATATGTAATTGTCTCATGTGTTCCACATTAACTGAATGTAGATAAAAGGTATTTATTTATTCTGATCAATAAAACCCTGAATAAATTTAGTTGTTTTGTGCAAATGGGTTTTGTTGCCTATAACACCATATTGAGTTTCCAGTAGCGTTCTTCTTTTAAGCACCCTCTTCAGAAGCTTTTTCTGTCCTATTACATTCATCTATGTATCTGTTATTGTCCCTTTAGAGGATAGTAAAAGCTGGTTTATTTACAGTACTGACCTATTTAAGACAGCTCAGTCAGACTGTTCAATCTAGACAAGATATTTGATTCCTGTTTGGGGCAGAGAGGGGGAGGAGGGGTGGAACCAGGCCTCTGCGTTTACCAAAAGTGTCTCTAAGGCTATTGAGAGATCACTCCAGCCAGCACTGCCTGGTGCTGTACAGAACGACCCTTCTCACACCCGTGCCGGTGTATGGCACATATTCTCACTCACCCACAGAGTTGGATAGCTCGTGCGTCACCAGAGACAAAGAACTCAGAGCGCTCAGTCAGCTGGATATTCCAGAAGTTTATTCCGAAGGGGTCCAGGATGAAAGAGGGAGAGAGACCCTCGTTGTCTATATTTATAGGGATAGCTGAAGGGTCAGGGAAGAGGAGGCGGGGGGAACATCACAACCAATGGGGAGAAGGAAGGGATGGGATCAGGGGTTAAGTTACAGCTGGGGGGATTTACATAATTTGGGGAGGGACCATCGTGTTCTCCAGGGGGGGGACTAGGATGTCTCCCACCAGTGAAGCCCTGCTGTACTGGAACCACTCGGCTCCCCAGCAGTTCCTGAGGTGGTATTATCCACCACAACATCTCCCCCTTCTTTATTTAAAGGAAAGGCTTCCCCTACTTGCTTAGTTAAACACTTCTTGAGGCAACCGAACAAGCTTAGAACAAGGAAAATTATTAGGATCACCCACAGTCCAGTTTTGACTAAGGATGTTAGCCATCCTTGAAGTCCCCATTGTCCGAAAAGATCGCCAATCCAGTCTGCTTCTTTTTCTGTCTTCAGTTCTTTGATTTGATCCTTTATTTTCTGTATCGTCGCGTGGATGCTCTGGCTATGAGATGACAGGTTAAAGCAACACAGTCCTTCGAATTCCTCACAGCCATGTCCATGGGCTAATAAAAGAAAATCGATGGCTGCTCTGTTTTGCAGTGTTGCATGCCTGGTGGTTTCTTCATCTTCAAGAAGTTGAGAGAGGGCACTCGAGGTTAGGTTAGCATGCTTTCCGAGCCAGCACTCAAGGTGGCTAAGTTCACCTAAGGCTTTTGCTGCTGCTACTCCAGGCAGGAAAAACGATGCAGCAATTCTTTTAGACAATGACCAATTGATAATTTCGCTATCACAATTAGGATCTAATTGTTGTATATTTCTTTTTTGGCGGGCCAATTGAGTATGGTTTCTCCAATGTAGAATTTGGGTTTTGTTTGGTGCTAGTACAGAAAGCCTGCCAAGAGTGCACGGTCCCCCTTGGAGCTGGGATGGGATTTCAAGCAAAAATCATTAAAAGATGGTTTTCTGTTACTTCTTTCTTTTTCCCCTCTCATCCCCCCTTTTTTTCATAAGACACAGGTAATAAGGTTATGGGTTAGGGAAACACATGAGGGTAACAGATAAGGGATTTGTGGGTTAGGGGAACTGCTTGAAGGCGGCACAAATAGCTGTTCACGTGGCTGGAATCTTGTGTCGACGTCTTCTCCAAGCGGCACTGGTTTCTTTGTCTGGGGTTTCTTTGTCAGTGTCTGGTGTGTCATCTTTCGTCTGCTCAGGAGCTGTCACTGACGGTCGGAGGTAGGGTTTTACATATTTTCCTGGTATCCACTTGGGTCCTGAAGGTGTGGAAACACAAGCATATCCCCTCCCCCATACAATTAGTGAAAAAGGGCCTGATATTCGATGGCTTTCTGGATCTTTGATTAACACTGGCGGTTGTTCTTTTAATTTGGCTTGGGTCGAATTAGTAAAATGCCGGAACACAGGGGGGTCAGGCTCTTCAAACGAATTGTTTAAGAAATTTATTGTAAAAAGGGCTTTGCAGAGTCTCATAATGGGAGAATTGAGTTCTGACCCTCCCTGCTGTCGGTCTAGGACCCTCTTAATTGTCTGGTGTGTCCTCTCAACTATGGATTGTCCTGTGGGGGAGTGGGGGATACCTGTAATGTGTTTGATGCCCCATGAGCTAAAAAACTCTTGAAGTTTGTTAGAGATGTATGCTGGACCGTTGTCAGTTTTTATCTCAGCAGGAACGCCCAGGGTAGCAAAAGCAAGGAGAAAGTGCTTTATAACATCTCTTGCCTTTTCTCCTGCATGGGCAGATGCAAAAACAGCTCCAGAAAATGTGTCTACAGAAACGTGTACATATTTCAATCTGCCAAACTGGGGGACATGGGTCACATCTGTTTGCCAGACTTCACAGCTGCCTAGACCCCGGGGGTTAACCCCAGACCCTAATGATGGCATTTGGTAGCTCTGACAGCTAGGACAGGTTGCTACAATTGCTCTTGCTTGGTTACGAGGTAGTTTAAACATTCTCATCAGTGCTGGTACATTCTGATGGTAAAATTGGTGGCTCAGCTTTGCCTGAGCAAAGGTGTCTGGAATGTTAGGAGCTTTCACCGGCATAGCCAGAGCGTCTGCCCTCCGATTCCCTTCAGCAACTGGTCCAGGGAGATCGGTGTGTGACCTCACATGCATCACATGGAACGGCTGCTTTCTGTGGGAAAGCAGAAAAACAAGTTTTGAGAGCAGTTTATACAATTTAGGATTTGACACTTCTTTTAGCCAGGCACGTTCTGCTCTGGCGACTACCCCAGCTACATAAGCTGAATCTGTTACCAGATTAATAGGTTCTTCGAACATCTCAAAAGCTCTAACAGCAGCCGCAAGCTCCGCAATTTGCGGTGAGCCTTCGATTATTTGGATATCGTGCTTCCACACTTGCGTTTCGGGATGCTTCCAAGTCACGACTGACTTTTGGGATTTCCTGGAGCCATCTGTAAAAACAGTTAGAGCCTTGAGAGGGGTTCGACTTTGAAGTTCTTTTGGGGCCAAATGAAAAGCCGAATTGAATAATTTATGTTTTGGATGATGATTTGAAATCTTGCCTGGATAACTATCCAGAGCAACTTGAAGGTGTTCATTTGTTTGGAGTACGTTTGCTAAGGATTCATTTTCCAATGATGGATAGATGCAGGTGAAATCACACCCTGCAAGGGTACGGAGGCGTGCTCTGGCTCTCATAATTAGTTGGGCTACTTGTTCCTGTCGTGTTGTTATGGTTTTGAGTGGCTGATGTGGTAAGAAGATCCACTCTATTATAAGAAGTGGGTCTTTTTGTGCAGTGTCCCATTGAAAAATCAGTCCATACAGCCTAGGTGACTCACCCAGAACGATGAAATTAAAAGGCAACTCAGGACTTGTCCGATGGGCTTGGCGAGAAGACAGGGCAAGTTGTACCTTAGCGATGGATTCCCGGGCCTCTTCTGTGATGACTCGGGGCGAGTCCAGGTGGTCACAGCCTTTCAGGAGGTTAAACAGCAGAGCAAGGTCTTGCGTAGTAATTCCCAGCAGAGGACGAACCCAGTTTATAGAACCACACAGTTGGTGCAAGTCCCGGAGTGTCCTTGGGTTGTTTTTGATGGTGAGCTGCTGGGGGTACGATGGTCCGTTCGCTGATGCGGAGTCCCAGGTAGGTCCACGGGCAGGTACGCTGAATCTTTTCCTGCTGGATCTCAAACCCTGCTTTCTCAATGGCTTGAATAGTTTTTTCTAGAGTTAAGTTCAGGTATTTATCATTTGGTGCACAAATCAACACATCATCCATGTAGTGGAGAATGATAGAACGTGCAAACTCTTTGCGGATGGGGGACAGGATGCGAGCCACGTACCATTGGCAAATAGTTGGAGAATTTTTCATACCCTGGGGTAACACACACCAGTGGTATCTGCGCTGGGGGGCTTCCTGGTTTAGGGATGGCACGGAGAAAGCAAACCGAGGAGCATCACTTGGGTGTAGGGGGATTGTGAAGAAACAGTCCTTAATGTCAATGACAGCAAGCTTCCAATTCTGAGGAAGCATTGAGGGCGAGGGCAGGCCAGGCTGTAGGGGTCCCATATCTTCAATTGCTTCATTGATTTTCCTGAGGTCTTGGAGGAGCCTCCATTTGTCCTTTCCAGGTTTCCGTATGACAAAGACAGGGGAGTTCCAAGGGCTATTAGATGGTACAATGTGACCCTTGGCAAGCTGTTCTTCTACCAGGGATTCTAAAGCGCTGAGCTTCTCTTTGCTTAGGGGCCACTGGGTTACCCAGACTGGGTCATTTGTTTTCCAGGTAAGGGGAGGGGTAGAGCGTCTCCCAGTGGCCCCAGCTAGAAATCCTGAGATGGAGGTGGGATTACCAGCTGAGTCCCCCACTGGGTAAGGAGATCTCTGCCCCAGAGGGTAAAACCAGAGTCAATTACGTATGGGCGGATGGTGGCTGTGTGCCCTTCAGGGCTTTCTATGATGATATTATTTGTACTCCTCTGGGAAGTTGCTGACCCTCCTATGCCTGTGATTCTGCCGCCTGCTGGTTTGGTTTTCCAGTCCTGGGGCCATTCTGCTCGAGAAATGATGGTTACATCGGCTCCTGTGTCTACCATCCCCATCAGGTAGGCAGTGGATTTATCATTGTGTAGTTTACAATTCATCATGGGCTTATCTGCGCCTACAACTTCTGCCCACCATATGGAAGGTGTTCTGTGGCACCTGGGGTGGTTTTCAGGTAGTATGATAGCTTGTGCTACCACCTGACCCTTTGATAGAAACCAGGGAGTGTTGTTACAGGAGACAGAAATTTGTACTTGTCCACTGGGGTCTATTTTGTGGACCTCAGGTAAAATAAAAAGTTCAGGTGGACCATGCTTAGTGTCCCCGACTACTAGAATGTCCACAGACCTGTCAAAAGGTTTTTCAAAGTCCACATATATGTGTTGTTGATTTCCATTGCGGAAGTGGTGTGTATCAGTACTTACAAGACAGAGTCTCTTGTCTGTTCCGCTGTGTGGTGTGCAGTTACCATCCATGGTAGGGGTGGCAGGGCAGGGAGAGACGGCTGTAGAATTTGTGTCCTTGCGCGGAGCCGCGCCGCGCTTCACTGTCCGTTTCCCTGGTCCTTCTGATGGTGATGCTGGCAGGGACAGCCTGGGGGCACAGCTTCAGTATTTTTGTTAGTATTTCGCTTAACACGCTTTGGTTCAGGGCAGTCTCTGACTATGTGTTCAAAACTCCCACAATTATAACATCTCCGTGGAGGTGTCTGAGATGCTGCTAGTGCTTCTGCTACCCCTTTTGAAACTGCTTGGGCTATGGTTGCTTCAGGAGATGCTAATTTGGTGCAAGCCTCAATCATCTGATCGAGGGTAGGAGGTGGGTCTAGAGGAAGGGCTCGGAGGACTTTTTTACAACTCTCATTAGCATTCGCCATAGCCAATGCACGCAGGAGCTGCTTTTGGGCTTCTGAGTTCCCAACTTGCTTTTCAACTGACTCTTTTAGTCTATCGAAGAATTTTATAAAGGACTCATCGATAGTTTGTTTTATGGTGGAGAAATTTAGAGAGGGAGTGGAGTCCGAGGGAGTTGAGAGCAAAGCCCTGTTAGCTTCTCTTTTGATATCTTCTAAAATTAGTTCAGGCAATTGTCTCGCCTGATCCTGGGGTTTAACTAGGTTTCCTTCCCCACAAAGATCATCCAGTGTTAAGTGAGCCCTGTTAGGATCTCTGTGATATACCTGAAGGAGGTCTTTTAATTGTCTTTTCCAAGTTCTGTCCCACAGCATGTATTCCCCGGGTGACAGAAGGCATGCCATAAGATTTTTTATATCATGTGGAACTAATACATTTGCAGCAAAAGTAGCTTGAAGTAGATTCTTAAAATAAGGGGAGTCACGCCCAAAATCCTTCCCCGCCTTGCACATCTCTTTTATCTGTGCATACGGGAGGGCGTCCCACCGGGGGTTCCCTCCAGCTCTATTATAATGGACAGGCGCTGCAGTGACAGAGATTTTGTTGGCTATTTCCCAGTGCCCCTCGTGTGCGGCTTGCCTGCGTATATCGAGCCACGGGTCCTCTTCAGAGTCGCTGCTCTCCTCCTCCGAAGAGGAACAGGCAGCCCGAGGCCGGGACCGGGCACAGTGGGGACGGCTCCTCCTCCGTCGCTGGCTGGCTCCGTTGCCGTGGGAACCGGGGAGGAGCGGGGCCGCAGGAGTAGCACCGCCGGGGAGGGGGGGGTGAACGAGGGAGGGACCCGCGCCGGGATGGGAGCTCCCCGCGGGGGGCAGGGCTGACGCAGGGACACCCGATACCAGGAGGAGTGGAGCCGACGGGACACCCGATACTGCGGGGGGAGGGACCGACGCAGGGACAGCCGATACTGCGGGGGGAGGGGCCGACGCTAACCCGGGAGTTTTAAACTGATAAGGATCAGGCATGCCAGCTTGTTTCTCCACGTGGGCGGCGCCATGTTGCCCCGCAGGAGGAAAGGGTAACGCGTGGTTTGTGCCGTCTCGCGAAAAACATGGAGTCGAGGTAGGGAGGTTTTGGGGAGCTGGGAAGAGGGTGAGGGGCAGGCTCGAGCCGGGCTGGCCAGACCCGGCTGGAGCAGGGGATAGGGGAGAGAGCGCTTCTCCCCCCCTGGGGTTCTGGGGGTTTAGGGACAGCGAGGGAGGGAACAGACACAGGGGAGACGGCACAAGAGAGATCTGAATTTTTCGGCAGAACTGATTCAGTCTTAGCGTTCTTAACAGACTTGTAAATCACTACAAACAAAGGGAGAAAATTAGCAGTCGTTTGATCCCCAGCCTGTGTGAGAACAGTTAGTTTCTCTCCGATCTTATCCCAGAAACTAAGAGACTGAACAGCAGCTACAGAAACATTTGGAAAGATGTTAAAAATCCAACGAACAAAACATTTTAAATTCCCCTTAGAAAACTGGGAATTATCTGACTTAAGGGTAGTTTTAAGGTAGGTATAAAGCTCTGATTGGGGACGGGTTAACTTCCCACCCATATTCCCCAAATAAATTCTTCCCAACACCGAAAGAAAGAATAAGGAAAAAAAACAAAAGAAAAATTCACCCCGGCAAAGCCTCACTTACCACTTCGAGGCTTCCGAGAGTGTAAAAAAAAAAACTTTCGGCGTGGTTCTCTGGTGTTAGCCGATTTCTCCTGTCCCAGACAAACGGAGATTTCTCGGCTGCCTCCTTAAACAGATCTAATAAAACTTAGACCTGTTTTCGAGGGAAGTAGCTGCTCCGATCGTGACATCTATAGCATAAAGCCTTCCGAGACACTTTCAGGAATTTTTCAGGTCCCTGTATCGAGCGCCACTTGGGGCAGAGGGGGGGAGGAGGGGGTGGAACCAGGCCTCTGCGTTTACCGAAAGTGTCTCTAAGGCTATTGAGAGATCACTCCAGCCAGCACTGCCTGGTGCTGTACAGAACGACCCTTCTCACACCCGTGCCGGTGTATGGCACATATTCTCACTCACCCACAGAGCTGGATAGCTCGTGTGTCACCAGAGACAAAGAACTCAGAGCGCTCAGTCAGCTGGATATTCCAGAAGTTTATTCCGAAGGGGTCCAGGATGAAAGAGGGAGAGAGACCCTCGTTGTCTATATTTATAGGGATAGCTGAAGGGTCAGGGAAGAGGAGGCGGGGGGAACATCACAACCAATGGGGAGAAGGAAGGGATGGGATCAGGGGTTAAGTTACAGCTGGGGGGATTTACATAATTTGGGGAGGGACCATCGTGTTCTCCAGGGGGGGGACTAGGATGTCTCCCACCAGTGAAGCCCTGCTGTACTGGAACCACTCGGCTCCCCAGCAGTTCCTGAGGTGGTATTATCCACCACAACACCTGTTAGCTAGAATATGTCATGAATATGTCTGGTTTTTAACATTTTATTTTAAAATAGCCACACAACAAAGGTTCTATAGGAAGTCTGAGACTTGCGCTGAATTTCTATAGGCTTAATAAAAGATGGTTTTACTGAAGTGTAGAATGATTGAGTTGTCACATTTTCTTTTGTTTGATTGCTAAGACAAACAATGAAGACTTTTATATGCAACCTCTCTAAATATGTAAGATTACATAGCCTTCTTCTGTTTATAAATTATATTACTGCCTTATAATGAAAAAAACATGAAAATGAGGAGGGGAGATGTCATTAAAAGATAATTGTTTTATCTGCAGCTTAATCCCTTGAATATCAGGCTGCAATTTCCCTTCAGGAGATGAAATACTTTGAAATGGTACTGCTAATTTGAGTGGAATATCAGGACGTTAATCGAACAACTGTAGTGCTGCTTTGCTGGATAGGCATGACAAGTCTTGAGGGAATTGAGCTGGCAACCTGAATTTCTAAGGCATCTGGAAACACAAATAATCCAGTGGATAGTTAAAAGTCTACACAAACTGAGGTGTGGGACCATCTCATTTACATGTGTATTTAATTCCAAAGTTAAATTATTTGTGGAAAATTAAAGCAGTTTTGTTTGCAGTTACTATGCTTAAAACAAAATGCTTGAAGCCTTGACTATATTCTCTCCATTGTAATTCAGCTGTCAAAATAGAACTGACCTCAGCATTCATAAAATAATTCACTGAAAGGTCATATTTGAATGTGTTTTCATATTGTTGGTAATCAAAACAGAGTATAGCAGAATTTTGTTGGAAACTGTTGGTAGAGCAGATATGGAACAGGATCACTGGGATGTGATGATGTGAGTAGTCCTAATGAAATACCACTAAAGCAACTAACCATATAGAATGGAAAACAGACTCGTGGGATCTAGTGTTTCACTCATGGTAAAGCTTGATTTTCTGGCTCAGCAGCTGCCAGCCACATGGGTGGTGTTACATCTACCTGATACAGTGACTGAAACACACTGCTTCACTCTATTCTTCCTCTCTATTCCTTTTGAATTGTCAGGGTTATAAAGGCAGCTGTTTTGTGCTGCATAATTCACACTGTGTGCTTTTGTTATATTTACATTCCCAGATTAGCATTTGTGGATTTGAAAAGACAGTAATATTCTTTAAAGTACTCTTTTTCTTGACATATTGTTGTATACTCAGCTTCAGACTAATTACATATTTTTGCACGTAAGTAAACTGGGAGTGAATGAAAAATCTCAGTATAAATAACTAACTGCCTCACAAGACCCCACTCTGACTCAGAGATCAGGGCTCTGAGGTAACATGGCAGGAAAAAAGTGTATTAGGAAAAATATCACAGCCATTAAATTCATCAAGATTTTCCTGGGGGGGGATGATACTTAGATTGTCACAGAAAGTATGAGTTTGGAAGGGACCTCTGGAGGTCACCTAGTCCATCTCTCCTGCACAGATCAGGGTCAACTAGAGCAGGTTGCTCAGCAATGTGTCTAACTGGGCTTTGAGTGCCTCCATGGATGGAGACCTACAGCTTCTCTGGAATACCTATTAATTATCTTCCTCAATCTGTAGTATTATCATGTTTGTCAATCAGTACAAGTCTGATCAAGTCAAGAAAGCCAAATTAGTCCGCAGTAAATGACTAAAGTAAATTCATTCCAAAAGTCTGCAATTTAAACTTAAGTCACATTTAAACTTAAGGCTTGGCAACGGTTTGGAAAATTCCTTTTTTTTTCCCAATCTTTCACATCCATTTCACAGTTTAAGGCAGAACTAGGAAGAGAAATATAAACACTATCAACTGCCACACTCCTAGGCAAGCAACAGAGTACCAAAAGCAAACAACCTCCTCAATATTACTGAGAGTCTAGTCAATTCATTTGAGAACTCCAATTTGGTTTGCTAAGCTGGACAGCTCAGATATGGTTCGTATTTGCATATCTGAGCTAGAAAATTTAATTTTTTAAGCTGTTTTCATCATTTGTTTGTGTTAGTTAATGATTTTTGGGTTTGTATTTAATCTATGAACACAAGTTTTCTTCTTTATTAATAATTTTAATAATATTTACAAGAAATTGTTTGCAATGTCTTTCAAAATGAATCATATTATCTAGTTACAGAAATCTGCTTTCTATAAAAAGAAGGAATGGGTTAGGACAGTGTTAGCTGTTGATGAATGAGATAGAGCTTAGTTTAGGAAAAAATCAAAGACTGCAGTCTTTCATGAAAAACAACACCTGCAGCTGAATGGTTACAGTAGTTACTACTGCATGTTCAAATCAAGGAATTCTCTCAAAGAAAAGCAAATTAGCAAGAAATGTTCTTGGAATTTACAGAATTACACTTCCTTCAGTGAACTTTTGATCTGTTTGCCATTTCTTAAGAAGAGCTTACAAGCTCCAAACTAGGGTTTCCAAACTAAACCTTCTAAGCTTCCCATCTGTAGCTCTCAGAATCAGGCCAGCATGAATCACAAGGAACCAATTACTGCAAAGTGTTGCCATGCCAGCAGTGGCATTCACTTTTCTTTAATATTTTCACTAACCTTATTTCCCCTGTGAGCAAAATAGCTGCTGCTGTTTGTTCAGACTTGGCGGCCGTGGTGGGACTAGTTGTCAGACAGCCTGAGCTCCTCTTGCTAATTTCAAGCTCTGTTGAGCAGTACTGTGGTGGCAAGACTATCACTCAGTGTTTAGAAACAGCACTAGCAGGATGTGGGGGGAAAAATTAAGGAAATACATAGATTTTGCTCATGAGGGAAAAATTGATGGAGATTTTTATTGAAGAATTCTCTGTTACTTCTTTAAGCAGAAGTGACTAGAAGACACTGAACAATACCAGCTAACCACTATGCTAACATATGGTATTAGTTAAATTATTGTGATTTTAAATGTTAAGAGAACCTGAATGAGAATAATTTAGCCTACTGGAGTTATTAATTCTATAATATCAAAGTAGAACATATCTGAACAGAATTGGTATAGAAATATAAAGATAAATTTAGAAATAAAGAAACTTGCTTAGTGATGTAAAATATACCTACCACAAACCACTGATCACAGTCAAAATCACACTATTGTTTTTTCATTCATTTTTTATTTTTGTAAGTGACATAAATTATATATGGCATTATTGTCCACAGAGAAAGTGCACAGACATCCTAAGTAGGCCCACTTCCAGGCCATTTGCAAATACTGCCACTGGGGAAAACCATTTCCTAGCAGAAGGATATTGAGTTCCGTAAGGGGAAATGCCAAGCCATGACCCTGGAGGGAAATAAGCCCATGCACCAGTAAATGCTGAGGAGCTGAGCAATGAAAAGCAGCTTTGCAGAAAAGGGGTAGTCAGGTTGGGCGGCAAGTTGAACGTGAGCCAGTGATGTGCTCCCACAGCAAAGCAGGACGCAAGCATCTGTCCTTCCATTAGGTGGTCAGAGACATTGTGGAGCCTTGAGCCTCGGACAGAATAAAAACCTACTGCACATGGTATGGGGAAACCTCCTGGTGGACCCTATTGTGAGCAATGGGGTGATTCCTGATCTCCAGAGGCCCCTTTCCACCTCAGATGTTCTAGGATTCTGAGATTCTATAAAAGGCTGAAAATATTTGGCAAACAAGATCTGACTAGATATAAAGGAATACCATGAACTTCCAGAGCAATCTGGTGAAGTGATGAAGTGAACAATAATAGGACATAGATCATGTAGATAGACAGATGTGTCTGTGATGACAACGGTGAGAGTATGCTGACTTAATACAGCAAAGCACATCATGGTCTTGACAGTGGAAATAATGGTCATATATGGCTTATATGGCTTACATGTGCAGCATGACATGGGACAGGAGAATAGAGATTCTGGAGACAAAATTAAATGAACGGTTGAGAAGTAAAAGACCAAGACTAATCAAAGTAATGCACTAGTCTGGACAGATTGAGTTTCTCTTCATCTGTAGAGAGTTGTGTGAGGAAAATGTAATCAGACTCAATAGAAACTGGAAAAAAAATCTCATGAAGTAGGTGGATGTCTGTTTTATGAAACTGTCTGTTATTTCAGATGAGCCAAATTTAAGTGAAAATAGAACCATGATGCTGAAACTCAAAAGTTTATGGGGAACTTTTACACCAAACACTATGAGAAAGCTCAGAGCTGCAGAAGAGCACACAGATGCAATTGAAATAATTTTTTTAAGTAAAAAGGAATGAGGATCTTATAAAACAAAGAGGAATTAAAAAGTCAAGTTTATTTTCTAAAAAACCCACCTCCTTTTTCAGGATGTCATATATGAGGAGACAACCATCCCAAAAGGAAATGAATACATTCACCTATTTAAATGTTTGAAGTATAAAGCATAGCACGGGTGAATTTTTTTGCCTGATTTTTAATGAGGACAATAATTTTATAAGATTTATGGACTTGAGGAGAGTAAGCTGATCTTTCAAACATGTCATGTCAGGTTGCAAATTACTCAAGTAGGCCAGACAAAGGTTTTTCTAGAGCAAATGGAGTAATAAGACAAATTAAATAAGTAATAATAATTTTTTAAAAATTACTTGAACAGAATGAGAATGATGTTAAAACTCTCATATAAATTTTGAGCCTTCAGGCACTAACTGTGACTAAGTGAGACCAGAAAAGATGCAAGAGCAATACTGCAATAGTGGGAAGTTGTAATTATTTCTGGGAAGATTTAGATAGACATCTGAGCAAGTGCTATCAGATCAAACTTCAGGTTATGGAAGTTACTTTATTAGACTTCAGCTTCTTGAAACAGTTACTCAGAAAGACTACCTTTGGGAGTAACCAATAATTCTTGTGAGACATAGGTTGGACTTGTTTCAGAATTTGTCTCTGTAAGAGCCTTTCTAAGGGTGATGCAATCTGGTTCAAAACCACGGCAGGAGTGAAACATACACACAAAATGAACCACTGCAGACATGTTCACTTCCAAAAAGAGAAATTATGCAAAACTAGAAAACTTAAAGAAACATAAATGAATCAGCCAAAGAACAAATCTTCTTTAGATATTATGGAGTTTCCTTCAAGACACCTTATTGAAGGGACAAAATAACTATAAAATTTGTCTGGCTAAAGAACAGAAACAGTAGAGAATAACAATAGTTAAACAGTAAAAATAAAATGGATAACAGAAGTAAAGAGTTATCTTTCAGAAAAGGAATATTGTGTCCAGATAAGGTGAATGGAAAAGAAATAAGCTCTGGCAAATTAATTCTGAGACTTTAATAAGCCAAAGAATGACTTTGAAGAAAAATTTGCCAAAGGCATGAAGTTATTAATTAGATGTTTTCAAATGTGTTAGAAGTAAAATACTTGACACAAAGTCTGCAGGGTCAATAGACACTTAATATAGGAAAGGAAGGGTAGTTAATAAAGGAAAGGAACAAGAGCATGGTAGAAAATCAGAAGGAATGCTTTGCATCACTTTTCACTACAGAAAAATTTAGGAAGAGTCCCATGTGAGAGTTCTTCCTTACAGGAGTATCTCGGAGCAACTGTCTCTAATTACTAATTACAACTGTCTCTAATTACATTGTCAGCTGAATGTAAGAACAAATAAATCAAATAAAGTAACTTTGTGCTAAATTTAGGTACTGTCTAATTCTAAGCATTAAAGGAACTCAGAATTAAAATTTCTTTAAGTAGTAACTGTGTTATATAAACTAACAAATTAGCTGGAAAATTGGAGGAATTAATGGCTAAAATTATAGCAACTTTGGAGAAGTGCATCAGGGCCAGTCGAACTAATATGCACTAATAGTTTCGATTTCAGAAATAGGTTAATTGTCTAAAATTATAATAAGAACAGAATAAGTAAATAGTTAAATAAACTAAAATGAAGAATCAATACAGCTTTTATAGGGGGAAAACTATGTTTCACAAACACATTTGAGTTCTCTGACTTAGTCTGCAGGAATGCAGGTTGATGATCCTTTTGTTAAACACACTAGACTTCCAAAAGCCTTTGATAAGAAAGTATTAAGACAAAAAAAAGTTCACTGATTATGCATACTTATGCAACATGATAAAAATGAAATTTGATTGCAGAGAGATGCAGGGAAATCTCACAGTATAAAAAAACTATTATCATGTAAAAGCCCATGAGTAAACCAATATTAGGTATTGATGCATAATCATGTGTTCTAAGTCAGCTGTTACAGAATCATAAAATCAATTATGTCAGGAAAACCTTCAAGGTCATTGAGTCAGACTGTTAACCCAGCACTGCCAAGCCAACCATTAAACTGTGTCCCCAAGAGCCACATCTACACACCTTTTAAATACCTCCAGGGAAGGTGACTCAACCAGTTCCCTGGCCAGCCTATTCTAAAGCTTGACAAATCTGTTAATGACTAAATCTTTCCCTAATACTCAATTAAAATCTTCTCTTGTGCAATTTGAGGCCATACCCACACTTGTCCTATCACTTGTTAACCTCCATCTGGCAACAAGCTCTTTCCAGGCAGCTGTAGAGAGCAAAAATTTTTTCCTTACCCTCCTTATCTCCAAGCTAAACATCTCCAGCTCCCTGTCTTAGGTTGCAATATAGATGTATTCATTATTCTATTACCACCAGCTATGGGCCATTAGCTGTTATCTCCTGCTATGACTCACCCCTGATAACAGACAATGAGCCATCAAGGACCCACCACATGACTCATGGACTTATCTCATCCTATTGTGAGATGCTCCACCCAGGAGGGAGGAGCCAAGCATTCCCACCTGGATATAACCTGGGGTCTTGAACAGCACAAGTAGCCCTTTCTACTGGGTTCCCAGAGGACAAGAGCTACTGCTGGACCTTCAGCTGGAGACTAGACCTTCACAGGATCACTGTTTCAATTGAACCACTTCCCTCAGACTGCTACCACCACCCTAACAGAGTGTCAGGTTGTATCTGACTCTGTCAGTGTTTTTTCTTTTATTATTGCACTTATTTTTAGTTTTCCTGTTAAATTGTAATCTTGACTTGTGATCTCGCACTGGTTTGTTTTTAAACTAGCACACTCCCTCAATTGCTCCTTAGAATAAGACTTGTGCTCTAGATACTTCACCAGCTTGTTGCCCTTATTTCAGACATACTCTGTTCAGCCAGGCTGGTCTTCCTCCCCACTGGTTCATATTTTGGTGCATGTGGACAGCTTGATCCTTTAAGATTTCTTTCTCAAAGAATGCTTAGCCTTCTGGGACACCTTTGCCCTTCTGGATAACCTCCCAAGGGATTTCCTCAACCAGGCTCCCTTACAGGCCTCTGTATTCTGGAATTCCTCTTCTTTGTTCTGCTAGAATTGAAGACTTGATCATTTCATGATCACTATGTCCCAGACAGCCTCTAACCATCACACCACCCACAAGTGCTCCTCTGTTTGCAAACAACAGGTGGCTTTTACTGCTCTGAAAGGAGAGCTGGAGTCACTGTGGATAGATTCATAAAGCTGTCAAGCTCAGTGCTCAGGGACTTGTTGCACTGAAGATGTATTACAGTTTGAAAATTATTGGAAAAGGATAAAGGAACAAAATAGAAAATATCATTGTGTGTCTGTGGAAACCTGTAGAGAAATTTGAAGTCTGTATGGAAATCTCAAAAGGGACAGTCCTTGAAAGGCCTAAAAAAAGGACAGACATAGATCATCAAGAGAAGGGAATGTTTCACATTTGAGTGTTCAAAAAATATTGCATATAAAGAAAATATAGATTTTTATTGAAAAATATATAAACCTACCTTTACAGATTCAGGATCTCAGATTTATCTACAAAGAAAGAGGTAAACCCAAGCAACCAAATAGAACTTCTTTTCTCCAGGACCAGCACTGGCCTTTGATCAAAATTAGGAATAAAAAATTTCTAACATGTCTAGGCAGAAAATATATAACTTGCTTTGAGTAAGACGTAGGATGTCTGCTACTAGAGTTTATGCATTATTAGTCTACAATCCAATTAATATGCTGTTGTTAATGTGCAGAGTAGAAATGTAGAAATATAACATCTTTTAAAAAGTCATAAAAAGTTGAAATTTTATAAACTCTTCTGGAGAAGACCAGAATATTTAGAGTGGTGTACAGAAACAGAGAAGAGACAATTTAAATTATATAAGGATGTTAATTTAAAGAAGAAAGAGCAAACAATTTGAAAAACAATCAGTACAATTTCTTCATCAGCCACAAATCTGATCATACATTTGACAGAGAAGGATAGACTCAATCACTGCTTAAAGATCCCTGACTACCCTGTGGCCTGAAATACAACAGAACATTTTCCATCTCCTGGAATATTTTCTTTATTTGTCATGATCAAATGTGAAAAGTATCCAGCAAGCACTCTAAAATTATTAGATGATTTGGGTAGAAGGGCTGAAATGGAATTGTTGACATTCAATCTTCTTTGAGTAAAACACTTATATGAAGCCCTGCGCAAAAAAAGTGTATAGCCAGGAATGTGTGACTCCTGTTGCTTCAAAGAATCTCTGCTTTAATTAACAATTTCTTAACTGTTTGAAATCACATTCATGGGGAAAAAAGCCTTCTTTATAACTGGCAATGCACAAACTAGGAAGCTTCTTGGATCACATACATTTGAGTTTCCCTTCTTGAGAATGGAATGCTTGAACAGGATTCATCTGCCCCTCTTTAGGCGTTTAAAACTTAGCCAGAAAAATTTCAGGTAATCTCACAATGCTTTACTTACCATTAAAGGAGAGACATGGACACCCCCCAGAGAGCAATTCAGCTTCTCACTTTCCTTTATTTTAAAATCCTGTTTTGGAATGTAATGAATAGATGTCTGGAGGTGTCTGTTTCTCTTCACTGCGCGTGACCCTTAAGTTATTAGACATACATGGCTAACTTTTAGATGACTAAATTGGTGGAGAAGAATCCCATCTTTATTACTTTTTCTTTTCCCTTAGGAAATATTTTTTTTGCAATGGTGCATCATCCATATAAAGCAAATTATTTTCTATTAACTTTTAAAGATAAAATGCATTTCTCATAAACTTCAGCCAAGAAAGTTTTAGTTTAATGTCAGAATTCTCAAAAAAAGTTATACCCAGGCGGAAATATGAGTTTATTATTGAAAGAAATTTTGCAACCTTAACTTATAGAGTTTGACTATAATACACGTATAAGAACAAATTATGTTTTGTTACCAAGACAACAAAAGTAAAAAGCAAGAAAACTAATGGAAGCAATTTAGAGCTCTGTGGGACAGCCAGAGATACAACACACTGCATTTTTTTAGAGAAGAAAACAACACGATCTATCAAACTCAATATTTTATTGCAAGAATAGATACAGCACATGACAATAAGGAAAATCACACTTCCAATAATCTAGAGAAAGACTTATTTAAGGGTCCATAAGGTGAGCACATGGGAACATATATATTTCAATCTAAGAATTCCGTCTCATTCACTACCACCTACTCCATCCCAATACTAGGGGGACGAAAATGTTAAGTCCTGTTGTTATTAATTTTTTTTTTTTGTTGCAGTGAAATCCGTGTCCCTTTATTCTTTCTTTTTCCAAACAGTTTAGTATTGTTTTCAGAAACATTTGAAAATTGTAACAGGGATAGGGAGATCCAACATTTTTATTGCACAGCTGTGCTGAAGTATATTACATAGCCTTCAGACCTAGGACATACACACAAAAAACCTCCAACCAAACAAAAGACAAACAAAAAAATCCCCTCCTGTCTCTAAGAAAAGATTAAACACTTTTCTTTAAAACTTATGGCAAAGTCATAGCCTCTAATTTTAGTATAGCTTTGTAATTGCATATAAAAATAATAATAGGTCCAGTGGCAGAGTTTGTCTTCCAAGACTTTCATAGTCACGATCACATTCAAAAAGATAGACAAAAAGGGCAAGCTACAGCTTGAAAATTTTCTTTAAAAATATTGCAGCAACATCTAAAACATTGACCTTAAATAATCTTGCCTGGGTAGTAAGGCACTACCCCAGAGTATTGCACTAGAATCTACCACAGAAAATTTTGGGGCTTTCTGCCATTAGCTTCCTAAAATACAGCATATCAAAAACAGCAAGAGTAAATGGTTGCTCTGAGTACACACATTTGCTCAGGACTGACAATATGTTTGCTGGATCATGTGGAAAAAAACCCCTAAATTATGAAAACACATTTAAAGCTGTTGTATGACTGTAGTGGTAACAAACCAGGTCTCAAATATTTGTGGATTTTTGAAGGGATTGGGATTTGATTTTTACTTTACACTTCCAGTCACTTAAGGTCTCATTGCCATTTTGTGACTGAAACTAAGTTATAACTAAGCCCATATGAAGATGATGTCTAAACTTCACTTATAAAATCTCTGAGTATTAGTTCACCTCAACTAAATCTGCTTAAATCTCAGAAATAATAAGATAGCAAAGATGGAAAATTCAAGTACTGTTTCCATCCCACGGAGTTCAGAATTACATTACTCTCAGAATATAATTAACTCTACTGTATTATATTCTAAATAGCAGGTTAAGATAATAGAATTCATATATTAGCATAAACAGAATGAGAGCAATGGCATGTACTATGTTGACTAAAACATCAACAGAAATTGAGCTACAGAGGAAAATGAGGATGTAGGCAAAATCCATAGTCTTATATCTAGGGAGTGACAGGAACTATAAATAACATTACAAACTAAAAATTATTATAGGAATCTGAAAGATGATGGAGATTTTAAAATTACCAATTATTATAGGAAGCCACAGGAGAAGCAAAGAATGAAAAACTGTTTCTCTATAAAGAATATTATGTCACTGGGTCTATGCAAGTCCCAAGCCTCAAAAAGCAAGAGATCAAACAACTGAATGAGAATGTGACATCCTAATGGTGGCATTTACCTCAGTTAATTTAGTCATCTAAAGTCTAGGATGCTTTATTATCAGGGTTCCTGCTGCTGCTTATTGAAAATGTAGGCTACTCAGAAGGTTAATCACTCCATATTATTATTTTGAGGTGAATTATGCAGATGTTTATCTATCTTTCCAACTGTATATGGAGGAAACCTAGAAAACCCTGTGAAACTCCACTTCTGCCTTGTGAATAGCTAATATTAATATTATTTAATCCAATATAATTTTTTTTTTTAATTTGCAAAGAATATATTTTTAAAATATTTTGCCTTAATGTGTGTAAAAAAAAAAGTGTCCAAAAGATTAAGTAGTTGAGATGTAGCATCGGGTAGCAAGGCACAATCTCCTTGGATGGTGTTCAGAAAATCCTCCGCTAATAACGAATGCCTTTTTGTACCCTCCAATTGGCGGGCTAGGCACAGATTGGCTGCACTCCTGTCAGTCACACTCCTTTCCATCCAATCACCGTACAGTGTCATACATCTCACTGACCAATCCCTGCCTTTTGCAGGAGGCATTTGGGCGGAGCTAACAGTCATCCCTCACACTGAGACACTTCTAGTAAGACGGATGATGTGAATCCACACCAAAACTCTAAATGATCTCCACAATGAAACCAAACGGACAATAATTGCCAAAATAATTAAAAATCAGAGTCACAGGCTGTAGTTCCAACCTTTCAGAGGACCAGGAACAACTTTTATTAGACCAGGTTGCTCAAAGCCCAATCCAACCTGGCCTTGAACACTTCCAGGGATGGAGCATCCATCTCTGGGTCATGTGTTCCAGTGCCTTCACAGTAAAGAATTTCTTCCTAATATCCAATCTAAACTTACTCTCAGTTAGAAGCCATTGCCCCTTGTTCTGTCACTTCACACCCTTGTAAATAGTCTCTCTCCATCTTTCTTGTAGTCTCCCTTCGGGTACTGAAAGGCCTCAATCAGAATTTTGCCCCTCAGAAAAAATGTGAAGGGATATTTTTCTAAACAGAGGCTGCAATAAAAAAGACAGCATATACCCAACAAATAATGACAGTCAGAAAGGCTGGCTATTCAAACTTCTTTTGCCATGAGTGCTGAGCAATAGAGAGTGATGGAAAGACTGTATTTATATTATCAAACGTAATCATGTCAGTTGGAGGAAGGTGAAAATGTTTTCAGGAAATATTTTCCTGCATTAATGCAAATTCAAATCACATATTTGTGTTTGTTGTTCATGGTCTACAAAATCCATAGAAAGACTATACATTCAGACCTAATATGCTTATTAAAAGAATGACACAATTTTCCCGTATGTTCTGCGTTTGGGGGGGACACAGTTTGTTTTTGGTTTGGTTTTTTTTTTGTGAAAGCAATGTTTTAAAAGTGTAGTTTTGGTTTTGGTTTTTTGTTTTTTGTTTTTTTTTTTTTTTAATTCAGGTAATACAAAACACAGCAGTTCCTGCAAACTGCAGTTAATCCTTGTCCAGTCTGTGCCGTTCACCCCAGGCCTGAAGTTACCTTTGCCCAGAGTGGGAAGATGATTTTTCCCAATGAGAGGTTTTGAGGAATTTCTTCTGTCATAGAATGATTCTTATTCCTGTACTGATAGAATTTCTGGTGAATGTCTGAAATCTTGTCAACCTCTACACTGTTACCACTACATCAGGATGAGCTAGATCGCCTGAGTTGTGTGTAATGTGGCATCAGCACAGCTCCACACCTGTCATTCACACAGCTCATGCATGCCTAGGTGGTTTTGCATGTGGCAATGTTATCCACCTCACATCTCAGAAGTCTGAACAGTGGAAAAGTGTGTCAGGATGGAAACCTCTTCACAAGAAGCCAGAAGTATGACACAAAAATCTAGTCTCCTTTCATAAGGAGAACTCATGAAAGTTTTCATATTTCATAATATGAGAATACTCATATTTCATAAATATGACTTTTTGAAGGCAGTGTTAAAAAAGGTGCAGTCTGACAGCCAGAGACTAAACTAAAAGTAATTTTATTCTCAAATATAATAATTAATAGCACATGCTTTTTCATTTCCCCCATAAAACTGTTCTTCTGCAAAGTTGAGGGCCTCTCTCTTGTCATGCTGCATCCTGCCAGACTGTGAACAGACATACACTTGGGGATGCTCTGTCCTAGAAAACCCTGCCACAGCTGATAAAGTGCTGCACCATATTGCCAGTTATAAAATATGACATTTAAAATCACCAGATCACTAGCAACTGATGGAAATCCCAATATTGTATTTCTACTCTATTCTCATGAGTGAAGTTTCATCCAAAATATATTAATGTCATTAAGAATGTCTCATGTGACCTCAGCAAGCCCTGAAACAAATTGAACCTCCAAAAGTAAATAAGTTAATTTTTGATACCATCTTCTTGCTTTATAGTAGCAAAATAGAATACTGATCTGAACCATACTCTGAGGTCCAATCATGCAATATTTACTCAAACTAAAATTCCACTGAAAATGGTGGATTTTTTTTCTGCCTCTTGAGTGTATGATAGGTCTACAGACAAGGAAGTAAAATTCAGTGACTCTCTAGTAAGCTTATTAAAAAATTAAAAGTCTTAATTAATAACAGGATAGGCTCCTCTGCGAAATCTACTGTCAGCAATGAAAAAGACAACGATACCTTCTTTTCACAGGCTCAGTCTGTGACATACAGTAACTGACTAATTATCTAGTTTCTTTTAAATATGTAGGCCAGATATTCAGCTAAAGTATGCTGATTTACATCCTTTTCTTCAATAATCCTTTATCAACTTGTAACAATTTAAATGTGACCATCTTTTTTGTTATGTCAACATAATTTGTCTAATTAGGTACACAGCTCGGCTCAGTCAGTAAAACCTGAAATCCCTCTGCTCTTTTGTCACTGTTACTCTAAACAAACACAGTATCAGCAAGGAAAAGTGTTCTGGTGTGGAATTTTTTATTTTTGTTTTTTTGTAGATGCATGAACTATAAAAGAAACAACAATAGATACAAAAGAGTGATATGTTTGTTTTTTTTCCTAAGGCGTGTACCTTATTGAAACATTAGAAATCATATTAAGTGCTGACTTCAGAGAAATCTGGAATTACTATCTTCTGTAGAGAAGATGTTTTGTGTGTTTATCCTTGTTTTCTTTGATATCTTCCTACTGGTTTCTTTTCCTTGGTTTACATTACCTTATTTAAATAGACCAAGGCAAGACACTGATTAATGAGCATCTCACTGAATACACCTGTAAGAAAGCATAACTGAAACTCTTAATTTTCTAAACATGTTCATTATATTCACTTTAAAACATGTGTTTTGATGGCAAATTGAATCACACTAGTGAGCTGATCGCAATTTAGTAAAGATCACTGCTGGGATATTTTTTATTATTCTAGTTACAGAATTTAACTTAACTTGAAATCTTCATCATTACCCTGATGGTGAAAAGCACTGAAATCTTATTCTGGGTACAATACATACCATTTGAAAAACCTATCTAAGTGTGTGTGCTTATACATCCTTCAATCCATAACAATCATTTTATTTGCCCAACTAAATACATTTAGATACTGATTGGGGTTTTTCCTGAAGAGCGTATTATATTTTCTATTTAATGGCAATTTCATTGTTTTCACTAAGTTCCTTTTCTGTAAAACTCAAACAAATGTCAGGAAATTTTATGATAGTAAAAGGAATAGTTTTACATTTCCATATATGTTAGCCAGATGTACAAACTCTCTCTCAAACTGAAATGACAATGTTTTCAAATTAGAGTAACTTTTACCTTAAAAGAAGAACTGTTCATGATTTTCCGAGACACACTTTACTCAATATGGCAAATTACTACGATGTTGAATACTTACACTGGTTTCTATAAAAGACAGACTCAATAAAATGTGTAGCAGTATCCTGTTGTAAAATTTTATGCAAATAAAACTTACAGACTTTAGAATATCTAATTTAGTAGTGCATCAAATCCAGTATCCACTCTCTGGATGTGTAAAATAACTATTGCTTCAGAGAAAGTTACATCTGCTCTGGACTCCAAACATAAAACCCAGCAGCCAGGGTAAAGAGACAGAGGAAAATAGGAAAGGACACTCAGTCCTCTGTTCCTTATGCTACCAAGCAGGAAGAGAAAGCACATGAGAGCTGTCCCACAACAGAAATACATCTATTAACAGCCTGAGAGAGCTCTACCATTATCCTTATCCTCCTTTCTGGGTAGTATACTGCCCTCTGAAAGTTGAGAGGATTTTAGAAGAAGAAAATAACATCAGGCTTGGTTGTTTGTTTTTTTGTGGTTTGGTTTTTTGTTTGTTTGTTTGGTTTTTTAATATTAGCTTAAGACCTACCAAACTGAGTTAAAGATATTTTCAAGACTCTTACTTTGCTCTGAGATACCTGGTTGGAGAGATTTGCTGGCAAAATTTACTGATTGTTGCCATTATGACAAAAGAGAAAGGCAGTAATGACAGGTTTAGGGACAGGTGTGCATTACCCTGCTTTTATTTTACCAAACATCTCTGCTATGTAGTCTCCTGAGGTTAGTGCTGTGTGAAGGATAGTGTCCTTGGATTTGTTTTAAGAGACTTGATTGTTATCCGTGCAAGTAGAGGACATGGAAGGAAAAATCTGTTTTACTCATTGTTTTAAAGCTGTTTCTCAAGAAACAGTATTTGAGTTCTTTCTTTTTGTGCTGGTTAAAATATGCTGTTTTCCAAAATATGTGCAGATGTTTACACTCTGCTGTATTATAGAACAGTTCAGCATTAAAACAAGGCAGTAGAAGAAAAAAAAAGTTTTTAAGTGAAAATGTGTCTTGAAATATTTGATGGTCTATGGAAAAAGGATGTTTCCATCTTTTTTAATTTGCAAAAGAAATGTATCTTTTTCCTGTGACGGTCTACTGAAACAGATTGAATATATGTCAGAGCATCTGTCACTGCTCTTTAGCATAAACAGAAAAATGCTGTTAGTCACTTATTGCTAAGATACTTTTAATTTCCATAATGTTCATACTTTTTCCAAAAATATGTTTGTTTGTCTTTTACTGCAAAAATATTGTGAGCTGTTTTCTAAATTAGACATTTTAATACCATATTTAATCACTACATAATTGTGGCTTCTTCCTATATAAAAATGGGTGGTAAAAACTAGGATTCATCTCACTTCTACTGTCAATCACAGTTAGTTCAAGTAAGAGGCTTTCTTCTCTGGTTAAAGGGGAAAAAAACCCCATTCAGAATGTGTCAGATACCAGTATTAAGTATGTATTTTAGGATGGAATTTAATTGTAGAATAATATTAGAAAGCATTGACTATTTCCCAAAAACAAGCCAGGTGTCATCCCTAATGAAGTCAGCTGAAAGTATTGATTTGATTTATACACCTCTGACTGATTGTAATTCTCTAGAGGTTCAGTGTCAGGACTTCTCATACTAGGAGTTGCTTCCAAGGTTATTTTATCAAAGTCAGTTCCATAACCATAGAAGATTTTAGTAGAGGAAAAGGACACGAGAATAGTTAGGAAAATGAGGACAGATGAATGCTATGCTGGATCAGGGATTATTAATTTACAGTTGGATGACATGTAAATTACACTTGGAAAAATATATTATAACCTAAATCAGTCTGCAAAACCAGGTCTCTTTTTAAAGAGAGTGATGTCTGCAAAATTGCAAAAGATTTGGTCAAAGCAGGTCAGCAAAATTTAAAAAATTTTTTTTTGTAACAAAACCCTGAAAAACTGTACTCTCTACTCTGGAAAACTCAGGAATTCAAATGACATTACAATAATGATAATTAGGCTTTGCAATTCTTTTACACATATTTCATGCAGTTACAAATTTACACTAACAGGCAAACTTGTTTCCTAAATTTTGAAATGCACAGCTAAACAGAGTATTAATCTGCTGGCTGCTATCAAGTCATTCATTTTCATTTGAAATCCCACAGTGCTTATTACATTTGGTAAGTGACAAGCAATGTAACAGGAAAATCTGAAGTTTACCAAATTTTTTTATTTAATCCAAACTATAAGTTTAAGTAAAATGTTAGAGAGAAGTAAACAAATTGAGAGATTATATTCAGAATAAATAAATGCAAAATAATTTATACATGAAGAAAATCTTAAACTGCTTGCTTACCTCTATCTCAAGAAAGGAACCATTAGTCATTACAGTAATTGAGAGATATTTGCTTAATTTGCAACTGCAGTCAGAAAGCAAACAAAACATTAAGCTGCATAAGAAGTAAGATGATGAATAGCATAGAGTTTCAAAGTTCTTTTGTATAAACCAGTATCTTGGCGTCATCTGGAACACTACATGTGTGCACTGCAGCATGGAGCCAGGAAATAGATTAGTATGAGATCCCAGCCTTATCTGGAATAATATTCCAGCTTCTACCAGACTTTGAAACATCAAGGAAGACTCTGTGCACATATGAAGGGAGTAGGTTGCAACTTCAAAATAAGGCAGCTGGGGATGAAGGTGAATGCTACCTAAATGTCCTGTTTCCTGTCCCAAGAAGGTTAATTTTCTTTTTTTGGTTACCTACCTCAAAAAAACTACATGGAAAAGGGAGGTCTGGAGAGAATGGCCAAGATCAAGGAAGGCCCTAATTTGAAAAGTGATCGAATGGATGGGGATTTTTTTCAAAAAACACTCCAAGAAATAGCTATGATGTAAGCATATCAAATAACAAATGGGCCTATAGAGGATACAGGCCTGTTTTTTCTGCTCTTATACCACAATTTAAAAGACAGCATAATGGTAATAAAAGAATCAGGGATTTTTAAAAAATCATTAGGGCAAAAATATTTCCTAGCATGATATGTAATTAAACTCTGGGATTCATTTCCAGCATGTTAAGGATACTAACGAGGAAATTGAGAATTACTGTGTAAGTCCTTTGCCTCAAGACATAAACTGGACACTTACTATGGGAGATCACTTTAGTGCAATGGTCTGTGATTTGTGAGATTATCTGGTTACTCCATACCCATTTTAAGAGTCTAGTGTGAGGCACTTAGAAGGCAGAGAGGGAAAAAAATTAAACACCCAGGTATACAACCCCTAAGGTACGAGAGATAACAGAAACAACACCAGAGACCAGAATTCAGTTTCCTGATTGAGAGGCCATTGAAAGAATTGCACAAAGCCTTGAGGAGTTCCTATCTGATGAGGAGGGGAATACAGGATTATTGTTAATCTCATGGGAAAAAGCAGATTTTTTGTGGGGTAGCTGAGGTGTCATGTTGGATCATATAAAATTTTCTGTGGAACACTTTAAAGAAGAACTGAAGACATGCAGGGGATTTGGAGAAGATCAGCTGTGGGAAAATTGAGAGAAACTGGGGAAAAAAACCTGTCTAAACATAAGCAAACTGTCACCATTCTTGTATGGCCAAGCCTGCCCTGGACTGCTGTCACATCTTCCCCACAGTCGTGTGTGTGGTGAATTCATGCAGTCACCAACAAAATTCAAGCCAGACCAGGTGGCAAGCAAGGTGGCAACCCCTGGAGAAGGCCTGTTTGCTGGTCCCACAGGAATATGGGTGCCTGCCTTGGACAAATAGTGTGACCAGGGCTGACGACTGGGTGCATGTCAGAATATGTGGGTGGGCAAGAGACTTCAGCAAAGCCCCAGCTGGATTTGCAGAGCTGGGGGCTATTTTCTCTGTGTTTTTCTAAGTGCTGTTGGTGTTTTTGGGGGTGGCAATAAGGCACTGTTCTTGTGGCTGTGCTGAGCTCTGTGATGGGGATATTGTGTGTGCCATCTGTATGTTTGGAGCTCCCTGTCATTGGTCAGACCTGCAAATGTGAGCTGTAGCAGCAACTCCTATCAGAGAGGGATGGAAGGAACCTACAGGTCCAGAAGCCCACCAGATTTGGAATACTTTAATATTTAGAGCAAAACATGGCAAGGACTTGACTCAGTCCTGCTTATGTTAAAAAATTTCCCTTTATTTGAAGGCTCTGGTACTGGTGATTGTGCAAGTTAGGCACGGGACCATATAGCTCTCAGGTCTGACAATATATACTAATTTCTTTTATAATATTTCCTGTGTGAAGAAAACCCTCTTCTTAACTACCAAAATTTATATGAACAAAGAAATATTCACACTAAACAAGCAATTATGTTGTCTCAATTTTGCTTTTTGTAATAAATAAAAAGAACATAAGAATAGTTTGTGTTTAATATTTGTACCATCCTTACCTATAAACTTCCCAGTTCCATTTCACTGTGACAATCAGCCTGTAACAAAGATTGTATTTACTGTGGTAAGTACCATCCATAAGGATCATATTTCATGCAAGTTATTTTTCAAATTTAATGTTATGTAGGTAGTAGTTTTCATGGTCACAAAATTGAGTTAACTTAAGAGAGACCTATAAAAATTAGATTGTGTATATCAAATACAGTGGTGATGTGTACTGCAAATGTACTGAAATCTATTGCAGTAGCCTGTGTAAATGTGTATTCAGAGAATTGGTTCAATTCACTCAGGAATAAATACTGGAGCGTACATAAAACTGCAGCCTCTATTGAATGCAGTGGTGATATGACAGGAATAAAAAATGGAAAAAATATTTTAATTCTATTTTTTTTGTAATGTATGACGTGTTTCTGCAATACCATGTTCCAGTTCAGCCATGCATTTGGGAAAATCAGCATTTATTTCTGTGGTTTTTAAACACATTCTTAAGTGACACATTGATGGACCATCAAAAAGCAGAGCACTGTCAGGACTACATAAACAGTTCCTTTTAAGCAGTCAGAGGTAAGTTTTCAGAGAAAGATTTCCATATCACAGAATATGCTGAGTTGAAAGGGACCCACAAGGACCATCGAGTCCAGCTCCTGGCCCTGCACAAGATCACCCCCCAGAATCACACCACGTGCCCAAGAGAATTGTCCTAACACCTCTTGAACTCTGTCAGGCTGCTGCTGTGACCATTCCCCTGGGGAGCACATTGCAGTGCCCAACCACCTTCTGAACAAAGAACCTTTTTCTAATATCCAACCTAAACCTCCCCTGACACAGCTTCAGACCATTCCCTCTGGTCCTGTCACTGTCACCACAAATAGGTGGTGAGGCTGCCCCAGTGCAGAGCAGAGCAGGACAATGCCCTCCCTTGCCCAGCTGGCCCTGCTGTGCCTGATGCTCCCCAGGACAGGGTTGGCCCTCCTGGCTGCCAGGGCACTGCTGACTCGTGTTCAACTTGACATTGGCCAGGACCTACAGATCCCTTTCTGTGGTGTAAGTGAAACCTGGTGGGATGAATCCTGTGTCTGGAATGCCCTGTTGGATGCTTACAGGCTCTTCAGGAGGGATAGGCAGGGGAGGTGAGATGGAGGTGTGGCACAGTGTGTAACAGAAAGTTTAGAATGTATAGATCTCACCGTTGTCTGTGGCAGAGTTGATAGCCTCTGGGTAAGAATCAAGAGGCAAACAAATAATGTGGATGTCATTGTGGGAGTCTACCACAAACCTTCTAGCCAGGATGATGATGAATTATTCTTAGATGAACTAAGGGACACTTCCAAGTCAACTGCTCTTGTCCTTATGAGGGACTTCATCTTGCCAGAAATTAACTGGCAGCATCACAGAGCTGGTAAAATACAGTCCAGAAGATTCCTAAAAGCCTGGATGACAACTTCATGGAACAGGTCCTAAGGAAGAGAGCATCAGAAAGATGCCCTCCTTGATCTACTGCTTCTCAACAGAGTGGATCTCATGAGTGAAGTCGAGATTGATTGCTACCTTGGCCACAGTGAACACAAAGCCATCAACTTTAAAATCTCTGTTGACAGGAGGAAAAGTGCCAGCAAAAACCTCTGCTCTGGACATGAGGAGAATTGGCTTCAGGTTGCTCAGGGAATTAGTAAGTAAAGTCCCCTGGGAAAATGTGTTGGCAGGTGCTGAGGTCCATCAGTGGTCACTTTTTAAACATCACTTCCTAAGGGGACAGGAGAGACAATTCCCAAATACCAGAAGTCAAACAGGTGAGGCAGAAGGCCAGCTTGGCGGAATAGGAACCTTCTCTTGGGAATAAGGCAAAAAAGGAAGGTCTATGCCCAGTGGAAGTAAGGTCAGGTGACATGGGAAGAATACAGAGATGGTGATGGCCACTCTAGGAGAAAATTTGTGGTTGAAGCTCAGCTGGAGATTAAGCTGGCCAGAAATATGGGGGATGATAAAACGTCTACTCAGACTTTATCTGAGGCAATCAAAGATGATTTCAAGGCTTATAAAATCAAGAAAAGAACACTTTTTTGAGTAAAAAAGAAAAGAACACATGTTGTGGTTTAGCCTTGGTTAAGGGCCAGAAGCCTGCCCTGTCATTCTCTCACTCCTGCTCCTCAATAGGAAAAGGTGGAGAAAATAACACAAGGAAGCTTGTGGCTGGAAGTAATGACAGAGAGATCAGTTGCCAATTACTATCATAGGCAAGATAGACCCAGCTTGGGGAAAGTTAATTTATTGACAAGTAAAATAGATTTTAGTAGAGAGAAATAAAGTCAAACATTAGAACAAAATTTTTTCTCTGCCCTCTCCCAAATCCAAATTCATTCCTTCATTCTTCCCTTGCCTCACACTCAGCCCCCAAGCAGTGCAGAGGGATGGCAGATATTCAGTCTTCAGCAACTCCTCTCAGCCTCTCGTTCCCCTTACACTTTTGCCCTGCTCCCACATGTACTTTCTGTGGAGCGTACATCCTTCTGGGAATGTGCCAGCTGCTCCAGCGTTGTCCTCCCCAGGCTGCATTATGGTTATTTGCTTCACTGTGGTCATTCCCATGGGCCGCAGGAAAATCTCTGCTATGGTGCCTGGAGCATGTCCTACCCTACTTCCCTCACTTCTGTGTTCATAGTTCTGTTTTACACTTTTCCCCCTCTTGCTCTGTCTTCTCCTTACTCACTACCCTTTCTTAAAGATGCTTTCCCAGAGGCACCACCACCCGAGTTTCAGTGCTAGAACTCACGTTTTAAATAGCCAGAGCTGTTTCTTTAGGACTTTGATGCACGATAAAAAAGGGAATTACCTTCCTCAAATCATCAGGAAAAAAACATTGTGGGATGAACAAATGTACCAAATACTCTGCATATTAAAAATAAGCTCAAATATCAACAAGTGCACAGAATTGTAAATGTTAATATTAAAAAATAAATTATTACAGTTATCATTTATGAATTTTTGCATACAAGATCAGAAACAGTCATTCTTTAGGATTAAATATGCACCCACAGTAATCATTGCTCTGACAGCCAAATGATTCTGCTGAAATGACTCTGCTGAAACTCAACATTTTCATAAACAGGAATAGTCTTTAGATTTATGAAAATTTGAAAGTGTCCTTGACCCCTTCTTTCCTCTCTGCTCTTTCACTTTGTACTTTCACATTCTCTGGGATATCCAGAGATCTCCCCTATTCATTCAAATTTCTAATGAATGGAACTTTTATAAAAAATACCAAAATCTTTATTTCAGACCTCAAAGTAGTCTTTATAAACTTCTGATACGTTTAAGGGAAAATCTGGAAAATTGGTCTAGATTAGAAATAATTAACTTTTTTACAAAATAATGATGATTACAGAAGTAAAAACTGAACAATTGCTTTCTTCTATACCATTCCCCTTTCAGAGGCAGGCTAGAATTTCCCATTCCAAAATACTTGAAATTAAAGCACTAGGCAGAAGGAAAGCCCTTTTGGTGCCTTTACTATTCATTCTTTTATTCCTACTTCTATTCCTGCTCTTTATCTCCAATCTTGCAGCTTGCTTCCAAACATTGCTAATTCAGCCTTATCATCTTTTTCCATCTGCCAATTTCCCAGTTTCAGTGCTAATTGTTTAACATAGGTCCTCATAAGCGTTTCAAAATATAGAAAAACAGGTTTCATGAAGAAACTTTCAATTTACTTTGACAGTCTGTGACAGAAAGAAAGTATTATTGGAAAACAGCATATTGAGAGGAATCTGAAAGTAAAGCAGCATGGAAAAAGTCTTAAAGGATATCCAGGCCCATGATTTCACATAGCACAATGACAAGTTAAATATGCCAGACATGGCATATTTAACTGCATGAAGGTATCCAGCCAGCTTTGATATACACCAGAAATATAATTGAAAACCCTCAAAGTCTATCATGATCTCAGTGACTACAGGCTTGCAGGATTTCTTAAATGGCAGGGACGACATTGTAATAAGGTGTAGAAGACTTCTGGTAACACCATTGCTATCAACCTTCCAGCCACCTGTTGGTTGCTCTGTAAGCAGTGGACTCACACTAGAGTAGGTTAACAACTGATAAAAAGTGAGATATTTTCCTTTGTGAAGGACATCAGGGACATGAACTGTAGTTATTTGCTTAACTGCTGTATCTAAGAGTCTTTGAAGATAATTTGGGTGGAATAATAGAAAAATCAAAATTATGATGCAGCAACCACAATAATAAGACAAATTTTATAATACATTTTTATTTTTATCTCAAATAAATTTATTCTTTTGAAACATAGCACTTACACAATGTGGGACTGGAAATAACCTCTTGCATCATCAGATAATGCACCGTATTGTTGTCATTAATTCCATCTAGAGATGTATTTAATTCCATCTAGAAACACATTTAATTTTTTACCATCGCTGGCATTTCAAAGGATGATCCTGAGTGCTTTATAGCATAGGAATTTCTTCTAACTTCTAGTCTAAATTTACTCATGGCAAGCACATACATCCTGTTTCTCTCTAATATTTTAGTAACACCTAATGTGTTATGCTCAGAGATAACCATTACTTTCTCTATGGTCATACGACATGCATAATTATTAAACTTCAGTTTTCATCATATTGAATCTCAGAGATGTTCTTTGACTAATCAAAATGGACAGATCTTTTTCCTCCTCTGTCATTTTCATCTACTCTGCCCAAGTTTATTGTGGATTTTCCTATTAACTCCCAAGCAAGTGACCTTGAACTTGCTTTTATTATTATATTACATCCAATTTCTCTTTGTTAAAGCTTGAAAGTAGTCAACTTTTCCTGTGTAACATTTTGATCATCCCTTGTGTTGAAATGCCCTTATATCAGCACCAGATTTCACCTGTGTCATTACACCTTCTATCAAGGGCATCAAGTAGCATTGTGTTCAAGACTCAGATATTCTCTGAGTTTAACAAATGCATGTTATTGAGGAGACATTTAGGCCTCAGCACTTTCTGTCTAAATCTTATCAGAATTAAAAAACCCTCCTGATTCAACACTTTTTGCTTTTTTTAAGCAAACATAATTGCTTCATAGTAATAGAGGACCAATGGCATAGTGGCCTGTATCAAGAATAGGGAAGTGATTCTTCCCCTTGTCACACCTCAAGTCCTGTGCCCTCACTACAAGAAGTGCTGCAGACAGTCCAGAGAAACGCAATGGAGCTGGTGAAGGGTCTAGGACAATAAATCATATGAGGAGTGGCTGAGCGAGCTGGGATTGTTTAGCCTGGAGAAGGTTCAGGGGAGACCTTGTCACGCTTTACAATTACCTGAAAGGAGGGTGTAGCCAGGTGGGGATTGGTCTCCTCTGCCGTTCCTCAGGTGAAAGCACAAGAGGAAATGGCCTTAAGTTTCACCAGGGGAGGTTAAGATTAGATATTAGAAAAATTTTCTTCACTGAAAGAGTGGCTAGGCATTGGAATAAGTTGCACAGAGAGCTGGTGGGATCACCATCTCTGGAACTGCTCAAAAGGCGTCTGTATGTAGTGGTGATACATACAGTTAAGGGGTGATTATGGTGGTGCTGTGTTGGTGGCTGGACTAGATGATCTTGAAGGTGTCTTCCAACCTTGATGATTCTGTGTTTCTGTGGAAAAAGTTGGTAACACTTTTCAGAAACCTGAAACAACTCTCATGTTTGAAATGCAGCCCTAGTATTCAGCTGCACTACTGTAACTTGCCACAAGTACCATATGTAGTTGAAAAAATTCCCCTAGTTTAAACCCTCAATCACGTTTGACTCATTTACAGTCAGAGAGGAAAAGGGCTGCTGATAATTCTAATTTGTAAGTACTTGGAGCCTTTATCACTAAGGTATTTAAAAAAATGCTTAATGTAAACATTATTTAATGGAGTTACCAAATGCTTCTCTAAGTATAACAGTGGAATGACTCAAATATCTCACTATATATCCAAAGACTTGAATCTGAATTTTCCTCAGGAACCATGAGGAGATCTTCCCCCAGCTGAAACAGCTATAAATATGTTTCAGCCATTTTGTCTGGAGATTCAAAACTATTAGATATATTAGTAATTATCTTGTTTTATTACACATATTGGCTAGAGAACATAGCGTTCCTTAATCATACAGGTCCTTTACTATTTTTGACTTACATACTCTGCTGAATCAGGACTTTTGGCTTAGCAGGTCTATCAGGATATTTTTTATTCTTCTGTTGTTCTACACAAAAAATAATCTGTACTTGAATCATCCAGTCAGCACAAGTGGCTTGAAAAAATACTAAAACATGTCTAATACTGTGGAAATGCATTATACCGTATATATTACAAAGTTACTCCAGAGTTTTACTTTTTTCTCTCACCAAATAGTCTATAAAGCATGCTGCACTCAGAACCCTGGAGCAGGTCAATTTTTGGCCCTATAATTGTTTTGCTATTATATTTCCTTACTAGAAGTGAGGAAGAATTTCTCATTGATTATTTTTTTCTAATGTATGATTAACTATATACAATGATAAAGAGACAAAGTTATTTTCTGGAGAAAATAATATGTCAAAAATTTAGCAATAAAGCAGTAAAAGCAAGAGATAAACTGTAATAGAAATTTTATTGTGAAGTATTGTGATTATAGAAAAGAGAAATAATTTGGATGGTACATAATGAGTTTATCTGGTGCAACAAGCACAAATCTCAGTAAGCTTTTGTGCAAATTCTGTGTAAAGGAATGAAGTACCGTACAACAATGGGACTTAGGGTTATTTTGCCACACACTGCAATCCAAGCCATCCCTGGACATTGATGCATCTAATATTTCTACATTGTGAAAAGAGGGAATTTTCAGTATTCATGAAAGGGATGGCAAGAATGACCAAGTAAGCAACTTCTGAGAACTAATCAAGTGCAATTCCAAATGTATCATTCAGCATGGTGACTCAGTGAATGCATTTATAATAGCAAATGGATTCATTTACTAAGACCAGCTGGCACAAAACTGTCAGTATCTCTGAGTAACTTGCTTTTCTCCAGAACAGGGTGACTGCATGAAGCTGCCTAATGGGAATGACTCCTAAAATACTCTGATTTTTGAGTGACAATTTAGAATAAATTTGACAGGATCCATCCTAGGAGTTTTTTATTAGGAACAATCACATTTCAGTGCAATTGAACATTTCAAGGCATTGTTTATTAAAGATACATAGATTTAGGATTCATAAATATAATCTAGGTCAATTAAAGCTACTGTCCAATACTACAGGAAGTGACAGAGAAGCTATTAAAAGAAACAAAACAGATGGGGGGACATTTTTGTAGATTTATTCCCAGTCAGTAGGGGAGGGTTGTTTAAGAGCTGAAAGATAGTTAGGGAGCGATCTTCAAAACCTGTTATGACTCTTGAAGAAAATGTCAGGGAAATTGTTCTCAATAAATGAATCCAATTCCTATGAGACACTGCACATGAAGAAAGTCAAAGAGAGAAAAAGGCATAATGGTATTCTTTTGTTATTTTCCAAAAAAATTAGTTCTAGGGCACTCATGTAAACTATGACAGGTAAGAGATGTAGCAAGAGACCTGTTTAGATAAATGTGGGGGTTTTTTTAATTGATTCAAAAACAAGGGGAAAGCATACAAAGGGTGAATGAAAAACCAAACCAACCAATCTCCTTGGAACCAACTGGAATTTGTTTTGACAGACATGAAATGGGACCCAAGTAAGAAAAGACATCCAAAGTATGAAGAATAAAGTCCATAATAATAAGAGAAAAAAAATTAAATCAAAGCAGTAATTGGTCACAGCCCCACAAGGGGGAACACTTGAAAAAATAAGTGGCCTAAGTATAGTTTAGGACACATTTGTCCAATTGACAAGAACTCCAATTAGTACAAATAACTGAGTTTTCCAGTTATTTGTATATATAATGAATTATGTATATAACAAATACTGGGTTTTCCAGACAGAAAATTTAAATTAAAAGGCTATATTTAGTTTCTCAGATTGTTTGGGTTTCATGATTTTCACATTGGGTTAATGTAAAGATAGCTGGAATAATCTCTGAAATTACATCAGTTATTTTCTTGAGAATTTGTGGAGAATGCCAAATGGATCAAAAGACCAGAAAGAAGAAAAATGCTGTGCCGATCTTCAGCACACCAAAGGAGAATATTTCAATGATTATAGATTCTAGTTTCAAAAAAACTCCAAAACCAATAACCAAATGGACAGTTTTTAAACATGGGGAAGATAAAACACAACTAATATATATTAGTCAGATGAAACCTTGTTAAGCAAAGTACATTTCTTACTGCGACTGATTAATAGGTCTTGTGGATAGGAAAGAAGCTGTGTGGATATATAAGCATCTTAACTATAGGATGGATTTTCACACTGATGACAATACATATTCACACAATATGACAATACTGTAAGCAAGATGGGAAAAAATGGTTCTGGAATGAGTATAAGAGACTCCAGAGGCACCATGCATTAATACAGGAGGAAGAAATTATTATATATATAAATTATTTTAAAGTTATGTGTTGTTTAGTCTAAGAAAAAGGAGAAAGGACAACACTACTCAAGCACAAAAGAAGCTATTGCAGGTGAAAAAGTTGTCTTTTTCCTTTTACTATAGTGGATATGAGAACCAGAAAACTGCATTACAAAATATTCACAGAAACTCTTGGAGGAAGGCAACAGTGTTTTGGAACAGAAAGTCAGACTCATGGGCACCAGATGAGAAAGGCAGAAGAAGCAGGGCCTTCACTGCCACTGGTGGGCTTTAGAAACAGAGAAGATAAAGGTCTGTCAGGAACTGAATAGGAGCAGTTCATACTGACTTGAGGGAGGAGATAGATGAGATCAAATCTAACACCAAACACTTCAGTTTTCCTATGGTCACTCCCTCATGAGTGCCTGCTGGGGTGTCTGCGGTTTACACAGTACAATCCTTCATGTTCTTGGGTGGGTCTGGTAGATTTGGTTATGAAAATCTCTCTAGAAAAGGTATATCAGCCTCAAAGATATGACAGAAGGGTTTGTAAGCTGACACAGATATGCTGACTCCTTTATGCTTAATTTACTGCAGTGAAGCACACAATATCCCACTGCAAAGGTCATAAATGATTGAAAATAAAGCAGAACTTATTTGTGAAGGCGGACACAGTCTTTGGAATTCCCTTGTTGATTTGACCCTGTTTGTAAAACACAGGTTTTTATGTTTTCTTGTTTCTTGAGCATTTGTGTTGGGCATAATGAACTTATTTAACAAAAGTATGATGAAAAAAAGGATTTTATTTGAAAACATACCTTAAACAAAAAAATTAAAGAAGAAAGGCTTCCAAAATAGCAAGAAAATCTATATTTCTGCTTATTTTTCATGATTATCGGTTTTGTCTGTTCTTGCAAAAACTGACAAACCAATAAAATCATAACATTTTCAGCCATCTAAAAAGAATTTTAATGTTGTTAAGCTTTGGGAAAAAAGTCATTTCTGGATACCTTTATTCATTTACAAAAAGACAAACTAACTTTACACTGACTTTTCAGTAACGTAGCTAAAGTGAATAGAAGTGCCCTTGGTGACAGAAGATCAGAAAACAGAAAATATAAATGCAGTTCTCTGAATTTCAGGTGGTATTCTGTCCTGAGTGATATAGAGATTACACAATCAGACAAATTTGGAAACCTCCTGCATTGCCCAGACCTCCTGTGACAGTCTCTAGGGTCTAGCTTCCTTCTAGTCTGATTCAGTCACCCACTCTCTCCAGGAATGAGTCTGAGTGTGAATACCTGACAAGTAGTTTATGCTATCCACAAAATGTAGTCACATATACATATACAAAAGTCTGGCCACAGATCACAGCAGACACACAGAGCACTCACATGAACACCAGGAGCACCAGTTCTCTAATTCTGCTCCCCCCTCTGACTGAACAGGATGGAGTTCTGTCCATGCAAAACTTTACGTGTGTATGTAAGAGGTGTGTCCATCCAGCACCTGGGCTCAGACATTCATTCTGCCCAGTGGCTGTTCCTTGATCCCAGTCTCTCCAGTTGATGTGTACTGGTATTCAAGCCCCCAGGGCCTCAGTCCCTCTCCAGTGGCTGGTGCAGACCCCCTCACTCATACACACACACACACACACACACACACACACACACACACACACACACACACACACACACTCTCTCTCTCTGTTCCCACAGCCAACCTAGCTGGCCTTGGAGACAGAAGTACTTCCCCACCCGGGGGTGTCCCTCAGAGGCCCACAGAGCACACCCTCCTGGCTCTCAGGACACTTCACCTGCTAGCTGTCTAGTCCAGCTTCATCTTTGCTATTGTTCACACACTCACTGAAACATCTGCACTCCACCCTCATCCACACAGACTAAAGAATCCCTCATTGAAAAATAGTTGGTGAAGAAGAAAATAAGAAGATATGACAAACTGAGTTGATCAGGCACAGGGCAGGGCATGGACAGGCAAATTTATTGACCAATAAACCATTTACACAACAATCCCTCTATTTCCCACATTTGTTTCTATACAAAACTAAATACCACCCTTTTTCTGCCTATGGTTCCTCCCCTGAAGGAGGCTAAAGTAAGCCCTGTGCAATCCCAAACATGCTCTTTCCATGCATCCAATAATGTATTTTGCATTCCTAGGGTAGGGAGTGACCCCCTCCTAGCCTGAAGGTGAGCCAGAGAGCTGCTCCCCATCAGTATGATCATCATCAGTATCATTGTGATGTCTCATGCCAGGACAGCCAATCTGATGACTCTTCTGGGACAGCCACAGGAGGGGCCTGGGCAAGGTGAGCATTCCTCCACAACTTTTGATTTGGGTTTTTGACTCTCACTGTGCCCCTTTGTTTTGCTGGTCTGGTTGAGATGGAGGGTTTTTTGCTGCAGATGGCCTGGGAGCTGCTGAGGGAGGTTATTGAGTTAGTCCTCCTGCCATTGTTTCTCTGTTCTTCTTGTGTGCAAATGAGCTTCTTTATTACTTAACTAGTACAACATGATATTAAGTTATTAATTTAACTGAAATTTTGTAAGGATCATAATGAAACTACTAGAGAAGCAGGACTTGTAAATATATTTTAAAGTAGTCCCCTCTGCTTTTGTGAAAGGTAACAATGTTAATATTTTCCTAAACTACTTTTCAGCTAAGTGAATGGCTAAGCCCATAAATACAACAGTACGTATGGACCTAAAGTGCTGTGTATCCATACAATAAAATTGAGTTGCTTGTTGGTTTGTTTGTAGACAGATAAGAAGACTTTGGGAAAAAATACAGAATTAAATAAGTATTTCAAAACTGTCTTCACTCTCCTAATCTCCAAACCACTTCAAAGAGTTTGTAGAAGTTTCAAAAGTAAACTGAAACTCATTAAAAACACACAATGGTCTCCTGTGGCTAGCACAGGTCTTTCCCATGAGAACATTCTCCTGTGTTTTATAAACAAAGATAAAGTTTGGATGTTTTTGAAACAGTGTCTCGAGATTTGGACAGTTCAGGCCTGGCCAATCAGGCCTAGGGGGAGGTTTCTGACTGACCAATCTGGGTGACCTCTGAAAAGTCTATATATATGTTGGATTCAAAATAATAAAGCGCTTTTTCTATGCCACGCTGAGAATCCAGGATCTCTTCTCTGCTAGCGGCTCAACAGCAACAGTCTCCCTCTCCTCTTTGCTAGCAGCAATATTCCTAAAGAAACATGAATTATTACTAATCCAATATCTTTCATTTGTACTCGATTCCATAGCAGAAAATTCACCTTCATTCACCTGAGGAAAGCATACATCTGCTTCTTATCATCTACACTTCTAAGTCAAGATTGTCCCTATGATATCTAAAAGAATCACAAATGTATTAAAATAACAGAAGGAGATCTCTTTATCTTTCCTTCCTTGCCTTCTGCATTTCTCTTTTAATTTTTTTTTTTTTTTAAGGAAAGGTTCTGCTTTGGTTTATTTTTTGGTACATTAACTCAAGAGATTTTGCTGATGCTGCTTGGAGACAGTTGGAATGAAGAGGGGAATCTCACATTGTACAAGCCAGGTTAGATATGTTATCTCTCATTCTGCCTACCTTTCCATGTTACCTCATCCAAATGCCAAGACAAATTTTTCAGGCATTCAAGAAACTTGTCGCATTTGCTATGCTTCCTTTTCCATGCCTTAAGGTACACCCCTCATTTTTCTTTTTTCCTTTCACTGAAGACAGAGGAAATATCAGTACCAAATACACTGTGAAAGAACTAATTGCAACTGTTGTCATTACAGAGTATGGATAAGTGGAAATGTTTATAGACACATTCATAGACAATACAAATGCTGTGTACAATGACAATAAATGAAAAAGATGTAATTCAGAATTCTAATGTTTTCCTCAGTACCTGTAATTGATGTTCTTCTTGAGATTCATTCACCATACAATTATTCAAAGCTTTCATATGAATGACAAATACACCACTAAAAGAAGATAATGGCTAATGTCTAGCATTTATTGCATGGGGAAACTCCTTTTAATGCATGTAAATGTCTCTGTTCTATGCTTACTGGAAAAAATTACATGGTTTAGCAAAGCTAGTTTTGATCTCAATGTAAAAAGAATTCCAGCAGCTCCATTCCCTTAATTGGATTTGTTATGCATTGTAAACAAAGCAGTACCTTTCACTCAGCTGCAGAAGTGAGCCAAGCTTTAAAAATAGTGCAGCTGCAGATGTTTACAGCATACATTGAAAGTCACTAACAGACCCATGCATCTTTTTTTTTTCCAAGGCTAAACAATGCATCCATGTCTGCTGCTTGTAGAGCATAAGGGTTGGGTGCTGCAAGGCACTAAATGTCCTGAGTTGTACTTGCGTAGTTCTAAATATGTTCATACTCCTGGCTGATTGTGTTTTACCATCTAAACTGAAGTATGTGTTTAAGTGCTTTGCTGAATGAATGTAAAGGGTTTGACTCTTCGTGAGATCAAGCACTAGAAAAGATGTAGTAGTTTCTTCCAATTCCCCTTTCAACTGAGGAAAAGTGCATCATACAAACTTCAACATAATATAGAATGCAATAAAATACCTAAGATATATATCTTATTTGAAGAATTTTGTATGTAAAAATGTATATCTACATCTACTGCTGACATATGTGTCTTTTAAAGCAATTATTCTAGCAGCATATGTTATAGTAGCTAGCCTTTGAGAGTCCTGGGATACTTTAAAAAATGCACAATTATATGGGCACATCTGTCACCACTGTGACCAAAATGTTTAGCCAATAACATGTTATTAAATTTCAAAGTGAATTCTTTGAGTTTGACATTTGGTATTGATACAGGTTTCTTGCAAGCCAGTTCAGGTGAAATAGAAAAATTTGTTGATGTCTTTGAAGTACCGAATTAGATGCAAGAACTCTGATACTTGCTTTAGAATTAGGCAACCCAGAGGACATATTTGCTACTTTTTGTTATGTAATCAACTGACATTTGTTTCTTTCACCTTTTCCTCATTGTATTTTAGCTGGACTAAAATAATGCATCTCCATTTCCAAAGCCTGTGGTCCTTCCCTTATAAGCCCCGTACAACTTCTGCATGCAAATATTCTGTCTCTTTGCAACATATGATTTCTCAACTTGATCTTACAAGATGTCTCTTGATGCTCCTTTGCCTTGAGGTATTTCCAGTCTTAGATTTTTGCAATAGCAAGAGTAAGGTAAATTCCTATTTGTAGCATAGATATTTGTTTTAATGAGTATTTACTTGGGTAAATGAGGGCCAACATAATTGAGAGTAGCAAATGCCAGATGTAATTAAGTGTAACAATAAGTTATGTCACCTGTTTACAAATAAAAGCCATTAGTTTAATGTTTAGTTTCTTGAAGCATCTTCTCTACATCAAATGATTATATTTCTACTTCCCTACTGTGGACATCTCAAAATTCACTTAATTTATATCTACTGCCTGGAATAATATTTTACAATAATCAATTTTACAGGGAGGACAAAGTGATTCCACTTAATAAAGGAGGGAATTGGCTCCATTCAGTAAAGGAGAAACTTCAGGCTCTGTTCCACCAGAGGTTATATGTAATCTCCTGCTAATTCCACCATATTTAATGTTCAGAGATATAACAGCAGTGCATAAGTGCTACCTGAAAGAATCTTCACAAGCTTCAGTAAGAGGCAAGAAAGGCTACAACATTACCAAATATTTCTGCCACTTTGTTAAGTCCCTAACTTCATCAGATTTAAAAACTGAGTTGAGAAAAGTTATTTAGAAATTAAACCAAAACAGGGATCTTAGTTCCCAAAACAATTATTTCACATTACATCAGGAGTTCATCCTTATAATTTTTATCCTACAAGAAAACAAAACAAACAAACTGTTTTCCTTTGCCTTGAATTAAAATTTATTTTATATTTGTAACATGGATAATACACAAGAATTTAGACTTGATGATTGATGCAAGATTTGAGGAAAGAAATTATTTGATTATGTTAAAGATGGAAAATCTTTGATTTTTCTCTCATCAAAGTAAATAAAAATGAAAGATTTTGTATGGCCTGAAGAAAAGCATGTTGTTCAACCCAAAATGAAATATTTTTGTCATTAGAATTATTTTTTTAATCTTCTTTAAAAACAAAAAACTAAACTTTGCAACAAAATATCTCATAAAGAAAAGCAGAAACTGGGTTGAATAATGTAGAACACACTATTTTGAGAATTTGAATGCTCAAAATAAAATTTGAAGAGAGCAGGAGTTGAAAACTCATTGTGAAATTGTAAATAGTTTTACTTGTCACAATAATTTATGTCCTACCAAAAAAAAAAAAACAACAACACAGCATGGTGCCCATCAAAATCCATTCAATGGAAAAAGGCAGGTTGATTTGGTCAACAGGTAAGGAGCAGGTATATGGCTTAGTCCTTTACTCTGGTTGAACCATAAAACTCAACAAAGACGAATAATCTTGCAGCCACAAAGATAATCCTCTTTGCTTCTGAAACTCAGTAAAATGAATACATATCAGCCAAAATTGCTTATATAGAATCATGAAATCATTCAGGTTGGAAAAGGCTTGTATGATCATTGAGCCCAACCAATGTCCCTCAGTGCCATGTCTACACATCTTTTAAATATCTCCTCAGACTGTGACTCCAACACTTTCCTGGGCAGCCTGTTCCAATGTTTGACAACCCTTTCAGAGAAGAAACTTTCCCTAACATCCAATCTACACCTTCTCTGGTGAAACTTGAGGCCATGTCCTCTTTTCCTATCAGTTGTTACTTGGGGGAAGGTACTCTCCCACACCTGGCTGCAACCTCCTTTCTATTGTAGAGAATAATAATGTCTCCCCTGATCCTCCTTTTCTCCAGGATAAACACCCTCAACTCCCTCAGCTGCTCCTTGTAACCTTCAGCTGCTAGATCTAGACCCTTCACCAGCTTTTTTGTCCTATTTTTATACTTGCTTGAGTACCTCCGTGTTCTTCTTGTAGTGAGTGGCCCAAAACTGTGCACAGCACTCGAGGTGTGGCTTCACCACTGCCAAGCACAGGGGAAAAATCACTGCCTTGGTCCTGCTAGCCACATTATTGTTGATACAGGCCAGGATGCCACTGGCCTTCTTGGCCACCTGGGCGCACTGTTGGCTCCTGTGCAGATGGCTGTTGACCAGCATTCCCAGGTCCTTTTCCGCCAGGCTGCTTTGAGCCACTCTTCCCCTGGCCTGTAGCATTGCATGGGATTGTTGTGATCTATGTGCAAGACATAGCACTTCTCCTTGTGTCCATAACCTTCCCCAGCACAAAAAACAAAACAAGACAAAACAGAAAAACCACCCCAAACCCATAAACATAAACAAACAAATTACACCAAACTGGAATGCCAGCATTCACTAGTTAATACAGTGTAGTGCTTATTTGTATTTTCTTCATTTTCAACTCTGGTGATAAGGATCATTCTCCATGGCTCAGCAGTCCACCAGGAATGCCAGGGTAAGATGGTTGCTAGGTTGTTTAAGGTATCTGCCTGGAGAATGAAACCTGGACATTTAGAAACTCTACTATTAGTGGTAGACTTGAATTCAAACCATTCTTACCAATCATACTATACTTGCACATAACACTAACAATGGCCACTGTGTCTTCCATGATCTTGGTGAGAAACAACAACTGACATCTGTATGTACTAATATTTTTGACTGATTCAGGGAAACCAAGAAGAAGTTTCTGGCTAACAAACCTTATTTCATGTGGTCATTTATGTGAGCATTGGATGCCAGTTTTGTACACAACTGAATATGCCCCAAATCCATTGACTTTATGCAATTAATTTTCTCCTGGGTGGCCAGCATATATCCCAAATACTTCAAATAAATTCTTAGTGATTGAATAACTAACAGTTTTACAAACTAATATATTAAGAAAATTGTCATAAAGCAAAATAAAATTTGCTAACCTTTCCCTAACAGTTAAAAAATATAACAATACCTAACATCACTCTAATATTTGAATAAAAGTTACTTATAATGTCTAAGATCTTCTACTGGTTACTATAATCATCATAAAATTCAAGAAAATTGCAAACTTATGTCTACTCTCTTCATTGATATTTGGGTCAGACCTCCTGATATGAGGAATAATCATAAACAATCACTAAGAGAAGAAAAATAAACCGGTATCTTATGAATACAGTGTGAAAACTACCATGCATAATGGGAAATTGCAGGTAGGGGAAAAAAAAACACAAATGGGAAATCCTGAACAGCATGCTCAATCAGAGCATTTCAATTTTATGCTTGCTGGTGACCTTCCACTAGGTGATAAGCATAATTGGAAAATGTAATGCATTATGCATTCTGGTGTACAGTCCAAAAGCTCAAATTTCCCCTTTGTCCATCAATCATTAGTTCATATGGGGAAAGGAGCAATGTTTCACAGCTAATGTGCTAGTATATGATTCCGTATGTATTTACAATCTGTGAATTTTACCTTAAAATATATACCCATGCTCTAAATAATGACTTCTGGTATTTGCAACTCTATTCCTTCTCCTCTGCACTCTAAATATGTACAATACTCAGTGGAGATTTCAATTGTGCTTCTGTCCTGATAAAGACAAAACCTTTTTCATTACCTCAAATTCTTCCCTTAGGACTCAGAAGCTGTCAGATTCATGTTTTTGTCTAGTCTTCATCATTATCTAGAGACAACTTTATCCATGCCGGTAAGGTAATTTTCTCCATAACTAATGTTATTCCTACTGCTACATTTGTATGTAAGATATGATAATATTGTAGTACACATTTCTCATTCAATTATTTCTTCTTTTTCCTCTTAGATTTCTACACATTTTATTGAGTGGAGATTTACTGGACCCAGTTAAATTAACTTTACTTTAGTCATCTAGCTTTATGACTTAGCTTTATTGACCTTTGCTTGCTAGAAAATTATACTTTTTATCATAATTTTAGACATTCTACACTGCTCTTTAAATAGATATTCCCATTTACATAACCTGATAAAAAGGAAAGAAAAAGACAGTCTAAAGAAAGTATTAAAAAAGAGAGATATGACACAGAAGGTAAATTCTATCATGTTTGCTTTAATGGTCTCAAACTAGTAGTTTGTTACAAAAGTTTTGGCTACTTTGTGGCGAAACTGAGAGACTAATTTACAGTAGCAAACATCAAAACCCAGAAGGAGCTCTTCCCATCTTAGAGGCTGTCACTAGTTCCAGACAGAGAGATCCTTTACAGAGAATTATCTCAGTATGCTGCTATTCCCTTTTTTTTTTTTTTTTTTTAACCCTGATTAACCTCTAAGCCCAAAAATTGCTCAAACCCAATGATTGTTATCAACTATAAATATTGGGAAGTACCAGTCATGGCATCAGAAGGGAGGAGAATTTATATCTCGCTGCAAGTTTTTATTAAACTGTATTCTGAGTGTGTCTGAAAGATCTGTTCCCCTCTTTATTATCCTGTAATATGTGAATCACTTGCACTCTATTTAGGCATAACCACCCAGGGTTTTTGTCAGGCTTAATGATTTAAATTATCATTCATTAAACAGCTTATGATAGTAGCTACTGGTCTTGAAGTCTGTGTATTTCTTTGTGTTTATTGATAATTGTGGAAGTGATTTAGTTACCAGTAGGTAACTGTGATTCACTAAGGCTGTTTTTTAAAAGGATTTAAATATTTTGTGCACATGCATATACACATTACAGGTTAAAAGTAGGTGCTGGAGACAGATGCTAAAGATCTAACCATATATAGCAAAAGATGTAGAGTGCAATCAAGTATCAGGACTCTGTGGCTATGTACAGCTGTGTTCAAAATAACTTTATGTAACTGCAGAGATGGACCAATAAAACTTTTACCTGGCCTACTGTTTAACAGAAGCCACAAATGAAAACAAACAAATAACAAACAAAAAACCAAAAAACAAGCAAACCCATTGAGGTTAGTAGTATATTTTAACAGTCTTTTTAATATAAAGTACTTTAGCCTCAGAAGATGCTGTCTAGGATACTCAGGATGTAAGAACTTAAATGGGCATGTTGTGGAGGTGTCTGAAAATACTTATTTTTGGCCTGATTATATAAGAAGAATCTGTTGTCAAGATGAGCAATGCATTTTAACACTATCTATAGAAGTTAAGGTCTGCAGTTCAGCAAAGGATTAGCCATGAATGTCTCTTATGTAAGTAATCACATCAATTTCAGTGGAACTGTATATATGCACAGTATCACTATAACACAAGTTCTTCTAAGGATCATGAATCTTAACATGTTGGACATTTTGAAAAATCTATGTTAATGGAAGCCGTATGATGACATTAGTATATTTTAATAGTTTTTTTATTTTCATTTAGCCTGATATTTCATTAACCCATGGTCTAAGTTCCTTGAATTTCTTCACAAAATGTGAGCTTTCAGAAGGGCCATGCAAGGGCCAAATGCACCTTGAGTGAGGGCCTGACTTTGTACCTATACTTGGTACCCTGCTAGGTACCAAATATATTCTGCAACTCAAAATGTTTATCAACACCTGGCTGCACAGTGAACTTTGTAAAAAAAAAAAAAAAAAAATCTAAAATATGACAACATCTATCACCATACAGCTCAGAAAATAAGTCTTGCAATTTCCAGTATAACATTTACATTGGTTGTTGTAGTGTGCTTATGCTGTTCTGGAGACTTCTCCCTAGCAGAAACGTGTACCATCCCATGCTGTAATTTTATTGGTTTACCCCTTTTTCCTCCCTGGCTCCTCCCCTCTGGCTTCCCCTAGTTGGTTCTTCTGAGTAACCACGCCTCTGTTCCCTCTCCTGATAACCTGCTGAGAAGGCGGAACTCACCGTTCACCATCTTGGCTTTCCAGCACCCCAGTCCTCCTCCGCCTCTCCGTCCCTCTCCACCCTCCTCTGACCCTCAACTGTGGACCTTAATAAATCCCTGGAAACTCCAGATGATGATCCTGCATTTCTTCCATCGCCACACCTTCACGGAGTCTCGCGTCCCCCACAGCTCCACTGCCTGCTACAGCCACATGTCTGCCTAGCGTGTTCTGGCCACGGGCGGCCCCCTCCACATTGTGGCGTGGGGTGGCCGTTTGGGAATCCTGATACCACATTGCCGCAATTGGTAGCAGTACTGGGGAGAAGTAAGGTATCACATTTCCAAGCTTTAATTAAAAATATAAGCTCTAACAATCTTTTAGAGTGACTTAATGGACATCAAGTTAAAAAAGACCAAGTAAATAAGTCAGATAAATTTAATATTTATGTAAAATTAGAGTTTCTGGTGTTCCTATATCCTTCATTCATGTAAAGTATAGAGAAAAGAATCACACTTTGAGAAGTTGCCAGTACCTTAGTTCTACAATAAAATGTAAATTAATTTTAATGCAAGACATAGACCTCGCATGAAAATACTCAAATTCAGCATTACATACAAAGTTAAGGTCTGGTATTGCTTTAAACCTGCTCATTGAAATGTATGAATATATGTACATATGAACATACATATGCACGTATGACTTATTTAACTGCATACAAATTAAATAAACTGGAAATAGAGAAGTTGGCTTCTTAAAAGAAGTATACTCCATAAGATGTTGTGTCCCTACTACTGCTTTCTGCAAGATCACATCAACACATTATTTTCAGTTTTAAAAAGAAACAGCACCACCTTGTATCCTAAAATAAAGCTACAGCTATTCAGTATCTCAGTGGCTGTGTAACATATAGCATGGAAACATAACTCTTCACAAGAAAAGTGTATATATTTTTGTATTGGAAATGTCAAAATAGAACATTTAGTCTTGAAACCTTGGTTTAAGACAAATCTAGTTTTAGGTTAATATTGTTACAGGGAATTCTACCAGTATTTGAGCTAAAGTATGTTTCGTTTCATTACTGAAGGCCTTTGCGTTTTGCTGTTTGTAAAACAAAAGATTAGGTTCGATTTGCATTATCCACAGGAACATAGTGCTTGGTTTTGTTAGCTAAACGGTGAGAGATGTAGGTGAAAATGTTTCCAAAAAGGTCTGTATAAATTATTCATCAATTGTATTCATTAGCTGATACTTGCTCTGCTGCACTATCAATGTTTATCATTGAAAGCAGAGATAATACAATATGATGAAGGTAACTAGCTGTCCACTACTGAGTAAAAAAACCAAATTGATAAGGGGTCCACAGCTGAAAAATTATTTTTGCAAATTGCATGGTGAAAATGGAATAATATATTAAAAGTAAATTATGATCTATTTGTAAGCCACAGTCAATAAAAAAGAATTATATTTGTAATGTGAATTGTTTGCAATTAATCTTTGAAAGTATTTGCTAGAGAGAGGACTATTTCCTCACTTATCCTTGGTGTGTCACGGTTGCTAAAACAAAGATGGTTGGAAAACTGCCCTTCAATTAGATATGTTTTTTTAAAGCTTTATGTTAGTCAAAAAACCTGAAAGATTCTTTAGTGGAACTGATTAAAATTGCAGTCAAGTACAGTATAATGTCTTGTTTTGTTTCCTCTCCATTGCTTACAACATCCTGGAGAAGGCAGGAGACATTTTCTTCCACTACAGATTTTGACTTTTCTACTTCTAAATGCTGATTTTTCCTGTGTCACTCATCTTCCAAGCTCTAAGAGTAAAATTTGACTGTCATTGGAGCTGACTGAACTATTGAAACAAAAATTTTATCATTTCTAATATTCAGAAAAGAGTGTGGATCTGACCTCAACTGTTGCTAATATCAACATTTTAAAACCTCACTATATGTATCAAAACCCTTAATTATTAATGTCATGCCTAGAAATACTCCTGGACAAATTCTCAGGTACAGGATTTTCTGAAGGGTCCTTTTCATGGGACCTGTAGAATATATAAGTTTGAACATTAAGGAATGTCAAAACAGCTGGAATTATGATATCAACATAACTGTAAGTGCTGACCCTATTTTTCAGAAGGCAAGGAGTGCTCAGAATTAATTGAGTAGGTATATTAATGAATTAACAAACTGTATGATATGCTGGGGGAAAAAATGGTATTTTTATTTAATGGCTTGCAGAAATTAAAAGAAAACTGATGCGGCATATATGCAACCACTTCAACTGAGCACAAAAAGACTCCTAGAGAATTTGGCATTTTTTCTAAGTCTTTCAGTTTAAAAGTTTGGTGGGAAAGCAGTACATAACAAGAAAAGGAAGATTAAAGTACAGAAGGAGGCTAAACACAGTGAAAGGGGAATACAGGAAAAGAAATGAAGACATAATCAACATTTTAATTAAAAATCCCAAGGACAACAGTTGTGGCATCATCTGAAACAGAGAATGATTTCAGATCCTTACAACATTCATTGGAACTACAGCTACATGTGTTATTCCTGATGTTTTCTGTATTTTCCACTAGAAACTTTCTTTTTATGTATTTCACATGATTTTATCATCTGGGGAGAGATTTTTGGTTTTGCTGGTTTTTAAACTTGAAAACATTTTGAGAATACTTAAGCTGGCTTTCAGACCTCTGCTGCCTGAATGTGAAACTGCTTGAATTCATGCTGCCCTTCATGCTCAGCCTCAGGACCCAGCTGTGATCTCTCCCACCTAGAACCACTAAGGAGCTGCTCCACTTCTGTGCACAAGTAGAACTGCTATCCCAAACCACTACTTAAGTCTCTTCAATATCCATGAACCTAGAGCTGTTGTCAGAACAATCCTAAAACATGCCAAATAGGAGAAAAGAAAGCTCACCAAACACAGTGAGATTGACAAAAATAACAAAGAAACAGAAAACTGATCCGCATGGTTTTCTCTCCCTTTTGTTGGAAACAGTCAGGGAGCTCACACATTCATCTGAGACGAGAGGATTATGTTCCTGATTCCAGGACTTTTCACACAGTGGATCTAACAGGGTGAGACAAAAAATTATATAAAATATGGATATATTAATGCATGTCCAGGAGCAACTGTTGAAGATACTGAATTGGCTGTGTCCATTTTATAACATTTTGTAAAGAGTGCAATTCAGTTAGATATATTTAACCACATTTAGATTTAAATATACTATGATATTTCTACAATTCATGCTTTGCAGCAGCAGAGCTCTCAACTTCACAATGAACCCCACCGTGCCTCTTTCAATAAAAATATAAGGTACAGGGAATATATTAAGTCCCTTGCTGTGTATACTTTCAGAATTTTTAATAATTGCTTCTTCTATCTTTGTAAAAGCATATTTACCCATAATAATGTTTCCAGCATCCATCAGTATTTAGTCATGATTCTGAAACTATAATTAAGCATTGTCACTTTATATTTTTGGGAAAATTGAACAATTTCTAAAACATAATATGATATCATGTCGTTTCTGTGTGTTTTTCCATCACCTGACATATTTTTAAGATTTTTTTTTAATCACTGGAATTAGTTTTTATTATTGATTTTTCCCAATTATTAATAAATCTTACTCTATATTGATAACATTTATTAGCAAACCAAGATATTACTAGACCAAGATATTTTTGGTCTAGTAAGCCATTAATTTAAATAAATGAAAATGTAAATGTTTCTAATAGACTGAACCAACACACAAAAACTGGGACAGACGCATCCATTTATCCACAGTCCTTTAAAAAAATCATTCAAGATAATGTATAAACTACCTGTAGGAAATTAAACCTGAAATAAGAATGTTCTGAGGCTGAATCAATGATGCTATACAATATTGTGATTCAACAGTTGCATGTTAACCTGTGCTTACTTTTGTTTACACTGATTAGTAGTCTACAGAGAATGTTACTGCTTGTTTTGATTCTATGAAATGCATTTGATTAACAGCAGAAAAATACACAGAATTTTTTTTTAATTATTCAATCCCTGAACAATGCAATTCATGCTCTTATTTGTGTATACGTACATAGAGAGTGTCTAACTTACTTGCAGGTGGTGGCATATTCTACCTCTTCTACTGAGGTGCAAAGTGTGAATATCCATAGATCTGTATTTCTTACTGTACTTACACAAGAATTTATCCTTCTCTTGTGATACTAAATGAGTAAAGGTGGCTGCAGATGTCCATGGTGACATAGGAGAGCAGTTCACTGGGAAATACGCAAGTCTGGTGAAAGCAGTGACCCAATGGAACCCCATGAAAGTGAAGGGAAACATCTTGCATCCCTTCTTAACATCTTCTCCTTGAGCAGCATAACATGAATTTACAACTCTTAGTGTGTGCAGCTTCAGTTCCCTCTCCACATATAGTTGATTCCAACTTGAGCACTTGACACAAGGCACAGCTGATTTTCTGTCTTGTTTTTTTTCTCTACAGTACTAGATACAAAAAAATAAAAGGTGAATAGGAGGAATAATTAGAAATTGATGCAACAATAATTTCCCTTGGTAGAGATGTTCTATTTTATGTTTTCTTATAAAGTCATTTTATTATTAGTGTGATTCCTGCATGAAATCAAATCACAGTGTAGGAGAAGTAAAAATAAATACAAATTTGAAATTGGAACAAGCAGCTTAACAGGTTTTGGAGGTGGTTCATGTGCTTTTGATATTTCTCTCACATCAGGCTCTGGCAAGAAGCCCAAGGCCTGAATGGCTTTGTACATTTTATTTATTACAATACTCTGGAAACAGATTAACTTTCTTTGTGCATTATTTATTATTGTTTCACCTGCCATCAAGAGGAATAGCATGCAAACTGATGAATATACTGAAGGTGGCCTACTTTCAGTGTAATGAAACCATAGATGCCTGTCATTCAACTTTTGCAATGCAGCTTCACAAAACACACCTTTCTGAACTCCTACAGAAAAATTGCAGTGAGGAAATGATTGCATGAAAAATCAAGGAGCTCATCTTTTTCTCCTGGATTGATAGTTGGGACTGCCCTTGGACTCAAGTTTTCTTTTACTTATGAGTAAGGTCTAAAATATGAATAGGAAACAACAAAAGAGGATCATTTTAAGATATAAACCAATAGAGATAAGAAGATATATTAGCATTTCTATTGGAAAAGTTTTCTGTGCATTTCCGTTTTTAGTTTTATTCATTAAGGAAAAAGGTCTTCCTTCTGAGGCATTAATTTCTGCTTCCTGGTTCTCTGGCTTTATGCACATGAGGAAGATGAGGAGTAATTACAAGGAATAATTTCCTAATGGAAGAAAGTCTCTACTGACCACAAGGATTCTGCCCTCATACAGAGATAACAATACTTCTTAGAGTGAAAATTCCAAGAGATATAATGTACATCCCTGTATTTGGAGTTATTCCAAAAGTCAAGTCGCTGTCCAGTATTTTTCCTGATGGTAGTTTTAGCATTTCTCTCTTGTTATGCCACAGACAGATATATCACACTTTGCTTGAGAAAAAGCAAAATTAATAACCCAAGGTAAATTAAACTTTCCTCTATACAAATATATTGTGGCTGCTTTATGTATGCTGTGTATTTAGCTTTTATACTGCTTTTTCTTTTTTTCTCAGAAATCAATCTGCCTGGTTTGCAATCATTGCAGTACTTCTCTCTCTGAGCTACCTGCCTGGAAAAACTCTTAGAGCTGTCCATATATTTCTGGTATCAAGATGCCTGAGTTTAGCACAGAATTCCTGACACAACCTGTAAAGAGCTATGCAGAGATTAACACTTCATTTCTGCATGACTTCATTCTTCAGTGCAAGCAGACAAAAAATCCCACTTGCCATTCTCCCTTGAGATGCACTGAATGAGTTCATCTACAATTTACTGTCCACAATCACCCCAAGGTCTCTCTTACTATTCACTGTTTTCAACTTTATCCTTTGTATAGAATATAGTACTTCAGATAAATTCTTTCATGTATGAAGGGATGGAATTTTTCAGAAAAGCATATTTTTCATCCAGCTTCACTATGGTTTTAAAAATGTTTGGTTATCCTTATTTTTCAGAAGGGTTCTTTCTTGTGTATTTTTCCCCCCTCATTCCTCCCTGCCTGTCCCTTTCTTAAATATGCTTTCCCAGAAATGCCACCACCTTGACTGCAGAGCTCAGCCATTGTGGGTCAGTTGGAGCTGGCTGGAATCAGCCGTGCCTGGCACAGGACATTCCTGGCCATTCTTCACAGAGAGAGGTTGCCCTGAAGCCCCCAGGGCAAACACCTGAGCACAAACACCCAATGTTGCGGCTCATGCCTGCAAGTTCTAGTGCTCAAGAGACCAGCTGCAGGGGCTTGTGACAGCCTGGACTGTTGAGGTCATGGAGACCTGTGGAAACCAACCGTTAGCCCCTGTGGTTGAAGAAATTATTTCTAGAGACTTCTCCTTTGTTCCCTCTTGAGTTGTGTATCATTGGTTCATTTGAATTGTGTCCCTGTCCCTCTTCCCTCTGACTGTCCCGGTTGGTCTGCGCACCAAACCACTCCCCTTTTCCTTCCCCATATAACCCTTTGTCACTGGCTGTTCGGGGCTTGCAGCCTCCGGACTTCCAGCCCTCAGCCCGTCCCCGTCTCTCCGTCCCTTCTCGCCGTCCCTGGACCCTCACCCAAAGACCCTCAAATAAATCCCTGGAAATCTGCAGACTGCATGTCGTACATCCTTCTGTCCCACCTCGTTTCCTGCTCGCCTCTGTCCCCCAGGGACTCCACAGACCGGTCAGTGAGCCTCTCTACCAGGGCACAGCCGGTGGGTGCGCGGCGTGGCGGCTCGCCCTTTCTGTGTGGCTTCGGGGCGTGCCGCCTGAACTCGAAAGCGAGAAGCCACAACCCAATACACTAAGAACCAGAGACAGCCTAAAAATTATGACGAGCATAATGACAATGAGTGAAATATTGGTGTCTAGAGATTTTGGTGGTGGGATTTTTTTAATCACAATATGCTACACACTAGAAATAAGAAGAGGAGTCACAGAAAGAGGGCAAGAGAGAAAAGTAAAAGAAGTAACAAGAAGAAAGATAATTTAATGGAGAGCAGAAAGGATTTAGAGAAAAATGTTAATCAGTAAAAGAAAGGGAAGGATACATCCACCCTTTTATGAAAAAGAATGGAAAAGTTCAGCCCTAGGTCTGACTGTTAGAAAAGGCAGGAGGTGGCAAAGAAAACTGGTTTGCATTCTTAAATAGATCACCTATGAGCAAGTGTTTGCTGTAATAAGTAGAATAAATAACCTACATTACAGAAATTTATGTTTTCCCTGCTGCTCTCCATCACACTTGACAGATGTTCCCTTTAGATTTTCAAGTCTTTTTAGCCTACACATAAAAACAGGTACTTTATTAAATTTTACCTGTTTGTTCTCTTTTAAAGATAAAAGTAAATTTACTTTGTTAGTATCATTCATGTTAACATGCCCATATGCTCGTGGACACCCAGGTAGTCCTTACAAATAAGACAAATACATCTCTGGAAGGTGCTGTCTGGGCAAAAGATGTGCAAGCTATATAGAAAAAACTGTATTAAAACATCCAGACATGATACTTCCACTTTTCATAGGCAGTTTCAACAGTTCTTTTTTGCTTATTTATTTTATTTATTCTTTACAAATCCTGCATTTCTTTCTGCTCTGCTTGTTACCCTTCGTTTGAACAAGGTTTTCTCTCTGACAGCTATCCACCTCTTGATTCTTTGTGTAGGCAACCTGAAACAGGATTAACAGATGTTCCAGGTTCAGAAGATGTTTGCAGGATGAGTTGATCTTCCCAGCTCCTCAGAAGTGTTTCTTGTATAGAAAATCATACAGGAATATGAAGGTAGTGAGAACAATATTATAGAGCTGTTTTATGTCAGCAGACAGTACACATGCAAACTTACAGTTTGAAAGATGAAATGTTTTATAGATGGAATTTGTCTGGGAAGCCTGGAGCATCATTCTTACTTCTGATCCCAGATTTGTAATAGGTATTTTGGGCTGCTTAATGATAAAATTAGTAGTATCATATTTAGATTTCAGGTGTTCTAATGTTTATAGAGAGAATAGTGAGTTAATTGTAAGATTTATTTTTCCCTCTCAGTTCTTTATGGAGAAGTTGCTTATGATTTGAATTATTACTCATATTTCTTTTGCCCTGTGAGCTAATATAATACACACAATGCTTCTTTTATAGTGGAGAATTTTAAATTCATGAAAAATTAATTTTGTTATCCCATTCTACCAGTGAAAGAACACAGGTATACAGCATGGGAGTGATGCATCCAAAGATATGATGCAGAATAATCACACAATGAGTCATAAATTTGCTTAGGTGTAATTATAAAAATATTAATAAGGTCCATGTATTCCTAATTTTCACGAGTTAGAACTAAAAAAAAAAACCCAAACAAACAACAACAGAAAAACCCCAACAGCCAAAAACCAGTTTTGCTATTTCATAATGCACGACCAGGTTTATTACATTTCTCTATTTGCAAGAACTGAGATAGCATCAACAAAAACATCTTCCCGGGGGAGCAAAAAACTCAAGTCCAGGAACTGGTAATGCATACCACAATGCTGGAGGCTATGCATGTAATTCTTTGTGACGTTGAGGATTAATGGCATTATTATTTATATTCACTGTAAGAGTAACTGTACATCAATATAATAGTGGATAAGTAGCCATTGGCTTCTTCATCTTAAGCATTAAGGATATTGTTTACCATCTCTCATTTTCACAGTGTGTTGCTCTGTAAAACAAATAGTGTAGGCAAAAAAGACATCTTGAAATATATACATGTATTTTCAAAGCACAGCAGGGAGAAGGAAGGTCACTGAACAATGTAATTGATGGCAGTAGCAAAATGTTTTCTAACCTGCAACGTTGCTAGACTGTGTTGATCACAAATGCCAAATCAGATCAAAGTATAGAAATGCAAGGTAACACCCTCTATTGTTCATATTGATTGCATCAAAGGAAATAGAATGTAAATTAGGAAAGCTTTGATGAATGGATAGGCATCCAAAAGAAGTACAATAAAGTGTTGGATTTCTCCTTCCTAGCAGAAGCGTACACTGCGTTACCCAGCTAATCAAAATGTGCACTGCATATATCAGCAGATTGAAATCAATTGTAACATGAGATAGCCTTTTATTTTATTCATCTTGACTCTACTGAATGATTACCTTCTGCTGCTCAGCAACTTTCAGAATAATGCACAACTCAGTGGACTTGCTTAATGCTGGTGTGTTGAGTCTTTACTTTATTTAATGTATTTACCAGAGACTGGTGGTGTAGAAGACTGCAGCCTCATATGCTACCTTGAAGGATATGTGGGTCACAGCTTCCCCACACAAAACTTTGATTTCTGTGCCTGATATAAAGTTTGCACAGTGCTGGGATCTTATTCTTTGTGCTGACAGTAGAAAACAATGGTTTTACTGGTTTTGCATTTCTGCCAGCCAATTAATGGAACACCACTGATCGTGTAGTTTCACAAAAGGCCAACAGACTTCCCACATTGTAAAACAAGAATAATGTAAATTCTGTAAAAATTATGGCCAAATTACTGGCAGCTGAGGTGCACAGTGAAATGTAGTCAATTAATATGATCACTGTAAATCACAGTTACAGCTTGCTGTGTAAATAACAGTTTATAACAAACATAAATAACAATACAAGTGACTTGTTTTAGTGGTGGTAGAAACTGTGGTTGATGGTCCATGTATGGAAGTGTGGAAATTTTACAGGTAAATATACATCAGAAAAGAATTGTTTAACCACTAAGGCAATGCTTTAAGCAGCATACAATGAATGACTATGTTCAAAGTGCCAGGTTGATGGAACATAACCAATGAAAGAAACTCAATGACAGAGAAAAAAAAAAGCCAGAAGATATACAGCAATTAAAAAACTATGGTACATTTCTAAACAAAAATCTAAACAAATGTCTCTCATGAGCCACTTGAGGTGTACTCACAGGTCTCATACGTTCTTAAATTTACTAGTGTCTTTATCATATATCCATCATATAACCAAATAATTTCAATCTATTTTTTCTTTTCCACATCATACTTTCCAATTAAGTCAGCTGCCAAATTTCAGAGCTTTAAATTAAAATTCTAATTTGCTCTAGTAAACGGAAAGAAATTTCCCTAAAAAATTATGTCCCTTGTTTTTTAGAGAATAGTAGACACAAACCCAAGCCTCTCTATTAAATCAGTGCTGCCCCTTGGCTGTGTTGCCTGGTGGATCGAGTGCTGGCTGCCAGGTGCTGCCCTGATGGCCCCCAGGAAGACCCTGGTGCCCCAGCTCTAGGGAGATCCTGACCCTCAAGTCACCCTGGCAATTAAATTCAAGAAAATATTCTTTGGCAAGAAGGTAGTTTAACATCATGGCAGGTTTCCTCTGCAGAGCCTGTATAAATTCCATGTTCAGACATGTTTCAGAGCTCAAATGGACAAACCTCTGTGCTAAAGAGAAGCCCATATTTCAGCCTAGAAGCTGACCTTGATTTGAGTGGGGTGTTGGAAGTGACAACTTCTAACCCCACCGAGACCTGGCAAAAAATTGTATTTGTGCAAATTAAACAGTAAACTCAAGATAGCCACAATTTCTAGCATCTGGTTTTAAAAGAACAGTTAAATCTGCTTATAATGCCCTAAGAGGTATACCCAGGAATTAGCCACAGTTCTACCTTCAATGGAATTGTAGTGCTTTAAGCAGTGCAGTGTAGGGGTTGATGCACCATTTGGGTACAATTACTTAGATAACTACATCAGGTTTGTAAGTTACAAACCCAGAACAGGAAATTTTTAAATTATAGTTTTCTATACTTAAGTATTTTTGCAGATCTGAACCTCAATGACTACTGTAGTTCTAAAATACATGTAATTATTAACACCAAAACTGAAAGAAGTTCTCCAGAAGGAAAATTTGCTCTGTTTGAAATTGTAGGTGATTCTTTGTGTCTTGAATATAAGATGTATGAATTAAATTCCTAAGTAGCAAGAAAAAGAGAGTATAAAAAGTCTTGGTTGGTAGCAAGCATCAAGCCCTGCTATCAGAGATACCACGTTATAATCTCCATTTTAAGAACAGCTAGTTTTTTTCATCCTAGTACTCTCAGATAACAGATCCAAAATCTGAGTGCTCCACTGGTCAAAAACATTCATTTGCAGCCTGGATTTATTCATATGTAGTTCAGACAAATTTGCTTTTGTGCCAAAATGATTCTTTAGTTTAAAGAGCATTTCTTTGTCCTTTGGATGTTTGTAAACAAAACCATTTTTCATCATCTTGCTTGGTTAATCAAACTAATCTCTTCCATTAAAATATAGGGACTCCTGAGCATCTCTGCAGCCCCTCTCCTGCTCTGTTCCAGTCTCAGTTTAGCTTTCTGGAATATGTCTTATGAGGATTTTGCACAGGAGGGTTCTTATATAACAGCAGCACTACCACTTCCTATTTTTTTCTAGTTTTTTGATTCAATTCAGAATTAAATTTTGTATTTTTAGAATTTAATCCCCTGGCAGCTGTAACTCAGCCTGTGGATCAGATAGAACGTATGAATGCAACCCATTTGCCATATGCAGGTGATGCTCACTGAGGTTGGAACAAAACATTCTTCTGTGGATCATCAAGGGTCAGACCTTGCATTGTAGGATTTTTAGTTACATCCCTTTCTTTGTTACTTAATTTTTAAAATTTCTTTGGGATTTGGGGTTATTTGTTTTCTTGTTTAGTATTTTTATGTATTTTATGAAGTCTGCAATCTTCTGCTTTGATAATAGCTTCCAATTTTTGTGTAAGTATTTCATCAGCAAAATATTGTGTCACAAAAGCAAATATTTAATATATTAAATATATTAATATATTAAATATGCTGAAAGGCACTCTCCTTGGAGACACATACAGCTGTCCTATATTTCAAAGCTTTACTTACCCCAGAAAGACTAGTTCAACCCTCCAAGTTCTATCATTTATCTGAATAGATTATCAGTTTTACCAAATTATCTATGGATTAGTTTGACATGACAATCTAATGTTGATAATCCATACATAATTTGCTCCAGTGGAGGTTTAGATTGGATATAAGGAGAAAATCCTTCACCAAAAGGTTTGTCAAGTGTTAGAACAGGCTTCTCAGGGATGTGGTTGAGTCACCATCCCCAGAGGTGTTTAAAAGATGTGTAGATGTGACATCTGGGGACACAGTTTAGTGATGGACTTGGCAGTGTTGGGTTTAACGGCTGGACTACAATCTAAAGGATCTTTTTCAACCTAAATGATTCTATGATCTCTTTCTACTGTTGCCATCAATACTCTAGCTATATTTTTATTTTCATTTTCTTTTGTTCTATACATATTCATACACTTTAAAAAAATGCAATTTGGTTTAGAGTTCAGATTTTATCCCCTTTCCTTCTGCTCCAAAGACAGGTTCTTGCTGATTTTGTCATTCCAAACTTATATTCCAAAAGTTTTCTTTCTCCTCAAATATGCAGCATTGATTTACTGACTTCAGTGGACTCAGGAGTTGTAATTGTAATTGAAAATTGTAATTGAAATTCTTACAGTATTGTTATACCAATTAGGAATAAAACATTTTTGTGCTCTCATATTTTTCTAAAGGATGAATTCTCTTATGACCTCAAGTATATATTTTCCTTTTCACACTAAATTCTACCAAATTCAACAAACAATATTGCATTTTAATTGAGAAAAATAGTGGTCTCTTTTGAATGAGTACTACCCATTTATGAATCATGAGTATAGGCAGAAAATAACCATTTGTTTTTGTTAGTGCTAAATGAAAGGAGAAAAAAACCCATGCTTTCCTCTAGAAAATATAAAAATGTGCCCTCTATACTAACAATATGTTTATTGTTACATAGTTTGCCTAATGTCAGAAAAAATCTAAACATATCTGTCATTATTACATGTAGAGGTTTACAGCTTAGGTTATCTGTCATAGTATGTGGTTATTGTACACCAAAGGTCAGGTCTATATCAGGAAAATGGAAAATTTATTTTCTGTGCATCATATTTTTTAGCACTTGACTTGTTTCAATCTGAAGTGTTTAATGTGGACTTTTACAATGTAATTATTCATGTTAGAGAATACACTTTTAAAAGTTTGCTGAAGGTAACATACAAAGAATAATGAACATCAAACTCTAGAGGGTAGTTGTTTAAAAAATTGCTTTCTCCTTGCTTACATAAGGTGGGGTATTGCCCTGTGATATTTAAAGGGAGCAGGAGGTATGTCAAAAAGGCTAGAAATAGACAATAGGCTGTAAAAATACTCAGGCAGCACATAACAGCTTCCAAGTACCTGCAAGCTAAGAAAAGTTCACTTCTGCTACATGACAAAGGACAATTAAGTGTAGAAATACCAGCAGACAAGAGATTGTGCTGCAAATCAAGATACCTGTGTACTTTGGTGTATTAGTCAGCTGTTTGTGCAGTTGCTTGTTGCCTATGGGACCCCAGAGGATTAATTACACTGTGGCAGCAGGCTTCTTCGTTACTTAGTTTTGTCTGTACAAGTAATTGAGAGAGCAGCAGTGAACAGAGCTGCTGCTGAGACAATAATAGAGACAGACAGCGAGAGCCAGGCACGCCCTGTCAACACAGCCCACAGACCACAGGGCCATCCCAGAAAGGGGAGCTGGGGACCAAATCACATCTTTTCCCTGAGTTTAAGGTTCAGTTCTGTCGCCCCAAAATAAGTTGCTGTGGTTAATTGAAAGCAACTTATGTAAATGGAGTAATAAAGAATTCTAGACAGTGCCAGAATAGTTATTGTTTTCATGCAAAGTCGAGGAGCTTAGGCCTGATCATCAGCTGATGTAGGTTTGCACAGTACAGCTACATCGACAGCTGTATGAACTTCCACCAAATGACAATCTAAGGAGCTGAGTTTAGGAGCTATGACTCTTTGATTTGAGCCCAGAGTATTTTAAATTTTACTTAACTCTGTAGTGAATAGTCTTCCTGAGGATGTTGGTAAGCTTCTCTGTACAGATTCTGGACAAATAATCCCTTTATTAAATAAAGTATAAGCTTTAAAAAAAATGGAAACAATGACTCCTATAATTATTAATTATAGTTATAAATACTTATTTACATATTATGCAAATATTTCTGTTCACAGGGTCCAATCTGGTGCTGTGATACATTAGGTACATAGGATGGACAGAATTTTCTACTGAATGTAAGCATATTCATACTATAGACTTTCATCCCTTCTGAGGTTGCTTCAACCCAATGCTCTTGGGCTTCCTCCTGTTCTCCCTGCCAAAAAAATGTAGCTGACTGCTTCTAAACAGCTTCTGTGTATACCTCATCTAGGTACGGTATATGTTTTCTGCCCTTATGCAACCATTTTAAAGACTAATAATAGTACAGCTAAAGTAAAACACTCTGTATATAAATAAGAATGAATTTTCTGTAGCTATCTCAGTTTGCTTTTGGTTAGTTGCAGTATAACTATGGGCTGTAAGACCACATACTCTTGATAGTCTCAGTTTCAGTAGGGAAGTATCATAAAAGAGTCAGAGAAAAAGTTTTGAAATATACTAAAAATCTTGCAGATCCTGGAAATAACTGTAAGATAGTGGCTTTCTGGAGAACTAAGGAGCACAGGCATGCAGCAGAGAGTGGAAAATTGCTGGATGTTTGAGTGATGAAATAGCAGTAAATCATGGAATGGGACAGAGGCTGCAGTGTCTATCCTACCAGATGGAAGAACAACTCGACAAGTACTAAGCCCATAGTACTTTATTTGAAACAAAGATTTCAAAGAACAGATCTGGAATTTCTGTTCTTGAATCTTCAGAGCCCAAAAATACCTATTGTAGAAGACATCAATATATTTTCTTAGCTATATTGTTAGGCAATTCTAAAGTCATTATGTACCACAACCCCCACATATGGGCACACCAGAAGGCTACACATGTTGGCAGGCATTTTGTTAGTCTCCAATTTATTTAGAACTTTATTTTCTCATTCTAAGTTTTTTAGGAATTTTTTTTTTCGTTATTTTGGGGATTTTTTTCATCTTTGCCCTAATGATTTATCTCTTCTTTAGTCATTTACACTAGAGGAAGTAGATGAAGAATTTTCACATGATGTCTGGCAGCAAAGAAATGAAAAGCATCACACTGCAACAAATTTAATCTGTTTTATAGTCTAGGTATAAAGAGATATTATAACAGGAAAGAGATGGTATCTAATGTACTGTGAAAGTAATGTCAGGAGGAAGAGTTAAAAATATTCAGATCCCTTTTCTCTACATTGAAAAGCCCTTTTACTCTTTTAAAGGCATATGATTTTTCAGCTACTTCTTTGAATGCCTTTGCAAGACTGAAAAGTAAATATAAACGAAATTTGTATGTGCTGAAAATTTTTTTACTTGAAAACTTTTTTCAAAATAAGCAGAATATGATAAGTTTGTGAGCTACACATTTACAAAAAGAGTTGTATGGTATTCTCATGCTCTAATAACAATAACCAACCTACCATCTCACCTGGAAATGATAAATTTTTATTTCATCTTCCACTTAGAGCTATTAAAAACTAAATTCTGAAAATTGCTTCAGTAACTTCAGAAGCTGCACCTACTTGAGTATGGATCCTTCTGGAAATATTTTAGAGGTCTAATTCTCCCAGTTGACAAAATTACAGTGTCAGCTGCAATTTTCATAAACTGGAATCAACAAATACCTGCAGCATCCTTCTTCAGTTTTTTATTATGGCAGCTGTTCTCAAAGTTGCAGTGAAGTGAATCATGGAGGCAGCAAAGCTACACAGGGCCTGATGAGAACTACTGCAACAAAGACTTCTAGATTAAATAAGTAGGTAGTGAATTTCAGCTAGTTTTTTAGGTCTTGGCTTATAATATATGGCAACCAGCATAGGGGCTCATGGCAGGGAAGCATGATAATAATTAGATTACTAGAAAAAGTAAATGGGTTCAGTAAGATAACAAACACAAGGATTTCTGGCAGAAGATCTGAAGGGAGGTGTTTAATGTTGTTATCCCCTCTTCTCTCCTTTAGAAGTGGCAAGGCTTTGATCAGTTTTACATAGGTGTGAGGTTAAAGAATTTGCATATTATGAGATTTCACAACATTGTATATTCTTTTTTTCTAACTCTGCAGCTACATACATATGATATCTTCGAGTTTTGCTCTCTTAAATACGTGTTACACGAACACACAGATACACACATATTTTCATGATATGTTCTCTGTGATCATTAATAAAGATGAGTGGGGCAGAGGAGGGGGAGGAGGGGGGGAACCAGGCCTCTGCGTTTACCGAAAGTGTCTCTAAGGCTATTGAGAGATCACTCCAGCCAGCACTGCCTGGTGCTGTACAGAACGACCCTTCTCACACCCGTGCCGGTGTATGGCACATATTCTCACTCACCCACAGAGTTGGATAGCTCGTGCGTCACCAGAGACAAAGAACTCAGAGCGCTCAGTCAGCTGGATATTCCAGAAGTTTATTCTGAAGGGTTCCAAGGTGAAAGAGGAAGAGAGACCCTCGTTGTCTATATTTATAGGGATAGCTGGAGGGTCAGGTAAGAGGAGGCGGGGGGGAACATCACAACCAATGGGGAGAAGGAAGGGATGGGATCAGGGGTTAGGTTACAGCTGGGGGGATTTACATAATTTGGGGAGGGACCATCGTGTTCTCCAGGGGGTAGACTAGGATGTCTCCCACCAGTGAAGCCCTGCTGTACTGGAACCACTCGGCTCCCCAGCAGTTCCTGAGGTGGTATTATCCACCACAACAGATGAGCATTTGGTTTTTCCCACAAACCCTTGGGAAGTGGCTGATGGGAGCAATCTCCTGAGTCTGGAAGGCTGGCCTATTCTTGATCTTGAAGAATTTGTACTATAGCACTCTATGAATAAATATTTCAATAATCCAGAAAGTAAGGTTAACAGAAGTTCACTCTAGAGTACCTTTTAGCAGAGCTCAGAGTCCTGAAGTGATTTGAAACTATTTCTCTCATACCAAGAATAAGTACTTCGCTGTCTCATGTATGGCATCAAACAGAAGGTTTTATATACAGCACTTTATTTTTCATGGATATTAGTGACTTAACCCTGCCTAGTTTCTTCAGTCTAAAATAATTCTTAATCTACATTGTGGGGGGGTATGTTTTAAGGAAAAACAAATCTTTCTCAATGAGCTCAGAGAAAAAATTAAATTACCTGGCTTGTCCTAGTGATAGCACAACTGTGCTATCAGTTGTGTTGTGAGATATGAAAGTGGATAATTTAATGAATGTAATGTACATGATTTCTACTTACCTCAGCTGTTTTACCAAATGTATCCATTTAGCATTAAAATAGATAAATAGCATCTCTTAAGTTAGTACTGTGGGACAGGGTAACAATGAGTCACACTCATCCATGTTTTTCCTTGTGACATTTTATATGTCTGGGTATGTTCCTACACTGGCTAAAGTCCTACAATGTACTTCATCTTTATTATTGGAAAATAATCTGAAAACACTGAGTGCTGTAACCCCTGGGAGCAGGAGAATATCAATAGCCAGAGAAGAACAATCTGCATGCTTGCAATACAAAGAAGGATATATTGATTGTGGGGAGTTCACCCAAATTAATTGTGCCAGCCAATAAGAAGACACCATCAATTACTTGCTGAGCTTGAAAAAAATTGGTGTTATGAAAAACAGACTTCTCCAAACAGTGGAGTGAAATAAAGTGCTTGCATGTGGAAGAAAATTGTAGTCAAACATAAATAACTGTGAAGTATGGCAGATATATAATTGTTTAAAACAATTTTGCTTTATTAAAATATTATAAAATTGAAGGCAGAAAGGAAATTAATTAATAAACAGGGAATCAAGTAGTAAGTAAAAAAATGTGCATGTATTAGAAGTTTATGTATAATACAAAGTGTTGCAGTGTGTTTGTAGCTTTTGGAGCCGAGAGACCAGCCGCAGAGGGCAATGGTGAAGGAAGAGATAAGGAGTCGACCTGGACTGTTGAGATTATGGAGACTTGTAGAGACCAACCATGAGCCCCTGCGGCTGGGAGATTAAACATGCATATCAGCAAGAGAGTATTGGCTCTGCACTCTTCCCCGCCCCCATTTCATATATGGTTTATGTTCCAGAAGTTTCTGCTTGGTTCAATGTGTTATTGGTTTCCTGAGTTTGTACCCTCCTCTGCTGTAAGTCTATTGGTTTGTACCCCTTTCCTTCTCTCCTCTGGCTTTCCCTGGTTGGCTCTTCAGAGCTAACCACTCCCCTTTCCCTTCCCTTTTAATCCTCTGCACCCCTTTGTTCGGGGTTCACAGTTTTGGGTTTCCTGCCCCTCTTCGCTGCCCCCAGACCTTCACCTGTGGACCTTAATAAATTCCCTGGAAATCCCAGACTGCGTTCCTACATTTCTTTTGCTCCCCCTTGTCCCCTGGCGAGCTTCTGTCCACCGAGCTCAATGCCACTCCAGCGTGCTCCACCGCCTTGGTGCAGCCCGGGTCATGTCACGGCGCAGCCGATCGCCTTTCAGTGCGGCACTGGGGCTTTTGGCTGATTTGGGCGTGCAACAAAGCAAGATGGAGAAAACTGAATCAGAATATCTAACTGCTGATTGTTTTGACGTCTCTTGAAATGAAAAGAAGATTTGATGATGACTGAAAGCATTGAAGAACAAAAGCTGAAAGAAGCAGGAATGATTTCCTATGAAGAAAGAAGACAGCTTATTTTACAAAAATTTAATATAAACATAGCCAAAAGAGGCACTAAAGGCACTTTCTGCTTTGGAGAAAATGGTGAAAGATAGAGATCAGTTAAAAGAAAATGAGACAGAGGTTACAAGCTGAATTAGGCGTTTCCATGAAACAAGAGCTGGAGGAAAATGTTGACATAGTAAGTGGGCTCTGGAAACCCTATGCAATGAAAGGTGAATGCAATAAACATCATACATGGTCATCCTAGTCACTGTCAGATTTCTTTATTATTACTACACACTGATTTACCAATCCCACCTTTGTTGGAAGAGGTGCCTCTGCCCACCAAACACCTGCAAATAGTATAAAAACAAATTGAGCTGTAATACCAAAAAATTGTTTCAGCTGTCAGCTCAAAAGCTGTTGCAAAAGAGACATTGTTTAATCTAAGATTAATTCATAATTTGTTCATGCTCTATTTGCTCTTGAAAACAAAACCAAAACCCCTGCAGCAAAGATATATAGGCAGCCAAACAAAAGCCTAGATAGAGTTAATTTGCTCCTGGTTAGTAATTTAGTTTAATTTCACATATCAAGTTTTGTATTCAGTGTCCACAGCAGTACAATTCCAGTACATCAATCTGTTTAATAATACCAGACCTCAGAATAGGCTTGGATTTGGTGTGCCCTCTAAAGAAAAATTTAAGGAATTTGATTTCCAAGCAGCTCAGTAACAGGCCATCAGCAGAAAATTAAGTTTCTCAAAAGTTATTCCTTTTACAGTGTTATCCCTAAGCATGGGAAATTTCCCATTTTCATAACTGAATTTTCATTTGAAGCCATTATGGACAGTTCTGCAAAAGAAAATTTAATCCAGTTTAATATTCTATGACAAAAAGTATTAATTCATCTAAAACAAGACCAAAACACTCTAGTATCATATGTTATACTGCAACCAATGCCAAAGGCAGAAAGAGATAAAATATAAATGTAATGCTTTTAAAAGTAATTCTTTTAATCATATAACTTTTATGCAATCAGCAGAAAAAGTATTTTTACCAAGCATTCTTTGTCTTAGAATTTGATCTGTGTTATCATGACGAGGAATTCAATTATACATTGGAACATTTGTTTCAGAAAAATCAGAAGGATTTGCACTTTTTGAAATACATCTGGAAAACAAAAATACATACCAACTTCCCATCACCAAATGAAATGCCTTAGAAGACAGTATGGGATACCAACTGCAACTTGTAGAAGTTAAACTATAACAATTTTTCATTTTGCAAAATACATTTGTATTCTAGTCTCTCAGACCAGTATAGATGTAACTGTAAATCTGTGAAATAAAAATATTACATTAATAGCAACAGGTAACTACAATAAATTCCAAACTACTCCAGTGTTTACCTTAATAAAACTATTAATAATGACAACAAATAATTGTGTAGCACTTCAGCATGTGAAAAATGGATCACATGATCTTACACTTTATGACATCTATGCTTTGACAGATCTTTGTATTCCATAATACAACATGGCTAAAGCAATAATGTTCTTTCCCACTTAGGTATATCTTCCTAGATATAATGTTTCTTCAGGCATCCATCTTGTGGAAGATATAGATGAGAAGAATGCAATAGATCTGTGAACAGGTTTGGAAAAAATCACTCCTTATTAGGAAAAGCAAGCTGCAACAGCAGTGAAAGCAGACATAAAATTTACAGGCATCAAAACTGACAAAAGCATGAGGATACAAGAGAGAACCTCAATGTACAGTATGATTGACCCTCACGGAAAAAACAAATGGGAAAAGGTTTCATATTCAGACAGAATTTTCTGTGTTTCAATTTGTGCTGTGTTTTTCTAGTCTTTAATTGACTAGACATCACTGGCAAGAGTCTATTAGGGAAAATAACAATAATTTTCTCAGTGGGAACAAGAAGATACAAAGTACACTTCTATGACAGAATTAGAGTGATAAAGGTAACCTTGATAGGGAGTGAGAATAAGACAACACTAATAGATGGATTTAGCCCAAGAACAGCACTGAGTTTACCTAGTCTGCTTCACAGTCTATAAAATAGATTCTTCTTTGTTGAGTCCTTGTAAAGCCATAGTTTCAGCCTTGTCTCAAATTCTGGGCACCATACTTCCAGTGCCTATCAGCTGAAACCAACCATGAGGACAAAAAGAATGGTGAGAGGTCTATTGGTCAGGCCCTCTCAGGGACAGCTTACCCTGAGGTAGAGACTACAAGCAAAAGAGACAGCTACAAGATTATATCCACCATACACACAATGCATAAATATATTTTTTTCCTAAAGAGATTTGTTCTTCATGCCTATGGCAGACAGAACTAGGGTTAACACTTTTGCATTGCAGCAAGGAAGATTCAGATTGGATATCAGAAGAAATGTACCTTTTGCAAAGGCAGTGATGCACTGTATTAGATTACTCTAGAAAGCATCAATCTCCAAAACTGGAAACATGTGGAACTATATATTAGGAATGACATAAATATGGATCCCTGGTGATCACAGTCTAAATGACCTCTCAAAATTCACACAGTATTATGAGCCTACAATATTAAAATTGAATAAACATGCACTTATTAATTATACATGCATTTAAATAAAGCTAATCTGTACTGATTTAAAAATAAATTAAGATACATCAATTTATCTCTTGACAAAAATTAAATGAAACACTGCTTAAGCAGAGGAAGGACTAAAATGATTATGGACCCTTAAGAGTAAAACATAAACCTGGACAAAATTCAGGAATTATGTGATGTTTTTGTTAAGATATGAACTAGAAATAAATTCCTCCCTGAGGAATAGAATAATAACTGGATTCAGTCCTTTGTTGCAGAATTAAAGCAACACTGCTGTGTTGTTGATGCTGAGAGAGTATTTTAAGATTCCTTAATCTATTTCTTCCTAGATCTATGATTTATGACATCCAAGGACTGACCTTTAAATTTCCACCCTAACAAGCAGGTTTATTTGCACTCCTTGGTAATAAAAAATAAAGGCCTCCAGGCCAGTAAGTAAGCTTAACTTCTTTAAGCATACCACATTGTCTCAGATACAACCTCCTAGAATTTGTGACAAGCAACAATATTTGAGGTCTAACTAGTTTCTAGTCTTCTAAAACAAATCTAATGTATACTGTCTAACGTACCTTATTTTGCAGCTTAACAACTATTTTTAAAGCCGGCAGAGAGCTACTGTTCTGAATCAAAGTGACTTCTGAAATGCAATGCAGCTAAGAAAAACATAGAATTATATTTTCGCCAGCATTGCTATGAAATAAGGATATCTATTAATCTCAGTTTTTCAAGCACCATGCTTATCAATTGCCTTTCTACTAACCAACTGCAAATGTCAAAATTTCTCCTATTATCTCTTAAGAAATATGAAATTGAAATTAATGGGAGCATTTATTTAAATTAATTTTTATATAGAGACTGGACTTCCACAAGATAGATATTATAAACTTCGAGTCTGGGATATGGGGACTTGAAATCCATGTGTCTGCAAATATATATGTCCACATACACATGGACTTCTAGCAGAAGAGAAGACAACATTTTATTTTCTCTTTAGAAATACCAAGTTGTGTTAATGTCACATCAGAATTTCATGAAAGTCATTTGATTAGATGTATTTCTCTAAATTGTTGTAAAAGTCTGTATTGTTTTATGTCAGTTACTGGGGTAGAGACACCTCCTAGAGAAATCTACGTTTTGCCCCCAAATCTTCACTTCTGCTTTTAACTTAATGAGGAAAGAACTTGAGCATAGTTCAAAGCAATTGACAATGTAAATTTATGGTGATTCATAAGGCATTCATATGGTGATTCTAGCTAGAACAAGAGGTTTTCAGCTAGTTGTTGCATCAGATTCCCATCTATGTCTATAAAACACAAAAAGGACCATAAAGCCCCTACTCTTATGAGTTATATGATTTTACAGGCTGTGGCCTATTTCCCCTTCTTTAGCAACACTGATGGGCAGGTAGCCAGTGGGCAATGGAGAACTAACAGATGGGGAGAAGACCTCTCATTTCTCTCTGTGAATACCGACATTAGGAGCAGGTTGAATTACACTTCTAAATCTAGATTCACCACTTCAGCCCAGAAAAAGCCAAAGCTGCATCACTGGCTAGGTTCACAGTAAATTTGAGTGATGGTCTTACCCTTACTATATCAACTACCTTTCTGAAATTCATACATTTTATAAAAGAAAAAAACGTATATATAAAAACCCCAGAAGATAAAAGATGTTAAATCCACTCATGCATACAAAATAAAATACATTATGAGTGCTAGTATTACAGACAATAAACCAAAACCACTTGACACGACTGTTCAAGTGCTTGCAATTTGAACAATTGCTAATATAATTACTAATATATTACTATTTCCAATTCAGCATATTCATTGATTCTGCAATTGTGTAATATACTAACATAATTTAACACAGATGAAACAACACACTTTTCATTAGTTTCATAAAGGGCTAAAGCATTTTGGCAAAGTGAAATCCAAATTATAATTATAGTAGGAACAAAAGAAAGTGAAGGAACAAGGAATATTTTTCCCAAGATGATGGCTTACCTATAGAACTTTGTGCAAAAAGCAACAATCTGAACAGACATCCACCATTCTGGTCTCAATATAGCAGTGAATTTTCAGAAAACTCATTAAACGAGGTTATCAAATCCATCAGAAGATGAATGTGTGTGTACCCTCATGCATTTAACGTGCCAGATTAAGACAATTTGCAAGAATGTGTGTTGAAAAATGAGTTAGCATTCATTCTAATTGAATCAATGGGTTATGGAAATGAAAGAAAAGATAACCAGCGCTGAGGAGAGGCAGCTGGGGGGATGCTCAGACCCCCGGGAGGCTGAGTCTCGAGAGGCGAGGGGCCACTGCCCAGTGGGCAGCGCAGGACCGGTGGAGCTCCTGAGGAGAGCAGAGCGCTCAAAGACCAGTTCGCGTTGTAGCAAGAAATGCAGTCCACTTGGTTAGTGTTCCAGAGGATTTATTAGGTAGCGGAGGGTAAGAGTAACGGAACGGAGGGGGTTGGAAACAGTAACCAAAATGGCCCCGACTCTCTCTGGGAGCGGGTTTTAAGGGAGCAGGCAGAGGGGAGGGGAAACACGAGGAAACCAATGAGGGCAGCGGAATTGGGAAGTGACATTGGTTTTACACAACCAGGTATAGGGGAAGGAGGGAAAACTTTTTCAAACAACAAATCAGGGATCAACAAGGGTACAGACAAAGGGGAAAATTCCAGAACATCGCCATAAATGGAACAGAGGAGGGGAGAGGTAGAACCAATCAACTTCAGCTCTAGTGAGCTCATGTCTCTGGGGGTAAGGCAATTTTCTTCACTCCCAGGACCCTATCTCTGGGCCGCTCTCTGCCCATTGGTCAGGGAGGTTTAAATGTGCTAGGGCGACTGCAACACAGCGCTTTCCACATTTGCCTAAAGTCTGACTGCAGTAGGAAAAAGCCTTTCCATATATTTAGGTCTTTAAGACACTAAATAACAGAAATAGATGATTTTGACTTGTAAATATGTGTATCCTAAATGTGACAGTGACATACAAACACAGGCCTAAAAGGAATTGGCAAGACAAAATCACTTTACTTTCAGACAAACATGTAATGTGTGTTTATTCCAGCAGGACCTTTGAATAAGAAGATGTTGGTCTCATCACTCAAAAAGTGCATTCCTGGAAAGTTGAAAAAAGATATTAGAGTTTGAGGATAAAATAGAGGTTCATTCAATGACTAATTAAAATGACAGAGGCATTCATCTGACTCATTGGTTAGTCACAGCACTGTAAGCAGTAAAAATAGTGTCTCATTAGTCCTTTAAACATTTTTTCCTTATTCCACCTGAAATTGATAGTTAATCACTTTCCTAGTGTACAGGAGGTACTTATTACACAGGGACAACTTGGAGAATAAAAAGTTTATAAAATGTCTGTCAATCTCTCCCACATGTTAGGAATGATTCATTTTAATGGACTCTGAGCAGCAGGGTGACTGAATGGAAGCCTGTAATTAACTTTTCTTCATGTTTTATTGATAGCATTTGCTGTTTTCTGAGATCTGATCATGCATCTTGAGCAATGTGCAAACCTATAGATCATGCTGTGCTAAGAGATCCTGGAACTGGGTGATATATGAAGAACTAAATAGATTAGATGGAAAATGCACTGCATCCCTTGTGATCTGTACACCACTTTCAATTCTCCTTTTTCTGCCACCTGTTTGATGTTGTTTCAGTCTCAAAGCACACTTGGCATTTAATATGAAAAATTGAAGTCAAAGTTCTTTTTAACTTTCTTGGGCCAATATTTACTAATATTAGTCACAGGCATGCTGACATGGAATAAGAAAAAATTGCATATTCTCACTTACAAGAAAACAAATCTGTACTTTGAAATGCTATAGACCTGACACTTCAGAGCAAATTTGGAGTTGCAGACAATTTGCAGTTACAAACTTGAGGAGAGATGAATGGGTGTGGATGAGCCTTCTGTTATTCTGGAAGCAAGTCACCCACAAACTGAGAAAAATATGTTGCTTTTTTTTTTAATATGGGTAATTTGGCAAAGCTAAAAACAAATTTACAAAATCCTAAAAGACCCTGGATTATTTAGAAGCAGATGGTGTGAAAGGCATTTGAAATCCCTCCTGTAAGCTGGGTTCTGCTTCATATACACAATATGAGCAGAAGCTCTCAAACTAGGATCTTTTTGGATGGTTTGGACCCCAGCCTTCACATCTGGTATCACATTCCTGATCCTATGGTACACTCCTATGATACATCCACTTTCGAAACTTCAGTAGCTTTCTTATCTGCAAAGCCTCAGTTAAAGGAGGTCCCTCTGGTGTGATAAACAAAGCAAATATTAATGGGGGGAAAAAATTACAGTGCAACAGCATAATTAGGGACTGCATTACAGACATGAAAGAAATAACTTAGAAATGCAGAGGCACAAATATTTCTGAATTTCCTACCTATTGAGTGGTCAATTTAGCATACAATGTACTCCTCCAACACTATTTTTATTCCTGTGCAGTTATTCAAATTGAGCCTTGGCTAATGATGAAAGGAGAGGAAGCAAATTGACAGACAACACTGTGTCACAGTCAAATCTAAAATTCTGACTATATGGAAGAGCCTCTTAATTAAAACCAAACTGAGAAAAGAAGTGATGGATAATGGAAAGTCTTCTGTCAGAAACACTGGTTATATTTTGGTTTCACTGACAAACCTGTGTGGACTGAAACACAATTTTGTCTATTGGCAGCCACAGGAAATCATAAAAGCATGACTCATGTTTTAAAAACTCATAGACTGGTTGAACAATCACAAAGTTTACAGAAAATTTTACATTTTCCTATCTTCCTTTTGTTATTCAGTTTTAATAGTTCATTTAATTAGCATTTCCAAGCATTCTTCTGTCAATATGACAGGCAGATTCTCATGCAACTGCTTGATTCTGTGAGTGAAGTGTTTGTGACAATGCACTAAAAAATATGAGCCTTGAAATGAAATCCCAAGATGGAAAACATTGCTGCAGTCTTATACTAGTTTGAAATAATTTTTCTTGATTTAGCAAAATCATTAGGGAATTTTTGCTCTACTCTTTTCAATAAACAGTTCCCTAGTTTGACAGTCTATGCTGTTTACAGTGACTTTTAATAGCTATCTATCAATAGCTCATCCTTTCAAACAATTTAAAAGTCACACAACCATATATGTCATTCAACTTGTATTACAGTCATCTACTGTGAGTTATAAAGCACTGAACATTTCCTGTGAGACAAAACAACTTACACAATGAAGGCCAAATCTATTTTGAATAAATTACGAACTTCATGCAATGAGTTATTAAGTGATAGTAAGAGTTAGTAAGAGACTGGAAGATTAAGCACAGGTTTGCAAAACAAGAAAATCTGAATCCAAAAAATTCTGCCTCTATCCTAACTTTGACCCACATCTTTAAAATTAATTTTAAAAAACCCAATTTATTAACCAAAAACAAAACCAGAAACAAATATACATATTTATTTGTGTACCTTTTTTTTAGTTTAAGGACAGTTACAGCTAATGAATAAGCACCTTCCTCACCCAGGCAACACTAAACCAGATGCTAGCACATAACTAACTCTCATTGGCTTATGCAGACATTATTCCAAAACCCCTGCACAGGTTGGTCATAATGCTGAAAAAATAAGACTTTTTCCCATAAGGTTCTATTCTTGGTATATTTCTCATCAGAATGAAAAATGCCGGGTTTTAAGCCAAATATCAAGAGAACAGAGATGTGTCTGACTGTGGTTAATAGATGGAAGTCAGAATAATGTTAGTAGGTTACTTTTGACTAAAAATTTAGTTAGACGCTATTATAAAATTTTCTAGGCTGCAAATTGAAGGAAAAGGTTATTCAAATTGGTTTCTGTGACTGAAAAACATAGAACAAAATGATCTCCCATTTGGCCATTGAGATTTTTTTTTTTATTAAAGGAATATTTCAAATAAGTCCAACTCCCAAAGTGTTCAAAAAACAGTTATTGTATATATATATATATAGTATATATATATATACACACACACACAGATCTTTTGAGTTATTTTATTTTGAAACCTGTGTATCACAGAACAATTACTTGTACTGATCTGTCATGTGCATCCCTTAAAATGAAAATAACCTTTCAAAATATACTTCTTTCTGTAACTTTTTTCAAACTTCCCTTTCAGGAATGCTTTAAAAGCAGTCAGTGTTGTCGTTTTTTCTATCCCTTCTCCAACCCACAACCATTTTCATTTCTATATGGAAGAAATAAGGGAGATGCTATAAGCCATTCCAGTGTTTCTTAGCTGATGCATTTGCCAATTAGTGCACAAAACATCCTCTGAGAGCAATATTTAATTACTGCAGATATTTAGATGATATCGTGAGATCCCAGCCAAGCCTCAAATATTTTTCTTATTATTAGCCGACTCCTTCTGAAAAGCAGGGTCTCTAAATTAAAGAAATGCAGTGGATAAAGTGTTATTTTTTTGCTGCCATAGGCAAAAAGATTTTCCTCTATGAGTTTGTGTCAAATAAAAAGCTTAGTAGGCCACTAATAGCCATGACCTATGGTAGCCTTGCTGTACTGTGTAAGTGAACTGTTTCCTTTTCTAACTGTCCAAGCTTGCCGCTGAGAATCATCGGTCAGCACATGGTAAACAAGTCACCAATCACCCAACAGCTACTGCACTCTGGGCTGCAGAATGAAAGATCTCTTCCCTAGCTTGAACTTTTGGACCTTGGTTTTGACCCTGTCTGAACTTCTGTTGTGTTAACAAATGATTTTGATGGTACAGGTGTGAATCTACATACAGGCCTGGTGAGGGAAACACATCAATAAGTAATTACTAAACTAAGTCAGATTGCTTGACCCAAGCACGCAAGCTCTCCAAATTTATTTCCTTCTCCCCCTTCCATACCGTCACTGCAGCTTTAATTTCTCCTTCTCCTCCATGAATCCATTTATACTGATCGCATCAGTGCTCTTGGCAATTTATTTAATATTTCCAGATTTCTTTGCATGAAATAGCTCTGCTGGAATTCCTATTTCTAATTTCATTTTGTTTCCACTGTTTTTTTCAAACAGCAGGTTACAGTTAATTAAAATAAATCTGAAAATAGATACATTTAGTATAGGAAGTATTTGTGAATTGATACATTTTTTTTCTTTAGCAATGTTTTGAAACTGTATGTTATTAATGAAGTAGCACAAATAATTACCCTAAATCTCATATTCAGGTAATTACAAAAATAAAATGAACATCTGTTATTACAAGTGCATAATTCCAAGTCATAATGTGCAGGTTAGGGGTTAACACAAGCAAATTGGACATGGTACATAAACACAAGATTAATTATTTTGTGGTAGTCTAATTAGGTTCCAAGTATTATGTTAATTATAATTTATATCAATTCAATAATTAAAGAAAACAACGTTTTTCTTTGGTTTTCTATGCAAAATTTTCTGTGTACCAAATTATTGTGTGTCAGCTAGGGTGGCACTGGACCATAAATCTGGCAGCAGTGACAATCTTTTTAAACTCTAAGAGAAAGCTTAGCCTATATGCTAGATTTGACAGAAATATTTTGTTAATTAAATGGGGTCAAAAGTAAACAAGATCAAGTTAAACAGGACATAAAAAATTCACTTTTTTGTCTGTCCAAAAAATTAAATGAAATATTTACTATCTTAAAGATACTGACTTAAAGTGTTACTTTGCAAAATTAAAATGGAATGGGATAGATTCTCTAAGGACAACCCTGGAACAAAAACAGAAAAATCCTATCATATGAATACATGGCTGAAAATAACATTTAGAAATATTTTATGCATTTCCTTTCATAAAAATACTTTTTTTCTGTATCTCCTTTATAGAAAGAGAGAGCTTTTTAAGAACATTTTAGATTCTGACATACATATAGACATAATCTGAATGTGCTGGCAGTGAACATGAAGAAATTTTGCTAGGACATCACCTGAGTAGTCTTCTCTACCCTCACAGTTAGAAGATTAATCCTAGTATGTAATCTATCTAAATTCCTCAATTAAATCAATTATCCTTGCTTCTGAATATCACAGATTTGTTAAAAGTGCAGGGGTGCAGCCTATACCTTTTATAGCTATAATTAAAAATTTTAGCTAAATGAAATCAACATCATAACAATCAATATCAACATAACTGATATATCCTGTCCAATCACTTAAATATATAGAGCAGGCCCTTTCAAAAACTTATTTTATGGTGATTTCACCTCTGTCTGCAATTCCTAACAGAAGATCTTGTCCATTCAATTTCTAGAGTAGGTTTTTGGTTGGTTTGTTTGTTTCTTTGCTTCCCCAGTTTTCCATTAAATCATGAGACCCCTTTCAACCTGGCCTTGAATACTTCCAGGATGGGGGCATTATTAACAATCTACTGTACATTACTATTGTATTTCAGTCCTATATCTGCTTGAGACACCTCATGCATCTCCAATGTTACAAGTTGCCTATATCTAGCCTACTGAATTATGACCTGATGCGGCAGGGTCCGGGGGAGCTGCACAAACTGGCTCCCCCCCGGAACCGGGTCCCTGGTCTGTGTAATTCCACCGGATCCGGGGCGTGTGACCCCCGGGGTCCCGCGCCGTGGCGGCAGCCTCCGAGCCACAGAGATTGAGCAGGAAATAATAGTGGGACGAAGAAACGAACTGGAACTCCATCTCTGTTCTGCCAGGGAGGTTTATTTGTGGTAGGGGGAGATGGTTACAGGGAAAGGAGAAGGGGAGGGAAGCAGGGGCGGGGTAGAGGCTGCCAGCGCAGAGATGAAAGACCTCTCTCTGAGGCAGACACTGGCTTTTAAGGGAAAGGAAAGGGTCAGGGCTGGCTCTCTCTAAGCCAGTCCCAGGAGGAGGAAGGGAAAATTGGCAGAGGGTATACACCAATAGCTTTCAGGAACAGCATGATGCATATTTCAAAATGAACCAATAGCATACAGGGTAGGGAAACAAAGGGAGCACATGGAGATCTGAAAATTGCATTACTACAATGACCAAAGCACAACTTCTTTTCTTTTGCTGAATTATCTAATTCTTGCAAAATTTTGGACAGGCTTGACCCATGTTCAAGATTCAATAGCCAAAAAATAATTGGTATTTCTATTTGTAGCTGTTGTATCCCCAGTTGTATCCCCAGTTTCCAAGCAGAATGCAAGCTGGCCTCCAGGAAATTAAGTCTCTTTATCAATAACTTTGCATCATAATTCAGGATAGCACTTCAACAAAAGCAGTTGAGAGAAGTGAAATTCAGATTCTTCATTTAAGGACATATTTCTTCACCTTGCTCATCTGAATGCAGTTGTAGTATAAGTCCTTTTCTGACAAGATAACATGCTACTACCTATCTCCATTATATTACTATTTTCTTCTTGTGTGTTAGCACCAAAAACTGTGGAAAAACATCAGCAATATTGTACATGATATTTTGAAAAACATTCACTACTTTGTTGTTACATGAAGATTATTGATATTGTCTAGTCTTACATCGAACCCTTTTCCAATCAAAGAATCTAGAATATATTAAAAATGTTCTTTTAAACATCTTATAGTTCAGTTTATACAAAAAGACTGTTAATGGGTGAATGAAAGTGTTTTGCCACTGTCTGTAATGAGTCCATTAGAAAAACCAAGCCAAGTGGAACAAGAGAAACCTTGCTTCCAAGATTAAACACAAGAACATGTTTCCCAGACTATGGTACAGGACTTGTATTTATATTCTAGATGCCAGATGAAAAATGCCTTCTTAAATTATTTGTCCCCTATACAAATACATTCTGCTCCGTTGGCCTTTGCTGGCCTTTGAAGTCTGAACCAGCTATGTAGAAAATTCAAGCACCTATTTTAGGGTCCCTCGCTTAGACTTAGTCCTAGTCCAGTTCTTTTCCATAGAACAATTCAAAATGTGACAGAGAGAAAAACTTGCTCCTGATCTTTTGATTACACTGGAAAATAGTTGTTTTTGCCAATTTACTTATGCAGCATTTCTGAGTTCTTTCCTCCTGTTGAGTCTCTGACAGGAAAATACCCCAAATTAGATTGCAGATGTCCTCTGACTTCTGTCCACTCCTTCCATCCTTCGCATCCACAGATGTGCCAATTACTGCTGAGTCCTCTTATAGTTACTAAACACAGAAGATACCAAAGCACATTGTCAGAAATTGTGCAGAGGTCTGGCTGCTGAGCTGGCATTGAAATAGAAGAGGAACTCTAAGTACTGAGACTGGAAAACTTTTATTCCTGAATCAGACCAGAAGAGAGAGATGATGCTTCGCTGTAAGAGCAACCCAAAACAGAGGTAGAACTGAGCAGATTCTTTACAGATTGTGAGACAAATCTTTCATATGTATTATATGGATTCTTCCTTTGCAGGGGAATATTATTTATCATTGGCATCCCTATTTTTTGTCCCAAAATGAGTTTATCTGCTACCATAATCTGTACCAACCACCATAGTCACTAACACCAGTTTTTTGATTTAATGGTTGATTGGCCATTGGTTGCTATTTAAAATGGGTATGTGCAGTGCAGAACTAGTATGTAGCTGTCACAGCTAACACTGCCTGCCACTCCTTTACCATTCAGTCCGCCACATCAATTAAATGACTCCTTAAAATAGAATATTTTGAATTTATATGGAAATATGTATTAAAATTAAATGTATATAAATAAAATAATATGTATTAAAATTGCTTGAACATAATCTACAATGATGATTCTAAATATAATATTAGGTTTCAGAGAAAAAAACATTCAATAATAACTGTACACTGAATGTCTCAGGTAAAAAGCTGCATTGTTTATACTACCATGAAGTTCTGTAAAGATAGAACAAAAATCCAGATTTTCTTTCTATCTTTGGGCCAATACACCTGCCGTAACATAAGGTACATTGATCATATTGTTCTACAAAAATATATTTTTAGTACATTAAATCCCAGGCTCGCAGGGATTCCACGTTGGTCCATAGTCAATATGCTATGAAAAACACAACTTAAATCTTAGTGCTGAATGCCTGGGCAATTTCATGTTTTATCATCCAAATATTTCAGAACTGTGGGAGTCAAGGCTTACAAGGACTTTAAGCTTTGTGCTATTTGTGCAAAAGGAAAGAAAAATAAAATGTCTTAAAATGAATCAAACTTGTGAATAATTACAATAATGTGCATTAAAGCTTATTATCCATATATTTCCTTTGATTTGTGAATTACAATATTAGAGTGATCCCTTTCATGTGTTACTTCATCATTAATAGCTCAATTAAAATTTACCTTATTAATTTTCCTCTTTTGAGAAACACAGTGAGGATGAATACCTTGGGATGCTTTTCATTATTGTGTGATGAAATAACATGTTAACCCATCATCAGAAGTGGTTTGCCTATTATAATGCCTGATGGGATTAACCAATGAAGAAGTTTCACTGGTTACTTTGGTTTCATTGTACACAAATGAAATCATTCCTTGCAGAAGTACATTGGTATAAAAACCATGTTTTTCATTTTTCACCAAAGGCAAAATCATTCCTGTTGGTGGCTGGATGCCCAAGAGAAAAGGGAGGAAGCAGAAGGCACTGGATGTATTGGTGGTGTCCAAACTAGGAAGAAGGTGTGTTCATGTTTCACAGCCCTTATCCCTCATGCCAGGCAGAATATCTCACACAGTGCACTGCAGATCCACTCCTGTATAAACAGACATATTTCCTTTAAGAAGAAAGGGAAGAATGGAGCATTTCAAGACCTAAGAGCAGGAAATTGCTCTCTGATAATTCAGTTCAGACATTTCTCCTGAATGGTGATGCACCAAAATTCCCCTGAAATTGTGTCTCCTCAGAACATGCTGATAGGATGGAATTAAAAAAAATTCTTTTGCATACTTATGGAAAGAAAATAATTTTGGATGATGAAAAAGTGAAAATTAGATTCATACTCTGAATCACTGCTAGAGGACCTGTTTTGAAAGGATCCAGAGCAGTAGCCTATGTCTACATACTCAAAACTGCTCCGTGCAGCATGGTCTCTCTCATCACCAAATACAGAGGAAGCCTAAAGGTACTTGATTCCCTGAGCTAAAGTGACCATTTGTGAATATCAAGCCCTATCACTTGATATTTAACTACAGTTCCAGAGTTAAGGTAAAATTTAAAAGATGAATTGTCCATACTCTCCTACCTTTGATAAAACTGAAATTTGTTGTCAAGGAAACAAGAAGAATGAAATGCTTCCTAAAAAAATTAAAGAATGCCAGAAATCCAGAAATGAGAGAAATTAGTTGGCTGGTTTATTACTTTCTTTGTGCTCAATGACTAAGCTTTTGAGATCCTGCCTATGATATGAGGACATATCCACCTAGGTCTGTTAGGTCTTCATGATGCAAACACGCCTGACAGCACACTGTGCTTGTTGTCTATGTGAGAATCCACTGTCTTCACATGGATGATGTAAACCTTGTTTTTTCCTTACTCCCTGGACTATTTTACATAGTGTTCTATAATTAAAAACTATCTAATGCTTACTTTGCCTTAGGATCCCCATCATAGATACAAGCATCCACTGTTGGGAAGATGGAGACATCAGGGAGGATACTGAGGGGGGTTTTTGTTAACTTGCTTCCTTCAAGTGTTATCACAATTATGCTTTTATAAGTTATTAGTGTTATGAGAGATGTCATTAGAACACATAACAATGTGTGATGGTAATTGTGCCATTAAGGTCTCTAGTGGAACATTAATTATTGATCTTTGCCTCAAGAGCATCAAAATGTTGCATTAGAGCTGCAATGAACTGTTCACCTTACAAGCATTCAACTGAACTATGTCATTCAAAGGTGACAAGGTTTAACTCTGCTGCTGTATTCTGGGCACTCTAAAGACTGCAGGAGAATTGCTAACACAGCCAAACCTGCCTAATAAAATCAGGATATCTGACATAAATAACCTTATTTTTGGACTGGATATTTTTAAACTCATTCTCAATTTCTTAATCCTTGTTCTCCTGAGTTCCCTTGCTTCCTGCAAACCACGCTTTTAGCAACAGGGTCTGGGAGAGTGTTTATCACCCTTCTTAAGTGAGTGGCACTCTGATCAGTTCTGTTAATATCATTCAGGGATGAAAGAGCCTTACACATAAAGTCCCAGATTTACAAGCCTGTAGCTCTCCCTGGTAGGAGTTCTACCACAAGTAATTAGTGGTATCCCTGCAGTGATATGGGCTGAGATAAGTACAAATGTGGCAGAACCACATTCAAAATAAATCACTAGGAGAAAGTAAGGCCTCCTCCTGCTGCAGTGCCACCAGAAAAGCCTCTCTTCTTGATTTTTTTGAATTTTGAAGTTCCCCTCATTAATCTGAGCTACTGAAGAGTTACACCCCTGCTGACAGAGAAACCGGCTGGTGTGTTGTTTTGCAATGTGATGTGACATAGCATAGCCATCCCACTCCAATCCCTGCTTTTCATAAGCATATGCCTTACTGTTAGCATTGCCAACTGACACATGGTAGGACTAGAAAAATACTTTATGTATCTATCTTTTACCCACCTGTGACTACATCGAATCTTGTTTAACCCTTTTTCCTCTGTCTCCCTCATTTGTGTCTCCTATAGAAAGCACAAAATATTCATTTCTGCCTCCTATTAAGTTTGTGCTGACTTTGAGAAAGCATCTTTCCACTTCTGGTCATTCTTAAACCTAACAGACTACAGACTGTACTCTTCACATTCACAGAAGCATAGTGTAGAAAAGTAATTTTTCAAACTACACTTTTCTTACTGTAATTGCCTTTTCTCTGACATTTTTCCCCTTGCTGACAACCATTAAAAGAGTCCTCACTGACTGATGTGGTCATGTTGGTCAAACCTGGCCCTATGGATAATGCTATGGCACCATGCTTTAGTCTGGGCAGGTGAAGAGTAAGTCCAGAGGGCTGGAAGATTAATTTTCTTAATGTTAGCATCTTCAAATTGCAACTGCTCTGTTTTGGGACAGTGCTGTTACTACACTGTGGCAGGTTTTCAACAAACCACAGCAATCCATAGTAGTAGAGAGTTTAGTTCTGATACATTGCAGGATGAAGACTACATTAGACTGAGACATACTAAGGAAATTAAAGAGATATATTATTCTATAAAAATACAATCCTTATCCCTAAAGGGAATTTCCAACTCTATTTGACCTCCATAAATGTTAAAGGTTCAGATTCTTCTGGGTTGTTTTTTGGGTTTTTTTTTTTCATTATCACCATGACTGTTGAGTAAGGAATAGGTAAATTTTTGTTCCAGAGGGTCTCCAAGAGATTTGAAAGAAATAAACAAAAGAAAAAAATGCAATATCCTCAAATCCCAAATTATTTGAATAAACTCATGAATTATGAGCTATAGATTGTGAGCTGTCTGAATCAGATGTACTCTGTAGGTGAAATCACCATATTTTGCAAATGTCTGCATGTTGGGAAAAAGGTCTATGGACATAAAATCACATTGCTTGACTGGTACATGTTGGCAAAATCTCTACAACGGATACAGAAAACAAGAGGTTTTTCTAAACTTAGCCTTTGACCTAACAAAAGTAACGTGGCTTTTTTAACAAAGCTCTCTTTTTGCCACATATAATGCATCTCAGATAGGAAATTCTGTCAGTATTTGTGGACATAGAATACAGTGGTAAAAATCTGAGATGTAGATATTAGTATGTTAAACAGCCTACTAACAATCACATAGAGGACATACATAGGGAGAACGAAAAAAATACAGAATTCATGAGGCACTGGAAGAAAAACATATACGATTAAGAGGAGCCTTCCAGCTACTCTAAGGCCTGCCCCATATTTAATTTCATGATCTCTGATATCATCCGTAGCACAAATAATTGTACAATGAAAGAAAGCAAGATAAGCTTGCTATTACTTTCTTTCTAGATTCTGCTATTGTAACTGTGAAATAACACGATGATTTCAATGCAGAGAGAAAATTTCACTGAAGTTATTTCCAAAATTAAAGGTGTTGTCTAGATACCGCACAGAAGTGATATCAGAATTCATTTTCAAGGATTTAAATCTCCCATCTTTAAACTGACAGTTAAATCCAGCTCAACCTGAAAGCAGCCAACAGCCATCTGATGACTGTTCAATTCATGGAGTGAAATTACTTTAATTCAGTGTTGGACAATACCCAAATAAAATATGCATCTTCTCCAACTTGATGAGTGACACTTTCACTGATACTATCACCATTAAATCTTGTATTCTCTTAGACAGCTCCTCCAGCAATTGGCCTTTTGCCTGGTGAAATTGATAGGCATCAAAGTTATAACAATTCAACTATGTCCCCATTACTCTCTGTGCTTGTGGCCGCATCAAGCATCACTGCCTTTATTGGAGCTCTGAGAAAATTTAAGCCTTTCCCACATGGAGCATGTTAAGTGGACAAGCATCAGGTTGTATTTTAGGTCAAGTCTAACACATCCGATTTCCAGACAAATTCCAAAAGAAACAACTATTCAAGTGAGGATTTTGCATTTTAAAAGAATATTTAATTACTGGGCATTCTGCCATACCTTGAACAAATTTCCGCTCCTCTACTTGTTCCCCGTGGCTGTGCTCAGGAACTGGGAGTTGTAATATCGAACCACTGTAACCAACGGAAAATAAGCAAAGCCTAGCGAAATCCCTGAGAGGTCCTTTATTTTACCAGTGTTTAGTGCTTAGAGTAACTCACATCTAACACTTCATAGTTTTCATGACAGTGTCGAAAAAACATCTCAGTGTAAACATGAACATGTATCTACCTACGCATTTAGTAGCCTAATCTTTAATAATGGCACCTTGCTACTTTGCAAGACCAAATAATCATGTTTGCATGTAAAACAAACAAACAAACAAATAAATAATAATTAAAAAAACCCAGCCACTTCATTACTACCACATATCCACTAGCAGGCTCTGAACCAATATTAACCAGAATAAGTGTCAAAATACATTTTTCAGTACAGCATAAAAGTAGAAACAATGATACTGACATCTCTACTTTCATGGAGACACCCCAGGACCTCCAACTGCAAAGATTTATTCCTATACTAATGTCCTAATCCTCCTATATAATTCCTAAACATCTAATACAGTTTAAACAAAATCTTCTTCCCCCTGAATTTAATCTACTTTCAAGCAAGGAGTGTTTACAATCATCAAGACATATTTATTTAATGTTTTATTAGAATTTAAAAGGCAAACATTACCTGAAAATCACTGTTGTTGTCTTTGCTCTCCAGGAAACAGTAATTTATAGACTTCTTTAGATTTTGAATTCTGGAACCATAGTGGCCTCTATTGTTGTCATATTAGAATAGCATGTGTTGCAAGTGTAAATAAACCCTCTTTAGACATTTTTAAATTATTGAAAATTTATGACAATAGTTCTTGTAAATCAACCCATCACCCTGGCTCCAATTTACAGAAAAAATTTAAAGACATTCCTGTGATAATAACACTCTCACATAGCCATCTAACATCAGATAAGTCACAGACATACTAAGATTTGCTGTCAAGTGAAATTGGGTTCTGCTTTGAAAATTACAAAAGACGTAAGGCCCATAAAATTCTCATTGTGCTGAGAATATCAGGAAAGTCACATAAACTAAATGCAGTCTTTTTATCCTTGCTGATCAAATGATTGCTTGTGTGAAGATAAAAGATGAAATTGTGTGCAACCTCAGACATCAACAAACTTTGATTAGCTCATAGCTTTAATTTAAGCTTTTCCAGTGCTATAAACAGCTACATTAATAGAAAAATTGATGGGTTTTCTTCCAAATTAAGTTTAAACAAACTTAAAGTACAGGTATAAATCTGCTTTTGGGACTACATGTCCCTTTGTCAACTGGCTGTTCAAGAATCCCAGACAGTTTCTTTTGACATTTACCTATTTTTAGATTAATAAAATTAGGTAAGATGAATGTCACCCTAAAATATTAAATCTGATGTCAGTTTACTAAAAGCCAATAGAATAATCACTCCATAAAAAATACCCAAATGCAATTTATGTCAACACTCTATATACAAGAATGAATTTTCATTGTGAGAAAGTTAAGTACTATCTAATTTATTAATCAGTTTTGGCCTAGCACTGTCAGGAGACAATTAAAATGATGCACTGAATTTCAGTTCTATGACGTATTGAAGTCTGATATTAAATATTCCATTGAGAATAGACTAAAATGCAACTCCCTTGTTTCCTTTCCCCTCAGGAAGCATGACTGATCTTCCTTATTCTCACTACTACAAGGTAATTTATATTCCTTGTGTTGAACAGATGAAAAAATTATTTCTGTCCCAATTTTTGAGCCAAAAATAATCCCCATTATTATAATGTTGGCTTCATTAAAAAAAAAACAGTCTTTTGCAGAAAAGAAGGGGAGCAAATGTTCAATATTTCATATTATAGAGCATCAAATTATACAGCATATTATACAGCATCAATAGCATAATAAATAAAGGTCTTAGTGATCATATTTGCACCAAAGTGTGTATATATTTATTGATTGACATGTAGAAAAATAATTAAAAAGAAAAAATTATTTGTGGATGTAGTGAGCTTTAAATTTATGGGATTTTTTTATCAAGAGCCAAGGATGTGATGAATGAAGCTTGGGTAACTTAGACATAAAACTTAGAAAGGACACAAGCCTAACACAGAGTAATTGAAGATGTTGAGAGATCACTGTTCTCCTACCTCAGTGACTTTGCTGCAAATAGATGAGATGAATGCACTGTAAATAGGCAACAGATCCAAGCAGATCACTCTGCCAATCTCATATTTTCAATGGCTGAAAAAAAGGCTATTTTTATGTGAAATTCAGACTGCAAACTTTTCCAATTGCCACTCCTTTTCAACAGCAAAAAATAGTAACAAATACCAAGGCGGCGGAAACAGAACAAAATACATGTATGGGGTGCACGTATGAGGCACTTCCCTTTGAGAGATGTTTGCTCCCTTTCAGGTATCAGAGAAGAAAAAATTAAAGTAGCCTCTGATGGTAAGACTAACTGGAAGAGCAAGTCAGTAATAGTGCTAGTGTGTGGTTGCCTTTTGTCAACACCTTGCTGCTTACCCTGAAGGAAGGTGATATTGGGTAGTCAGACAATTCAGTAGAAACAGATTAAACAATTATTATTACTGAAATAAGCACTGAGGCTGTCTCCTAAAAAGCTATTTTTTTCTTGCCCTTCCATTTGATGGATGTGACAGAACTGTAGAGCACCTCTAGCTGAAAGGGACCTCAAAAGATCATCTGGTCCAGTTTTTGGGGGGAAAAGGGAACCTAGATGAGATTTTCTAGCACTCTGTGCACCTTGAAAACTGTAAGTGATGGAGTCTCTACCACAGCCCTGGGCAGGTTGTTCCATTGAATGATTGGTTTTGCTGTAAAAAATTCCTTCTTATATCATGATAAAACCTCTCCCAATACAAGTTACATCTATTTCCCTGTATCTTCTCCAGGTGGCTCCCTGTGAAAAGGGAGCCTATATCCTTTTTGCAGCTACCCTTTAAGGACTGAAATACCATTAAGAAGTCCTCTTCTAGACCTTCTCTTCTCCAGGGAAAAAACCCTGATTTCTTCAGTCTCTTCTCACAGGGCAACATTACCAACAATTGGTAATCTTTGGTCATCTTCATGGGCCTCCTTTGGACCTTCTCCAGTTGGCTTCTTCCTTGAATTGTGGGGACCATGACCAGGCATGGTGCTCCAGGTACAGCCTGAGAAATGCTGAGTACAATATGATGCTCTTGGCTCTAACTCTGTCAGGAATGTCCCTGCGGAAACAGCCCAGGATCCAATCTCTGCTGTAGCCACTCAGCTGGCATATTTGGCTTCCAGACTGCCTTCAGCAAGACTGCTCTGCAGCCACACAGATCCTGGCCTGTATTGAGCTCTTGCTTATGTCATCCCAGGTGCGTGACTGTACTCATCTTTGTTAAATTTTGTACCATTACTGCTACCATTCCAGCCAATCCAGGTCTCTCTTTAGGATGGCTCTCCCTTCTGGCTTGTCCACCTCACCACTCACTTCAGTGTCGTTAGCAAACTTGCTGGGCTTCATTCCCATCCTCCAGATCATTTATGAAGGTGCTGAACAGCATGGAGCTCGGTATCAATCCTGGGGGCACATCTCACTTGTGACAGATTGCCAGCCTCTGTGAAAAACATTGATCACTATGAAATCCCCAAGAAATATTACTCTATTAAAAACTGAAAATAGGTTCTAAGTGACAGGGAAAATGTAAATCGGTAGGTTACATAGCACATTACATGAAAGGTTAATTTATGAGAACCTCCATCTTTAAAATATCTGTAGGGTATGTTGAGCATTTTCTGAAGATATTGCACCTTTTACTTATTGTAGCACTACGAAGTGCTGCATAGAGTTGGTGTGGTGACCTGATTTAAATATGTATAGGATATTTTTAACTTTTTTTTTTTAATATAGTTGAAACAGAACATTTTTTCAGAAGGATTTTTTCCTTGAATTAGTCAAATCCAGGTTCCTGGGTGGTGGTGTTAATTTCATTTAAAAGGGTTCCATAAACTTTTATTTTGCTTTTTAATCCAACTTCAGACTTCTTTTAAGTCTGTGTTTTTCACACAAAGCATCTGTACAGCTCTCATTTCCCCCAGGTCTTTATTTAGAGTAGGAAAGTAGAGTTAAATTCAAATGCAACTTTGTGCTTTCATTGTTCAGATGCTGCTGGAGATTGCCCTTTTTTTTTTTCAGAAACTCACAGGACCCTTGGGGTTCTGTTAGCCATTCCAATAGCAGAATTAGGAGAAGACAGATGGAAAGAGAAAGAATTAGAGTTGGAAGCAGCTGTTATGAAATCTGCTTCAAGAATACAATTGCTTATATAGCCTTAGTCAGACAAAGACAAAAAAGGAAAACATATTTTTCACCCTGGCACACCAGCTGGTGTCGCTGCTATAGTCAATGCAACTGTACTGTTTAGAAAAACAGAGATTAGGAATTGCATCATTGATGACAACACAAAAAAGGAGATAAATACAAATTAATATATGTCTCCCCCATAAATCTTGAAGCAACAGGATTTATGTAAATGAAACATAATGTAACTATAAAAATAAGTTTTAACATAAGATGTCGGACCCTTGAACATTTTCATAGGTATACTGTCTTAAAGGGTTGCTGGGGATAGTGGAAGAGGCACTGATTAAATCAATGTGAGGGTGGTGAACAAGAAAGTATTGTCTCTCTCAGATAAATCCACATTTCCCAAGCCCTGTCCAAGAGCGATCCAACCACTTTTCTATTTTACATCACATATGAGCATGAGCACAACATGTAGTAATGCTGTTAGTGACATCTCATGCAGACAAGTACTTCAGCTTGCACAGGAGCTATAGAAATTATATATACAGTCCTGGAAACTTGAAATATATGAGATCTGGCTTGTGGACCACTGGCTGGACCACTCTGGACATTCCCAGAGTGTCCTTCCCCTGTCCTAATCAGCAATATTAAACTTCACACAGTTACATCCTAGGTGTGACAGGGAACAGAGGTAATAAGGGTGAGATTGAGTTATCTAAACAAAACACCATCCTGGGACATGTCCCAGCATATCTTCCCAGGTTCCCACTGCTACTCCAGATAATTGCAGATCTTCTTCTGGTTCTGTATCATAACTACCAGCTCAGACAGCTAAGAGCAACCAACATGACAGCAAATTACTGTTTTCAGGGAAATGAGAGCTAAATGACTCTCCTTTAACTAATCTTGAGTGTCAGGTGCTACTAGAAAATCTCTAAGGCTTGTTCTAGTAAATTAAATTTGGCCAGGAAGAGTCCTAGGTATGAATTTTAAAAGGCATGGAATACATTTTTACTGGTATCTAACTATCCTGGCACTAAAAACGTGAGCTGTCAGAAAGCCAGTTGTTGGTTTTGTCTCAGTATGCTTTGGGAAGGTACTGAGACAAGCTAAAAGCATGCAAGGAACACTCAGAGCGTTTAATATTGTGGGAGATCATATTTCAGTGCCCAGGAATGATGCTTATTACATACTTGTGAGCTATTGATCTACTGTATTTCTAAAGTAGGCAGGTGGGGAGAGAGAAATATCTCCAAAGACTCTTTCCATAGGTGCTCATGAAAAATTTTGTATTTTACTCTCTAACGACCAGAAAAAACTTGTTAACACATGGCTCGTATAAAGAAGGGTTATCACCACAGATTCTGAGCACCAAAGCATCCAGCTGAAATAAACGCAAGCACAGGGCAAGGGTAAGCAGAAGATAAGCGTCTTCTTCATTATGGTTACCTGAGGAAGGAGATTTTCAAGCAAAAAGGTATAGTATGAAAAGGAGCAAGAAATAATTTCTGTGAGCAAAACCTCACAGAAACACAACCTCAGAAGGAAAGGGATAACAGAAGATGTCTGCCATAGTTTTATGAATGCTACACCCAAATTCAGTGCCTCCACCAAGACTCTCCCACACCAGAAACCCTTATTTACTCCCCTCTTTCCCTCTCCTTTCCCACTCCATCTGTAAGGAGTTGAGAATTGGAGGCACAAAACATGAAGGTCAGGGGTCAGGATAAGAAAATTTTATTGGAAATGGCAATAAGAAAATTAACAGTAATAGCAACGATATTAATAACAAAAGTATACTAAAGAGAGGGTGATTCACATGCAAAATGCTCACAGTGGATCCCATCACAATGAACAATGGCAGACAATGCCAGCATTTTTTGACTGGAAGTCACGCCCTTCTTTTCAGAAGTCAGAGAGTTCCCTCCCTCCCCCCAGAAATTATGTGAGGCAGTACAGGATAAACTCCTGATCCTGGACAAAACTAGGACAATGTAAAAGACCAAAAATCTCCACTAACTAAAGGATGGGCTGTTAGGAAACTACAGGTGCAGCTTTCAGGCGGAGTAACCTGGACTTTGTAAGTGACAAGAGGTGGAAGACAAGAGGAAAGAATACAGATTTGGGATATTAGAGGAAATAATACAGATTTGGGATATATATATTGTGAGACTACACAAAACTAACAAAAGAAAGTGTAGGGGAAGAGGATCAGGAAGGAGCAAGTCTCTGTGTGTATTTACAAGCAAACACCAAGCTGGACCAGCTGGTGAGCAGAAGGCCACAGGAGGTTCCTGACAGGGGTATCAGTTGGGTGGAAGCTCTCTGTGCTGCTTTTTGGGGGATCCTGCAAATATGGACTGCCTGTGTGACAAATGCCTGCTTGCAGCAGACTGGACTGGGTGGCAAGTAGGGGACCCATGGGACAGGCAAGAGGTATCCAGGCAAAGGAATTGGGTGGAAAGAGGGGTCATGCTGGTGCTTGGGGGAACCAGAAATACAGGTGTACTTGTGAACCCAGTGAGTGTCACATGCATGCTGCCACTAGGGAGCTACAGCACTTGTAAGTCCTACAAATAGGTGCTGTTCTTGGAACACCTTGCCTGTGCTGTCAGTGCAGGCAGCCTTGTCCATGTCCCATGTGCCCATATCTCCGGAATTTTCATTTATCTTTTCTACAGTTTGATCTCAAACAGTTCAGCCTTGGACTGAGCCACCATGAGTCTAAGCTCCTGGGTTGGTCTCCAGTAGATGGGCATGAGGAAAACCTGAGCTTGAAGTTGCAGAGTTGAAAGGCTCTTATCCCTTAAAACACACTCCCAGAAACTTTCTTAGTGTTCTGAAAGAGCTTGAAGCATCTAACTTGAAATGTTGTTTCTCAGACCATAAGATGTGCAAGAACAAGATGCACAGCCAGTTACTGAGCTGCAAAACCTCTTGGATTCACACAGTAGAGGGAGTGATGTGGTTAATTCTGTAGATCACTTTCTCAGTAAGACTCATCAGAAAATGTGAGTTCTTACAATTTAGAAGCTTCATATTATTTTTCCCCCGTGGATGACTAGCAAGAGGTTGAACCCAGAGCCTGACAGGTTATCCAATATAAAATCTTTTCTATAACCTGAGCTAGTTGTAAATATCCTGCTTTCAAGGAACCGCAGATTCAAGCCTAATTCAAATAAAATATGTACATGTCTGTTTTAATGAAAATATTGTCCTTAATTCAACAAATCTTCTAACCTTTTGTCATACTGTTCCAAGATATTTGCAGGAAACAAATATAACTTACCTCAGCCTGCATTGTGCTGATCTAAAAAAAAAAAAAAGAAAATTATTTCTGCTCCCCTCTTGTAAGTTGTCTAATCTAATGGGAGATTTGTCAATCCTGTCTTGAACTCAGATGTTCAATTTATCTTTCTTGAACATAACAGACTAGACAATATCATACCATTACTGTAACTTTTTCTTTCTTTACTGTAAATACCTCTTCTGACACAATTCAGATTTTAGTTGGCTATTTTCATGGTTGAATCACTGCAGATACTCTCAGTATTAAATCTGTGAGTTTGATCTACTCTTTACACTTCTATTTTCCTTTGAGGAGCTTACTGCAGAAATGTTTTTATTAATGCTAAAGTGCATCACCTCACGCTCTGTTGTACAACTTTTCATCTCAGATCCTTCAAACATATTTTAAAGTTAATGCTTAAAATGATGTGCAGCAAGGTCTAAATCCTTTGTGGCTGAGAAGCACATTCAATGGGATTTTCAACTCCCTGGGAAAATCCTTTAATTATCCTCCGATGATTAATGAGGGAAACCATCCACAACAGTCCTTAATTTCCCAAGGGCCCACCTTTGGTGCTGTGGCTTGAGTAGGTGAAGATGTGCTTGCAGGCTTGGCTTAGGCACACAACCTCCAGAGTGGGAAAGGGAGTCTGAAATACTCTGCTTGGCATTTCCCTTCTTCACGAGCACACCTCACTGCTAGGAGCTAGGACTCAAGTTCACTCTGGAGATCAGACAATGTGCATGAAGCTTTGCTGAGTACCATTTGCAGTAATCTTTATTGAATCTAAAGTCCCTGAGACAGATTAAAGCAAGAATTATTGTGTCCTAAAATCATAATCAGACATTAAACTTTGGAGGGGGAAGATGATATGTGCAGCACAAAAGTACAAAAGTATTGCATAGTTCTGAAAGGACTAAAGACTCACAAATCAGGAAAGAAACTCTTATTTCATTTAGCTAATTTAAGGAATTAAAACTTTTGAAGGCTCCATTTTTGCATTCAGCCTTAGGTAAAGGTTAGAAGGATATCAGAACTGCAACCACAGAGCACCAGGTAATAGCTGCAGGTGCAATGAAGAGAAGATTTTCTTCAGAATTAACTGCATTCTCATTCTAAAAGCATTTAGATTGGATAAAATTTCTACTATGATGAAAGAATATCTCTATGCAATCCCATTTTTCCTAAGGCCACTGACACTATAGCAAAAATGCTAGCATAGCAAACTGGAAGAAAACTCTCCTTAAACATGATGGATTGCTGTTTTCAGGCAAATTTTCAAAAGCTGTTTATCTTCCATATAGATATTCATATGACATCAATATAAAACTTTGAAATATAATTTTAGTCTTTAATAACCTACAGTGCTTGTTCCCCAGGGGATATTTTAATGTTCTAGCATAATTTATTAAAGAAAGAAAAACTAAAATAAAATCAAGTTTAATGCATTCTTCTGTTTATTAAACCTGCTTTGCTTGGGATAATTTATTTTTAATTGCAGCTTAAATGGCCATAATTATATGATTTTCAATATTCAATAGGTGATTTATGCTATTTGTGATAGGATTTTTGAACATTAACATCATCTGATTAATCTACATAACAATCACCTACTGCTGAGCATATTAAAGCATATCACAGCAATTCATAAGGTTTATGGTGTTCTCATGAAGAACAAAACTGACATACAATTTTCATTTTTGATTCAGTATTCATTTTTGTACTGTATGTAAAGGAGGAAAAATGACAATATTTTGTGCTGTTAAAATATTCACACAGAGAGCAAAAAATTTTAATGTTAAAAATTACAACTAGGCATTAGGGATAAGGGTAGCAATTATCATGGAAAAACAAAATTAAAACAAAAATCCTCGCTGTAGTCCATCTCACATAATGTTCAGAAAAATTGCTTGTATTCACATAAGAATGATGGCAACCTGTCCAAAATAAACTTTTTTTTATAGTAGCCTTGACTTCACTGAAGGATTGACAAGAACCTTGCATATGTACATATCTCTGGTTCACTGGATTTTCTCCAGGTTCAACTTTGGAGACTTGAAATCCTCCTGGGAGACCAAAGAGTGGTACCAAAGTGATAAATACCTCAAAACATCCCCTGTTCTTGGGGAGCACTTCTGAAGTTGTGAGAGTACTCTTCATCTCCCAGCCACTATGATTAAACAGCCCCTCCTATTAGCACATCTTTCCAGTGGTAATTCTTAAGAAGGAATTCACAGATCAGAGACCTGAGGTGCTGGGCACAGAACTGTCCCATTCATTCCAGCTACAAGCGTAGAAGCCTTCAAGAGGAAGACAGAAAACGTAGTCCTGGGCAATAATGGCTACATTGGAGCAGCCAAGGCTGCTTTGCAGCTCTAGGCAGAGACCTTGGTCACACATGACACATGGTGGTTTTGAGCTGCAGAGTCTACCTGACTACTAGAAATGTCCACCATGGGTGATCTGAAGCATCATCAGCAATGGTAGCAAAGATTGTAAGATCCTTGGGAGAAGAGCTTTTCCCACACAAAAGGCAGAGCCTTGCCTTCCACCACCCCCCAAATTAACAAAATGAGAAAAGAAAACAGCAGCAGGAAACCAGAGAACAGGCTACAGACAAAAAAATCTCTCTACTGATTTCTTCACTCTCCTGACAAGTGACAGGACTTGAGGAAGCAGCATGAAGCTGAGGCAGGGCAGGTTTAGGTTGGATATCAAGAAAAGGTTTCACACAGACAGTGGTTGGGCACTGGCACAGGCTCCCCAGAGAAGGCACCAAGCCTGACAGAGTTCAAGAAGCGTTTGGACAACATGCTCAGGCACATGGTGTGACTCCTGGGGTGTCCTGTGCAGGGCCAGGAGCTGGACTCAATGATCCTGATGGGTCTCTTCCAACTCAGCATATTCTGTGATTCTATGATCCTATGAACATTTACAATTAATTAGGAGAGTACTGCATTGTTTTCTCTTTGATCTTCACACACATCTCTTTTATACCTTTTCTCCCGATCCTCATTTTAAAATTCTTCTCCTTTTTATAACATCTTCGTACTGAAAAATTTGCTTTTGAAAACAAGATATACAGATATTTTTTTCTGATCCTAATACATTTCTCTCAGCTTCCTAAACAGGTTACTCTTGAACCATAAAAATTCTTAATCCAACTTTCTCCCCATGCCATAGCAGCTCATGCCACTTTAGCAGACCTACAGCCCTTGTTCTTCAGGGTTGAAGCACCTAAAAGACTCAGGAACAATTTTCTTTACTTGGTGGCCTTTTTGTCCCATATTTGCAGACCAGTACTCAAAATTACACTGTTCATAGAAAGACCTCTCTATTACTTTTCTTTAAAAATCTCATTATTCTCATAAAATTGGGAATTTTTTTTAAAAAAATACTCATTTCAACCAATACTGTGTTTTGGATGATACTGTCTTAAAAATTTTAAAGTGGAGGGAAAGGGTTTAAAAAATAAGTATTATTTAACAAACATTTTAGAAGTAAAAATAGAGCACTGGAAGGAATAGCATGGCATTTTCACTTATTGCAAAGTCTTAAAGCACAAACAAAATACATTTTTTCCTCAGGGTATTATCACCTATGGAAATTTGACCGTGATGTAAGGAAGAATGTGATTTCAATTTTTTTTAAAGTTGTTGATTTACAGCCTCATCTAACTCAGGTTTATTGCAATCCAATCATTCTAAAACCATTGAGTTTTATCAATCCATCAGTGGTTCTTTTCAGGGACTAGTTAAACTGAATATTTTGGAAACTATGACGCAGAGAACTGGAGAGCAGTTATCCATTAACCTTTCTTATTCCAATCAGAAAGAACTTGAATTCATAGATGCAATGAAACTTAGTATTAAAGTTGACTTTTTGAAACATCCCCTAAATATTTATTTTTACATTGCCTTGAAAAGAACAACTCTGAGTAGCATGCATATTTAATCTCAACTGGTGCTGCATCAAGCATGTTAATTAGGATTCTTCCTTATCTTTCATAAGAATATTACATATTTTATGCACTATTATTTCTACTCAGCATAGCTCCAAACAAATTGAGGGTGCCAACATACCATTCACTTCAGCAAAACCTCATGTAACAAAAATACATAGAAATATTGCAACAGAGAACCAGTATGCTGGAGTCATAAGAATTAAAATATAAGCGGTACCATTTCATTTTCATACTCCCAGAGCACCAAAGCAGTGACATAAACTCTAGAAAAAAATGAAGTCTATTCTGTCTATCCACAATTCATGTCCCAAATAAGCATAATTGGATAATTGCTATGGAATTGAAGAAAAACTTTGCAGCATATATATGCTGCTCTAGCAAGTATATTACAGCTTCAGTTATTACATAGCTTTCATTACTTTGTTTTGTTAAATAAAGCAACAAATTATATTACCCATAATTTCAATACAGTGTCACTGTTTTGAAGTAAAATCAAAATCTTTGCCAGTTAATTTCCTTGGCCCTACTTTAAAATTAAAATACAGTGGCTTTTAGCTTCCCCTTAACAATCTATGTGAATAAAATATATCCTGAGGACAGTGTGAGGACAATTATAGGTAGAGTCATAAAGGTGTATTAGTGGATACAGAAAAAATAAAAGAAAAACCATAATTTTAAAAATAATCATAAAAGTTTTGTTTTGCAGGTCCCCACCAGAATCTAAGTGGATGAATTTGAGTGCTCAGATTTTCCTCGGATATTTTGTAACCGAAAGAAACCACTAGAGGGCAAAATGTCCATTGCTAAAAGCATAACTGACCTCGGCACATGAATAAGTAAAATTCCCCAAAAAAACCTTTTCTTCTCCCCATTCCTCCCCTCTCCTCCCTCCCAAATTAAATAGAAGCTAGTAATCCAAATATCAATTAATAATATAATGATTTTCTCTTAACTTCTGTCAAGGAGATGATTAGGTGACAGTCCTCATGAGGTCAATGCTTTTTCTTTCTTGCTTCTACAAATAGCTGCTTTCTGCAAACATTTTGGCATTCTCAGCACTAACCCTTTTGGTTTAGGATATCTGGGAATAATAGGAACTTGAACTTGCAAGTTTACCAAAAGTTGAGGGAAAAAAAGATAACAAAAAGTCACAGGAGAAATACCTTAATTTAACGCTAATTTTGGTTTGTCCAGCTATAAGAGTAAACATGCATTTCAATTTTTTAAGGGTCCAGCTGTATAGTTAAATTGCATTTATGATGAAGTGACACATTCAAATCTGAGACTAAAATCTTCTTGGGACCAAGCTATTAAAGCCACTGCCAAAATCAAATTTTGGGCACCTCTGTCTCCAGCTGAGTTAGAGCCATGAGTTGAGAGGCACATCCAGAAACACTTTTTCACTGTGAGGGTAACCAAGCACCTGTAGAAGCTGGCCAGAGAGGTGGTAGAGTCCCCATTCTTGGAGGTGCCCAAAAGCCATCTGGGCATGGCCCTGAGCAGCTGGCTTGGTGTCTCTGCTGGAGCAGAGGAGCTCCAGGTGATGTCCACGCCTCATCCCTTCCAACCTCAATGTTACACAATGGCTTCAAGATCACGGGCACGAATTATTAGAAGGTTTGTGCAAGCAAGACCATTGTTAAGCTAAGTTGCAGGCAGGCCATATACAGGCCGCAGTAGTTTGCTTCCCTGAGAACACTTCGTGAGAAAATACCAAAAGATGCAGCTGTGTAAAGAATGTACGGGAGTAAACTTGTGATTAGCAAGGAATGAGGGGGAAAACCCTGTAGATGTGAGAATGGAATGTAAAAGAAATGTAAGCTGTAACTACTGCAATTAACGAGTAGATTAGTGATTAATAAATATAAGCACTGTAACAGTATATAAAGAGCACACGCATTAAAATAAATGGAGCTTGCTTTATGACTTATATTAAGTCGTATGTGAGTTCTCTCTCGCTGTTCTTCACTTCAACCCAACTCTGGTTCTGTGAGCAGCACTGAGAGGTGGTGGCTCAGCTAGGCAGCTATAAATGACCTTGGGTAGTGAAGATACATAACCTTATTTTTATCAGAGCTAGAAGAAGATGCTATAAAGAGGTGGAAGCTATGCAGAATGGATAATAATAATAATAATAATGAATGATAATTAAATAAATAGTCTTTTACAGTCTTTAACAGAGCATATCAACCTTGCAGACAACAGCAAGGCAGATAAAAGTGTATATTAAAAAAACCCTAAAAATACTGTAACAGAAATCAAGACAGATCTCAAGGAGCTAAACATATATGAATTACTCATAATCACAAGCTGAACTCCAGCCCAGAATTGTGGAAGAACTGAAAAATGAAGTTGCAGGTCAGACAGCATGTATTTAAATATAGCTTCCATAAGAGGAATTTTTCTGAAAAACAAAAAAATACTTGTATACAGGAGAAAAGAATAACCAGATAAATATAGAACTTTTCATATTACTGAAATAATGTGCAAGGCTTTTGGACACATTTTCCATCTACCTATAGACTCAATTTTGATTGTTAAAAAATGTAAAAATTTAACGTGAGCTTTTAAAAAATGATATTATTTTCCACTGCAGGGTAACGAATTAAGAGCTCATCCATAAGGGCTCTAACACTCTGACACACTGAAATCTAGTAGTCTTGCTAAGAAGATAAAGATTGATAGAAATATAACCTGAACAAGGAATTGGTCTAACAGGAGACAACACCAAACAGAATTAAACAGGAAACTCCTGGGTGAGATTGATTAGGGAAGAAAAAATTAGCTATCAGCCTGATCTCTTTACAAATCACCATTGTTAGAAAATGAGTTCTCATCACAAAGACAGGAGACAATGTTAACAAAACATAGGGGTAAATGACCTGAAGGACCATGTTAGTGGATATTCAGCAATACTAAATACACAGCTGTACAATAATAACTGAAAATATTCAAATATTTATAATTTCAGATTTATTTCCACCATATGAAAGCAGAAGTTCCTTATTGTATTTGTTGATCATAGGTGTCAGAGACTGAAATAATTCACATAACAATAGGTTAATGGGATATTGGTATATTAATGTGATACAGCTATCTAAAAGGCAAATGCAATACTGGCACATCAGCATTCAGAAAATGGTAACTGTCAATCTCAAGATATTAAATAAAAAGGAAGAGAATTAAGTAAGAACTATTCAGTTGGTAAGGTAAGAACTATTTCAGACAATGAAAAGTCTGTCATGGGAAAGAGGATTAAAAGACCTCTAGATTTTTCCACAGGCAAAAATGAAGGCTGAGGAACAAACTCTTCTTCCTAAAATACTGCAGGAGATATACACTAAAGAGGAAGAATAGTGACTTTAAGGGAGGAACACTGTTAGCACAAATACAGCTATGAATAAACTTTCAAGGAGAAGTCAGGGGAAGCCCTCAAGCAACTTTTGTATGGGAGCTGGGGCAGAAAGGAATGGTAAGGGAAGAGCATAAAAGTACTATTGAGATGGGGTTTGATATAGTTATGAAAATATATTCTAGCCCTCTGCTATTGCAGTCATCATTCAGAGAGATCTATAAAGTCTCTTCTAGTCCTGGTCTTTTGTGGGCATGGCCTGAGATCTCATAAACAGAGGAGTATAGAAACTGTACCGAGAGTTCAGCTACCACACAGGCTTACGGATGTGCTCTCAACAATTTGACAGACTGGATTAGCATTTGCATAGTTAGGCAATACCTGTGCCAGTACTCTGAGGAAATTTAGATATTTTATTAAGTTAGGCAGCAAGTGAGAGATCTGCGGATCTCAAGTGATGCATAAATTTCACTCATTGGCCTGTCAGGGGCTCTAGCCCACGGTGATCTACGCATTTGCACAATAAACTACGTGGCACCACGCAGCTCCATCATGATAAATCATTTAAATTGCTTTCTGTTCCACTAGCCAAGCCAGCTAGGTCTTCCTAATATTGAAGTTTGCATTGTACATGCACCAAAAATACTGCCTGTAATAGAAAGAAATCTGTAGCAGTAGGCAGCTCTAGTAACATTTGGTTATTATTACAAAGTAGCACACATAGAAAGTCAGGTCTCTTCTTTCAGAGAATGAACTCTCTAGAAAAACAGGAAAAAAGTATGAAAAGACAGGCATACCTACTGAACCAAGTGAATGATTAATGCTTCTTTTATTATTGTCATTACTTTAGTGCTTCAGGTTTAGGGGGCAGAATAACTACACACCTGAGAAAGGGTGCTAAAAAAACCTTTTAGTATTTAATAAGTTTTAACTTTACATTGGACATGAAATTAAATACTGCCAGAGGAAAAGCAAAAAGAAAGATGCTCTATAAGACCTGTGTCTGGTAGAAAAGATGGATGGAGAAGGAAACTTTGTCCTATTCTGTTAACAGGGGGTTTAAAGTTAAATACCAAATTTCTGGATCAAGGTATTTCCCAAATAAAAAAAAAATTTAAAAAAAAAAAAAAAAGAAAAAGAAAAAGACCCAGTGACCTCTCTCTTCTTTGTTGGAAAAGGTTGACTTTCATTTTCAGACCACAGAAACAAAAATTGAGCCTGATGACAGTTTTCTACTACTTTTTACTCCTCAGCCAAACCTTGGTGATCATGTAAAGGTTTTCTTTTCTGGAAAGAAACAGGTGAACACTCTGCTGAATTCTCAGGAAACCCTTCTTTTGCAAAGGTGAGGATGTTGAATTATGGCAAAGTGTCACCATCATTAAGCAAAACAAAATGAGGATGGATAGTCACATGATTAAAACTAGTCATGTAACAGGGCTTAGCAGATGCTGTCTCATTAGTAGAGCTGTTAAAAAAATTCTGTCAGCTAATGTAAATCTCTGCTCTATTGCAATGGAAAGTAAAACCTTTCAGCAAGTTACCATGAAAGTGGACTAGATACAAAGTTTATAGAATATATATTTACATACTCAATAACTTACAAAAATGATAATTTATTTCATATAATTTATCCAGGTACTCAAAACAGGAATAAATTCTGAGAACTGTTCTAGTAGGATTTTGGATTTGATTTTTTTTTCCTAAGAATGCTTTCAGTGAGTGAATACTCCTTTTCTTTGGGGAGATATTTCACCCAAAAAGCTGTCTCCAGGTGCACTGAAAACAAATTCGTAATTATCCTTGACATGATTCATATTTGTTTCCAAAATACTTAAATAGAAAAATTCTTAATATCACTCAAATTATGACGGACCTTCAAAAGAGCTGTATGGCAGACTGAAAATCTTTAATTTAAAATGCAACAATCCTAGTAAAATCAAATATTTTTTGGAATGCCCTGGTAACAATATCGACCTTATCACTAGCATGATTGCAAGAAAGTACTATGTTCCCTGAGAAAAAATACATTCAGAAATCATTTGAACCTCTGTCTCTCCCTGCTTCTTAATTTCTGTTGTTTCTTTACCAGCTTCAGCTGCTTCATTTGCTTCCTTTTACCCAAAACTTGTCGATTTTCCCCAACCTCCATTACTAATAAATCGTGCCTTTATAGAATTATTTTCCACCTCTCTCATTCACCTTCTTTGCTTTGTCTGAAGTTTCCAGGGTTTCTTTTATTTTGCTGAGATTCAGTATAATAGCCTAGACCAGGCAGGCTGCCTTTGCCTTATAGCACCATAAAACTGCAAGTAGTGGAAAAATTAATTCATTTATTGCAGTGTTACATTTCAGAAGTTATAGCAGAAATTTAAAATTTTATTGTTTGGTTTTCTTTAAAGAAAATTAAGTAGCTGTTAAAACTGTCACTTCAGCCTTTTTAAAACACCTTGATTTAAAGTAGTATGTGTTTTACCCTTATATGATTGCCTGACTGAAATAAAAATAATTCTATCTTATTTAACAGTTGCCAATATTATTTTTAGAAACTAGTTGGATTGTTTGCCCTTTCCTCTATTTTGTATTACATTTCTCCTTTCCCATCTGTTTCTATCACCCAAAAGCTGGTGGAGAAAGCTGGATCCCAAAAGGCTGTGCTTGTGCCATAAAGTCATTGCTGTGCACATAAAGTCATTGCTTTGCTAGAAGAAGCAGCCAAAGAGCCAAAGGTGTCTGGGACAAAGCTTTTAAACCCTGAGAAGTTTAGAACTTAATTTCATAGATTATAGTTGAAATTTCTATAGCAGGCTTGGGAGTTACTGAGAGTCTTAGCTCTTGAATCTGAATGTTAGGATGTGCACTAAGAATGCATATGAGCTAGGAGCTGAAATGGACCATCAAACCATAAAACAAAAGCTCGAAAGAAGGGTCAGATTCTGTCAAGAGAATCCCTAAGATCAGAGGAATTCCTCTCGAAGGACAGTGCCAGCCCATTCAACAGGTATGAGCTCTCACTGAATGATCAACTAGGTAATATGCATCTTTCTTAATCGGATGATCTAATTAGGTGAGCAACCTAATGCACTTTTTCAAACACATCAGGATTCCACTGTGATCCATCGCCACCTGTAAAGTGGAAACAAGAGACTAATAGACTTCCACTCTCCAGAAATCTTCATGAATTCGTGCTTTGTGCACCATTAGAGAAGTACAGGGGAAAAGAGACATGAATTCTGCAGGGACAATAGATAAGAAATAAAAATTTTATTTTCTTGCATAAACACTGGTTCAGATTAGCATCACCAGTTTCAGTTTCCAAATCTAGATCTCTGTCTGTTTCAAAACTGGCTTATAAGCCTTCAGACCCACTCTAGATAGATGAGGTGGAAAAAAAAATCTCCTGTCATTCAGCCATGTTGAGGTAACTTTGTTTAAATAATTTCAGCTAACAATATAAATCTCTGCTCTCAGCAGAACTTGGGCCAAATGACCTTCAGAGGTCCTTTCCAACCTGAATTACTGCATGATTCTGTAATAGCATTTTCCCCCCTTGTTTTTTGGGGGTTTTTTTGGTGAAAATAATAGAAAACTACTAAATTTGCTGATCTCAACTTCATCCCATGAGATGAAGTGTTATGTATAATATATAGTTCCTCGAAAAAGCATAAGCTTGAAATAATAAAACTGGGTGGCAAGGGCAGAAAGAGAAGTTGTTGAAGTTTCCTTTAAAAACAAACTTCAACTATAGATGAGCTCTTAGTCTGAGGGCATTTAATTTGACAATAAACAAGTAGCAATTTTTTTGACATCTAAATGCCAAGCATCATATTTTCAGCAGTTTGAAGCACTTATATGCATAGTTTTCATTCCCTTGCTTCCAGCTGGCAGTCCCACATGGATTTCTAGTGCAAAATTAACTATGACTGGCACAAAGCATACTCCTGCAGGCAAGGAAATTGGAAGAGGCATACATATTTTGCCTTGGCTGAAGTTTGTACTGGTTGGTAACCTAAGTTACCTTCCAAAATGGTCTTTTGCAGAATGTATTGGTTTATGCTGCAAAGCAGACCCTCGAGTTTTAAATAAATTAGTGTGCCATTTTTTAATTATTCTCCTGCCTCTTTTGTCTAGCTGCATCAGATGCTGTGTATTTTTCCAGCATTATTCTTTGTAATCAAATTCATACTTCAGAGAATCACATATATTTTACAGTAACTTTTCTTGTTTGTATCATTATAAAATAAATCAACTGCTTCAATTTACATATAGAGCAAAAAGTTTATGGTCTTATTAAAACTCCAGTAACAGCCTATAAAATTTATTGTTGTGCAAAATAAAAGATAAATCTTAAAGAGAGAAGTGTTTTATTTTTAGGGGTGGGGGATTCCCCCAAATTTCAGTCCAATCTTCTCCATCTTCATATCTATCATAATTGCAATAGTAAAGACTAAAGGACATGAGGATAAGTAACAATTGAACATTACCATAATTCCTCAGTTGCTGAATTCCCTAATATTCAAGGATATTACAGTCCCTGTATATGGACACACACAGCTATCTGCTTTCTCTACTGTATCAGACCTCCTGTAAAATAACCTCCTGATAATTCACTTCATTGCCTATTTTTAACTTACTTCCCATTTCCTCCTTCTTGAATCAATGTCCTCAGAAAGGCACCTGCTCTACTGCAAGAATATGTTTCCCATAACTGAAATTGGCACAGGTCCTTGCTCTGCTCTAGGCTTGTGGGACAACATATTTCTGTGTCAGAAGACAGGAAGAGAGGAAGCTGAATTAAGAACTCTGCTTCTCTGTGCTGACTCTATTTGTCACTGCTTCTGCCCTTCTGTCATATCTAGAAAGACACATTAAACACTGGCGCTCCTTATTGCCTGGAACAATCCATGAAAGAAAAATACACATACACTCAAGGAGAAGAATTAGAAACACACGGACCTGAAGATGATGAAATCTATCATAGACTTTTTGTCACCAAGTAAATGTGAAAGGTGCTCCCTCTGCTTGAAAAATGGAGCTCACTGTGGCACTCCTTGACAGATGCTCTTTCTAGAGCTGTCATTAGAAGCAGAGAAGCCTGTGAGCAAGCTGGCTGACCTGTGGCATGCTCCCTGGCCTGACTGCCTACCCAGGCTCAGACTGTCCTCACTGTCAGAGAGAAAGCCACAACTTTGTCCTCTTTGGTTGTGGCTAGCACAGGTCTTTCTCGTGAGAACATTTTGCTACATTTCATAAACAAAGATAAAGTTTGGATGTTTTGCAAACAACGTCTCCAGATTAGGTCAGTTCGGGCTTGGCCAATTGGGCCTAGGGGAGGTTTCTGGCTGACCAGTCTGGGTGACTGTCGCTGTTGAGCGGCTAGCTGAGGATTGACCCAAGGTCTCAGACAAGCGAAGAGAGAAGAAGAGAACTTTATTGTTTTGATTTCCATATATATAGAGTTTACAGAGGTGCCCCAGATTGGTCAGCCCGAGACCTCCCCCTAGGCCCAATTGGCCAAGCCCGAACTGACCTAATCCGGAGAAGTTGTTTGCAAAACATCCAAACATTATCTTGTTTATGAAATATAGCAAAATGTTCCCACGGGAAGGACCTGTGCTAGCCACAGGTGACCTCTGAAAACTCTATATATATGGAAATCAAAATAATAAAGACACCTTTTCTCTTTCCTTGTCTGAGAACCTGGGTCTTTTCTCAGCTAGCGGCTCAACAGCGACATTTGGTGGAGCCACTGCAGTATCAGCTGACATTTCAATACATAATGCTGAGAACTGTGTAGGAATATCTCAGCTGACTGATCTGTTGTGGCACACGTGATGGCAGATGTAGTCAATGCAAGAAAATTGTTCCAAACCAGCACACTAACCTGCCTGCCTACATCTGAGTATGAGTTTGTATCAAAGTACCAACACAAAAGAATCACTTGGGCTTAAGGGTGGTTTCAGGCTACCTAGCTGGATATTATAATGGAAATATAACTAATGAAAATGAGGTGTGTGCTGTATAAAAAATTGTGTTACCCCTGCATCTGGTACAAATATACCATCTGTGAAATATCATGTGCTGTTGGTGACCCTGTTTTAAGCAACATTAGTGAGATGGAACTGAATAAAGTAACCCTGGCAAAGGGTAACTGTCTGACAATGGCACTGTACACAGTTTCAAAGCTCTCTACTCAGTTTGTGAATAATCATGCCTACGACTATTGGAATTTGCCTGTATTGAAGGTGTTACACTTTATTATCTTGCAAAAGTTTTACTTCCTGCAATTTGGCTGTCTTTATGTGTAATCCCCAGCATATCAGTCCCTTGTAACAAATATACAAAATTATTTGGTTTTTCGTAACATATACAGGTTTACTACCTCTAAAAATATGAAAATCTATTGTGTATAATGTAATTCCTAAATAGTTGTGTCACATAGACTAAAACATACAGACAAGTGAGCTAAAGTGGTAAGAGATAGCATGACTATATATATAAAACACACGGTGTAATTTTATTTCTACTTATTTACTACCAGTAAGACAAGCCAAAATGAACCCTTAAAATAGCATTGCTTTACTTTAATAAACTTAAAATTCAGTCTTACGGAAGACATCCTGACAGTTTCAACATTAACTAGAATCTTTATGTCCAGATTACCAATGAATGTAGATATATTTGAAATGGTTTTCTTCAAGTAAATTGAGGGATTTATGCACTGAAAACAGTGACCTGATGAATTATATGTCATCCACATTACTGCCTTCATATACTATTCAAATTTTTCTTCCTCATATGCTCTACCCATTTTTGTGTTGAAAAAGCAACAATCACAGTTATCCTTTGTGCTCTTTGGAGAGTATTCCCTAACTCATAGGGGCATGCCAAAAATTTATCTTATGCTGTAGAGAATGAGAGCATTTTCTGAAGTGTAAACACCTGTGACAACCCTGCCTGTCTTCACTCAATTCCAGAATGAAGAACTATTTATTAAACAATCTGAACCTTACAGACAATCCAAGAAATTACAAAAAATTGGTACATTCACAAAAACAAATAAATCTGTTTCTGTAGGTTCTGGAGACTTCTGAGGTAAGGACTTAGTATTTCACAGCATCAAGGACAAAACTGTTGGCATCCACTTGACCCATAACTCCTCCACAGTACTCCTGTTTATGCTTCCAGCCCAAAGCTAATCCAAGCTGCCTGAATTGTTTTCACAGTTTCTGAACAATCACATCTCTCTAAGAGGCCTAGAGTTTCCAAAGTGGCAGATCATTCAACATGCACCATTTTTTCCACCCCTTCAGTGGATAAATCATAACCTCAAAAAATTGGCATTTAGACTAAAACTGCTGACTCCTTTACCTACAACATTTGCCATGACTGTGCAGTAACACAGTATAGAAGATTAACTCTTCAAGTTTAGCACTGTTGATGAGTCCATACATTTCAGAATTAAGCCTGAAATTTCTTGGCCTAAATTTTAAACTGAGTTGCCTCTGAATGTGCTCCTTAGAGCAGCAACAGCTAAGCTACACTGATGCATGCACACAAATAGCAAAACAAGACAAAGCTGTACTATTAGTGTAAATATATTCTGAGAGCACCAGAGACACCAGGAAATTGTACTACCCAAATCGAAGATATCTAAAAAACATTATCATAAAGAATTTACTTGATGTGTAGATCAATTCTCTCTACTTAAATCAAGATATTTTATTTTGGCTCAACAGAAGACACTGGCAAAAGTAACTCAAGTGATTTGTTATGGTGGGGGTTTTTCACCATATCAGTCTTGTCCAGCAAAAGACATTGAGTGTCATGAGTTCCATCATTCAATCTCCAATATTGCATTTCACGTTTTTTCCTCCTGAAGTTCAAAATGAGCATGGGATGTCAGGCACTCAGCACTGTGCATTGCAAAGATGTGAGGTCTTTAGACAGACTATTACAAGTTCTTATCAGCACCACCATATGCTACAAGACAGAATGCACATAAATCTGTCAACACACATAATTCTCGTTTTCCGATTAAAGAATGCCTTATAGAGAAACCACGCATACTTCCTTCCTCCAGCATTATGACCCTGTTTAGGGGTATATAAATGCAATTAATCTGCCAGAGAAAATAACAAAACAATGTATTTGAAATAGGGAGGATTTGATTTGCCCATGAACTATTTCAAATCAATTTTCTGTATGTAATTTCATTGTCAGACTTGCAAAAATACTTCCATCTAAACATATTAACATAAGTAGCTTCAGTAAGAGGATATTAAAAAATAATTAATCTCTATTTTTTTCAAATCTGGGTGATTTTTTTAATGTGATTATGGAAGAAAAATCTTTCTTCATTTTTAGTAATAATTTTAATATAGGTCCAATAATGAATCTACCAACCAAAAAGAAGAAAAATCCTGTATATGTACATAGCAAGTGACAAAAACCCCATATATTTCCCAAACAGCATACGAGTTATTTCTGAAAGAAAAAAATAAAACCAAAAAACAAAAAAACCCACCAAAAAAACAGTCTTTGTATTTATCATTTTAAAAATACAAATTTGGGGTTTTTTCTTTCAGCTGGGTTGGTGTATAAACTGGGAGTGATAAACTACACTGGTATATATAACTAGAGCTTTTCATGAGAAAATGATTTTATTGTCTTTGTAGCTTGATGGTCTGAAAAGGTCAAGAAAAGGTAATATCTTCTGTTATGTGTAAAAAGATCTTAAGGACAATGTCAAAGAGTAACACTGGATTCCTCAAGTCTCTAAGCAGCTCACAGGTCACCAGTGAAATGTAGACTTCAGAGGTGGGCAAAAGCTGCTGTTGCAGTAACAAACAAAGCCCCCAAAAAAGAACAAGTATCTCACCTACATAAAATATATTATGTATTGTAAATTAAGATACATCATAGAATTGCAGACCAGTGAAAAAAAGGCAAGATGTAAATCATGTTAGTAAACATTAAACTATCCCAAGCAGACATTAGAATAATAAGAAAAATACATATATACTCCTTCAAAGAAGAGGAAAAAATTCATCACCAGCATCCAATTATCCAATTCCTCCCTGTCAGGAATCCAGGATCCTGACAACTCAGTGCAACATCCCCCCTCCACCCCCAATTCCTTAAGGACTATAGATGCAACAAAGGATGACTGGAAGGCTTGATATAATCATTATAACCATATTAATAATGGGATTCATTGATATTAATTTGGACAGTAATTGTTAGTATTCTTTCAACTGGACTAATCATAATATCCTTGTTTTGTCTTAGTAAAATCTATTAGGATTTTTAGGCAACGAAAAATAAATTTCCTTGGTTTGCATTTCATATATAGCCTTCTTTTTTTTCAATAGCAAGATTTTGAGTTTAACAACAATGGCAGGTAAGTTATACACAGGAATGTAATTTAAAGGTTACATAATGCTGTAATGATGAAAAAAAATACAAATCAGAAAATAGAGAAAATACAAGTGTCCAGCCATACAGACAGCACAGTGGTTTTCCAGTCATTAATTAGTTATTAGTCATGCAATGGCACTCTGTAGAATAACTTCCTAAATTACCTTGGATAGTTAAAGTGGCAATATGATAAATTCAAACTATGTTGATAAATAAATATATATGTATTTTCATACATGTGTGTAATTTTCCAGGGAAAACATTTACACATTCAAGAGGAAACAGCTCCTGACCTTGTAGGTACAAAGTCCAACAAGCAAAATCTGGAACAAGATTAATTAGGTGTTACTGAAGTAATTAAAAAAAAAAAAAGGAATATATTAATTGAACAAGATTACAGACAGGCAGCATGACAAAGACTTTTTGAAATGACAAGACACCTTTTAAACACATATATTGTGTTTGACAAAAAAACCTTAGATTATTATGCAAATCATGTTTGCATGCATGATGCTTGCCAGAAGTTCATTTGACCTTAGTTCCTTGCCTCAGTCCTGGAATAAAAACTAATTACAGTACCTAAGGGCAAATTAATGTATTTGAACCTTCTGCTACAGTTTTCTTGAAATTCACCTTTGGCACTCCCTGTATTGATACCTTTTCTGCCTTTAATAACGTTAACCTTACGTGATCCTTGAGGACCTGATTTATCTTTTCTAAGCTACTAATAATAAAGATGGGAGTCATAGAGGCTGGTTACAGGGAACAAACCAGCAAGCTCCAGACCAGGATTTACAGAGAGATGCTGTTTGTTGTCCCAGGAATTTAAGAAGTTAAACCCAAAGCTATTTGCACTACAGTCTAGGCTAAAAGAGCAACAAATGATATCACCTGCAGCATGTTATCACTGCTCTAAGTGGTTTAATGGCAATGTGCCTGCACATTTCCATAACAGATTTACTAGAATAAGTTACTTTCAAGGTCTTCTTTTCTTAATTGCTCATTGATTACTCACCATTCTTTAAAATGAGAATCTCTGAATTTAATTGGAATCAATGGTGACAAATGGAGTATGGTCCCAAAGCCTTACTATTGCCTTAATTGGACAGATATACACTTCCAGTTTTAATTGTATGTATGAAATGCTACCTCATCTGTTTTGCTATTGTGCTTTACAGCAACACTCAGTCCTTTATTGTTTTGTTTGATATTTGGTTTGAACTGCTCTGAACTGCATCACTTCAAAATGTTTTGTTTATTTGCTCTTCAACACAAAAGTGTTCTTCTCATGTCTTTCAGAACACATTTTCGCCCTTAGTCCTGAGGAGGTCTTTATCCTGTGGTCCACATGCACGTTTCAATTTTAATATGGAAGCAAAGTAGTGGTTATTTTCAGTGTTCAGCAAAAGCAACAGACCTCATCTAAACCAGCAGAAATAGGCTTCCGTCATGCATGTCCATATTACCTTCTAGCCTAGGAAAGGTTAATATAAAATGTGCTGTAGTTTAAGCTGCAGGAGATCCAATTACAAGGAGAGAGCAGATTATTAGACTAGGTACATCTATGCACATCTCTAAGGCAAATACATTTTTAGACAGGTGTGCACTGAAGCAATTATATTCTAATTATATAGCTGCAACATTTTTATCACACTTAATTTAACACATGACGTAACCTATTACAGACGAATACAATTATAAAATTTTTAGTGCTGTATTACTACTAGGAAATAAGCATTTCTGCAGAGTATGATTTTAGGCTTATTTTACACTCATCTAGGAAAAGTAGAAGGTAAGCCTTGGAAGGATCATTGGAGTGAAGATAAATAATACCATCTAAAATCAGCAGGTTCTCAAATCATGTCAGAACTTCTAAAACTAACTTTTTAAACTATAATAAATGATAGATCTATGAGTTTGAGCTATATCTGATATCTGATCCTTGGAAAATGATGTCATATGAAATACACTTCATTAATACAAAACAGAGAGCTAACATACAGCAGTACTTTAGCTTAATAAACAATGACTTTGAAAGACCCTTCTCAGCTTAATAGTTCACTTATATTGATCACGCCAAGATTTTCTTTTTAGCCACTTTAACTCAGATAGTCGATATAACATTTTGGCTGTTATACTTTATTGCTTTAAATTATTCAGGAAAGGGAGTACAAGGGCAGACAGATAAGGACTTTTTGTTCTTACTATAAGTAACACTATATTATCTTCCCCTCAGCCCTACTTTCTTTCTTGCCCTCCAATTTTCATTTTGATGCTCTTTGATTGATCACAGTCGGATTTCAATATTTAGTCCTTTTTTTCTGAAGTTGTATAAACCAAATTAGTAGAGAAAGAAGAGTGATACTCTTCTAGATAGAAGAGTGACAAAGCAACACAGAACATATTAAGATATCTTGGAATTTGCGATCTAGTTTTAGTCACCTGCATTTGCCAAAATGAGGTATGGATCTTGTAGTACCTCATGGCTAAGAAAGTTGCAGGTATGTAATATTTTAACATGGAGCAAAATATGTAAAAAAATCCAACAACTATTTCTAAAATGTCATTATAATTTTTATAATATGATGAGTTTACATTGGTAGGAAATTTAGGACGCCTACTTTAGATGCTGAGTAAATGCAGACACTTTTATTCCCAACTGACAAAACTTTCAAATTGTTAATGCATGTGCTTAAGCCCCTGAATTACCCTTTTAGGATGCTTTTTTGAATGTGTCTATGTTATGGCTCCTACAAGTGGCAGGCAGCATCTGTCAATACCAGTCAAACAAAAAGGAAAGTCTTGATCATTAGTTTACTTGCTCTGATAATGAAGATCAAAAGGTCTTTACACACCTTAGAACAGAGTTCCCAAGTCAAGCCCAGCTTAGCACTAACCTGAAGAGCTGTAGCAGAACTAAAACTTCCATGTTTAGATTGTCCATTTGATTGAATAAATCTTATTCCCATTTCATTCTGGGAAAATGCCATCTTCTCTTCAGCATATCTTCTGCTGAAACACGTAGGATAATTAGGATCTCTAAAATTACTTAAGTGCTGGTTTTTACCACATGTGATTTTGGTATGTTCCCAGGTTGTTACCTCAGTTCTGTGTTGAGACAAGTTATTCAACTGGGTAATTCTCTGTTATTTATAAACAGGCACATCGCCTGCATGAAGTTTAGAACCCAAACTCTTTATGTCAGTGAACTAACAAAAAAAGCAACTAAAGTATCAGTTTGTCATTGTAAGCATTTAAAATTATTAGCTGACTCTTGTTAACTAAAACTTGTCATATAATGAAGCTAATACTTTTCTGTAAGCATTTTTGGACACAGATTATTACCTTAATAACTGCTGTAATTTCTAATGAGGGAATTCCATCATTCTGAGTAATTCTCAGTTTCAAACTACATATAAATGTTGAATCTTATAGATTAGTATTTTGAATTCTATGGCATATATTGATAGAGCTATTATGGCAAGACATTAACATAGGTAGTCAACTGAGCATGGGGCTAGGAGCCTGAAAACTTGGCTTATCACCTCATAGTAGAGAAGTCAATACAGTGTAACAGAAATTTTTGGGATTTACATTTTAAGCATTCCCTTCATCATCCAGTGAAAAAAAAGAACATGCGTAATAAATATACATCCATACTGAATCATACTGAAACAATGACTTGCTTGCTGGCAGAATAATAATTGGAACTGGAAACAAAAGTGTACACACTTTCTTAAAAAGAAGAAACAAATGACAGCTATATGGTAATGACATGTAAAAATGTGAAGAACATATCTTGTCCTGGAAATTATTCTATGAATTGGGCCAAACATTTACAGTACTACAAAATTATTATATCCTTTAAGTGCTTAGGCAACCCCCTGAAAATGGGTTGATTGTACTCTCTGACAGGCTGGGTTTTGGGCAAATCAGTCAGGTTTGATACCACCTCCACCTCTGCTAAAAAGGAATTGAATCTGTAAAAATTGCTTTATAAACCTAACCTGTCATTTTTATGGTTCACAGTTTATTTTATTAATGGAATTCATGTAAGAGATTAAAAGGATATCAGTGAGGATATTTTGAACTGTAGAATTCCAATCATGAACAAAACCTGCAAATTAAGCTAGAGCTCCAAGTCAGAATTTAGGCACATTTATTTTTCAGATAGCAACTGTACAGAGATAGATTTCTGTACAGCTGTGATTTTGGGGCATAATTTTGGACATTAATTTAAAATTTATTATAGGTACTCCAGTGATTCTAGAGTCATGGATAACAAAGAAGACACCAACTCAGTGAACACTAAGCAACTGTGTTCTTTCACCTTCCTTAATTCTGCCATCTTTCATAACTGTTTCCATGTCCTTGTTTTGTTATGCTGGCAAAGGTTAACACAACTGCCATCACTAGACACCTCTCTGGAAATTTCTCTTCCCAGTTTTTCCTAGGGTCCTTGTGTAGTAACTTCCACTTTCGTAACACAGACCTAAATTACTTTCCCACTTTGCCTGAAGACATGTTTGAGTTAATAAATTTGCTAACCCCAGCATCAGTAACAGCCACAGGAGCAAAACAAACACATTTCAAGTCAATGACATTATCCAATAACAAATGCAGAACATCTATCAGAATTCATTATGACTTATTTCATTGAACAATTTCTTTAGCATGAATTATTTAAATATTACAGTCCTGGATCCTCTTCTGGAAAATATTTTGTTTTCTGAAGCTGGCAACCAAAAACTGATTTAGTTAACAACACTCCTGTTGTGAGACATAAATACTCAGTTTAACTACATTAAAGAAAAAAATTACATGGAATTTCAACACAACATTTGGGACCCAGAAATAAATTTTGATACTTGCAGAATAATAGTGGTATTACTGAAACTTGACCATGAGTTTAGTAGCTAGACCAGGCACAATAGCCTTTATATAATATAAATCTTAATAAGGCTGCAGAACATGACAGGGGGCACTGATATGGTTAGGCAATCTTGGATCTAGCCTACACAAGTCATACATTGTGCGTAATACCCTTTTTTACACATGGCAAAGAAACCTAGAATTTTCTAGCTAACAAAATGTTTAATCTGCATCCCAGTATTGTTTTCTCTTACCTATTATTATAATTTTATTATATTATTATAATTTACTCCTGTTTAATGCATTCATTCTAACCCATCCATCGATATGCTTCCTTGTTGGTAATGATAGCTCAGCAACTATTGATGCCTGATAGGTTTTTTTGTCCTTTTTCATTATACTTTTATACCCTTTTATAGATACTCTTTACCCTTTCCCATTCCTGTACTTTTCACTCCCTATATCTTAGCCCTCATGTTTATAACCCTTGTACTCTAGCCTTGTTCAGAATTCTTTGGAGAAGACGAAACAATCCCCACAATCTCAAGAACATGAGGCACCAACCTTGAAAGAGCCCCATCCCTGGGACATGTTTTTGTGAACTAAGTTGTAACCTTTTTGGGGGTAGGTAATTTGAATAAGGGGGCAATTACTTCATTTGCTCGGTTTCTTATTGGGAAATTTTAGATAGGTATGCTAATTGGTGAGGTCCATAAAATGATACACTCGTTGTACCCGAGGGCTCTTTTCGTGATGGTGCACCTGGAATCCTATCAAACCAAGGTAATATCCTTTTCCTATACTGAGTGTCTGCGTCTCAAATTTTTTTACCAGCATATAAGGCATCACTATGAGGCTATTTATCATTTTTTTATTGCTTGAAAGGCATATTTTTTTTAAAGTTCCATGACTTCTAGCTTTAGATCCTATAAAAAAATAAACTAGCTAAGATATGTGAAAGGGCAGATACAGACAGAAGAAACACACTGCTGGAGGAATTAAAATGGTAACAAAGGGTAATGTGAAGACGTTTAGTAATTCTAGAAGATGGGCTTTACTTCAAGGAGTATTTGGACTGTGAAAACATAGAAAAGTAAAATTACAGAATTTTAGGCATCAGATATTCTTTCACAAAAGAAGAATTTCTTAAATGGTAAATTCTCTAAATTGATGACAATGAACAAAACTAAATTAGTACAGGGGTCATTTTAGGCAAATAGATGATTCTTCTCTATTTATGAAGGTGGAAGTATATATGCAAATTTTAGAGTTTGTGAAATAGGAATACAATTAAACATGGGATGGAGAAATGGGGATCAGGAAGCTTATTTTTACTGCTTGACAACAGGTATTGGGGACTGTTTAGTTGGGGCAACTACAGAACTGTATGGTGACCAGAGGTGACCAGAGTCAAATTATGAGGTAAATTAAGGGAATGTGCTAAAAGCATATAGCAAGAAAGACAGGAGAGAAAACAATAATGACAAAGCAAGTATACTGGGATAACGAATTTGGACTATTTGCTTAAACTACGGATTATTCTCTTATATTATATGCTCTTGCTGTAATAAAAAGACAGCTCTTTTATGAAGAAAAGAAGAGCAGAGTAGAATAGCTGAGCAATTCACAGTTAGATATGAATGCAGCAATAGACTTTCCTCCTTATTGTATATAAGTTAATACTCTACAATTAAGGAAACCTTGAGTTTGTTTTGACTCAAGATATTTAACAATTTCCCTACAAGCTTCAAATATAGGAAGAAGCTAACATCATGAATTCCAGACAGGTTAACAAGAATTGTTATTGTTACCCACTAAAATATTATTCAACAATTTTGGACCTATGGGCAGAGGCCAATGATAGACGAAGTTCAATAAGGTGATGTGCTGTGTCCTGCACGTGGATGACAACAATCCCATGCAATGCTACAGGCCAGGGGAAGAGTGGCTGGAAAGTGGCCCTGTGGAAAAGGACGTGGGAATGCTAGTTAGCAGTGGATGAACATGAGCCAACAGCGTGCCCAGGTGGCCAAGAAGGCCAATGGCATCCTGGCCTGTATCAGCAATAGTGTGGCCAGCAGGACCAGGGAAGAGATGGTCCTCCTGTGCATGGCCCTGGTGAGGCCACACCTCGAGTGCTGCGTCCAGTTCTGGGCCCCTCACTACAAGAAGGACATTGAGGTGTTGCAGAGAGTCCACAGAAGGGCAAGGGAGCTGGTCAAGGGTCTGGAGCACAAGCCCTGTGAGGAGCAGCTGAGGGAGCAGGGGACCTTATCACTATCTACAAAAACCTGAAAGGCGGTTGTAGGCAGGTGGAATTGGTCTCTTCTCCCAGGCAACAAGAGGGAATGGCCTCAAGCTTTGCCAGGAGAGGTTCAGATTGGATATCAGGAAGAATTTTCTCACTGAAATGGTGGTCAGCCATTGGAATGGGCTGCCCAGGGAAGTGGTGGAGTGCTCCCTGGAAGTGTTCAAGAAATGACTGTATGTGGCACTCAGTGCTAGGGTTTAGTTGACTTGGTGGTTTTCTGTTGAAGGTTTGACGGTTGGACTTGATGCCTTGGATGTCTTTTCCAACCTTAATCATTCTACAATTCTGTGGACATTATCATCAATCTTAGTGACTGACAACTAAAGTCAGCCAATACAGTATTTTCAGCACCACTGAATACCCATTAATCCCACAAGTTCAGTTTAAAACCAAATTCAATACATCAATTTGCACAGCACAGAAAGCACACAGGTTATTTCCAAAGCAAAGCAAATGTCTGTGATACAGAAGTAACTCACATTTATGGCAGCTGCCACACATGTACCATAGTTTATAAAGTGTTATTTTCCCATTTCTAGTTGCTATTCTTCATGTATTTGAAGAACAACACTCTAAATATTTAAACCTGGGACAAAGCTTTTAATTTGAAATACAGAACTTGTACTCTATATTCCATGATTTAATCAAGAAAGAATACAAACTGGTTATGAACATGAGAGAATTATGACAAAAACCTCAACCTCCTGGTATGTCACATATCATTTCCAAGAAACAGAATGCAGAAAGAAAAAATAATATTCAAAGAGAAAAGAAAGTATACAACAGTAACACTAATCAAGTCACATTTAATGTGTACTAAAAAAAAAAGTATTTTTCAAATCTGGAAGAATAATTTCCTATCTTCCTTCCTCTCATTTTCCAAGCCCTTCAGGCAGTTCCTGTGACAAGAAATATGGTCCATATGTATGTTCTGATACCACATTTATAGAATATCAGGAATAGCAGCTTCAAAGTTATTATATCTCTAAATTACCTTCTGATAATATGAAATTGAACAATCTATAAAGGCAATATGATTATGTACATATATAATTAGAAAAAAAATCAGTTCATGGCCAGAAAGTCTTTCTTTTAACAAGAAACATAGCTTCAGGCTAATGATATTTTCCACCATTAGAAACCAAAAAATGCAAGTCAGGGTAATTGTTCTCCATGATAAGCTAGCTATTACCCAATAACTTGAGTGATTCTAATGGAATTTGGTTAAAGTCAGAAAATTTGAAGTTGACCAGTCAGGCTTGACTTTCCCTGCTAAATAGGAATGAAGCAGTAGAACTTAATGTTTTATAATGCTGTCATTCCTATGCTTCACTGTTTCGTTCATCAATTATATTTAGGGGGAAAAAATGATCTAAAATATTGTTAATGGGAATACTTTTTTGCATCTCTTTAAGACCCTTGACGCTAACTGCATAAACAAGACAGCATGGTGAACTCAAGCTCCTTTTTGTGTAATTTGGGACCCAGCCAGGCCTCTGAGGCACATCATACACCTGGCTGAGTAATTTCCATGTGCAGCCCCCCAGGAACCGTTCTGTCTGAGACTTTAGATTTGCCCTATCTCATCTGAAAATAGTCTGCCTCCAAAGCATATGGACATCACGAAGGCTCCCAGATGTTGAAGACATCTCTGGGATGTCTTGAGGGACCTGAAAGGCCTTGCGCCTCCCACAAATGCCCAACAGCTCTTCTCTCCCATGTAGTTCTGAAAATAACAAGAAAAAGATGTTCACAGCACAGAAATGCTCAAAGAAAAAATTATTACAGCTCAATTACCTTATTTAAAGAAATTTATCTTGCTCACAGTGAAATGCACAATATATAGGAAATCTGAAAATTCCTAGACTTGAATTTGGCCTTGATTTTCACCCTTTGGGGCATGCTGTACCTGTGCCTTTGCAGGTTAGTTTGGTTATAACCAAACTATATTTACCTGTAAAAACATTTTTTTTAATGTGTAAAATGATGGATCATGCAGCTACTTTTTTTACAAATTCGTTTGAATTGGTCATATTTTTAAAGAAAAAAAAATAGAATTATTAGAAAGAAGGCCTTAAGTTCAGTGTTTTAAACTTTTTTATTTAGAAAGTAATGGTACCATACAACATAATCACAAGCAGGGTTTTGTGCATAATTCAATAGTTTTCCTAGTTTAGGAGCTAAAATAAAAAGTATTGAATGAAAATGTAATTTCCAGATTCCCTTTTGGGATCTCTGTGTTCAATTATTGATAATCAAAATAGTGATTCAATCACTTTCAAAACTAATTATTCCTAAATTATCCATTAGCTGTTCCAACTTTTTTAATTAAAGTAAATAGCAAGCAGCTGTTCTTCCACAGTCACTACCTGCTTCTTGTAACTGAAGCCCTTTTATTTTCTATCTTGATGGAAATTAAAATAGACTTCTGCTAATTCTATCAAATTAGTTTTACCCTCTAGTATACAGAATTCCAATAAATTTCAAGCATCTTTGAAGGCAAATGAAGGTGTACATAAAATAAGGGTGTGCATATATTTAAAAATGTATGCATTTAAAAAAATAGATGTTCATAAAATCTGAAATTATGTGGCCAGAATCAGAGTATTTATTAAGGAGAAACAATAAAATCTAAAATTGAAAATGTCAATGTCTCCATTAGGTTAAAGAAAAAAAAATCTCTAAAATAAACCTCATCTGCAGCCCAGCTTTATAAAGAAGTTTTCATTCTTATTTCTTTGGAGAATTCACTGTGACTATAGAATGAAGGGAGAAAAAGAAAATTCTTATGACCCCCAGAATTTTTGAGAAGCTCCCATGGAGAAAGATGTGATGTATTTTTAATAAACTTTGTGAATTTTAATCAGAGAATTTAAAGTATTGAAGTAATATTTCATTGAGATAAAAATAAGTGGTGCTAAAATCCACCCCTTCTTAAACAGCAGATGAAAATCTTTTTCTTGTCTCTTTTTATTTTGAAAGATTATTCATGTACTTTTAAAAAAATTTCTTTCAGAAATTACTCTTGTACTTTAAGACTTTTTCCCCCCTTCACATTGTAAACACTGTTAATTAACAGAGCTTTTGCTGTTTGTTTAGTTGTTTTTTTTTTGTTTTTTGGGGGTTTTTGGGGAGGCGGGAGTGGGAAGAGGAGGGGCTCAGGTTTTTCTGTTTGGTTTGGGAGTTTTTTTGGGATGGGAGCACAGATGGGAAACTGCTAAGGCAGGAGTACAGAGAGAGTCAGAATAAGCAGAGAGAATCCAAAACAATTCCACTGAGAGTTTGGATGTGTATATCCCTTCCTCAGCTCTTAGGAAACTATATGCTGTCAGATGTTCGTGCTGTATTCACTTAAAATATTGCAGACATGATTTCTAATGTAGTGAAAAATATTTCTTGAAATTTCAAAGAATGTGGTAAAAAAGCCCTGATGCCTGAAAGTAGCATTTTCTGCTCACATTAGAATTAATGTTTATTCATAGAGAATACAGAATTCAAAAAGAAAACTTTCACATCAGAAATTACCTCAGGAAGAAACATGTTATATAGTTATCACATACACAGCATTGAACTTGTTTTTCCTTCCTATCCTATCCCCAAGAATTTCTCAGTCTATTTCATCTCCAGGATTCCCATCTCTATACTGTAAAGCATTGAATGCTGAGACAAGGAGGAATACTCCACTCTGAATAAGAAATGCAGGGTCATTTGATGCATCTAAGGAAATCTGAATTATTTCCTCTCCCACCCTCCTACCCTCCTCCTCAAGTTTCAATCTCCAGGCTGCTCTGCCCTCTCCCTTTTCTGCATGTTGTCTCATCAATCAATGACAACACAATAGCCAATCAATAGTCAATCACATCTAAATGAGAAACAAATGGCTAGCAGATTACATTACACATGCATCCCACATTCAGAGCTGGTTTGACTCTGGGTTTTTGCCTGCTTGGTCTCTGCACTCTTGGATAGGTCTGAGTACTCTGTGGAATCCTGCATCTCAGCCCACCACGCCAAACTGATACGTGAGCTGAATATTTGTGAAAAGCAAGTTTAGAGAGCTACTTTGAAGCTGTTAACTGCTGTTTCCTAAAGCCAGGAGAATGGAGAATAACTTCTGTTAGCTGGGGTCAGACTAAGGTGAGATGAAACAACACTTCTTACCAGCTGATATTGCCACCCCTACTGCAGACCTGACTCTCATTTCTGCTTCTCCCAAGAGCTGGCAAGCACAAGATTTGGGGGGAAAGTGCTGTTATTTCCAACCTCTCCACTGAAATTAAATCACAGGCACAGTGGCACTTACCACTCACCCCAGCTCCTAGGAGGAGAACCCTTTCCAGGACAATGCCTCCAAAAGTCTGAATATACAGCAACACTTAAGCATTCTAGTTAGAGTTTAAGCAAATAACCCATTTATTCAAGTGAGGTTTCCTAAATTCTGACTTTGCTGGCAGGTAAAAAAAGTGAAGGGGTTGTGATATTGGCAGTGATTCTTGTCAGTGCTCCATTAAAGTTATATAGCATACTTGTTTCTCTTTTGTTGGTGAAGGGGGAAAATAAATCAATGTTTCTCGGCTTTCACTATAATGACACCACACAAAATAGATGGACAGTGGAAAGTGTCATCAAATTCTACCTGTCACAAAGGCTCAAGGAGCAACATGAAGGGCAAAATACAAGAAACCCCTAATGCACCTAAATGTTTTCCCATGTGGAAAGAGTGAGGATAAAAGGCTGTGGTCCAATGAGCAGGACCCTGATCAAGGAATAGAAGACTTTTGATTCCCTTTCTAGCTTCACTGCTAATCCAGTCTGCACTGATGTGATCTTAATGCCTCATGACTCAGAACTCCCATATGGGCAATCACTGTAATAGCCTTTTAAAGATAGCTTCTGTTGCAGCAGACTTGAAACCCAAAATTTTTACACCCATTTGTTTAAAGCTAGGTTTTCTCCTAAGATTAAAAGTGGGCAGAATTTAGTAGGAAAGACATCACTTTCAAATTTTACTGTTGTTTGCAGGAACAGAATATCAGTGTCCACCAAATATCATGTGTCATTCTACTGCCAAAATGCAAATCTAGGAGGCAACATTTACCTATCCAAACATGAAGATTTAATTTAAACCCCTATGATCTTAAACAGGTAAGCTGTAGGGTTTTTTTTTTCCCCAATCTTCTTTAAAATGTTAAATCATAGAAGTTCAAACTCGGATCAAGTGAAACCCATTAATCCTTTAATTTATATCAATGATGTTCAATAGCACATCATTATCTCTTGAAATCTTTCATCAAACTTACAACATCTCTCCAAAGTTGCAACAAGTGCAGTGAAACATCTGTTTTTATATAATGTTGAATAGAATGATTCAGTTTAATGTGTACTGGAACCATAAGTTCAATTAAACACAAAAGTCATATGAACAACAGAGGTTAACTGCCAAAATGAAAGGTTTAATTTTTTTTAAATCAAATCCCTTGCAATGTACCTGTGTACACTTCATTGTTCTCATTTGCAATGGTAATATATGTTAAGTCTGCTGTTTTGTCTTCTCTAAACATTTAAATTACAGCAAGTGCATTAGTAACTGACATATTACCTTTTAAAAGCTTTAAGGAATACCATTGCTTTTAACGTGTACTCTTCCATATTTGTTGAGGAAGCATAATTTGAAGTAAGTGCATTCCCACTGCAAAGCATGACAGCAATCATTTTCCAAGGATACGTGGATCATTTAATTTAGAATTTGTGCCAAAACCCATGTGCTGACTTCTAGAGCTTGAAAAACATACATAAGGAACACAAAAGACCTGCATTTTGCTACAAAATGTATAGGAAGAGGCCTTCGTTATTCTGATGATATCTGCCATCTTGCAGGCACCGATTTCTAAACACTAATCACAGCAATAATAAAATATATTGCAGATATACAGAAAAATACTACGATATCAGAGGCCAAAAAAAAATCATGAGTGATACTAAATTGATTGTACATAGAGATTTCAAACCAACATTTCCAATAATTTATACTATTTTTAAAAAGCTGCAGAAGCAAGCACATTACAAAAATAAGTTTGCTGATGCTGATACCTGCAGTATCAGGTGGTACTGATAATGCAAGTCTAGTCATAAAATGGTGAAAGAATTATGTTAAATCTGTAAGAACAGAGTGAAACAGAAGTAAACTAATGGCCTTGTGCATGAAAGCTTTGACCTAATGGACAAGAAACAAAAGCATCCATCTTACTGTTTTCTCAAATAAATCTTCTTTATCACAGTCAAAGTCTCATTATTTAAATAAATTCATCTGTATGATAAAAGTTCTGATTTTATTCCAGGCTGTTACTTTAGATACTTCTCTGCTTAATGACAGTGTACAGCACCTAAGAATATAAAGGCAATCAAGAAACTCCATTACCTGAGCCAGGGACAGAAATGATGTCTTACACAGTGAAATGCCTAATCTTTTAATGTGCTCTTACTGCAAGGGAAGATTAATAAACATCATCGCACAGAGAAACTGTAGCTTCCACCCTAAAGGATTTTGTTTTATGTATAGATCAAATGTATAGGCTGAGTTGCCAGCAACTTTCTGAAAGCAAGCATAGCAAAGGCCCTATGAATCTTTAATGCTCACATATTATTAGAATACAAATTACAGTAAGTTCTCTTTTAAAGGGACAAAGCATGACTCTCCCAGTTGAGAGAGATTTGAAACAAATTTTTCCAGGCCTGTTTGAAAGTTTGCACTCAGTCCTTATCCTAGGAACTTCCAATGGCTTTTAATGTTGTGTTAAACATTGTCTATCCACTTGCTTTACATGCCTTCAGAAGATTTCCCTTCCAAGCATCTGAGAGCTGTCTGTTTACTCTCTGTTCAACTTCCCTCCTCTCCAACATCCCCATTTATCTCATTTCTCTTTGGCCAACCTGCCTTTCATAAGGTTCTTTCAGGTGAGTAGCATCATTTGTTCTCAAGGAAGACATTGTCTTATTTCTGTCCATGAAATTGTAGGCAATCTTTGAGTGGGAGCCATGCTAATCTTTTCTGTATAGTTCTATTTGGATTTTTAGTTTTTTAGCATACACTACTTTCCTCTGCTGTAGATAGCATGAACTGTTTGGCTTATCTCAGTCTTCAGGAGAGTTGTAGTTGTTCATGAAGGACAGAAGGATTCAGCACTTACTTAAATACAGAGATTTCAGTGGGCCCTTTTAAAAAAAAATTAAAATCTGTTTGACCAGATAGGACATCCTTTTCTCTTGGATAGATTCAGTAAAATCATTTTTTCTTAATAAAGCGCATTCCTAAATTTTTGGGAAAGGCTGTTGAATATTTTTCCTTTTGCTTTTGAAAGAAACCAAGAAGTCACTTAGTCATTTAATAGTAAAATGTTAAACAATATCTGAAAAAATCTCCAAGTGCACAAGAAACAAGTTTCTAAAATTGTCAGATACTGCTTTGCATTGTCAGAACATCTTCTAATCATGTAAAGAAAAACCGTTTAATAATACATACATCTACTTCAGATGGACTTATTGAATATTATTAGTATTTGTGTAACATTCAGGGGATGTGAGAGGCTCTGTAAAGGACAACTATTACTTTTATAGATGATAGCTATAGCACAGGGACTTGTAAGACACAGGGGACAAATCCTACCTAATAGATAATCCTCCAAAGAAATATTTCAAAGCAAGCATCAGCTTCTGTGGTTGTCTAAGTGATTTTAACTTTGAGGGACTGACTTCAGTTCTATAAGATAATGCCAGTAGATGTGTTAAAATTAGCCATTTTAACCAGCCACTGAAATGATTTTTATGTCTCTCAGTTTTACTTAGCCTAGACCTTTCCTCAGCTAAAACATGCAATGAATGAAAAACTCAGCTGCAGAGACCAAATCCAGTTTTCATGGTTTAAAAGTCAATTTATTCAGATAGAAGATGTTATGAATTTATTTTATCATATAGGCTTTTTAAGATATTATGTAACAGTATTTTTAATTTATATTTATTATGCATCCCAAAAATTTACTAGAAGGTGATAATGAATGGGATGACAGGGTATTTATAGAGTGACAGAACACAGGCTAAACCAGGAGAAGAAAGGAGATATACATTAAATCATGTTAACTGTACATCACCCATATCAACAAGGACCACAGAAACTAAGCATACTGAGACCATAGCAATATAGATAAAGGAAAATATTTAGGTTATAGTGTTGCCTAAACACCCAGGATGGTAACAATCAGATCAATTTGCTATGAAGTCAGAGACAATATTAATGAAAGATTTGGCTGGCATATGTAGACTCCATAACAGTTACATCCATTGGAGGTGACATTTATGTCTCCTATTGATGACTTCTTAAGGTGATTAATGACGGAACGCACCAGAAGAGATTTGTCTTCAGTTTGGCATAAGGTTTGGTACAGAATGTGACACTTGAAGATTGTAACATACTCAAATTCCATATCACTTAGCAAATTTATTCTTTAACTTTTAAATAAAACTTTAAATTAGTACTAAATGTACTATAGTAATATTTTAACTTTTGATAAAAGAATTATAACAATTACATTTATTTTTAGAATATTTTCATTGCTCAAAAGATAAAAATGGGGTTGGTATAGAGACTGTTCAAATGCATTCATTCAGAGGCTGCTAGTAAATGAATATCAACATATGAACAGTCTTTAAAGGGTAAATGGATAGATTATTAAAAGAGGATAGATTATCAAAAGAAAAGCTGACCAAAAGAATTACCCCTGATAATATCAACTTGGAATTAATATATCGGATGAAAGTCTATGTCAATAAATTCATAACAAAACAAAACAAAACAAACTGCAAAAGGAATTTAAAATAAAAAACAAACAAAATACCAAAATCAAGTATCTATTTATTGCTAAGGAAAGAGACCACAGAGATAGTCTTACAAAAAAGTTTACTTGTCACTCAAGAGAGATCAGCAATTCAAATAGCAGGTTAGAAAGAGAAATAAAGAACAAAACACAAAACCAGTACCACGCCACGATGTAAACTCAGAGTGAATACCTATGACAAATACTGTGTATGGTCCTGATCTCTACATCTCAGTGCAGTTATAATAAAAACATTAAAAGTACACAGGTAGCAGGGAGGAACTCAGAAACAAAAGAGCTTCTTTACATGAAAAATCAAATTGATAACAACTCTTCTACTGGAGGAACGGCTCCTGGTGGGAGATATGACAAATTATTATAAAATCATGAATCATATAAAACTGAAACACCTACTTTCCATTTTTTCACAGTGCAAGATCAAAAAAAAAGAAAAAAAAACAAACTGTAAATTATCAGACAACAAGTTGGAGGTTTTTAAAATTAAAATTAAAGACTTTTCATCTAACATGTTCAATATGCAGTTGAGATGTAGAACCACATTACCATACAAACTTGCATAAATCAATGGTGTAAAAGAAAAGGTAGAAAAGAATTCAAAATGTAAATTGACAAATCCATTATGAAAAACCTGTAAACACAGTCTCTAGTACACAGGTGACTGCTGGAAGGAAGCAGGATGTTCTAGGGGACTCAGAATAGGTTTGATCAATTCATGGACTTAACCCATCACTGGAAAAAAGACAATATGGGCTGAAAAATACTTTTTGTCCATCCTAGTACCAAAAAGAGTGAAGAATATCCAACTACTTCACAGGCCTGATCCTTGAGGAGATGACATCTCCTCAAACTCTTCTGAAGTTCTGGAGAGAAGATGGATATCAACAGTTTGCTGTTTCTCCAGATGGAGGTCACATGCGCTGTTTACAAAGTTCACAACAGATGTGCAAAATATAATTTTCCCCAGCAGTTAAAATAATTGCAAAACTTGGCAGTAATACAAGCACTTTCTTCTGAACTTATTGTCTACTAAATTATTACAAAACAACATGTGCACTAAACAGTAGCACAGCTGCAATACTAATAATAGGGCAAAACCTGCCAAACGATTTTTCATTGTAAGAAAAAAAAAGGAATCAAGTAGCACATGACAAATGCTGTCCCTAAATTTAATGAAACACTGGAGGATAGCTGTTACAGTGATAAATAGCATACTACCCTTTGTAAAACAGGTAGAATCAACTTTTTATTTCATACCATAATCATTGTTAGATTTAAAAGGAAAAAAACAAGTTATAGAATACCTTATGTGGTATATACTTTAATACTTTATATCACAATCCATGAGGTGAGACTAAAGGAAACTATAAGGCCTTTCTTAAGTCAATGGCTTAGAAAATCATTATGAAACTCTGCTATAAAATACATTTTCTGCTGTTGAGTATTGAAACTTCTCAGGGGACTATGGCTTTCTTAAAGTGTTTGATTTTTCTGAAGTCTTATGAAACACTATATGAAATAGCAGAAATTGCAGATTTGAATGATACTTTTCTTAGAAAACTACAATTACAATTTCAGCGGAGGTATTCAGATTTATCTTGCAGGAAATTAAAGACAATATGATACTCTACTTTTCCTCTTTCAAGCTGTCAGAGAAAATATCATGTTACAAAAAGCTAAATACTCACTGAGAAAACAGGCATATTCCTCGCTTATATGATCTATTTATTCCCTTTATTATTATATTACTATAATTATTCCATTAGTCCCTTTATTATCCAGTTTTTTGCCATATCATGGGGTTCACACATATTTGGAGAAATTTGTAATGGGTTAGGTTGCTATTCATAAGGAGAGCCAGTTGTAACAAAGTCAATGCAAAAAAATTTGAAGACTATTATAACTATTTATTAATTAAAGATGTGTTTCTCTGAAGATAATGAAGAGAAAAAAGTTCAGTTCCCATTTTCCTACTATAATATTATTTTTCTGATTCCATATTATCTTGCATCAGAAATCCTAATAGACTCTCATCCCTGAATACATTGTTTAGTTTCCCATTCATTTTAGTCTTCGTATTCATTATTTTCAAGCTGCTTCTCAGGCACTGATCTTCCTAAAGTAATTATTTTCATGTTTTGTTTGATTTTTTTAGCCAGCCTTGTACATCACATGCTTTCAAGAAGCGCTTTTGTGTGGTAACTTCTAAGCAGTATTATCACACAGCCGCAGTCCTTCCCAGACTTGAAGCTCATTTACCCAATAAACACAGTCCTTCTGCCTTGGAACAGCAGTATCTCAGCTGAGAATTCACATAACCCATTTCTTGACCATCCTCCAAGTTCTCTGCTCTAGCCTGCTTCTGTCGAGGCCTTGCAAATTGCCATTCATATTGCAGTTGTCCAAGACTTTCTCTCACCTGTCAGATTCTAACCTCATCTCCTATTCTGAAGATTAAAGAAAGGCACAATGAATACTTTCTAAAATTCTGCTTAAGCTGCAACAAAAAAAAAGAGATGTGAGAGCTTCCCAAATAATGATGCCTAGTTTATTTATTTATTTGCTATTTGCATTGTACTGTATATATTTTACTTAAATTTAGAAGTTGCTGTTAAACCAAAGAGGTTTGTTGTGCTGCATGTGATTATGACCATTTGCGAGCACCATCTGGAATTCAAAGAAAAGCTATAGAGATATCCAAAAATATTCAAGAATGCAGATATTCAAAACATAAACAACCTGGAACATAAGTGAAAAAACTGACACTATTAATGCTGGCAGGAAGCAGTCATTGCCAAGTCACATTAGAAGTTTACACAATAGTTTGAAAGCAGAATGTCAAGAGTGTGGTGAAACACATGAAACAGATAAAAGACACTTTACCAGTAGCAATCTGGAAGGAAAGTACTTTTCTGCAAAGCAGTACGTGGCATGCAAAGATCTACTTGCAAACTCACATTTTAAAGTCTAACAGTGAGGTGGGTTTTCCTCAGGTTATTTTTTCTAGTTTAACAAAATGTTATTTAGCCATGGAATGCTCCCCCCACCCTTTTTAATGTAAATAATGCCTGGAAAAATGGGCAGATCCACCTTAAAGCTTTACCCTAGATTACTTTGAGGTCTGTCCATCTAAAACAAATTTGTAATTTATAAGAAAAAACTATGGTGATTATTAGGGATGGGAAGAGACACATTAAAACAATACAAACACATAAAAACTACTCTTTCTTAGTTATTTTGCAAAAGACTTGCAGATTCTACAGTGTTAAGGATGTTGTATGAAACTTCTCCTAATTGGCATACTATTTTAAAAATAAGAACAACAAAACATTAATTTATTGTGCATTCATTTATTATTATGACAGAAAAGAACACCGTGATACATCTCATCTCTTTTTTAGAAGTTACATGAAGTAGATTTCCTACAAAGTAAAAGTGATTTATTGTCCTGCTGGGTAAAACAAACCATAATAAACACATACAAAAATACCAGAAGAGTTGAATTTCCCTGCTTTGGGAGATGATATTTCTCAGCATGGAAGACAGATTACTTGAAGTCTAATTTTATATATTTTCTACCAACTTCTAAGGGACCGAAAATTTAATTTGTTGTACTTTTCTTCCAATTATTTCTTAATACTTCTGAATATTCCTCTGTGTGATTGTACATACCACATGCTAGCCCTCCAAAAATAAGCCTCGGTGGGGCAACTGGCTGAATGAGGATTACCAAATTCGGAGCAATAAGCAGAACAGGAAAATACAACCTTGTTTATGGCAAATGAGGAAAGGGAATTGTTACTCCTTCCTTATTGAAGGACGAAATAAATTTCTAATGATGTCATAGTCCTCAGCATTATACACGGAAATTATGCAAAGCCTAGTCCTGATGCTGAAGAGTGACAAATGCTTCATTTTTGCCTTTCATGTGGAAGAACGAAAGTTGAGTGCCCTAGAAACAACATATATTTAAACCTATGGTTTTCACTTTAAAAATAAACACATAGGGACCTAAAAGAAACTGTCACTACTATTAGCCTGCTGGCGAATAGAACATTTTCCAGTCTGATCACCATTAGAGTGGCAGTAATTATGGTTTCATGCCGCAGAGGGGGGAGGAGGGGGTGGAACCAGGCCTCTGCGTTTACCAAAAGTGTCTCTAAGGCTATTGAGAGATCACTCCAGCCAGCACTGCCTGGTGCTGTACAGAACGACCCTTCTCACACCCGTGCCGGTGTATGGCACATATTCTCACTCACCCACAGAGTTGGATAGCTCGTGCGTCACCAGAGACAAAGAACTCAGAGCGCTCAGTCAGCTGGATATTCCAGAAGTTTATTCCGAAGGGGTCCAGGATGAAAGAGGAAGAGAGACCCTCGTTGTCTATATTTATAGGGATAGCTGGAGGGTCAGGTAAGAGGAGGTGGGGGGAACATCACAACCAATGGGGAGAAGGAAGGGATGGGATTAGGGGTTAGGTTACAGCTGGGGGGATTTACATAATTTGGGGAGGGACCATCGTGTTCTCCAGGGGGGAGACTAGGATGTCTCCCACCAGTGAAGCCCTGCTGTACTGGAACCACTCGGCTCCCCAGCAGTTCCTGAGGTGGTATTAGCCACCACAACAGTTTCATGTCAGATAACAAAAGGAAAAGCAACCTTTACAGTTTGGTAAGGAAGAATGCAGGACTAGACTGGATAGCCATCAATACTTCAGAAAACTACTTAGTAATACACTGCATCTCTGAACAGAAGTTAAAATATAATTTTCTTGTGATAAAATGTAATTCTGGATTTATATGCAAGAGTGGTGCATTAAAAACATCCAGAATACATCTCAGTACTCTTAAAGCATTTGCTGGCTATCTTTTTAATTTTGAAGGAATACAGATAAGGAAGGATACCGAATAAATTGAGATAGTCCAAAAGAAGTTAAAAAAATTATAATTGGTGTATATATCTTGACCTACAGCATGCATGCTAATCTTTTAAGAATGTAAAAGGAGATCTTAAAGAAGAAAATTCATCTATTTTTGTGTAGTCTGAAGACAAGAAAAAGTGATGAGCTAAAATCCAGAAAAGGAGATTTAAATTAGAAATCATGAAAATATTTGAAGAGTGAGGACAGTGAAGTAAAAGAACAGGTTGCTTAAAAAGGCTGTGCAATCTGTTAAAGAAATTTTTTTAAAACCAGCTCTTAGGAGTGACATGATTATAGTATATACTGTCTTCATGCAAGAAATACATCCAAGGACAAAATAACCTCTTGTAGTCCTATTTATTACTCGAGGGATCAAACATATCTGGAAATATATCCCTATAACATGTAAGTATTTTCCCTGGAAAAAAATGCCACCAGAAAAAATGTTTTCAGCTTACATAATGTATCTAGTTCTTATGCCTAGAGTTCACACTAGATATAAGCACAGAACATTTGGGGATGATTCACAAGAATGATCAAAGCCATACGAGGCATCTCTTCTAGAGGTATGAATTAAATTTAACCTATCAAACAAAAGGGCAAAGAGTGACTTAGTCTCTCTACCTCCACAAGAATGTAAATTTCAAAAGTAAGGGGATCTTTGAAGCAGTAGACTATGATATAAGGCACTGTAACAGCTAATGAATGCAGAGCACAGATTTTTAACAATTAAACATCAAAGTAATTTACCAAGGACTATAATAGGACACATACATTTAAAGAAACAGATATGAAAATTATGCCTAGTTTAACTATAAATTTATATCCAGAACAAGAGTTTTCTATTGACCCATTGAAAGATGAACTTTCATTCAATGTCACAGGTGCAACATCAGCAGGCAGGAGCCGAGATGTTGAAGTATTCAAAGTACCTGATGAACTTTGAAAACAGACAGAAACATGACACAACGTATAGTTAACCTTATGCTTAACCTTATCCAGAAAGTGAACCTGGATTTCAAGAATGCACAAGTATCTATGTCACCCTTGAAAGGGGGCACTGAAGCCTTGCAGTCCCATATAGAGAGGTAGAAAACACTAGGGAGGCAGTGCATGTTGAATTTAGTCATCTAAACATACTCAGCCTTGTGATGTCTTTTTGTTCAGTATGTTTAATTCTGAGATGTGGCTGTTTTACCAGAAGGAGGCAGTGAGAATCTGCTGTGATGGACCAAAGTCTTAACAATCCTTCCTTAAGGAAGGATAAATAATAAGTAAGAAGTAAAGAAGTAATTACAGATTCACTGCCCAGTGAAATCTCTGCAAGTTCAAAGTTTGAATTTAGTTACCTCCTAAAGAAGTCTGTAGTTATGTTGAAACTTCCAGCTCCAAATGTATGGGGCTTTTATGATAATTTAGTGGTGGATCTGAGTGTCTTTGTTTAGGTAACATCACAACACTGAGTGCTAATAATTTATTTTTTAAATCTTTTGGTGATATTTTTGTCATAGTTGTGGTGGAGGTAAATTAAGCTAGCACAGAAACTATCTAAACCACTTTCTAAAAACTGAATGACTGAGAACTTGAACTAAACATGTTCTGCTTCAGACTAAAAACTGAAGCAATACAGGAAAATACTGACAGAAAAAACACATTTGCATAACACGCTTAATTTAACTTCAGTAGCTTGTGCTGGTTATAATCAACAACTAAACCCAATTTATTCTACATAGTTTGCATGTACAGAACACAAAGTTCATTCCTACTTCCTAAAATTTTAATGCTCACAGTCCATCAGGCTTTTCTAATAAATAATGAATTATAAGTAAAGAAATAGAAGGGATTTTTCTTTGTGCTATTTTCTAATGCAGTGTTATGTAACTTCGTTCCCAGCATGTTGCTAACCACTCAGGAGAGAAGACGGTCAGAATGTGTATTTGACCCCTGATTCCAACAGGCATAAAAAGAATCACTATGTATGCAATATATCGTGTTTAATATATAGATTTTTTACCTATTTTGTTATTTTTTTTTCAGAACCAGCTGGAGAACAAGTCACTTCCAACCCCACTGAGAAAAGCCAATACGGTGAACTATCATTTGCCTTTCTTTTCCTCATCCATTTTTCACATGAGGCTGAGGCAAACAGTTGTTTCCAAGCATCTGCTGCTTTTACTCACAAATTAATGCAACAGAACTCTAGAAGGCCATCAAAATCTCAAGATTAACTTTCAGAAAGCAGCAATTGAAATGTATCGGTGCTAACATTAAACCGTTCCTTTTATCTCCCTCTTTGTGCTGCATTGTTTCTACTTCTCATGACACCGTAGTGCAAGATAGATTAGAAATTATTATCTTAGATTCAGTAATTTTTGGGCTAGTCAAATGAGTCTTGCTTTGTAGGTTGTTTTGGGTTTTTTTAACTGTGGACTAAAACATCCCTGAAACATAAAACAAAATATCCATATAAATATTATGATGGCCAGTCATGTCCATTAACTCCCTAATATACCTTCAAGGTAGTAGGATTAATTATCTGTGCAGATCTCATACTACAAGTTCACGTAAAGCAATGTCCTTGAACCAAGAGTAGAGGCTGAAATGTGCCTACAGCTCAGAACTTATTTGAACACTTTTGGAGCTGTGTTGGCTTTTCATAGCATACCTGACCCTCTCCTGACTCCTGTGGATAAAAAGCTTTTTATAATAGTTCCTACTTTAGCAAAACAGAATGTGTAATTTCTCATGATTTGCTACTTATTTGTAGGAAATTTGCAAAAATTTTGAAATGGACTTGAATTGTTTTTAATCAAGGGATATGTTTATTCCATGCTTGTTTTTTCTCCAGTGTCTTCCTAAGAGGCATTCAGTCTCACAGCAGAGTTGCCAATCAACATCTATATTGCCTGCAACACAATACTGTATCATTAAGCAGGACTATCTTTACAATAGAAAATCAGTAACTACAAAATTATTTTCAAGTCATCATTTGTGTTGTGAACTGTATTTTGAGTAACTTCTTGGCTCACATAAGCTGATTTTAAAGAAGCAGGTAGAAAACAAATCCTACAATAAGTCTTAAAAGTGAACAGTCCGTATGTTTCATTACAGAGTAGAGAAAGTTGTTCTTTCCCAAAGAAAGACACTCCACAGAAAAATCAAGTAGTCTAAATATTTCCAAGTGAGCACCAACTGGCATGTCATCTCTTGACAGTACTGTTCCCTGAGACTAAGCCATGAACAGCTACACACCCGACTACTCTATTTATTTTACTAGAACAACCACAACAAAAAGGCAAAATCTGTGCTCCCATTTGATATTTTGCTACCAGCTTCCATACTCATCTATGAAATTGCCTATATTTTCCAATATCCTACGTGTATTTCCTTCTGAGTTGACCTACAGTACCACCAAGGTCCTCATTCAGACCAATTTTTTTTGCAGATCCTACAAGAAGTTAGCCAAATAAAACCAGTGTTTCATTCCATTTTTGGAAATGTCAATATGCAAATGACAGTTATACAGGATAAAGCCATCAACGTCTGTGACTACATCTCACTTTTAACACAGCAATAAATCATGCCTGAGAAGCCCTCAGGATAGGCAGTATTCCTTGTCACCTGTTTTGAGAAGCACTTTGATCCAATTAAGTGCTACAGTAATAAATTTTATAGTTATTATTAAAGAAGCACTTTCAATAATCTTATGTCAAAAGTTGTTAGTGTTTGTAATACTGAAAGCTGGAGTGTCTGATAATTTGCTAGCTCTGACAGTGTTCCTCTTCGCTTTGTGATAAATCAGATGACAAGTCTGTCTACAGTCTTGAGGCAACTACTAACAAGCTGCATGGAGTTCATCCCTCTCTCATCCTATAAAACAATATGATCATCACATTACTCAGATGCCTTCATGATGCAGACAGTTTTAACTGCATAATTATGGAAATTACTGCACTCACTTGGCAACTTTTCAGGCACTAATGCTTAGCTATACTGTACAAACAGACTTTTTTTTTGTTAACTGATGCACCTTATTAATAACTCCCAGTCTCCATGATCTTTCTTTCCTACTCCAAATTCTATCAATGATCCACAACAAGACCCCCAATACCGAAAAATGTTTTTGTACGTAGAATAGATCTCCAAGTGCAGTAGAAAATGACTGAAAGAGCAATACAGATTCCATGCTTGTAATACGCACCTAATGTTTTATGCATCTCAATTACATTCACACAGACATACAGATGGAAAAAATGCTGTTTTATAGAACAACACTGTAATAAAAATGGTAAAACATTTTCCATACTAGCTTATGAGCTCAAACTAGTAGGAATGGAAGACAAAAATACTTTAACACAAATGCACCTTTTTTCTTTTCTTTATGAGGAAAATCTGTGTTTTGTAGTGCTTCCATTATTGGAAGTTCTCATTCCATCATCTCATTCTGCATATTTCCTCCCGTTCCTTTGTGACTGTTTCAATGCCAGCATCTTTAACAGTGCAGCCTAATTACGAAGAATATACACTGCTTTGAGTCTGCTGTCACCGCAGCTGCACTACCATTAACAGCTCCTGCAATTCTTTTTGGTGGTTTAAGATACTTTTGGCTTACCCTGAGCCAATATTTATGCTTAATATGTGAAAGCATTTAAACTGTTTATCTTTGCTTACTGGCAATCCTTAAATTATAAAAAAAAAAAAAATGGTTTCTTACTGTTCATTTACCTATAGATTAATCATGTACCTAGTGGTCAAAATGAGAATGTAATCACTTTTGTATGACAGCTATATGTTTCAATGTGAAATTTAATAATGATTCATTTATTCCTAAAACAAAAGCTAGTAAAAAGTCAGAAGTGCAAGTATAGTACATTATTTGATTCTTTTACATTTTTCTCCTGATGTTCCACCAAATAAAAAAAAGTCATGCTACTTATTGTTGGGGTTCGCAACCCACTAACTCAGTTCGAGATCGGGTTGGCCGCCTTTTCGGAGCCCCAGCAGGGCAGCTCGCTCTCGGGAGGAGGTGAGGTGGCCGGGAAAAGGAAGACCTCTCAGGAGAACAGCGTGACCCGGAGATCAGGAGCAGAGGCAAGAGACGCAGGCAGTCGAATCGGCGGTCCAGGAGGTTTATTAAACGGTAAGTGGAGATGGAGGAGGGACGGGACGGGGAAGGATTGGCGACTCGAAAGCCCCGGTCTGCATTGTGTTGCAGCTTTTAAGGGAAGGAGGGGAAACCTCAGAGGAACCTATGGGGTTTACAGAGTTCGGGATTGACATTTACTTAAACAAATGGGAGAACAGGGGGGAGGGTACAGAATTACATATTTTCCAATGACAGAACCCGGCAGGGACAAACAAAGGCCAATTTTCTAGAACTATACCATATTAATAACATGGGAGGAGAGAGGAGCTGGGCCAATAGACTGATGTGCTGGTACATATTAATCTCCTTAATCTCAATGCCTTCTGGGAGCATACGTTCTAGTCACCCTGACCTTAGAAGCACTTTACTCCCAAGACTCGTCTCGTGGTGCTGTGCTGTAGTGTGATGAGCTGGGGGCACTCAACTGCGCCAGGGCCTCAGCAACATCTCCCCCTTTTTTGTTTAATAAGATAGAAAGTAAATATTTAATAAACAAAGCTTTAAACAGAGCTAGACTTATAATACTCAGGAAGACAACTAACAGAACTGAGGCAATTGATCTGGCGACTGAGGCAGACCAGCTGGAGAACCCCCAACTTTTGAATAAATTGTCCCACCAAGTTTCGGACTCGGTTTTCAAATCGGTGATGTGGGATTGGATTGCTCGGATTTTGGAGGAAATGCTCTGGCTGCATGTGGAAAAGTTAAGACAGCACATTCCTTCAAAATCTTTGCAACCGTGCCCATGAGCGAGCAAGAGAAAGTCAATGGAGGCTCTATTTTGTAATGTTGCATGTTTTATAGCCTCCTCGTCCTCCAGGAGCTGACTCAGGGCTGACGATGTTAGCCTTGCATGCTTTCCGAGCCAGCACTCTAGCTTTTCAATGTCACCCAAGGCTTTGAAAACTGCAACCCATGGGACCAAGACAGAAGCAGCAATTCTTTTAGACTTGGGCCAACTCCCAATTGTATCATTACACTTTTCCTCCAACTTTATTACATTTCTTTTTTGGCGAGCCGATTTGACCGAATTTTTCCAATTTAGGAGCTGCAACTTATCTGGCATAAGTGTTATGAGCTTTCCCGGGGTGCAGGGCCCTCCTCGGAGACGAGCTGGGATTCTTGCCCAGGCTTGATTGCCGCAAATAAAAAAAATTCCCTTTGGCAACATCTTGGGGTGAGCGGTCAACAGTGATGCTTTCGGGGCAGTGAAATTGCACCACGAAGCCGTGGTGTACTTTTTGTCTGCGTAGATGTAGAATGCAGGCAGCGGTGGTAAATCGAAGCCCTCTTCATTTTCGATTGCCCCTTCCTCAGGCTCTGGTTTATAATGAGTCAGGCTGTTAAAATTGACACAAAGTGCCGCTTGGGTGGACCCTAATAGATCTAACTCTTGGGGCTCTTCCATACCTGAAGGGAGTTTGTTGACCCACTCATCCCAAGAGGTCACTGGATCTGGTAGTTGTTATACGTGCCTGCAAACGGGAACTCGCCCTTTTGCAGGGGAATCCCAATGAGGCAAGTCACCATTGGGTTCTCTGCTCGATCCATCGCCAGGCACAGTCCGTCTTGTTTTAAAGTCTTGGCAAGGGTTGTCCAAACATTCATCTTTGGTTAGGGAACGATCATGCTGCTGGACAGTGTGAAGATGGCGGCAACACAGGCAAGATACATAGTTTCACGACAGGAATTCATCTTCGCCGGGATGGCCAACGCGATTGCAGACCTTTAAAGATGAAATGCACAGGTTAACAAAAGATTCTCAAACAAAGTCTGGGGAAAAAGGGTCCCAATGCCGGTCTCTAGGCTTTTCTTTAATTCACTTTATTTGAATAGGTTGTACAAGGAGATAGTTTCTTTGGGGTGTTCTAAGGGTGGGTTTGCTGAGAAATCAAAGGTAATTAATTGTGACAGGTATGATTCGGGTCGAGTCTCGATTTCATTATCTGATTTTTTCCTTTTGTTTTTCCAACCTAAAAAGAGTAGCATTGTCCAGTCCAGTTTGATTCATTTAGACGCGAAATGGGCTCGCTTGTTATCTTCTTTCAGGGAGTAGGGTTTTACCCACCTGCTGGGCACCCATTTTGGACCTGCAGGTGTCGAAACACATGCATATCCTTTCCCCCTTGTAATTAAAGGAAAAGGTCCTTGTATTAGGAGTTACTCTGGGTCCCTGATCGTTACTGGAGGTTGGATTTTTAATTTTGATCGTTTGTCATTAGCGAAATGTCTGAACACTAGTGGAAGTGGTTCGTCAAATGAGTTGTTCAGGAAGTTAATTCTGAACAACACTTTGCTCAGTCTCATTTGCGGGGTAGTAATCTCATAGCCTCCACTCTGGCGTGACAGAACTGTTTTTAGAGTTCTGTGGGCTCTTTCAATGATTGCCTGCCCTGTGGGTGAGTGTGGAATGCCAGTCACATGAGACACTCCCCACTCATTTAAGAACTGCCAAAACCAGTTAGAAGTGTACGCTGGTCCGTTGTCGGTTTTTATTTGTTTAGGAACACCAAGACTGGAGAAAGCTAGCAGAAAATGTTGCATACAATCTTTTGCTTTCTCTCCGTCATGGGCTGACGCATGCATTGCACCTGAGAACGTATCTATCGAAACATGGACATATTTGAGTCTCCCGAATTCTGGGATGTGTGTCACATCTGACTGCCACACCTGGCAGCTCTCAAACCCTCTAGGATTCACCCCAGAAAGGTGAGCGGGCAACTGGTCTTTAGAGCAATTCAGACACGTAAAAATGATTGCTCGCACTTGATCTCTAGTGATACCAAACATTCTCACTAAAGCTGCACTATTTTGATGGTAAAATTGATGACTCAATTTAGCTTGTGCAAAGATGTCAGGTGTATTCGGGGAAATGGTTGTTGCAGCGAGCATGTCCGCTCTTTGATTTCCTTCAGCGACAGGTCCTGGCAGGTCTGTATGTGATCGGATATGCATAATGAAATACGGTTGCTTCCGATGGGATATAGCTTCTGTGAGCCTCAGAAGCAAGTGAAATACGGTTAAATTTGCGGTTTCTTTTAGGGCCGAATTTTCTGCTCTGAGGGCGATTCCAGCAACATACGCTGAGTCCGTGATCAATTGAAAGGTTCAGGAAATTTCTCAAAAGCTCTGACAACGGCAGCAAGTTCCGCAACTTGAGGTGACCCTGTGACCACCTTGACATCAGCCTCCCATTGCTGCGTCTTGGGATTTCTCCAAGTCATCACTGACTTGTGAGAAGACCCTGAGCCATCGGTGAAAATGGTCAGAGCACCTTTTATTGGATTTTTCGAGAGGAAAGATTTTTGAGTGAGCCGAAAACTAGCAGCAAACAGTTTATGTTTTTTATGGCCTGATTGAATTTTTCCTGTGAAGCTCTCTAGAGCGTATTGTAGTGGGTCGCAAAATTTCATAAGAAACTCCAAGTCATCAGTCTCAAAAGGCAACTGTATCCATGTGAAATCCAGACTTGCGAGGGTCCTCAATCGCAACCTCGCCTTTTTAATAACTTTGGCTGCTAGCTCTTGAGGTGTTGTGAAGGTTTTACTCGGTGCGGCAAAAAAACCCATTCAATTATTAACAAAGGATCTTTCAGATTGGAATCCCATTGGTATATCAACCCATGGGTGAACTGTTTCTCCCCCAACACAATTAATTCAAAAGGGAGTGTTGGGTCACATCTGTGAGCCTGTCTCTGTGATATCGCTTGTTGAACCTCGCGAATACAGAGACGCGCTTCAGGTGTCAAAGACTGAGGAGAATCTAGATCTCCTTTCCCCCGTAGTAAATTAAAAAGAGGCGCAAGCTGTTTGGTTGAAATACCTAAAAGTGGTCGGACCCAATTGATGGAGCCACAGAGACTATGTAAGTCACGCAATGTTTTGGGCTCATCAACAATGGCGAGTTGCCGAGGGGTGATGGTACGGTCTTTGATTGTAAGTCCCACATATTTTATTGGATTTTTCTGTTGTATTTTGTCAGGTCTGATCATAAAACCTGCTTTGCAGAGCGCGTGCGCAACAAGTGCTGTGGTCACAGATAATTGTTCCTGAGTCTCAGCACACACTAAAATATCATCCATATAATGTAGGATGTGCACTCCCGGGGATTGGGCTCTCACTGGTGTTAGGATCTGATCGACATACCATTGGCATATCGTTAGTGAGTTTTTCATGCCCTGAGGCAAAACTGTCCAACAGTATCTTTTCATGGGAGCCACACAATTTTTTGAAGGCACCAAGAATGCGAAACGAGGCGCATCAGCTGGGTGCAGGGGAATATGAAAAAAACAGTCTTTAAGGTCAATAACGGTGAGTTTCCAGTCTCTGGGCAGCATTGTGGCTGATGGTAGGCCAGGTTGAAGAGACCCCATGACTGCATTGATATTGATGCCTGATGGGTTTTTGTCCTTTTTATTTTACTTTTATACTCTCTTTATATATATCCTTTACATATAACCTTTCACCCTTCCCCATTCCTGTACTTTTTACTCCCTGTATCTTAACCCTACATGTTTATCACCCTAGTACCCTTGCCTTGCTCAGAATCCTTTGGGGAAGACGAAACACCTCCACAATCTAAAAAGCATGAAGTACCAACCTTGAACAGGGCCCCCATCACTGAGACATGTTTTTTGTAAACTAAGTAGTAATCTTTTTGGGGGGAGGTAATTTTAATAAGGGGGCAATTACTTCATTTGTTAGACTTCTTATTGGAGACTTTTAGATAGGTATTCTAATCTAGGCTGTCCATAAATTGTATATGGGGGATATTGTCGGAGCTTGTTTGTCAGTGTGCATCTGAGATCCTATTAAACCAAGGTAAAACCCCTTTCCTATACTGTGTGTCTGCGTCTAAAAATTTTTTACTGGTGATTTAAAGCATCAATATGTCTCAAGTCATGGAGGAGCTTCCACTCATCTCTGCCCTCTTTTTTAAGAAAAAAGATGGGGGAATTCCATGGGCTATGTGTTGGTACTATATGTCCTTTGGCAAGTTGGTCTTCAATGAGGGACTCAAGCGCGGCTAACTTTTCTTCCGCCACGGGTCACTGATCAACCCATACGGGATCATCTGTTAGCCAATTCAACTGCAGGGTGGCGCGCTCTTCAGTGACCCCCCTAAAAACTTTGGTGTTGAGGCGGAATGTAGATTTGTGCCCCCCATTGCGCCAATGAGTCTCTCCCCCAGAGATTGAAAGGCACGTCCATCACGTACAGGTGAATGTGCGCTGCTGCTCCCTCTGTGTTTGTGATCATGACCGGATCTGCGCTTTGGCGGGCAGGCAACTGACCTCCCACTCCTCCTATAGGGAGGGTGGCTTGACGCAACGGCCAGTTACTGGGCCAAACACTTTGTGATAGAATTGTCACGTCAGCACCTGTGTAAACAAGACCCCTAACTGATCTTTGTGTGTCTTGGTTTTGAAGTGTACAAGTTAGGTAGGGTTGGGATGAATTGACTCGCTCAGTCCACCAGGCGTGTAGGTTGGATGATGCAGCTGATGAGAAATCAGTGTCTGTCAGGACCGGTATATGTGTAATATCAGGAATGGTACTTATGTCTTTGTGCGTTGCTCCCTCACACTGATCAATCAGTTTTTTGCCTGCAGATCTGCAGCGGGCGCAGGGCTCCACATGGTTGGTTGCAGGGTGGGTGAGGCGGTAATTGGTGGTGGTGCTGGTGTTGCGGTTGGCATAGTTGGCATGACTTGCCCTGAGGGGAAAGGACTCAGAGAAGGTAGATTAGAAGCTGGAAAAGGAGCAGGGCAATTTCGTGCGAAGTGGCCAGGTTAGCCGCATGTAAAAGGTTTTTGGGGCACTTTTTGGGTTTGGTTTGGGGCATTGATTTGGGTGGTGGGAAATGCTTTGGGGTTTGTTTCATGAGACTTGTTGGGATTGATTACTATTGTAGCTTTGGAACATGCATCTATTAATAACCAAACAGTAATTGGGGTATCAGGGGGAAGTAAATTAATTATCTGCTTACATTTGGGGTTTGCATTGACTGTAGCCGTGTTTATGATGACACCTTGGTGTGTCTCAATGTTGCTGAATTGCCTCTCTACCGCTGCTGTAAGGCGGTCTATGAAATCAACAAACAGCTCATCTGATCTCTGCTTGATGTACATATAGGGTAATTGCGCTTCAGGCAGGATTGGAACTGCTCTGAGCGCTTGGTGAACTGCCAGAGTCAAATCAACGAGAGCCGAATCGGGAATTGTGGACACTTGATCATATGGCTTGACCCATTGCCCCGTTCCACAGAGACAATCAAGGGTCAGATGTTGTAAATCAGGATCATCTCTGTATGAATTGAGCAGGATTTGCACTCTCTTTCGCCATGCTGTTTCCCACAGCTTTTGCTGCGCTCCAGTTAGGAGGCATTCAATGAGGGCTTTAATGTCATGTGGGCATTTTGCTTCTGATTGTAGGATAGACTGCAACAAGAATTGGAAGCAAGTCGAATCGCGACCATAATTTTTTGCAGCTTTACAAAGCTTTCCTTTGGCACTGAGGGACACAGGTTGCCATACAATCTCTTTTGAACGGCTAGAGTCAGCGCATTTGGGTACAGGGCTGGGAGTGCACTGCTGACGATGTGCAGGCGCAGCAAAAACCATGGAGTCACTGTCACTTCCGGGGTTGCCAAAACGGCAGCCGGATGTTGACATCTCGGGATTTCCGGAGACACCAAGATGGTGACCGGCAGTTGATGTCACCGAGTGGGGAGGTCATGGGAAATCAGAGGCGTGGTTTTCCCACAGCTCAACTCCTCCCTGAGGCTCGATGTGGGCGGGAAGTGACAGTACCGGAAGGGGAAAGGAAAGGGGTGAGTCGGTAACAAGGGAAGTGAGAGGTGAGAGGGACTTCTGGGAAGGAGACGAGGGGTGTGCCTTCGATTTCGCGCACTTCTCGACGCCATGTTCTCTATGGTTAAAAGGTGGAGAAGGTCCGCCATTTTGTTTTTCGCACGCCACGAGGCAAGCGCCATCTCGGTCTTTGTCAGAATAGGGGAAAACCTGAGGTTCACGGGGTGTGGAAAGAGGGTTCAGGAAAGGGGTCCGAGCAAGACGGCCGTTCCTGCTTGAACGAAGGGAAGAAGGGAACAAAGAGGTGCCCTGGGGCTGGAGGCGACCAGGCACAGACAAGTGAGCTGTACCCTTCTGTTCACTCCTAGAAGGGTCATCGGGGAGTGGAGAATAGGGGTAGGGACACGGAGGGGAAGTTGAGGAATCAGGAGGGGATATGGATTTTTTAACAAACTTAAAAACCTGTGCGTGCAAAGCAAAGACTCTACTTGCAGATAGGTCTATCACCTGCTTTGCCTGCAGCAAACAAACTCTTCCCGACCTCTCCCCAAAAATCTAAATTAAAGACGACATCTGAGGAAACAGGAGGGTGGTTAGCAAAAACCCAGCGAACCAAACTCCGAAGCTCACGGGGGAAAACAAAACCTTATTCTGAACGAAAAGTCGGGACAACTCAAAATACATCTCTTGCTGAGCCGCTGCGGACTTAGAGGATCTGCAACCCATTTCGTTGCCAGACACACGAAGCACACAGGGCTCAAACCGCACATGCCCACCCGCAGAAATCGAATGAAAATAAAGCTAAAAGGGGCCAGACAACTGGCAAGTCCTTGCTACCCCTCCAGGCAACTGAGGGCTACTTAGGGGGTGCCTTGGGAGACCGGCAAAGAAGGGGACCCTGTCCACTTACTGCTCTCCGGACACTCACCCTAAGCTCAGTGCAATCCAACTGCGAATCCAATGTGAGTCGCTGGAAACAAAACTGCAGGATCAGGCACGGATCTCTGGACGCTCGCCGCAGCTGCTCTCTGTCAGTTGCGGCGGTGTTCCCGAGGAGCTCAGCACAAAGAGGTGCGAGCTGCACTGCAGGGCAGCTGTCCTTTTTGTAAAGCCGCTTTCAGAGAAAGTCCACGGCAGCTGAACACTGATATGAGTCGCGGCACCAGGTGATGGGGTTCGCAACCCACTAACTCAGTTCGAGATCGGGTTGGCTGCCTTTTCAGAGCCCCCGGCAGGGCAGCTCGCTCTCGGGGGGAGGTGAGGTGGCCGGGAAAAGGAAGACCTCTCAGGAGAACAGCGTGACCCGGAGATCAGGAGCAGAGGCAAGAGACGCAGGCAGTCGAATCGGCGGTCCAGGAGGTTTATTAAACGGTAAGTGGAGATGGAGGAGGGACGGGACGGGGAAGGATCGGCGACTCGAAAGCCCCAGACTGCGTTGTGTCGCAGCTTTTAAGGGAAGGAGGGGAAACCTCAGAGGAACCTATGGGGTTTACAGAGTTCGGGATTGACATTTACTTAAACAAATGGGAGAACAGGGGGGAGGGTACAGAATTACGTATTTTCCAATGACAGAACCCGGCAGGGACAAACAAAGGCCAATTTTCTAGAACTATACCATATTAATAACATGGGAGGAGAGAGGAGCTGGGCCAATAGACTGATGTGCTGGTACACATTAATCTCTTTACTCTCAATGCCTTCTGGGAGCATACTTTCTAGTCACCCTGACCTTAGAAGCACTTTACTCCCAAGACTCGTCTCGTGGTGCTGTGCTGTAGTGTGATGAGCTGGGGGCACTCAACTGTGCCAGGGCCACAGCAACAACTTATGACAGTACTGATTTGCAAAGGCAGCAATTAAGTACCTGGTCCCTTTAAACCTCAGAATTGTGAACAATGGGGGTAGTTATTTTAATTCTGTAGAGGGTTATGCAATCTCAACTGGGTCCCTTATAAGACTAGAATAATACTTTTTAACCCTGCAGAACTATCCTGCCAACATTACAATTAATTAGCACTATAAAAATGAGCTTCTTGAAATGACTTCAGCCTCTTTGAACACACAGCAAGGGAAATCTACATGTGTACTTGTATTTACCTGTAAACTGTCTCGTGTCTCAACAAGAAGAGAACTTAATTCTTCTGAAAGTCTGTGCGCATTAATGCATGTCTAGAGACTGAAATGCTTGATTAGTCTTGGAAGTGTAATGAAATATTATTCAGGTAATTTACGTCCTTTCTTAATACTAACCCAGCTAAGGATGGTTAAATAGTATTTAAACACCCTGAATCCAAATGTTTATGTTTTTAAAGGGTACCCCCAGGCTAAGTGTTGAAGAGCGGCAGCCGAGGGGGTGCTCAGACCCCCGGGAGGCTGAGTCTCGAGAGGTGAGGGGCCACTGCCCAGTGGGCAGCGCAGGACCGGCGGAGCTCCTGAGGAGAGCAGAGCGCTCAAAGACCAGTTTGCATTTTAGCAAGAAATGCAGTCCACTTGGTTAGTGTTCCAGAGGATTTATTAGGTAACAGAGGGTAAGAGTAACGGGACGGAGGGGGTTGGAAACAGTAACCAAAATGGCCCCGACTCTCTCTGGGAGCGGGTTTTAAGGGAGCCGGCAAAGGGGAGGGGAAACACAAGGGAACCAATGAGGGCAGCGGAATTGGGAAGTGACATTGGTTTTACACAACCAGGTATAGGGGAAGGAGGGATAACTTTCTCAAACAACAAATCAGGGATCAACAAGGGTACAGACAAAGGGGAAAATTCCAGAACATCACCATAAATGGAACAGGGGAGGGGAGAGGTAGAACCAATCAACTTCAGCTCTAGTGAGCTCATGTCTCTGAGGGCAAGGCAACTTCCTTCACTCCCAGGACTCTGTCTCTGGGCTGCTGTCTGCCCATTGGTCAGGGAGGTTTAAATGTGCTAGGGCAACTGCAACAAAGTGTGTCACATTTATTTAAAGTCTCCGTTGCTTTTATCCCTTTTTTTACCAATATCATCTAACTCAGATATTTTGAAAGCATGTATCACCCTCTAATCTCAGTATCCCTCTTCTCCTTTGAAGAACTATTTCTTCTTCTACAGTTGCTGAAAAAAATTACCAAAAAAAAAAAAACCCAAAAAAATAGAAAAGGAAAAATGAGTGCACAAGACTACCTGAGCTGAATTATGATTTCTGCCAGAAGAAGAAAACATCATTGTCCCATCACAGTTCATTTAACCTGAGAGGATGCACAAAAACCAGGCTTCTAATTTCTGAAGGAGATTAGAATCCAAATAAAATATATCTGTAGGTAGATACGTACTTCAGGGGAAATCTTGAAAACACTATATAAATTCTTTGTGTACAATTTTCTTTATGGGCAGAGAGAAAAAAATGTTTGCCCTCACTAAGATGTTATATATCTTTATTTCTAACAAAAGGGTATTAGAAAGAGCTATGCTCTATCTGGCTATCTTTCCAGAAAAGGTCTTAAAACAGTATGAAAGAAAGAAAGAGCGAGCGAGTACATCCCAATACATGCCAACGTAAGTGATGCGCAATGTATTTTCTGTACTTCTGTACTCATTGCCCAATAAATAAGCTTCAAACAAATCCAATATATACATCAGCACACAGTTCAATAAGCTTGCCAGGCCTGTATTAGCAAAGTACACAACGTTTTTACCTTGTAAAAATATTAGCTACATTAGATTACTTCTCTTTGTAAGTAAAGGCAATTTCTACTTGCACACATTACCTTCAGATATAAGAGTAAATGGAATTTTCTAGTATAAGTACAGTACATGATCAGCGGCTACAATTACAACCTTTTTTCTAGCTTATCTTGTTGGATTTTTTTTTAATCTCACAACACAAATGTAAAAATATGCAAACCACACTGTTTTTTTAAGGTGAAATACTCATTTTCTAAATTTCAAAATTACCGTAGACTCTGACATAACTTCTATACATATAGAATAGTTTCATTTCTGAAAGGCTGGAACAAATCACTAATACACTGTACTGGTTTTGACTAGGATACAGCTAATTTTCTTAATAGCAGCTAGTATGGGCTATGTTTTGGTTTTGTGCAGGAAACAGTGTTGATAACTGTATTTCATTATTGCTGAGCATTGCTTGCACAGTCAAGGTCTTTTCTGCTTCTCACCCCACCCCACCAGTGAGGATGCTGGGGGTGCACAGGAAGTTGGGAGGGGACACAGCTGGGACAGCTGACCCAAACTGACCAAAGGGATATCCAATACCATGGGGTGTCATGGTCAGCATATAAAGCTGGGGAAAGTAGAAGGGACCTCTGGAGTGATGGTGTCTGTGTTGCCAAGTCACAGTTACATGTGATGGAGCCCTGTTTTCCTGGCGATTGCTGAACACCTGCCAGTCAAATGAAAGGGATGAATTAATTCCTTGTTTTGTTTCAGTTGTGTGCATGGATTTGGCTTTACTTGTCAAACTGTCTCTATCTCAAGCTACAAGTTTTTTTCATGTTTACTCCTCTGATTATCTCCCCCTTGCCACCCAAAGCAAGTGGGTGAGTGGCCATGTGGGGCTGAGTTGCTGGCTGGGGTTAAACCATGACATACACACAGTTCAACAAACCATCCAATAAATCCAGAGATTAGCATGACAGAGAATGAGTATGAGCTTGAGTAAAGCTTGCTTATATCTGCAGTTTGAAGATCTATAGCTGTCCTTGGATGGCAGTCAGGTCTGTGCATTATTGAAGTCAAATAATCAAAGCTTTCATTGCTCTAAATAATTTTTGAAGCCAGTCTTTACTGTTTCAAAGTTATCTTTTGAGACTTGTAAAGAAGCAAGACTGTACTTACCCAAATCGAACCAAACTGTTTCTGTATTTCTACTGCAACTGAAAACTTTCAGTGAAAAATGGACCAGCACTTTGCCACTGTTTTTTGTAGTATAAAATAAAGGTTGTCTTTAGCTTCTGCTCAGGAAAAATGTGGGATGCAGCAATAACAGACTCTGGGAAGAAAAATTCAAAGAGATAGCTATGTATCAGATAAAGTGGCAGAGATTCACGAAATTTCAAAGGAGGACCTCTGGCATAAGAATGTTTACTGGAAGGAAAATAGAGAGATTCATGATTTGGAGACAGATAGGACTATTGAGAATAGCAGGAAAGACTACATGCACAGACTATTCCCTCTTCTGTGTTTGTTCTGAAGCCAGAACAGTGTATCCTAGCTATTGTATCCATAAACACAGCGCAAGTGAGAAGATGCAGGATATAATGGAGGAGAAAATCATGGAAAATACAGGATCAGAACACAGGCTAGGGAAAAGTACATTTTGACCTCACACAGAAAAAATTAGCAATCACAAAACCAAGGAGGAGAAATAACTATAATGCAAGACATTAAAAAAGAAAGTTAATCAGTAATATTACCACAATCATCTTAACATCCCTTATTCCACCTAAACTTAAACTGAACATAATTACTTCATTTCCTTACTGTGCAAAAAGGCTTGGAGGAAGTTGTGTGATGTGGGTTTCCTCTTGTTGCTTTCTAAAATCTTAGCCAGCAGATTCAGTCTAATCAGCAAAAATCCTCTAACATAATAGAACTATGCCAGAACAACAAACTTTAGGATTCTTCCTTCTGATTAAATTAATTTTTTTTCTGCTTATTCTCTAACATTAGTATACTTTTAGCCTAGTAAATATGTACTCTTAATGGAACATGATCAAATGCTTCAGATTTACTTTTTACACTCTTAAAATTTCTGATTATCTTATTATCAAACAAATTTTCTTAGTTCCAGTAGAAGTTCTTCCACATGGTGAAGAGAAAGTGAACATTAAAGTTATGTTCTCCATAAAATAGATGTGATTAGCACCCCTACAATATCTTTTCTTTTGAAAGAGAGAAGCAAAGAAGGAAAGAAGAAAAAAAAGGGGAAAAGACAACAAAATACAGAAAACAGTAAGGAAAAAATTGGTGACACTGTGAGGAAATAGAACAGATATCAACGTTTGATCTCCAGACTATTTATATGCCAATTCATTTATTATTAAAGCATGACATTTCTGAATCACTTACAACACACTCCATTAATGAAATTATTCAGATACATGCAAGAAATATTAGAAATTAGAACTGCTGCAAATACTTTTCCCATAAGATCACTCAGACAGCATAATGAAAACCTCCTGCAACAATTCCTTCAATTTTCTCAGAACTCAGGGAGAACCACAGGAGCTATTGAATTTACTTGTTTACATCTACAGTATGAGACATTCATTCCAAGTCTTTTCATTCACATATGAGGTGAAATACGGTCTCTGTTGAATCAATAAGTTTTGCTATTGATTTCAATGAAACCACAATTCTGATTACAGTTTGTACTCTCTCTCATGACTTACAGAGATTCTCAACAAAAAATCAGGCAAACTACAGCACAGGGATCCAATTCATTACAGTCATTTTTCATATAGCAGAGGGAAGAAATGTTTTGATTAAATGGGAAGACTGTGATGTTTACCTAGCACAAAAATTTGCATTGAGTCAATCTGTGGTGTTCATACACAAATGTTCTTCTTTACAGACTTCCGATGTTACAGTAGACAATGAGAATATATTTCTTTCATTGATTGGTTATTAATCTCATTATGGCACCTATTCATAGCCCATTTTCACTGCTTGGAGAAAAAAGTAAAGCACACATGAAATGTTGGTGTGTGAAAGATCAGTGAAACCATTTTTACATTATTGCAATTATATGTAGCTACAAAATAACTGTATAAACAGATCATTTATTGAACTTATATCCATGTATTTTTTCCTGATTTATTCCCATATAGCTGACAGGGTATAAGGATGGGAAATGACTCAAGCTCAGGAATATCCTCAATGCATCACTATATTGGACAACCTACTCTAATCTAAAACCCTGCTCTTATGGTGCAGAGGTGCCATAAACTGAACATAATTTCCTTACTGCACCAAAAGGCTTGGAAGAAGTTGCGTTATATGGGTTTAACGTTTAGTACACAAGATTGCAGAAAGATTCACACCCCGGGCTTTATACAGCCATTATTTGCCCATCTCTGCCCAGAGAAGGACAATGAAGCAGGTGACGAGTCTGTTCCATGAGGAGCAGCTGAGGGAGCTGGGATTGTTTAGCCTGGAAGAAGGCACAGGGGTTAAAGGAGGCTGTAGCCAGGTCAGCCTCTTCTCCCAGGCTACCAGCGACAGGATGAGAGGACATAGGCTGCACGAGGGGAGATTCAGGCTGGACATTAGCAGGAATCTCTTCACAGAAAGGGTGACTGGGCACCGGAATGGGCTGCCCAGGCAGGCGGTGGAGCCACCATCCCTGAGGGTGTGTACGCAAAGACTGGATGTTGCCTTCAGTGCCATGGTCTAATTGACAGGGCGGTGTTCGGTCATAGCTTGGAGTCGATGATCCCAGGGGTCATGTCCATCCTATATTGATTCTGTGACTACCAGTTCGCAGCTGGGAAGCAACCAACAACCCGGCAAAGGCTTTTAAAGAACTGAAAGATTTTTAGGCCTTTCGGGTAAACAAAAACACCCAACCAAACAACAGAGGCAATCTGAAAGCCCAGCGGAGGCCCGGGCCCGTTCAGCCGCCGGGCAGGTGCCTCGCTCCCAGACGCAGGCGCAGCAGCCCAGCCCGCTTCTCCCCGCGGAATACCGATGCCGGGCCGCCGCCCGCCCCGCGCATGCGCCCCCGCTGGCGCACGCGCCGCCGCCGCCCCGCCCCGGCGCAGCCCGCGCGGCCCCGGCCCGGCCCGCGCCGCTGCCCCGCGCGCACCCCCGCGCGCCGTCCCGCCCGCCCGCCCCGGCCCTGCCTCCCGCGGGTGAGTAACGGCGGCGGCTCCGAGCTGGGCAGGGGCTACTCGGGGCTCCTCGGGGCTGGGAGAGGCCGGCACGGGAGGGGGCGGTGTCCGCCCCCGTCCGCAGCCGCTGTCGGAGGGGCCGCGGCCCCCGGGCGGTGCCGTCCCTCCTCCCTCCTGCGGAAGCCTCGCCACCGCTCCCGCCCGCGGCTGATGCTCCTCTGGTGGCGGGGGCTGGCGCTTGGCTCCGCGGAGTGACGGAGCAGTGTGAGCGCTCGGAGCGCGGTGGCTTGCTCAGGCACGGGAGCGGCGCGGCGGGCTGGCTCCGCTGCCCTCCCGTGATTTCGGCTCCTGTCAAACCGCCTGGCTCTCGCTGCCCGCGCTGGGAGCTGCCCCGGGTGGCTCCCGGCGAGGACGCGGGATGAAGGTCTCTCTCTTTTAATGGCTTGCAGCCTCTAAAGTTCGCTGTGTGTTTCCATGTGCTTTCAAGGCTGGCATGTTGAAGGCAAATGCTCGGATATGGTGTACTGCTGGAGGCCCTCTGACCACATTTACTGTAGAGAATCCAGAAGGATCGTGTTTTGCTATTGCTGCTGTCTTTCTTAAATTCAAATCACATTTTCTGGTTGTCAGACTTCAAATACCTCTTTCTAAGTTGGGTAGACCAAAAAAAGAAATCTTCTGTTATTGGAAGTGTTTAAAAAGATAGCTTTCTAGCATGTAAGCACAGCTATGAAGTGTCTGCATGCCATATCTAATATCTTCTATCTTTAATGATTTTCAAGGTATTTTTAAAAAAAGGTTTTGAGAAAAGGCTTTTCATATACGGACAGTTTTTGAGAAATGTCCTGGTTTTTTAATGATAGGACTCATGAGGTTCTCACACATATGGTCAGCCTGTGTGGCTTTTGATTATTTGTGATCCCCAGGTCAGAATGTGCCATGTAAATGTCATGGTTTAAACACCCTTATCAGCCCTCAGTTTACAAAACCTCACCTGGTCAATCACTTAGGAACCAAGTTAATGTTTTTAGGTGCACATCTGCACTGTGGCTCCAGAATCAGGGCTTCAAGCTTCAGCTCTGTTTAGAGCTGATCTGACAGTTCAGAGTTTCCAGCTTCTTTGAGGTGGGAAAACTTAGTAGAAGGTAAGCATAGATTGCTTAGCTGAGAAGCTTTGACCCCTTCCATGAGCTACCAGCCTCAGTGACTTCTGGATGACCTTACCCTTGATCAATAAAATCAGATTTTCAGAGCTCTCCTCTGTATTGCATTTCCATTTATTATGGGTAAGGAACATCAGAGCAAAGAAATTACAGTATTTGCTGATTCTTACTAAATTAGATAAATCTGTTTTATCTGAACCTACTTTCTTGGCATAGCATATATCTCTTTTGCAATTAGTAAAACTGAAAAAAGAGACCCACTGGGCAGGGCATTGAAACCTGAGTTATCTGACCAAAAATTTGTAATTAACCGCCACTATCTCTTTCAACCACTTTTTTTTAAATTGTTTTTTCTTCTCTGACCAAAGAAACATCATTATTTGTGGAAACATGTCAGGGAAAAATCTACATCTTTTTCCTTCATAAAGTGGAAAGGACAAACAGAAGGTTTCCCTGCACAATAACTTAAGGATGTAAAAAGCAGTAGTGAGGGAGAAAAAAAAGAATCATTGTCAGGTAAGAGCTTGAGACATTTGATTAAGTTTGGAGAACAGTTAATACTTCACCTTTTTTCATAGACCCTTTTCTTTCGTCATAGAGGAGTTGTTTTAAGAATAAGAGCTGGTGATTTTGCCTACTGTGATGAATTTCATGCTATTTCTTACTAAAAAAACCAAATTAATTTGAAAAAGAGATTATCATAGTGGGATATACTTAGATGGATTTTGTGCTTTTAATTCTATATGGCAACTTACAAACTAAAAAGTAAAATAACTTTGTCAGTTTTTTTGAGAAGGGAACTGGATATTAAGGAAATACAGATTCTAACATTTCATGGTAAAACTTCACATTTTTCTCTTGTAATGAAGGAAACTAGTATCTGTATTCATTAAAGGAGAAACCAGTAGATGTCTAAACCAACTCATTCTTCCTTCTGACCTTTTACAGATGAGTTTTTTCTTCTTTTTAAATTTATTGAGTAGGCAAGAGAAAGAGCCCAAACTGCTATCATTTTTGGCTGGTAGACCTATTTGTGTCAACAAACACAGAGTTAGGATCCAAAGCTTCTGAGTCAGAGTAACTGTGCGTAAGATCTTAACCTGCATAAAGCTGAAGTTATTTGGGCTGACTTTTTCCTACTGAGAAAGTCAATTGCTTGTTAGATCCAAGTGCACCCAAAAAGTCCAAGGCAAGATACTGCCTAAGTCTATAGGAGTGACGTGTACTTCAGGAAATTACAGTCAGACTTTAAAATTTGAATGTCCATGACAAATGCAAAATCACAGCTATGCTTTGTCTAATGACTGTTGAATCAGAAATGTATTCTTAAGGCTTTTCCACTCCCAAGGGTAGACATAATGTCAGGCAGCTGCTTCACAGGGCATGTTTGCTCAGTCTGTTTCCCCAATATTGCTGTTCTGCTGTGGCACTTGGCCTTGATGAGGGTAATTTATCTGTCACCATCTCTGAAAAGTAGATCTGAAAAAGATTGACACATGAAGCACTGCAAACCTGTAACTCTTCGATGCAGCTTTTACTTTATATGTGTCTATGCCAGGTCTGAATTATGTTATCACTGTTGAGAGTGACGTGTCACCAAAACAGAAGCTTTTACCATAGATATCACTTACTTGTTCTAGAAGTTTTGCACTTTGATGCTTAGCCTCTGTATAAGCATAGTAGAAGTTCATAACATGCCATGGTAGAGCAGGGTCTGTCTCAGTGCTAGTCAAATGCTAGTAAACAAGCTGCTCATTTTTAGTATACTTCAATGGTGAACATTCAGTTGAAAAATTACTTGTTGAAATAATAACATGAAGCACCAAGGTCAATTCCTGACACTTCAGACAAATCACTTAATGACAGTGAAATCTTTATCTAAACAGGAGGAATTGAGTAGCAGATATGTCAGCCAAGAATAAAAAGGAAGTTTCTTCTATATGGAATAGGAAAACCCAAATGAAAGATCTTATGAGCATTCTAATTATACACATTGCAGTCATTAATTCTTTTTCACAGAAGAGATAAAATAATAATTGCAGAAATAGTTTATCTTTGCAGTCTTGTATGTTGTTTAATGAAGATCACTGTCATCTGGGTTAAATTAAATGGAATACATGAATGTATTAGCCAGATGAAAAAACATTCCTTAAAAAGAAATCCTAACCTTTCAGAAAACTTCTGTTTGTCTAATCTGAAAATTGAGTTAAATTATGAGGTAGGGGTAGCATAATATACTAGAAAGACTGAAAAGATAATGAAAAATAGAAGGAGTGGTTTGAGTGTATTTAAAGTTAATTTTGTATTAAAGTAAGATGTTCTATACTCCAGATAATCTCTGACAGAATTCTAAGATAATGGGATGGATTGTTAGCCATAGAAAAAGAACCCTGTAATTTGACGTAAAGCAATGTGAAATCCTCTAAGCATTTATGCTGTAAAACCATTTTCCATGACAGTAGCCAAACGTATGGTTTCACAATGCAGTTGGGCAAAATGAACGACACAGTTTTCATAGTCTTGCCTTCCTCTGTCTGTTCTTTGTTGGCTTTCGTGCTGTGATACTCATTCAGCTGAGTCCACTCTCCAACAAGGTAAAAGTTCATTGGGATTTTCATGTTGTTTATTTTTGAATTGTTAACAGAGTTTTGCTCTTAAAGTAAATGAGTGACCTTACTGTGAAAACCAAATGAGTCCCAGAAGTAGGAACAGGCAATAGGATAAATGGATTAATATTGGAAATGGAAGCAGAAGTACCCTTTGTAGCAGTGGAATACTGCAAATCCAATTCAGGCTGTATTGTTAAAAAGCATATTCTAAAATTCCTTATATAAAATTATCATAGGAGTAGCAAACAGCATGTTGTGACTACTGAGCTCAATGTTAATGCACTATAACTTTGGTAGGAAACTTAAAGTGAAATGATTTATAAGTATTTTAAAATTATGTGTGTATATCTCAGTAAAATAAAATAAGATTCTAAAATTTGGAGGTCAGTGACAGGAATACAGATCACAGCTGTGCTATGTCTAATGACCCTTGAATCAGAAATTTATTCTTAGATTTTCCAGTTTAGTGTTGTCAGTTTTATGCATAATCTTGTTCCACATAATTCTGTGGTAACCTAAATTTTCTTAATCCTTTTGTCTGGTTCTCTTGTGATAGTGTTGAACAGGACTTAAAGTTATAAATAAAGTAATCAGATCTTCCATTAGACTTATTTTCTTCCCTTTACTTTCAAGGCACAAATCTTGCTGTGTACCATTGGTCTTGTTTTGAATTTAACACTGGAACACTCCATGAAGTGTCAGGCAGCTGTGACATTGTATTAACTGGCTGCCAGCAGCTAACTTGCAGGCTTTCTGCTTTCTGCTTAACAGCACACTTAATGCTGTGCTGTTTTTTGTTTACATGATTCAGAAAAAAAAATAGAATTTTAGATCTGTAAAGCTGCAAAGCATTATGGTTTCAAATTTAATTTGCCGGAGTATTTTATTAATGTATTGGCTAACTACACACAAAGTGGTTGGTCTGAAGCCAGTAAAAAGGTTAGTTAATGAAACCTGCATTCTGAACGTAAGCCGTAGTTCTGTCATACCCCATTTTGTCTTTTACTCTTGTTCTGTTATGTTATTCTCCTTTCATGGCTTCTGCTTTTTTATTCTCTTTTCTTTATTATTTCTACTAGAATAGCACTTACAAAACATGATAATTCTGAAATAATGTAACCAGAATTTCCATTTTGTGGGATTTATTTGGGTTAGGATAACAATGAAGTTCAAAAGTAAAATACTTTATAAAACATTTGAGTCCTTGGTGATAGAACCTCAGAATCTTGCATGTTCTCAAATAAAGAAATGGGGTTCTGTTTATGTACCCCACCCCCCACAAAGGTCTGATAGTTATGCAGTCAGTGTATGCATCACATTTGTCTCCATGCTATTTCTATTATGTAGAGACTTCATGAAGCATTTCATATTGTTGAATTAGGTGATAAGAAATCTGACTTGAAAATATTTGTCTTTTGCTCAGTTGCAGCCAAAATCCTTCTGTTGAGATTCTGAACTATGACATCATGGCAAGATTTCGCAGAAGAACGTGCATAATTTTGTTGCTTTTTATTTTGTTTGTTTGCTCCATAATGATGGCTTTGAAGACTCTCAGACCTGACAGAGCTGGCTTTGGGGATCCATTTGGACTTGGTTTGTTGCCGGAGCTTCAACAACGGACCGTGCTGTTAGACGGTAAACAGAATTCCCTAAATAGGGCTCAAGGAGATACTGTAACACGTGTCAGTAATCTGCGTAGTATTACTGTCAATACTATGAAAGCATCTATGTCTCCAGTAAAAAAGCTGGACGAAGAGCTGTCTTCTCCTAATTACAACTTTCACATATTCTACTATACTTGGTACGGGAATCCACAGTTTGATGGTAAATATATTCACTGGAATCATCCGTTGTTGCCACATTGGGATCCCAAAATTGCAAACAACTATCCAAAGGGAAGGCATAATCCTCCTGAAGACATTGGGGCCAACTTTTATCCAGAACTTGGATCTTACAGTTCCAAAGACCCTACTGTAATAGAAGCCCACATGAAACAAATGCGTTCTGCTTCAACTGGTAATTAATATTCATGTTTCAGCATGTTGTTCATTTATCCAGCCTTACATATGTGAATGAGCACAACTGAGCTATTCTATTTTTCTCTGTAATTCAAGAAATGTTTTAAATTAGTAAATGTCTATATATCTCTGAGTTTCAACCCCCAGCTGAAACCTACATATTCAAAACTGTGTCTGATGAGTGTAACAGCCCAGAAACTGTGCTGTGTAATCCTGTAGGTACATGTTTTTCATTACTTACTGCTAAACCCTGATAACATATATGAAAAATACAGAAACCTTTACTAGAATATACTGTCTATGTATTTTATTTTTGGAGATGAATACTTCAGTTTAAAGAACAGGTTTCAGTAAATCATGCTGACATGGTTAAGGAGCAGTTGGTTCAAATATGAGTGGGTTTTTTTTCTCTGAATGCTGTGTGTGCAATAGCAATTATGTATTAATTAATGTCCAAAAGTATCTGCTTTCAATACAAATTTATGTTCCCTTTTCCTAAATAAGATGAACTGTATACATAAGAATATTCAATGTATTTTTGGTGTCATTCCTTGTTGTTGGTCTTTGGTCCATGGTCCTTTTTATGTTAATCTTCTTTAAAATAAGCAATCATATAGGCTAGTATTAAACTCTAAACAGGTTCTGTAAATGTAGTTAGAGCAACATGACCAGAGCTCATAGCATTATTGACATTGCTAATCACCTTGTATTGAATCTCCTTCATTCACCTAATCATTAAGGTTTAATGTGTTTGTTATATTTTGATTAGTGGTATTTACTTGTATAGTGTTTACTTCTTGATTGTGTTATCTTCTGGTTTTTAACCTAACCTTTATTTTGTACAAGGGTTAATACAAACAGAAAATTTCTCACTCTCTTCAGTAGTATAACCCCATCAACAAGAGTAACAAGACTGTTGCAGAGAAATCTCATATACAGATTGCTAATAAGCACTGTTTTGGTCTTACCTAAAGCAAAATAATGCGTGATAGCGTGATGAAGGCAAGAGGAGCACTTACAGCTTTAAAAGAATCTATGGTGTTTCTCATCCTCTTAATACAGATGTCTAAGAAAGCTGAACTGGTGGTGGGAAAGGTGCCAATTACTAGGAAAAACGTTTTGCATTATCAGTTTTCTTAGTAACTTCAGTTAGTTTTCCATTTAAAACTCAGCAATGTGAGTGAGTAGTTCAGGCTTCCTGTGACACTTTGTAACATTACTGATATTTATAAAGAGTCACTTTTTTCCTGCTGTTGGTCTGATTGATAGATTTCAGTACAATTGAATTTGTTCTCTTCCATCTAGATTTGACCAACATAAATCATCAACTTTTTTCCCTCAACTCATTACTTCAAATACCTATTTTTTTAAGAATTATACTTCGTTCATCTTTTATGTGCTGTGAGGCTGACCATTTACCATTGCTTCTTTTTCTCTCTTAGCCAGTGTCTCATCCATGACTGCATTTTACATTCTGTCAAATAATATTTTTTTCCAGCCATTTTTGAGGCTTTATCAAGGATCTTATGAAAAAAGTGTAAGTGGTTCTTTCAGCCAATATTGTCTATATATCAAAGACGTATAAAAGATTGGAGCAACACGAGTCTCATACAGTGCTTTCTTGTATTCTTATATTTTACAATTCTAAAGTATTAATTTCCTTATATTTTACAGGTTAATACAGTAAATATTATTATTGAGATTACTTAGGAAAATTTATTTTTTTACACCACCCTGTTTTTGTGGTAGTCCACTTTTGTACTTTTGTCTTTAGTTACTATTCTGGTTATAACATTCATGGCACTGTTTTCAGTGTAAAGTCCATCTTTTTTTTTTTTTAGACTCTTGAAGTGGTACGTAACTATTTTTTAACCACAGGAAAGAAAATGTTAGGTAGTCTTTCTCAGGAAAAGACCAATGCAAATGTGAATTTAAGTTCCTTGATCAACAATTCCATCTCCTGAACTTTAACGTATTTCCTATAAAAGTAGGTCTTGTCAGATGTATTCAAGATACCCAGATTTGTTGCTGCTGTTCTGCTTGTCCTTTATAACTTATTCATTTGCATTTAGTCCTTTTCTTTTGTGTGAAATGAAAGATAATCTGATAAAATGCAGTAAATACTGCATTTTTCTTTCCCTGAGAAGGCTGTCTCTTGTGATAATCTGTTATTTGTGATTTTCTTTTTGATAAAATGTGGATAGAATGTGCCTAAGGGTAGTTGAACTCCCTTCTGTCTGTAGTGAGCTTAAATTTCTGGTTTGGATATTAGAAGGTGATCATGTATTCACTGTAATTTATGATTTCTTATTCCTAATTTTGGAATTGTTTGTTGGAAATTGTGTAATAATGTTAGTAAAGTAGATGGAATTTAGAATATATACTTCCCTATGTCAGTGACCTTATTTATGTACTTAAACCATTACCTAGTTAAAAAGAACCACATTGACTTATTCTTCCATTTGTTTTAAATAGCATTGTTAGGAAAATATTTCTACATCAGTATTTAATGTATTTCTTTCAGATTTAGCTTCTTTTTGATACTGTTTCCAGCTGCGCATCTAAAAGATCTAATTTGTTTATCTGACTGCATTCTATTTTAGAAGGAAAATTTCAGCCTTTGTGAAGAGATATGTGTTCTTTTGCTTTCTTGGAGACCATCAGAAAAATTTAGAATATGAAGACATGGTATTTGTTGTCTTTTTTTTCCGCAGGACTAGTCACATCCTTAAACTATTGAGAGTTACTCAAGCATTTCTGAAGATAATAAATTTAAAAACTAATTTCACATGCTTGGAAGGGTGGATTACACCATAGGAACTGTACCAGCAAGAAAGAAGGTTGTGGGATTGTAGTCACCGCTTCTAGTATTAAATGCTTGTTTTGTAGTAGAGCCAGAGGTACAATGAGGAAATATGGTGGGGAATAAAGTTCCATAAGATAAGAATCTCTTTAATCACTTGCATAGCCCTATAACCCATGTATCTTGCTGTTCTCTGGCTGTATTGTGGCATAGCTTTAATGCCTTAGTGGGGAGTACTTTTTTCCTCTTGTTCAACGTGAGGGCTGGAGTGTTGTGCTGAAGGGTGGCAGGGAACAGCTCTTAAGTGCTAGGCTTAGGATGTTGAGCACAGATCTGTTCCCTTGACAAATGATCTAACTAATGTTTGTTTTGTACTCCTGTAAACAAAGAGAGGAGTTAAAATCCACTCTGAGAATACTGAGATTTTGTAGCTGATTAAAAAGTGATTTGAGATTCTGGTTTATATTATGTAGATGTCACATCAATAATTGTAACTCATGGCAATGTTACAGTATACATGTAATATGTTAAGCAACATGATTTAAAGCTCAGGTTTTGTATTTTCAGGTGTAATTGTGCTTTCATGGTACCCGCCGGGTATGGCTGATGAAAATGGAGAACCAACTGATGGTTTGGTGCCAGTTGTTTTGGACTATGCACACAAATATAATCTAAAGGTAAAGTGTTTCTAGATGCATAAAATAGGACCAATTAGGAAAGTAAACCTTGCTGTTATGCTATACTTCTTTTTGATCACGGAAGCCTTTGAATTGCACTGAACTTTGGTGGAACCTGAATAATATTCCCTTATAAGTAGAATAAATACTGTAATCTGCTTTATCTTGCAGAATCTAAGGCATAGTGTTGTGGATTTTTTTTAAATTTCTTTTCAGGAAACAGTTTTTAAAATAAGACATTAATGTTGTTTTCCAGTGAGTCTTAGGAGTTGAGGGAAGTATTACATGTTCCAAAATACTGTGAAATACAATGAGCTATAAACTAAGGACCTTTGAAAAAGGAGATAGTCTGTCTTCATTTTTTGTTATTTCATAACTTGCTAGCACCTGATCATAGAAGTCAGGAGCAAGCATCTATGAGTAATACAGACAGATTTAGAATATCTAGTTTGAATTAATGTCTTTACTCCAGAAGGTACGAGGAACACTTGCCTTGGAGTGTTAAAGCCAGAGACATGGTGCTCAGACTTTAGGGTTACTCCAGGGCATGACAGGATAGAAAGGTTAAGTTACTGACTTCTTAAAATAGGTGAAATATCAAGTCAATTAAAGATTACCTGAATTGATCAGTAAAATCTTAATTTGTGGTTTGGTTTTGTTTATTTTTACAATAAAACTCATATTTTCCTTTTGTGATAATGAAAATGGGCATTTCATTTTAATCTCTCCAAGTATTAAATTTGAGTGTTCAGGTAGCTGCATATGTTTCATCTTTGGAGTGTGCTGTCTGTACTGTGTACTGAAAACACAGCTTGTTCATCTGCTGGGGTTTTAGTTCATCATTCAAGTTGCAGATTCTCAAGAGAAATTTCCTGACACTGGGGGTAACTGTTGGTTCCTTAGGAAGCAGGAGGAAAATAGGATGATTAAATTGGATACAGAATTTTGAAACTGTTAAAAATACTGTGTGATTTACATTATATGACATAGCTTGCACTATCTAATTATAAATTATTAAAAAGACAGAAAAGGTATTGTCCTTGTCCAAAATTTTTGGATCATCTAATGGAGTTTGCTCTCACCTAAAAGAACTTGTTAACATTCAAGTCTCAAATGAGTCAAAACCAAATGAAATGAGCTACCGAGGAAAATACAATAATGTATAATAGTATGGTAATGATTGGAATATGGATGAAGCTGCTGTTACCACTTGGAAGAATTACTGGAATACAGATATTCAGTATAGATATTGCAGGAAATGCTACCTTCACTGTAATGTTTTTAAGCATTCTTGCACTAGTAAGTTATTACAGTAAGTGTTAGGAGTCTCAGTAGACCAAAGCCAATATAAAAAATACGTTTCTATTATGTCTTCTAAATAGAAGTCTGGGAGAAGATATGCCCTTTTGATTTGCCTGGTTTTGATAGTTGGAAATGAAAGATGAAATTATAGTACTCTTCAACCTCTACTGTCAGTCTTAGTGATTTAGTCTAACACTATTTTTCTATAGTTTCTACTTAATAGAGAGAGAAATTGGCTCTGCAGTGGAAATTTTCTACTGTTTCAGAGTTGTCAAATACTTTATTAAATGCATTCCGCTCAAAAATTGCTTCTGAAAAACTTGTTGCTTTGATTAATGTAATGTACTCTTCCATGATTGTATATTTGGAAACGAATTCATTTTTACATTGGAATTCACGCGTATTGGTTAATCAATTTCATAAGCTGCAAGCTTGACATTCAGAGCAGTAGCAATACATTATATTAGATTTAGTTCCAAAAGCTTATTGCTGTTTATAAATCTATAAAATTTTAAATTAAAGTTTTCATATCCTGTATCTTAAAATCTGTTTTCATTGAAAACTATCCTTGGAGCATTATGTTTAGCAGATTCAATGCATTGGTTAAAAATTAAATATTAAAATATTTCATTAGTTTACCAGTTCTTTGACGTTCAAATAGATAATATTTTATTTTAAGTTTTAGGTTTTGTAGCTTTTTAAGTTTCCTGAAGCATGATTACCACTTACTGTAGCCTAGGGAAAACAAAAACAGTGTTCTGTTTTTATGTACAAAAACCTAAGTATTTAATAACAAACTTCCCAGGATCTGAAGCTTCTAATCTCAGTAGTGCAGGAGTTGTATTAGGGTTGGATTATTCTCAGTATAGACTGATAAAATGTTTGGTCTATAAAGAATTATATTTTTTATGACTGGTACTTGCTTCATATAATACTCAGTGCCTATGTATTCAATGGTATTTTACATTTGTGTTGCTCTTACATTTTCGTCTTTCAGGTCACTTTTCATATTGAACCTTACAAAGATAGAGATGATCGCAGCATGTACCACAATGTCAAGTACATCATTGACAAGTGAGTTCCTTCAGAATGGTTTTCTTAGGGGTTTCTTACATGCTGGTTTAGGGGACTTCTGTATATTATCTAAAGTTTGTAAGTATATATAAGAATGTCTGCTGAGACTGAAGAGAACTGAAAGGAACTTTGTTCATATTTCAGTGGTGCAAAACTCAGTCTGTTTTTTAAATACCAAAATGTGAATTTTACATGGATTCTCAAATGTAAATTGCTTTCAACATTCATTAATATCACAAATTATACTTTAGATTAAAGCAGATACTTCAGATTAGTTAAATAATGTATAAATTAAATTAAATATACATTTTGATAGTGACCAACTAGCAGAGCTTTATTGTGTTGACCTCTAATGATTTTAATTTATCTTGACAAATTCTGTACAGCTACTAGTTGTTTTGCTTAGTGCTGCTTAGACTGTCTTATTTCATACTGAATTAGAGAACTGCCCTTCAGAGGAAAGTAAAAGCTGTAGAACAGTTTGACACTAAGTTACTGTCACTGTTAACCCCAGCCAGCAACTAGGTACACCAGCTGCTGATTATTTCCCCTCTCACACCCCAGTACCGGGGGAATGAATCAGAAAGAAAAGATAGACTTTGTGGGTTGAGATAAGAACAGTTTAATGATTGAAACAAAATGGCATTATAGTAATTATGCCAGTAGTATTATTAAGAATGTTAATGGAAAGGAGAAGGAAAGAGGCTAATAGAACCCAAGAAAAATTGCCCATCACCTACAGAGCAGTACCCAGCCCAGCCCTGAGCGATGTTCAGCCCCCTTGCAGGTAGTTCCCTCAGTTTATATATGGGCATGACATTCTGAAGTGTGGAATATCTTTGACCAGTTCAGTTCAGCTATCCTGGCCTTGCTCTCTCCCAGCTTTTTGTGCAGCTCCTAACTGGTAGAGCATGAGACACTGAAAAGTCCTTGACTTAGGGTAAGCACTGCTTAGCATCAGGCAAAACATCAGTGTGTTATCAATGTCATTCTCATGCTAAATTAAAATGAACACAGCACTGTACCAGCTACTAGCATTAACTCTGTCCCTGCCAAACCCAGGACTGTTACTAATTTGTAGTAATTTAAAGGTTCTTTGAAGCATGATTGTTTGACACTGCGGCAAACACTGGACTGAAAGTGGATATGAATTGCTGTGTTTCCAAATCCAAGCCCTTTTTTAAGTAGATTTTAGGAAAAGTGTTCAGCTCAGATTGTACAACAGTATTGTCCAAATGACAGATTTTGTCTTAACGATGCTTGTTTGCTTTATAGATATGGAAGCCATCCAGCCTTTTACAGGCATAAGACCAGCACAGGCAGACTTCTTCCCTTATTTTATGTTTATGACTCTTACGTAACGATTCCTGAAATATGGGCAAATCTGTTAACTGTTTCTGGATCCCAGAGTATTCGAAATACTCCGTATGATGCGTTATTCATTGCACTTCTTGTAGAAGAAAGACATAAACATGACATTCACAGAAGTGGTTTTGATGGAATGTACACGTACTTTGCCACCAATGGCTTCTCCTTTGGCTCATCTCATCATAATTGGGCAAGTTTAAAAGCCTTTTGTGACAGTAACAACTTAATGTTTATTCCAAGTGTGGGGCCAGGTTATATAGATACCAGTATCCGACCGTGGAACAACCACAACACCCGGAATCGTGTCAATGGGAAGTACTATGAGACTGCGTTCAGTGCAGCTCTTCTGGTGAGACCAGAAATTATTTCCATTACATCTTTTAATGAATGGCATGAGGGGACTCAGATTGAAAAAGCTGTCCCTAAACGGACTGGACAGGTGGTTTACCTTGATTATAAACCCCATAAACCAAATGTTTACCTAGAGCTTACTCAGAAGTGGTCTGAGAAGTACAGAAAAGAACAAGAGCAGTGGCTTATGTGAGCTGTCCCTGGTGCTGTTGTTTCCTAATGCATTGACTATATTGAGAAAGAAATTGAGAGCTGAAGAATCTGTTATTAGATGTCTTTATTATATCTTTTGAATGTATATGCACTACTACTGAATTTTAATTTTGAAAAGTCAAACGATTATGAGAATATTGGCAATTCTGTCTCACTGGATATTTTAGTTCAAAAATATTCAGGGAAATCTATTTGTTCAGTTTTGTTTATTTTTTAACTTCGCAACTTGCATGCTGAGCTTTCAGAACATCTGCATGGGATAACTCTACATGACCAAAGTATAACAAAATTTTGGCACAGTTCCTTCCTTCCTTTATTCCTGTAGTTGTGTTTCTAATCAAACTGATGCTGTACTTTAATTTTTTATCCTCATAGCCTCTTGCAGGATGCATGTCTATAGTGTGTGGAATAATCTACATTTACACTTTTTAATGCTTTGCACAGAGTTCTTGACACATGATTAGATTGTGGTTAAAGCACTGAAGAGGTATGTGTGATGTAACACCACTGGGTTTTGTTTAAAAAAACCAGCATTTGAAAGAAAGTTCCAAAGAACTGCTGAAAGATTTCTAGTTTACTTACATTTTTTCTGTTTGGTACATGGTGTAGACTGTTACAGATTACTGGATACTGATCAGGAACAATTTTCTTCTATTACTTTGAATTTAAAAAAATAGAAATTTTAATTAGAAAATATTTTTGGAGGGGAAGAAGATCCCTAAAGATGCAAAAAATTTATTAAAACTTCCATTGCTACTTATTTTCTGCTAATTGACTGCAGACACAGATCTAGTATGGTTTTTTAAATGTTTAAAGTTTCTAAACCAAATATCTTACTAGTCCTACAATAACTATAATTGTAGGAAATACTTTTTTCTGTCTGATTTAGGAGCAACCTGGTTTGGTAGCAATGAGAGCAACTACTCATTTGTATAATTTGAAGTCTGAGATTTCTCTTTTTCATCTAGTCCATTTAGTTATGACAGGGTTCTGAACTGCAGACACTAAAATCTTGCTTTTACTCAGATAAGCACCTTACCAATGCTTCCTGTAAGACTGTGGTGTGACTGGAAATGAGTATTTTCAGTCCTAAGAATATCACCTGTCAAATGCTGTGATTTTTAATAGGCATTTTTTATGAGGTTTGAATGGTTCAAGTCACACAGACATACCTCCTCATCAGTACTTTTTTTGGGATTTTCGTAGAATTTTGTAACAAAGCCCTAAACTTTGGAATAGTAAAAATTGCAGTGTTTTGTTTGTTTGTGGTACGTGTTTAATCCTAGCAAAGTGAATTCTTAGTTATTTTATTTTTTTAATCTATATATAAGGTGCTGATCCTGTGTTTTATTCCATATGCTGAAATTGTTGTGACCACTAGTAACAATTAGAATTCCACTGATTTCAGCAGAACCCATGAAAATTACAGTCTTTACTCAGATCTCACTGTAATCCATCCATTAATTGGTAAGGTGAATGTGGGCACTTCATTAAAACAAACCAAACCAGTATGTTTTTTCCCAGAAAACTTTGTCATTCCAAATAAATATAAACTGGTTACCACTATAATTTTCTAGTGTTTTTCTGGTATGAAGAAGGTTTGTTGCTATATTTCTTACTTATTTACAGTTTAGTTTTCTTGTCATTTCTCTGCAGTTGTTCAAGCAGTGAGGTGTCATCTAATGCCCTCAGCTGCTTGAAAAAATACAGAAATTGGATGGCAGATATATAACCTGGTGTGTTGAAGTGTGCCTCTAGAGTTACTGGAGTCTTATTAATCTCTCTTCATATTTTTTGTCTTTTCCTACTGCATTACTGTGAGGTATGAAATGCCTCTGAAGGAAGTGTTTACTAATGTTTATATTATTTTGCTTATACTCAGGTGGGTAAACTGACATAGACATAAGATTGGCCACAGTCAAAATATAGTGTCTGAGACATAAGAAGCACTTGTTAGACTTTTACCGCTTCCAAGTTAACTACTTCCTTTTTTTAAGGAATCTGATGCTACTTACTTTACTATAAATCCCTTAAATAGCTATACATAACTGGTTTTTATAATTCGTTGTATTTTGTGCTTTTACAGCCCAGAGCCCATATATTTATTTTAAACGTGAGGGAACAATTACATGTTTTGCATATGTTATTAAAAAAATCTTCTGAAATCAAACCTTTTGAAAGGACAAGTCTCTTTGTTTTCCCTTTGCTTAAACTTTTGTCATCCACTGGTCTTTTCTCACTGTAGTTATCTGAGCACTTTACTGGTCTTGACAACTTTGCACTCACCTTTCAGCCCTTACTTTCTCCTAGTGGTAGTTTATTTTCTTTGTGACTATGAAAGTCACTCCTTTGCTGTGTATAGAAACATTTGAAATTTGTTGTAGGATATTGTACAACTGAGGTGATCTGTCTTGTTTAAAATAGAATGTATGGTAACAATGTAATGGTTCTTCATTACTCTGAAAGACTTTTGTGTAATTGCTGTAAATGTATCTTTTAGCCCTTGCCATAAAGTGGTTTGGGCCATGGCACACTGATGTCTAGTGGGACCTTCAGAAGAATTTACAGAATTTCTGTAGAAAAGAATGAAAATTAAGTGCCTAGAAATTCATCACCCCTGAACACTTACTGTATTTTTATGTGCTTGATGTGTTTTAAAACATAAATATGCAGCCTCACATCGTGTTTCAGAGTTGAGAATTTAATTTGATGATCCTAAGGAAAGCTGATGGAAAGGAAACCCCACCTGCCTGACCCATACTTTCTCTGTACTTAAAGCAAATCAGTGTGCTGCGTCTTTTTATAGGGAGTGGAGAGTTTTGCTTATGGACTGTTGCTGCAGTTGTGATACTTATTTGAAATTTGAGTGAAAATAGGTCTGGGGAAAGGATTTGTACAAATACAAAGTAATGATATTGTTACAAGGGCACAGTTACTGGGGCAAGGGAGGGGAAAAGTGAATGTATTTAAGAAGGTAGTTGCTCCAAGCTGTAAGATTACAGTAGGGTAAAAAAAGGGGACTCCAGTGTGCAACCAAAATTGAGAGGCAGGGAAGAACATTTGTAATGATTTTGAGATTTGAAATAGGTTTAAGGAATATCCAGATCCTGTTTCACTTCAGTGTCACACCACTTTTACTTCTTGGCCAACTGAAAAAAATACTGTAATGATTGTTTTTAATATTTTTTACACTGATTAAATGCATTTGACTCATCTTGTTATGTTATTTCATAGAATGATAAAGTTTTAAAAGAGATCATGCCATGGTATGCCCCTGCAAATACAGAAACATCTGAAGTAATCCATCACATACTACTGACTGAGTATCCCCAGGGAGTCAATGGTTTCTAGACAAGTAGTGAGTCTTTTTAGTAAAAGAGAACATATTTTTAAAAGAAAATCTATAGGCTCATTTCTCCTTCTGTCAGTTATGATCAAGTAAATTGTTTTAGTTTTGTGAGCTGTCTCAGAACTGAAGCTTAAAGCATCAACTCTGAAATAAGAATATGTATTAAATCTTGTATAGTAGTGCATGTTTCTCAGATGTATAATCTTGTACTGAATTTTGTGGGAAAACACGTGCTGATGCTGTTACTATTTTAGTGGCAAGCTGTAGATTATTGTGAATATAGTTTCTGTACTGATGTTCATCATACTTGTCTAGTGCATTTCTTTTGAGATGCCAACGATTTGTCTCTGAAGAGTTTGTTGAAGCAGAAGGTTCTTCAGTGAAAACATTTTTGTTATAAAACTTGATATGTGTATGCTCTGCATAGTTTGAATTAACACATTTCCCACATGGTTCTTGGATTCAGTTGAAAAGATTGCACAGGGGTATTTTCAGCACTGTGTTGCCAGTAAATGTATCTCTGGGCACATGGATAAGGACTTACTGTGATTTAAGGCACTTTTTTCTGAATCTTATGAACCTAAAAAGAGGAAATAAATCATTTATAAACAAATTATTTGCCACTTAATATAAGGTGAAAGTCTTTCTCCCAGATCTACAAGTACTTGTCTTCATCTTTCTACTTGGTTAAGATTGTGTCAATGTTTCATTTCTTTTTGTCTTTTACTTTTGACCAGCATGTTAAATGTCCTATAAATTTCTAAAGTGACTGTATTTCCAAGATGTCATAATTGGAATATTCAGTAAAGAGAATCTACAAGATTAGTGACGCGGCAGAAAAGTCTGATGTGAATTTGATATTGTATAGGTCAATTTGTTGTGAATGAATAGTGATCTTTGAAATGCATTGAACACAAATAAAAAATACATTTCTTTTAATACCATACATGGCTGTGACAAAGATGAATTTGCTTACATAAAAATTAAAAAAATGTGTGCATGTCTATTTAGATATATGCATATACCTGAAGTCATTATTTTTAAAGTACTAGATCATTGTAATAAAATTACAAACTAGATTCTGCTGCTTTTAAGTAGGCAATGGTTTTAATTCCCTATGATACTTACAGAAGACCTTTTTTGCTTATGATTGATTTCATGATCAATAAATATATGTCCAAAAATTGTGACTTTTAAAGGAGTGTGTGATAGTGGGATCTTTTAATAATATGAGTTTTGAAAGTTAATTTTTATTTTTCTATTACTATGTGTGTGTAGAATTTAATTAGACTGAAAACAACAGGCTTATCACAATTTCTTTTAAATGGACAATGCTCTTGAAGTTTTCAGGCCTAATATTGCATCTTATTAGGCTGCTGAGTTCAACACTGCAGAGTGTTGCAAGTGTCTTGAGTCCTGAGGTACAAGTGTAGGTTGACAAAGTAAAACTGAAGTTTGCAGTTCCTACTGGGATTTAGGAGGGATATGCACCCAAATAATTAGCCTTGCAGGAGAATGGTTTACAGCTGATTACAACAAAAGGGTGAATGAAATATTTGTTGCATTCTGATAGCATGTTGTGCTGTTCACATATAAAAAGTCTGGAAGGTAAGCGTTGCCATTTTATTTTTCACAGCAATGTGAAATTACCTCCTTGGTGTTTGAAAAATGTGTTGTGTTATTCCAGCAAACTAACTACACTGGTATGAAAGAAATTAAAGCTAATTCACACACGTAGTATTGTATTTCTGTACATGAGTAAAAAATATTTTAAAATGTATAATCATTTCGTATTTCTTTTGGTGTATCACATTGTAAGTGACTCTCTCCTATAGTTAAGGTATTTTGCTCCACAATGCAAAAATTTGTTGAAAATTTCCTGTCTCAGGAAATGCAAAAGTTAATCAGCACAAAGTCTATTTGAAATTTGAACTTATGCACATACCTGTAATGGATACTTTACTAGGAGGCTTCTGAGAAACTTCGCATTTTAGTAGATAAAATATCTTCCAGGGTATTTCATGCCACTTTGTGTGAATTTAGTAGAAAGAAGAACGAGATAACAAAGAAAAAGTATTTGTTGCCTCCTGTTTATCTAATCTGATCAATTTCTGTGCAGTCAATGGGATGTATATTCTATACATTATTTATGTGAATGATAAATAAGAAAGACTAGGCTACATTTATGTTTGTTTACTTTAGCTGGGCAGTGTAGATGGAGAAAACAGTGATACAACAAAAAGCACCTATAGCTTTCATTTTTATACTTCAGTTTAGTTATGTTTTTAAACAACATAAGTAAACTGTGAAAATAATGGAATGTTCAGAAGGTTACTGCAATAAATTTTTTTAAAATTTGCTGACCCAATCTAGTGATAGGTTAGGAGTAAAAGTATGTTGTAGCTATCATAATTGTTTCAGTGTTTTTCAAATAGAAAAGTACAGGCTGTTAAGGTAGAGTCAAGAAAGAAGTAACACGTTATTGTACACTGTGATGATATTACAGAGAGTGATGAGAATTCTTATTTGTATATTCCATTATTGCTACTATTCACAGCTGGCATAGCACATTCAGAACTGAGGACGTTTTTTAAGATTAATTTTGATCTTAGAATATATGTGTGCAAATATAAGCACAAACTTTTTTTCCTCATTTCTTTGTGAAAAATGCAACTACAATGCAGGAAAACTCTAGTGCAGTTTTAATCAATTTGCAGATCAGTGTTTGTCAGTGTTCGTGGAGTGATCCAGAGTGGCTCACTTCCTGATCCTAGCAGTTAAGTGTGGATAGTCAGAAGTAATCAGAGTATTCAAGTTCATTCCCTATGGTCTTTTATCTAAAAATATGGGTAAAAATCTACTGAATTTTTCAAAATCAGAACATTTTGAAAATGGTTAAATGAAACTTTTCAACATAGATTATAATACAGCAAAAGTATATACAAGCTGACTAAAATCCATTTTGGAGAAAAATAAATGTTTTATCAGATAATCTGGATGCCTGCTATTGCATTCAGAGCTGATTTACCACTTTTAGAAAAAAAGTTTTGTTTTTAAATTGAGTCCCTTCTCTAGTTAAGGTATTTAAGACATTTTTATTTAGTTAGAATAGATGTTTTAAAAAACCTTGAAGAGCTGAATTGCCAGCTCTCCATAGAACCAGCACAATGACAGGTGGTTTTGGGATTTTTTTTAGGGGTGTTGGTTTTTGGTTTGGTTTTTTTTTTTTTAATACGTGGAAATGAGCACTATGTATCTGACAGCAGGACCTTGTCTTCAGAGCTGGTTTTATAACTTGAAGTCATTGCTATGGAAACACAGCACAATCTCTCAAGACTAATTTCTCAAACTGCAGTGTGATTCAACAAATAAAGAACCAGCCATAACTTTAGTTGGTTTTTAGAATACTAGTGGAAAATTAGGCTGTTGGTTTGTTGTGATTTTAATGGAAGTTTCTTGGAAAATTCGTATATACTATGGTAGAAAATACTTTTGTCATAAAGCTAAGGTTGATTGTTCATTAAGATCAGATAGCCAGTTAATGTTTGATAAGTACGATTTTAAATATGCTATATGTATTTCAATAATACAATATTCCATAATATCATTGCCACTAATCAAAATTATTTAAGAACAGTGAATACTTGTTATAAAGGGGAAACACCATGGCTCTAAAGAAGCTATTGATCTCAGAAAGCAATATTAATCAATGAGAAACAGTACTAATATTTTTGCAGGGGAGAAAAAAGTTCTGCAGTCCTTATTTTGTCTCATGTACATGATTCTTGGTGAGTATACAAATTTTATTCCAGGTGAGTGTAGAATCTGCTTTGGAAAAAATAAAATACATTCTGGAAATACAAATGGTAAATCATATTAGTTGTACTCCTAGCATACCAAAAGTACATATGCTTTGCTATTTAGGTCCAACTTCTGGCTGACCAACTTTCTGATCTACTACCAACACTTGGAATTTGTTGCATATGTTGGTGCATTTTTTTTAAATGAAAACAGTAGAGAACAAGCACAAATCAAAATTTTAAAATTCCATTGCAGTAACGTGACATTGAAAAAGGTAAGTTGCATAGAAGGGAGGAAAGTAGTTAAGAGATGTCAAAATTATAAAATGTCTGGAGGCTTTATGCAGGCAGTATAACCACATTGAGATTATTACACCAATCAAGATTTTTAAGAGGCCTGGAAGAAGTTCATGTAGTTAAACAACAGGAAAAAAAAGTACTAGAAAGAAAAGGTGTCTTTCAAATGCAGATTCTGTCTAAATGATCAAACCAGACAATAGGTAAGTTCTGGCATTGACTTTTAAGCTAAAAAAAAACCAACAAACCCTACTAAACTTAAAAGAACAACTTCCTAAACCTAAAATTTAAAAAAAAAAAACCTAAACTTCCCCCAGCCATCTCTCAGAAGTAAATATAGCAAACCATGGTAGGCAAGACTTAATACCATATTAAGGAAAAAATAAAGGATTTCTAAGATCTACATACTAGAGTCTTCATTAATGCATATTTCTAAAGCAGCACAAGCAGAAGAAAGCTCATAGTGTGCTAGTAGTGCTGGCAGATAGCAGAACAGCAAAAAGATCTTTAAAAGATCCTTTGGGTCTTTGATAAGGCTGTAGTAGAGAAGTTTAAAGTGTTTTGTATCTATGTTTATTAAAGAAGAGGTTAGCGTTTACCATGCTGGATCCAGTATTGGTAATTAATCAAGGAATATCCTAAGCTGAAATTCATACAAGTGATCTTTTGACTGGATCTATAAAACAAACAGCAATAAATCACCCAGTCTCAATAGTACTCATTCAGGGGTTTTCAAGGAACTCAAGTATGAAATTCTTAACAATGTGAATACTTTGTTGTTTAAGTTAAGGATAGGCACATGAAGGGAGGGGGACAAATGTATAAATTTTAAAAAGACTCGTAGGAGGAATGGTTGGAACTGCAAACAAGTCTGAAATCCATCCTTGATCAAAATAATAGTAAGAATAGACATTTAAGATAGGTGTATTGAACAATATTAATGTAGATTTTCCAAAGCAATATCATGCACCACAAATCCATTACATTTTTGAAAGTGTAATTAAAAATGTGGTCAAGGACGATAAATCTTCCAGCAAGGTACTTGGCCTTCAAAAGATTTGAAAAAGCTAAATTGTTATGTAAGTGGAGGGAAGAATTTTCAATAGATTACTTGCCATTAAAAGCTAAGAAAGATATTATAGAAATACTAAACTTTCATAGCAACAGCTAGTTGTTAGGTCCCAAAGAAATCTGTTGTGGCATTTGTGCTGTTGAGAAAGTCATTTAAAAATATATTTGCTAGTGCTAAACAATTTTTGAAGATAATGAAAATAAAAAGCCTAATTATGTAACAGTAACAATTTGGGTGATAAAAGATCTGGAAAAACAACGTTGACAGATGGGTATGAGTACAGACTATGCATACACAAACCTGTACTATGTTACAGTGGTCTCCTACTGCTTAAAATGGAGATTTTTTTTTGTCCATTTGGTTAGTACTATAAAAAAAATAGTAAACAACAGATAGTAACCAAAAAAATGGTAAACAACAAATATCAGGAAAGAAAATTGTAAATATCGCTATACCATTGCATAAACGTGCATTGTGCTTGTGTCTAGAATACTGGTTATCTGTCCTCTCTTTTAAAAAAGGCCTGAAAAGATACATGGAAAGATTACAGAAATCAGAGTAAGAGAGCTTTGAACCAAGGAAAATGTACTTTAAAAATACTCAGCTTCAAGAAAAATTGTCTTTCAGAATGTGCTGCTAGACTAAAATCATTGCATGGCGTAAAGAAAATTAGTAGAGAATAATAACCTTTTTCTGTTCCTTATACCAAAGTAAGGTCGTCTAATTAAATTTTCAGATAACGTATTTAAACAAAGAAAAGGAAATTGTTTTTTTTTCACCAATATAGTAAAATTCTCAAATGTACTGCTACGGGATACTGTAAAAATTGAAAGTGTAATAGGTACAATATCACAATAGCATTGATCAGACTTCATTAGCAGGGTGGTGCAGATTCAAGGTTTGCCTCAAAAAGTCTCTAAACAGCTGATGTTCAGAAAGCGACAAAAAGTATTTTTGGAAATAAATTTGATTTCTGTATTGTTTTGACTTATGTATGAAAATCAGAAATGTCTTCATCTGTTTCTGAAATTGAGAAGGATGTTCATATTTGAAAGCAAGAAACTGATTTAGTGGCAACTAATTAATATTTTTGGGTTTTCTTCTCTCTGTATGGTTGAATATTGCTGGCTTTAAACTCTGGAAGATCATAATAGTAACCCTTCATGCTATGCCAAACTAATGCCATTTATTCTTGAAGATATTAAAGGATTATGATGTTGCTGCTTGTCTGTCATGAAAAATAAACCCCAGAGGGTCTGGAGATAGACCCACCCCAGATACTGCAGAAAAGTTCAGGCTACCTCTGTGTAGCTTCTTTAGCCTGGTGCTGCAGATGATCAGTTTGATTGCAGCAAGTTTTGGAGCTTAGCAGAGACACTCTGTGGCATTAGGGGCCTTTGAATAGAGAGCATAGATGTAAAGAAGGAGAGAATCAGAGCATTAATCATAGGGCTTCCAGGACATCCAGCACAGAAGACTGTAATTTGATAAATATGTAATCTGCTTTATAATCCCCCAAATTTTGGTTTAGCAGTGGGGAACCTTGTACAAGTTAATGACTCTTTTTCCCTATATACCCATTAATGTTTATATATTGAATTTCACCTGCAAATTGGCCTGTGTCTACTCCTAATTCATGAAAAGAGTAAATAGATTCTTTAATCATTATGTCAGAACGTTTTTGGACTGCTCATGGCTAGTTACCACTTACGACAGTGCTAGGTAAGTGACTGTGGAATCACTTCTAGGAGATTTTAGTGTAAAATAAAACATGACTTAAACTATCTTCAGCTATTTTTGAGGTGATAAACTCTATTGAATTAATTCAGTAGGAGTGGAAATAGGTTAGGTCTTCATTGGAGCACAGCATTACTCGAGCAATGTGAGACTTTTCATGTGTTGTGAAGTAGCAAATTTTTTATGTGGGATGTTTTCAGCCATACTTATTAATCTAATGGCTTTTTAATTAATCTATAAAACCTAATGATTAGGCTATCAATTTACTATTTAGCAAGTGTGTTCTCCTGAGTTTAAATATTTCTTTGTTCATTATCGTGATCTATAGTTTCTTTTATTTGTATCAGGAAGGAAAGAGGGGTTGCACGTCCCATAGATGCATCTTGAATATGTGAAATACATAGGAGTATAGGGGGAGATAAAAGGATTGTTGATAATTTCATGCAGATCAATTCATACTTTTATCTCTTTGACAATGTAATGCTTAAACAAATTTTCTCCAGAGTCGTGTGCTACTAAATATGGTACAACCAAAGCTGTTCAGTAAACACATAAACAATTCATGATACTGAAAAAAATTACTCTTTTTAATTATATTTATATTGTCCTCTACATTTTTGCCAAATTATATGATTCTATGTTCACAGGTACTTAGACCTCTTTTTGTAATTTGAAATCTTAAGTACATTTCTGTGCCAAGTCTGTATTGATGAAAAAATGTATCAAAATTTTAATTCTAAGATAAATTGAAATACATCAAAAACCCATTAGAGCTAGCTTGCAAATTTTTCATACTTAGCATGATTATAAAAGTGTTTTCCTCGGCCAGAATTCAGCCATCAGTTTAAAAACCTATGATAAGTGAACAAGCAGAGAATGCAGAATATAGGGGGTTTTCTTCCTTTTTTCTGCCAGTGCTTGAAACCTACAAGACTGTCATATGATACAGAATTTGTGTGCTCGGCCCTGCACAACCAATATTTCTTTATTTGAGATTAAAATTTTAATCCACAGCATGTACAGAGCATTAGAATATTAGGGCCTATTTGTGATTTTTGAGCTTTGCTTTAGGCCCTCAACAGATTTCCCAAAATCTATTAAAATAATAGAGAAGCTAGCAGATGTGTGATAAGAATACTCAACATGCTGTGTACATAAAAGCATGACAGCAACAGCTAAAAAGCACTTTAAATGAGAACAATGATAAATTGAACATATAGTGTCAATAATCTCAATATGTAATGTGAATCTAATGCTAGCAGAGATGTATTAGTGTAAGATGTGTGGAAAATTTTAAGTTTAGTTCTGAAACGTTGGGGGTTTTTTATTATTAATCCCAAATCATGACATTATAGAGATGTTATGCTATTCATAAATGTTTCCCATAAGCCCTTCCCCATCTCTCTCCATCTTTACAGGTGTATATTTTATTGCACCACAGATGCAGAAAAAGAGCTACATAATATCTTTTGGAGACAAAGGGTAATTTTTTTTTTATTTGCATGGGACTCAAGATACAAGATTCAGTTCCCAGCTGTGTTACAGTAACTTGCTGGCTGCAGGCAATTGCCTTAGTCCCCAGTGTGTAAAACAGAAGTAATATTCCATATCTATTATGATCTAGCTGTCTGATTTATTCAGTTGTCAAAAGCATTTTTTTCAGGCAAAGACAGTTGCTTACGATGATTTGTGTGCAGAGCTCAGAGGGTACCCTGTCACTGTCACATGCTTATCTAGATGCTGCTAAAACAAGCTGTCTTCATAAGCTAAAATCTCAGACAGAGCTTTCTTCTGGGAGGTGCCTTATGTTTCCGTTTCCTATGTAGAGCAGTTGAAGTTTAGCTTTAGATGCAGCTGCACAAGAATAATGGTCATCTAACAATGCCTTTTTTTTTCTAAAGTAGGAGAAAACAGATATTATCAGAAGCATTGTTTTATCATCACATACTATAATTATACCATCTGAGTTGTTGAGAGGATGACATGAAAATAGTTCCCTTAGACCAGCAAGAAATGAGGGACCCTGAGGTCCTCAGGGAATGCTGCAAATTTCATGTGCTGATCATGTGAGGAAAAGGTTGTCCCAGAATCACTTCCTCTAGAACTGGAGCAACTATTTGAGGTGACTGAAGAACTTGCCTTTTTCTTACTTTTCTGGTTCATGCTCTGCTCCTATAATTCACAGGGTTTATGACATCTGTCCTTCTTGCACTTGGTATTCCTATCTCACTGCCCCATGCCAACTCCCACGTTTGCTGCCTCCTGCTAACTTCACAGTTAACCTGCACTTAAGATTTTCTCTTTTCTAATAGCTAAGATTTATTCAGTGAGAAGCAAAAGGGAGGGACTGCTGGAGTGAAAGAGTAAATTTTTGAGAAAAACTCAGTATCTTTCCTTTTCTTTGGTGGAAAAGGGGCATTTGGCAATGTGTGAACTGAGAGTGGTGTACAGGGAGGGAGGGTAACCTCAGCACTGAGCTGCAGATTGGCATCCACATATTTAGCCACAAAACTAAGTCCTGGGTTCCAATATCTAAAGTAAGAGGTTGTGCTCTAACACTTTGCTGACTGACAAATCCAAGTTGCAAGTGCTCAATGGAAAATGACCCTGAACTACAACTATCTTAAAATGAAAGTGTTGTTTGCTGGTTTTAAATTTCTGAATAGATATTAACCTGCCAGTACGGCAAAGTTCTGAATGTGAGTCCTTCCCTCATCTTCAGATGGCATTTAATGTGTGAACAAGACTTGCTCCCAAGATAGCAAGTCAGATAAATACATTACAGACAAGAAATTGCACAGTGAAATTCAGAAAGTCTGTCAGAGTAGGGGTGGTGAGGATCTAAGGAAGAATATTAAAGGGAGTAGGATAAAGTTGAGACATAAACTGTCAGAAAAGTGAAAAAGCAGCAAATATAGCAAGAAGTACTGCTACACTCTAGCTGGTGTTCCTTTTGTGAAAATAACATTGCTTGGGCAAGTTATTGGGTGCATGTACCGAAGAGTTAGCTGGGTTCAGCCAAGGTTTGTGCCATGGAGAGTAAAGAAAAACATGACAAAAATTGGGAAAACCTCCTTAGAAGTTTGCAGTTGACAGAGTTGAGCGAGAACATGATTTTATGTGACTACTTCCATTGCCTTTTATGCCTTCTTTGCTCAGATTGCTAAATGGATGACTCACTGTGGATTGCTTGTTACTGTCAGAACTATTGCACAAAAACAGGAGCAGTTTTCTGAAATGGGCAGCCTTTATTGCAGTTTCAACTATGTTTCTTCTTTTCTAGCACAGGTTATGAATGGCTTGGTTGTTGGGTACTGATTTCAGATGTCCTTAGCACATTTATCTCTTTTCCATGCTGTGAGAAGACATTCGCTGATTGTATGTGGGGTAACCAGACTCAATTTTCTCATAGGACTCTTAAATGAATGAGTTTTTGAGATGTAAGTATAGAGTAGCTTTATGCACACATAGATACTTATTCACATAGACTTTTTCTGTAGATGTAGAGGCATTTAATTCTTTGCATCCCTTGCAGCCCTTTATTCACCTGTTAATGATAGCCAAGTGCTTCAGTTTACTCTCTTTGTTTTAAATGTGTTTAAATAATTTTGATGGGTTTACGAGCTCTGCAGATTTTGTTACTGAGTTCAGATGAAGATTAGTCTGGAGCTGTAGCTCATTTTGTAACCTCCCATTCTCAGAGAGGAGAGAACTGCATACTGCAGGTTATCTTGTCCCATATGATGTCCACTGCACATGCTTAGAGCAGCTGTGGCTTTGTGTCAATACATACCAGTGTTAAAGGAACACTCATGAGGCAGTGGACTTTTATACAAACAATAAATTGGTTAGCTGTTGGAAGCAGTGGGCTAATTGCTGATCGGTGGAGGAGGAATAAAATAATTGTGTACCCTGGAAGCACCAAATGCAGTGCATGTGCCCAGGGCATGCAGGGCAACAGCCAGACTTTGGCAGCATCACACAACCCACACAAATTCAGCAATTCCAGAGCTCCCAGGACATGCCAGTTCTTTGCTGGTCCAAGGGTGCAAGAGGAGAAAAGTCTGAGACCCTGAAAAAAGGTATCTAGGTGCTAGGTGCTGTTATTTCCTCTTCCAGAACAATTCCTGCAGGCACCCTCAGGCAAAATGGCTCCAAAACTGACTTAGGACCGGAAGGTACAGAACGGCAATAGAAACCACTGCAAACTGAAAGGCAGCTGTGATGGAGAAAAAATGCTCCAACACCCTTCCTAGGGTGATTGCAATAACATTTTCATTTATTAATTCATTTCTTATGGCAATCAATAAATGTCTCAGACTATAGTCTGTACAAATCTCAGCAATCTATTTAGCACTTAACATAGATATATTGTATTAAATTGCCCCAGTTAAGTGGAATGCCTGCAGTATTTATTTAAAAATTATTCCATACCTTGAGCATTTTATGTAATGTTTTCCTAATACTCTGTTAATTTAATATATTTTTGCCTCATAATTTACAATATTTTGGCTAAATTATTTATATTCCTTTTTTTATTAATTTATAGAATAATAATTTGCAAGAACACAGGTAGTTTATAAGTTCACCCAAGTAAGCAAAAGTATCCATGGTATAAATTACAGGAGCTATTTAGAAGTTAAGACCACACTTGGACTATTAAAAATCTTTGGGCAGCTTTGTTAATATAATTCCACAGGCAAAACATACTGATTTTTTCTAAAAAAAAAATGTTTCAAGAGATGTCTTAGTATTTTTCATTTAATAGAATGCAGGAAAGGAAATAAATTTCATTTAGCAGAACCTTTCAAAATAGCATGTCATTGCACATGATTAAAACTTGAAAATTAGCAAAGAGGCAAATAAACATTCAAAACAAAATAACAAAATAAAAAAATAAATAAACTGCATTTATTTCTGTTTAAGTGCATCATCACCAATATTTAAATGAATTGTCCACTACAGTCAAAACAAAAAGGTTCTACAGATAGTGTTGCACACCTATACCAGCTTTTCCTGAAGTAATGTTTGGATATGGAGGGAGAGCTGAGTGAGAGGGGATTAGAGAAAGGGTGATGTTTCACTGTAATGCTGCCTTTGTATAATGCATGTACTCAGTACATACTATCTCATACCTGTGAAATACTGAAATTCCTCATTACTTGGCTGTAAACTTTGTTCCCAATACTGAGGTATTTCCTGATCTTTCATCTCCTTTCATCGAGAATACTCAAAATATTTGGGAAAGGGAGAAACACGTAATAGTAAATAACACACAACACATAAAAGTATATGTATATGTTTGGTACCACATTCTTCAATTTTTTTAACACGCTTTTGAAAAGACAAAACTCATATTTGCCTGTATTAAGCATTTCTACTGAGCAAGGAGCACTTTGCTAGGAGAGGCTGTTTGGTATAGGACATGAAGAATTAGCCTGATTACTTAGTCAAGTGCCCTGTTCTGACTCTGTCACCAGTCTTCAGCATGGCTTTTGAAACCCATGTTCCCACTTTGGTCTTCCAGCTTCAGCCTGGCATTTGAGACTAATAGTATTGATTCTTCTTTTTACAGCAGTGTGAGATCTACAGGTGACCAATGCTTTGCAAATGTGTTCCTTTGTTGGCAGTATTTTGTCTTATTTGGAAATCTTCTAGCCTTTATGTCCCAGCTCAGGTGATAAATAATGAAGGAATAATCACATAATTTTCATTTTACATATCCAAAATGGTGTTATGAAGGAACTAGAAAGCTTCATTGCATGTTTTGCATGATTACTGGTGAAAGCAGACAGCTTTAGAAGAAGGTTTAGAACGAAGTGCATTCTATGAATATCCTATTCCAAATATATTGCATTTTCTTGGGCCAGAAAGGGCTTGGCTGAAGTTGAGAAGTAGAGGAATGAGAATAGAATAAAGAGAACAAAAGCAAAGGAAAATGGAGACAGAAAATGTGAAGAAAATAGGACAAGAACAACAGAAAATAAGCCCAAAAATAGGCTTAGATTTTAAGCTAAGTGTTAAGCTTGTCCTTTCTAATCTGATGGCTTGTTTTTGCAAATCTTTTTGATGTCTTTGAAATTGATTATTTAATTAAAATTTCATCCTAGTAATAGCTTGAGGTTGCTTCTTGATAATCTACAGTACTAATCCTATCCTTCTCTGATAAACAGTGAGGCTTTTGGCCTCAGAAATTAGACCAAAAAATTATTATTATCCGATAAAGGGGGAACTTCCTCAAGCTATCATTATATGATTTATAAATCTTCAGACTACACTAATAACTGTCCTGTTTTACCTTGTGAAAGGAATAAAAATATATGAGATCTTGCTATGTCGGTCACTCTCAGTCAGAGGCAGAGGGAAATTTCTGGGAGAATCTTACAATGCAGCATTGTGGTACCTAAAGGGAGCTTACAAGAAGGCTGGAGAGGGACTTTTTACAAGGGCTTGTAGTGGTAGGTCAAGGTGGAATGGCCCAAGCTGAAGTGGAATAGATTTTGATTAGATACTGGGAAGAAAATATGTAGTATAAGGGTGGTGAGGCACTGGAATAATTTGCCCAAAGGGTTTGTGGACTCCCCATCCCTGGAGGTGTTCAAGATGATGCAGCTCTGCGGAAGGTCACCTCTCTGTAATTAACAAAATGCTCATAACTTAGTTAATATGAGCTACAGATTTATTCTTCCCATGTGTGATCTTTCTGACAGAAGTGAATGTCGAGGCAAGGTGTCTAATTTTCTCTCATATTTTGTAATGGATTTCATTTTCTTCTGTCACACCTTTAAAAGACATATTTGCATGGGTAGAATTTTCCTAACGTCACGGGTCTTACTTTATTTGTATTCAATTCACCCCCTGGTAATCCTTTATGACATGGTACTGCAAGGTGCTGCACAAACCTGGGGAGTTCCTGAGCAATGTCAGTTCACATAGAAACCAGCGAAGTTAAGGGCAATTTGCTACTCAAGGAGACCTTCAGTACTTCAGAGTTAGTTAATCCATTTGTCTAGTAAAATAAATGGGTAAGACTGGGGAGGAAAGCATCTTACCTGTGGCTCCCCTGAGGTGTATCTCTGCTGCAGTCACAGGGCTGCAGGCTGGCTGCTTTGGCACAAAGCTCTGCATAGCTGCAAAACCTGTCTTGGAGGGAAAACAGCACCTGCCAGCAGGGTTGACATGCTGGGCATGCGACAGAGTTTCAGAAAACATCTGCCAAATCCAATCACTGGTAGAAGGTAGTTTCTGAATCTGACAAAGCACAGTCCTGAACTGAATCCAAGCGTGTGGTGTTCTTGGGCCTTTTGGGACTTGGGCCACTCTAAGTATATGCAGAAATAAAAAAAATCAGTCTGGACTAGCAAAATTTCTTTGGTATTTCATCTTAAGAAGCCCCACATGGACTGTAATGTCCTGATCTGCTGCCCCCTGTCCCAAGGTAGGCAGCCAAGCCTGAATCCATAGTTCTTTATAACAGGCATCTCACTAAGCCTTATTTTCCTGCACCCTCTCTACAGACAATGGAGAAATACTGAAATCTCTCATTTCCAAGTTGCCCTTGAAGGTTTTGTTGTGTAAGTAAAATAAATGATATGAGGGAGTATTTCTAGGTGCTGCTGCTGCTAACTGATTCTGTTGATGTCTTAGGATGGACCTGTCACAGTTTTAGCCAATGCTAATGCCCCTTTCATGTCGTCAACAGCGAGTACAGTTTGAGCATCAGCACCATCAACAGATAATTTCCAAATGGAAGTTTGGATGTGCCCCTGTTGTCAGTGGTGAGAATGTTCAGCAATGTGGCTGCAGGCTGCAGAACTCAAGCTAAGGAGAGCCACAATCCCTTTGCAAGTGTATTGACCACTGAATTTCATGGCGAAGTGTGGCCACAAAACTTTCAGTTTCAGGTGCTGTACAAGGGACCCTGATCTTCTGAAATGGGATTAGATGGAGACAGCAAATGGCATGACCAAATCAGACACTCCATGTTCAGCATTTCCCAAGCTTAGCTGCAATATTGCAGATTTTTTTTCACTTAAACTTTTGTTTCTGAGAGTAACCCTTATCTTTGCAAGAAATCTGAGGTATCTCCAGAGACTACTAATAAATTTGTTAATATTCAGATAACATTTTGAATCTTTTTATGCTCTTTTACATCAAAGAAGGTTAACTCTTCTATGTATAACCTCATTAGTTTTGTTAGTTTTAAGTATATGCCTAGCCTTGTTCTTGGCTTTAGTAAAAGCTGAGCAACATTTGCAGAATCATGTTTAACGAAGGTTTGGCATTTAAAGGGTATTGCAAATGCAAATAGCATGGCATGAAAGTAATATTTGTGTGTTATAGGAGGTGAATCCTGAAATATACTTAAATATAATAGTATGACACCTGGGCTTTTCCTTGAAGTTTACCAATATCTGCCAAATGTTGGGAGGGGAGGGGAGGGAAAAGGAAGAGAAAAGAGAAAGACAACTTTAGTGTGCAGGTATTAATGAAAATGGTCTACTTTTGCACCTAAAGTATAGAACTCAGTCTTTTTGATTGGTTACTAATTTTCTACTGTTGGTTTTCACTTTGCAAAAAATCTTGTTTTGTACACAGTCAAAATGCAGAACAAATGTGGAGAAAGGCAAATGAATTCATGTGAGTAGCTTATCCAGCCTGTCCTAGATACTAAGGATACATGTATAGCTTCCTTGTAATGTAATAATTAGTAATTAAAATATAATGTAGAATTGTAAGAGTCTAATAATCTAATATGACAATACTACAACATGTATGTAGGGGAGCATCTTTTTAAACACAGGAATTAGTTGTATATAAAGCATAAAAGAGCACAAAGGTTTGAATTCACCAGACATTTTAAGCTGGGTCCTGAGTTACTTTATGCTTTTTTCAGTCTTACAATCACATTTCAAATACCATTGTACTCTGCTTCAAAGTCAAGTTAGTGCTGCTGTATATAAGCACATTCCTTTCACCATTTTTGAATATGGGGTCAGCCAATTTTGTTGGGGGCAAGGCTCTGAGGAAGGATAAGCAGGAGTGCTCTGGTGACCTTGTCTGTACATGCATACATTCTCTAGAGCATGTCACTTCTCATTTGTCCCAGTCACACTGCTCAAATGCAGTATCTTCTTTTCCTACTGTAGCATGAGAGAATACAGATGTCAGGACTGCTGGTCAAGATCATTGTTACAATCATGGAAATTCACAGTTTGCACCTCTTCTTGAACAGCTGTAGGATTTAGGATGATCTGGCAGTTTTCATCTCCCTGTTATGAATTATTTTCATGTTCACTGTCAAGCCGTGTGTGTGTGTGCAGGTGTCTGTCTGTGATGGTGGGACAGCTAATGGATCACTGTTTGGAAATTACTGCTCAGGCTAAGCTTGCACAGCCATTCTAGCTAAAGATAACATTTAGCTCTCCTCACACTGCCTGCATGGCCCAAATACATTTTCAAAGTGTCAGCCTTGATTTCTGTCTTTCTCTCTGCCCTTCCTACCCTCTGATGCATGTAGCGGACACCATGAAATGGATTTTTCTTGCATTTGAATTTCACTGATTCCTAAATCCTGATTGCCTGGAGGCAGAATGACAGCATGATTTCCTCCTTTTCCACTTTGCTCTTAGATGTAATGCTCAGGACAACAGTATATCTTGGCACTTAAATATGACCAGAAGTGCTCCCCACTATGTCCAGTTCTTCCTTCGTCTTATTTTCCTTTAATATTTTCATAAAAACTTCACTACTGTTTCTTGTACCCATTCAGTTCTGGCTGCCTTGTGTCCTGAGCCACTGCTCAGATCATCTTGCCTACCAAGAGCAGAAAAGGAGGCTGTGCCACAGAGCTGCTGCCAGCCCAGACAGCTGTATTGATTGAGGGTGTGAAAAGCTCATCCCACCAAACTGACATCATGCTGTTCCCACATCTCCTGTGAACTTCTGATTGTTTGTTTTCTTAGTTTATGTCAGAGGCACGAAAAGGCAGAAGAGCTTTTGCTGGCTTTGGATCAGTGCTGGGGATGGTGCCTGGTTTTTCATATGTAATTGTGGTTACAGGGTCTTCACCCCTGAAATTAGGTCATGTGGACAGAGGTTTTGAATAAAATCCAGAAACACTACACATGCTTTTACGTCAAAGGCAAGCACCAGATTCAAAACTACAATTTTAACTCCTTTCTTCTTCCTCCACTCAAAGGGCAGCTGCTTAGTCTTCAATCAATAAATGCATTTTGTTTTATTTTTTAACTCCAAGTCTCTCTGGTGTATAGAGTTCTCCCATTTTTTATGTGACCAGTTTACAGCTACCTTGGCATAGCTAAGTAGTTCAGTGCCTAGACTGACTTGGTCTCCAACAGGGATTTATCAGAAGGAGAGAGAGGTCTTCTCAGAGCATTCCTGAAACAAAGGAATTGTCCTGCTTCAAAAACATGGTTATGGCACCTGCTGTCTTTTGAGGGCAAGGCTAGAGGGAAAACTGCTCTCTCTTTCAGAAAAGAGCCTACTAAACATTTGCCAAGGAGGTGGGAGAAGCAGACCTGCTGTCCTGTAACCTACTTCTTTCTAGAAAGACTTTCTTAGTACTTTGCTACAAGTTATTTAAATTAACGAAGGACACTTTCTACATTCCCTCTTAATGCTATATCATGGTGCCAAAAAGGCATCAAGATTCATTATCTAAGAGAGAGAGAGGAAGAACCTTGACAAGGGAGCATCTTAGCCATACCATTTACTGGTCCTTGCTTCTATAACTGGTTATTTTGTCAAAGACAGCATGGAGGATAAATGTTACAGACATCTGATCAAGCAAAGGAAGTGGGTGATGCCTGTGATCAGGGAATTGAACTTTTATTTAACTTAATAAAAGGTCAGAGGCCTTTTAAATTATTCCAGGTACAAAACGAGTTGTAGGGAAAGTAATTTTAGCCTTTGGTACCAATCTTCAGCCAAATACAACTAAATGAACCAATGTGTGGTTTGTTAATTTTGGCTTTTTTTTTACTCTAGTTCTTGTTCTGAGGCAGCCAAGGAAGATATATGGAACAGCTGGATTTTTTTAGTATTTTTTCAAGAACATAAAGTGCATTTTGTCTGTGATTGTTTCGGTGCTGTGGGGATTACCAGTTCTACCTTTATGCTGAGTCAAAGTTCATTCTTAGGAGGCCTTCAAACTGTCTAGTGCTTCAGGGCTTCTATTGCATGTATTAATTTTAAGTGAACCCTTCCTCTAATTATAGTACAGCCACACAGCAGTTCTCTGAACTCTGTATTAAACTTTGTGTAAAATTCTCATTGTCTCTGTAGGAGCACAGCTACCAGGAAACTCAGGGGACAGCCATGTCAGACCTTTGAACATTTCAAAAATTGAAAAACAGTGTGCTCCGAGGAGCCTGCATAAAATCTTGCACTTGGATTCAGCTGATGTTACCATGTCGGTATGAATTGCTTGAGGGAGGAGAGAACAGCAACGCTATTCTATTTCTAAACACTCTCTTTTACATTTGTTTAGTTTATGCAGCATAGTTGCATTTCAATCTATGCAGTGTTATACTGTTGGCATGTTGCTTTCTCTATTCACTTAAAATAGTGAATATAAAACAGGGAAAGTAAACTGCGGCAAGGGGGACAGATGGAATTCTTCCCCTTATGTAAAAAATACAACGTAATGAATATGTATACAATCACTTTTTTACTGTGTGACATACAATGAATAGGTCTTTGTGTCTCTATCATAGCCCCCTAAAATGCTACAACATCACAGAGATTCTTATATAAATCAAATGATGCAGAAGAATCTAATGTCTTCTCATTAGCAAAAGGGAAAGATGCTCCTTCTTGCAGGGAGTGGCAAAAAAAATATGCACAGTGTTTTTTCACTAAAAATATTAAAGCTTTGTCAACTAAAAAAGCCAGAATGCTGTACTAAAAACAAGTAGCCTAGGAAGGAAACTAAGTACACTTTCAACAACTGCTTTCTTCTGCCCTCTATCAGTTCTTCTGCAGCAACCATCATCCAAATGGCTGAAGGGCTATTTTAAATCTCTGCCTGAATCTCTTTATTATCTGATTTCTGTATTAATTTACAAAACCTGTGAAAGAAAATGTTATCACACAAACTAACAGTAGGATTCACATTCTGCAATATTTTCCCAGGAATCTTATTTTGTAAACAGCTGACGAACTTATATGTAATAAAGTTTTTGATCAAGTAGTTTGAACAGTCAAATACAGTGAAAAGTTCATTAAATAGATCCTAATGAAAACATATGTTGTCAGAAAAGAGCCTTTGAGTCAGTGTGTATATTTGAATACCTCTGAAGCACCATTTGTATTTACCAGCTATTCAAAATAAGAAGTAAAATATGCAAAAGTGAATTTTCAGTTGAGTCTAGTGAGACAAACATCGATCTCTTTTTTTGTCGCTCTGTGGTTGGGAGATCTGAACATGAATGATTTTATTTTCTCTATAAAAATTTGTTCATAAAAAGCCAATTCCTAGACCATTGATCCAAATGAAATTCAATAATTGAATAAACAGTAGCTCATACTATATCCTCTGAAATATCTACGCATGGCTCAGGAGTGCTGTTGGAAAAGCTGGACTCTAAATGATTTGTGGACTAAATTTTTCCATCTGTGCCTGCCTTGTACTGCCTGTGAACCCACAAACCTAATGCCCAATAGGTTGCTTTAAAGCAAGTGTGACAGGTTCTTATCTAACATTTAAATCGTGGGACTCTGACTAAATGGAGCATAGTTCTTACAATTTCTGTTCCCTGGCCATTTTCTGTTTGTCAGGTTACTGTATATGTGCATTTATTTTAGAATCTACTGTTCACTGTTTGGTTAAGTCATAATTGCTAAGCAAATACATCCTTTCAGTTACCATAACACTGAGCTATTGTTTTGAAAATTTGTGCTGCTTAATTTACAAATCCAAGATTATTTCATCTGCTATCTTTTCTAGCAACACAATGGGCTTTGCCAATCATTGCACTAAATTTGCTTAAGAGATAAGAGCTAATATGAGCTCATTCAGCTTTGCCATCTATCATGCAGTAGCATTGAGGGTCCTTGTTAGTATGCAGTATAATTAAATGTTGTCCTTGAGGAGTTTACGTATTGCTTATTTTCATTCTCCTGTTATAATGGGAAAATTGCTCCACCTTATAAGCTTGATCCCCACAGTCCCATATCCAAGATGTGTTTATTTACCATATTTTAAAATAGAAGAGATCTATTCCAGGACGTAAAACCTTGTAAATATATTTGCTTTTAACTGAACAAAAGAGGTGGTACCATCATATGCACCTGAGGGGCCAAATGCTGGCAGTGCTCAGTGGGTCAGACCATCCCTGGAGAGCCAGCCCTGCTCCTGCTCAGCTGCTGCAGCATGCTGAGACACCTCCAAGGCCAAGCCAAGGAATGAAACATCAGCAAGGTCCGTGGGCCAGGCACAATCCTTGGTTTGTCCTCAGTGCAGCTGAAGGCACAGGCTCCAACTCCAGCACAGCTCCCAGGTGGAGGGACCTCGGCTTCCCACTGCTCTTGCTCACACAGCCTGGCCACATCAGCTCAGAGCTGGGCTGAGTGACCACAGCCAGACCCCAGGAAGGGCAGAGACACTGCAGAGCCTGTTGATGCTTTCAGGGCCCCAGTAAAGAGTAGAAACAAAGGCTGCTGAGGCTGCCTTAAAGTCCTATAGCAGCCCTGTGTTTTGGAGCATCCCAGATTGATTCCCACAGTGTTTCCATAGGAAAGTAGAGTGGGTGCTAAAGAAGTATCGTACTCTTTGACTTCTCCTGAGTAAGACTGTAAAGCCAATGACAATATTAAACTCCACCTGTATGTAGAGATAAGAATGTCTATAATTGTTTGCAAGACCACATTTCATAGGATCATGGAATCATAGAATCATGGAACCATAGGATCATGGAATCATAGAATCATGAAATCATAGAATCATAGAATCAATCATAGAATGGCTGGAGCTGTAAAGGACTTAAAAGGTCATCTAGTTCCAATCCCCCTGCTGTGGCAGGGATACTTTGCACAGGACCAGGTCATTCAAAGCCCATCCTGGCCTTGGACACTTTCAGGGATGGGGCATCCACAACTTCTCTGGGCAACCTGTTCCACTGCCTCACCACCCTCACAGAAAAGAATTCCTAATATTTAATCCACATCTGCTGTCTTTCAGTTTCAAGAAAGTTCATTTTGAGGGACACAGAGAGATAGCCTTAACCTATTACTACATGCACTTGTGAGAAGTCCCTCCAGCTTTCTTTTAAAACCCCTTTGAGTACTGGAAGGCTTCCATAAGTTCTTGCTGGCACCTTTTTCAGGCTGAACAGCAGCAGCTCTCTCAGCCTGTCTCCATAGGAGAAGTGCTCCAGCCCTCTGATCATTGTCGTGGTCCTCCTCTGTACGCAGTACAGCGGCTCTATGTCTTTCCTATGTTGGGGGCCTCAGAACAGGACACAATTGTTATGTTAAAAGTTTGTTGACTATTTGAGTTGCTTTGCTTTTAGAAAATCAGAATTTAAACACCACTGTACTTCATTGGTTTTGCAAGCACAACCCATATAGGACTAATACAGTGTGCAAATACAATTTACTTACAGCACAATTTTAAAGTATTTTTCATTTTGTGTCAATACTGAGGTCTATTAATAATTTTTACACAGGCAATTTGTATAAATATATATAATTTATTGTAGTTTCATACAACATTAATTTGCTGATTAAAAGCAGGGGGAAAATGAGCAGAGAATTGCACAATCATTAGTTTATTGAATGCTTTGAGAAAAATTACTATTATAGGGAATGATGTAGAAATACAAGATTGTGTTCAAATCCACAGGAAAAGCAAAATAAACACAAAGAATAGATCTGAAAAGCAGCAAGAAGATCAATATGAAGTCACAAATCCATGGTGTTTGAAAACTTCTGGTTCTCCAAGTGATCAGAGAAAGGGCAAAAGGGGCAGAATTTGCACACAGGAAGACCATTCCATTACAATGCCCTATACAAAATTGTTTGCAGCTTCCTAAGAGAGAATTTGGCCTCTTCATAAAGATGTTTATTGAGAACCACCCTTTATTACTGAGAAATATGTATAATGTACCATCAAATAGCAAGAACATAAAAATTGAAGAAAAACAGAGCTGCATTTTTAACTTTAGCCATAGATTTTCTTCTTCCTTTGTACCTCTTGATAAACTAGGTAGAGAATCTTAAGTGCTCCTGGAATATTTAGGGTCAATTTTTGTGATAATGTTTGCCTAAGTTATGGAGCAGATACCCTGGTCTACAACATTTAGAGGTGGTTACTGGAAATTAACCCCTGACACCCCTCTGTCAAACCAATATGACAAAAAAGCCTGAAAATAGAAGTGCTGAAGCAATTTACAAGGATGTGTCATAGTCTCCTAGACACTGTCAGAAAATATTCAAATCCATTCAAATCACATGCCTTTAAGTAATAAGGAGAGCAATAAAAGGAGTTTCTAGATTTTTTACAAATTCTTTCAAGTAAAACACTAACATATCTTTGATTTTCTTGGTAAAGGGTTTTCCGCCACTTAACAAAAGTGGGGGGAAAAAATTAATTACTTCTGCTATCTGGCCTGAAGAAGTAGGAAGGTCACAGGCAAAGCTACAAGATAAACTTCACAAAAATAAAGTCAGATTTTTCAGCTATTTAGCTGGGAAGGACAGGATTGTGACTGCACATCATATAGCCTAGGCCAAGGGAGGAGTGTGTTTCTTTTACTCATTCACTGCATGGTCTTGTTCAAATATGTCCTTTGAAGCCATAATTTTGGGAACTCTTTCACACATATTACCTTCTGTCAATAGTTGGAGCAGAAGTGACACAAGGAGCTCTGCTTTCCTTCATGTCTGTGCTGGGTGTGAAGGAAGCTAATGAGGCTGCTGCTTTCCATCACCTCCTCAAAACAGAAGCAGATTTGCAATTAATTACCAATAATCTGTTTTCTGGCTTTCCAGAACAGTGGAGATGTGCAGTGGTTTTTTTTTGCCATAGGTGTGTTATGAAATTACAAACTACTCTTCCTCATCATTCAGGAGAATCCAGTATCAAAGCCCATCTGGCATCTTCCTTATGAGCATTCTTCTGAGAACATCTGTTTAAAGTGCCTGCCTACCTCAGCCACTTGTAGGTGTTGTTAGTTGACTCAGATTTTCACACAAGACTAGAATTATAAAATTTGCTGAATTTTATACGACAAATCCCAACTTTTAGACAGAAATTCCTCAAAACTGACTGGAAAATACATCGACAGTCCATACTTTATACCTGTCAATTGATGCTTTTCACCTTCCTTGTGTTTTCTCCATAAAATGTCAACACAGAGCTGCTGTCCCTCAGAGTGGTGTGCTTCACTTTTAGGCCACCTGTTTTACACATATGCTAAGCACAGCTCTGAATTGGGGTCAAAGTCTAACTCTATTTTAATTTATATGTGCCTTTTCACCTTCCTGAAATATCACCTTGTTTTTAAAGCAGTGTGTTTACACTGGAGACAGAAGAGATTGTTCCTTCAAAATGTTAAGAAAATTTCTAATTGTATCTTTGAGGTAAAGGCTGCAGTCTTACCGTGACTTGAGATCTGAAGATTTACATAGGGTTTTTTTAAGTTTTTTTTGGTCAGTTTTTTTTTCCATGTTGCCTCAATACCTTCCTGCTGACACTTTTGCACACAGTTTAGATCTCCCAGGACTCTTAAACACTAGCCTGTTTTTGACACAAATTTCTCACTTTGATAATTAATTTCTTCAGGTGAATTGGTTTAGGTCCCAATTCTTTGAAAGCTAATTAAATAATAATGTCTCATATATCAGGAGCTTAATGGAGGGTTTCCATCAACTTTGCTGTATTATTTTTCTGTTTTATTTCATGGGCAAATTGGAGGCCCAGTTGCTGGAGGGTTACTATCAATTGTGGGTCACAGCTTCTGTACAGCTTCTTAAAAAAAAAAAAAAAGAACAAAAGCCCATAAACTAAACCTTATTTTTCTCCTTCCAAGAATGCAACTAGTGAGTTTGAGTCAAGAATAGTTAATTCTTTTTCTCAAGGATGATAGGTATGTCATATGAACCATCATCACATTTGGCAATTGTACCTGTCTAGTTCTGTAGGTATCTCTTTTTTCAGGTGTATTGGCAGCTCTGTTTCTCAGTGTTTACAATAGCACTGAGAAATTATGTAAGTGTCTGAGTGAGAGAGGAAATGTCAGCTCAAACTGGGGTTCACATTGATTCAAGAAAATTTTCATGACACTAAGATTATGGTAAAAAGGGATTTTTTTTCTCCCAATAGAAAAAATAAAGTCATGGCTAATTTCTTCTGTCAAGGAATATTGTTATTACAGGACAGTGTCTATACATCATTTTAAATAATAACAAGCTTTAGTTTTAGGTTGGACTGGTAACTTTTTTCTTAATCCTGTGTCCTAGTTTGTACATCATTAAATCAAGGACAATCTAAATATGCCTGTTATATGTGAGCTCAGATTCAGTCGACCTAATGATCATAAATATATACCTATTCATACTGTTAGACACAGAAAATTCATAGAGGCTCCTTCAGGTTGGCCTCATCTATTTCCACAAGGCCCAAGGATAAATCCCAAGCATATAAAACAAACTGGGACCAATAATACCAATGGGATTTATAAAACTATCAAGGTGAATTGATCATTAATGGTAGTTTTTTGTAAAATACAACTACTATCTGAATGTAATTTATAGACTGTATGTCATATGAAAAGGTATATTAACACAATTCAAATTAGTTAATTACAGTTCAGGTTCATTAAATTATAATTATTCATATAGATTAACATAACAGGGACCTGAAATTAATGATGAAGGGTTTTTTCTGTCATGTATTTGCTGCCCTCAGCTGAAGCTACTTCAGCCACAAGAGGAAGGTATCCAGGATTTCAGGTTATGTTTTCAAAATATTCACCTTCTGCTGACTCCATGAGAATTATTGCTATACCTTCTGTACATTCATAATGCTATTTCTGAGAGATATCTGTGTATTTCTGTGTGGTTGATGTGATCTCATGAGCAGTCAGAGCTCATTTGTCCATTTTTCTGTGTTTTCAGAGCTAAAATTCAGGTTTTTCTCCTTTCCATGTATCCTAAATTTATGAGTACACTTTTGGAAGTGCTTAGGCAGCAGCAGCCATTGTAGAAATGCTTTCAGAACTGTTTGATACTGAACACTTCCAAGCACCTAGCTGCTTAAAAAGGAAGGGAGCCACCTGAAAGTTTTGTCAGAGGCTGTGGTAGTTTTGCCCTCTGTCTCTTTGACAGCCTGGCCAGAGGCAATGACATTCCTTTGCCAAAACCACAGGAATGGCACATATTCTATTAGTACGTGTTTGTATTTAACGTCTTTAACTCTTTTATATAAAAGAATCTTCTTAGTTTTTTTTCATTTTAATAGAAATAGAAACAAAACCAAAACCATAAATGCCTTTTTGAAAATCTTTGTCATTTTACCAAAATCCACTCATATGGAGAAATACTTATAGAGAAGTTTATTGGTGTTTCCCAGTCAGTCAAGTACTAAGTCATTCCTCATTAACCATCTAGGTTGGATTAGTCACTTTTTCAGTCTCCGGTATATTTTTTCCAGTGGCATAGGGCTCCTTAGAGGAAGTCTGAATATTAGCAACTTTTCTTTGAGCTGTCTGCATAAATGGGCAAAGAGATAAGGATTATGAGCTGAGATTCTTTTAGCTTCATGGTTGAGTCCATAATCCCTGCTATCACAGGCAAGCACAATAAATTTGAAGAAGGTAGATAAAAACAGTGTACAGGGGTTTTGTCATTTCTCCCACCTCCACAGTCGGGAGCATCCACAGCCACTCTCATCAGGGCTGTAAGTGTGCCCTACCTAGCTACAATCCTTGCCTTCTAACAGGACAGAAGCTAGATGGGAAAAAACACTGATCAGAATATAATACATGTGATTCTGCCTTAGGCACAGATGCAGACTACACATCCAACCAGTCTTTTCTATATCCAATATTCATTAAAAAGATAATACTTAAAAGCTGATAAATTAGGAACCCAGTGCCTTGCCTTATCTTGCTAGTTTTATACACCTTATGCCTGAATGGATTAGCTAGTCCACATTAAATTAGGATATAAATTTCAAACAAGAGAAAGCATTGTCTCTTAATACACTTCCAGCACAGACTTCAAAATAAAGTTTTAGCATGGAAGGAGACTATCAAAAGCATAGATTTGAGCCGGGCATCATTAGCTTACAGCAGGACCGTTTCACTTGACCAAGGTGCTAATGAAAATCTTTCTGTTATCTACTATGTTCTTGAGCTTACTCTTAATTTTCATGGACTTTATATGAGCCATGGAATTTTACATTTTTCCCAAGCATCCTGCAGACAGTTTTTCTATAAAAGCACATGGGAATCAGCTGACCAGGGTCTTCCATTATCTGTGATATAAGTGCACTTGACCTTTCCAAGGGTAACTATTCTCACCTGCTAAGACCAAATAACAGTATTCTGGTTCATTCTCTTTGGAGATCTCCAGAGGAGGACCAGCCTTACAAATGCTAACAGTAATTGCTGGTGGATCCCTTGAATCATACAAATCAGGTAGATATTGCACCCTTAAACACCTTGTTCTCTTGTAGAATGCTATGTGTCATGTTTCATTCCATCACTCTCTGCTTGTTTTACATTATGTCTTCATCCTAGAGAAAGTAAAGTCCAGTGCTGAAGAGATTGTTTCATTCAAGTTTCAGCAATTGGAAGAGAAAGGAAACTCAGGGTGTTGAAACTTTTCTATCTCCAATAACCATTTTGTATAATAGAAAAATCCTGCTTTCAGAGAACTTTTCTTCTTAGCCCACTCCCCGTGTTGCATTGGCAATGTTTCCATTTAGGTAGCCTTTGAGCTACCTGAATTTTTAATGCGCTTACAACAGAACTTACTCTTTACAGAAGGTTGATATCCAGAAAGTAACATTGGAGAGAATCTGCTGAAATAACTTCCCCTACTCTGACAAGCTGAGAGAACCTCTGGCCAGTTCTTTAAGATGCATTCTCTGTGGGGAAGTGCTTAGAGAGCAGAGGAATCTGGCTGGCATTCATTGTCCTTGCTTTAAAAAGTTAAAAAAAACACCATAGAAAGATAGTGGACTAACAACTGAATAGAGCTAATATTGGGGGAGAAACAACATTTATTAAAACATCTTTCCATTGAAATATCTTGGGGCAGTTAATTGTAATTAAGTATTTAGTAAAATAAATTTAATTATTTTATTATTATTACTATTATTGCTTTTGAATTTTTTGCTATCTTGATAGATAGAATTAACTTACTTCTTTCCTAACAATCATTATCACTGAGTGACCTCACAAATGGAGGGCAGCAGTCAGCCTGTACATGGAATGAGCTGACAACTGCCATCAAGTTTGTTATTGAAGTAGAATTACAGAGTTCTTAGCGATGGAGGCATGTGCTTTCCATCCCACTGAAAGGGCTGTTTGGGGGAGTGGTGACACTAAATGCAGTCTCACTAGAGAATAATCTCTTCTGGCAGGCAATAATCAAAATTCTTTGGCAAGCAGCAAGAAGGATCTTTAAGTGGCTCCTGAGTTGGAGAACAAGGCTGTTCATGACTAATCTATTTCCAGACAAAAAGGTACAAGTCAAAAGCCCTCAAAGTCAAAAGATGCAAAAGTGTTGCTGTGTTGTCCTCCAACACATCGGGGTGGTTGAAGTTCCCCATGCGGGTCAGGGCATGTAAAGGTGAGGACAGGGCTCCTGTCTGCCCATAGAGGGCCTCATATACTCAGTTTTTCTGGTCAGACAGCCTGTTGCAGATCCCCACTGCGCTGTCACCCACCCCTGCCCTCCCTTTAATCCTGGCCAACAGCTCTCAGTCAGCTCCTCATCCATTCCCAGATGAAAATGCTCTCCAGCTGGTCAGTGACATAAAGTGCAACTCCCCTCGTCTCCCCTCCTGTCCTTCCTAAAGAGTCTATATCCTTCCATTTCAACACTGCAGTCATAGTAGCCATCCCACCACATCTCCCTGAAGCCAGTAAGATCACAGCCCTGCAGGCATGTGCATGTCTGCAGCTCCTCTTGTTTATTCCCCATGCTGTGTGTGCTTGCACAGAGGCCCCCAGTGGAGCTGAATTATTGCAGTGGTTGGAATGACCTTGAGATTAGGTCACTTGGTTAGAGCATTGTGCCAGTAATTCCAAGGGCCTGCGATTGATCTCCCTATAGGTAATTCACTTAGGAGCTGGTCTCAATCCTTGTAGGTCTCTTGTAGCTCAGAATATTTGGTGCTTCTCTGAATTCCTGTGCTACTCTTCAGGAGCTCTCCCACTGACCTGTGATATCTATCCTCTAGGCATCTATTGCTGGCCCTGGCATCACACTGTTGGGATTGGAATGGATTGAGGTTCCGCTCCCTTGGTAACTTTGGTTTTAAGCCCTCTTGACCAGCTTGGCAAGTCTGTGACTGAAAATAACACTTTGTCTTCTCTGAGATGGACCCCATCAGCCCCACATAGAACAGGTTTCTCAAAATGAGTCCCGTGGTCTAAGCAGCAGAACCCCTGGCTGTGGTACAAGTCCTGTAACCATTTGTTGGTTTGCCAGACTCAACTGCTCCTCTCAGACACCTTTCCCTTTGACTGGGAGGATTGATGGAAAACCTGCCTGTGTTCCAGAGTCCCTTACTGCAGCTCTCAGGGCTCTGTAATCCTTTATACTTGTCAGAGTGCTCTTGGCAGTATCCCTGGTGCTCCCATGAAACAACAGCAGCACATAATAATCAGTGACTGTATGACACGTCAGTCTCAGGGATGACCCTGACATGAGCCCCTGGTGAGCAGCACTCCTCTCTAGATGGCACACCAGGTCAGTAAATGGGCACTTCTGCACCTCTAGGAATAGAGTTGCCAACTACTATTGCCCATTACCTTTTCTTGTGCTCATTGTTACACAGGGAGCAGATCAGGCTGCCTCCCCAGCTCCAGCATCTCTCCCGAGTTATGACAAGGAAGTTTGTGTCATCCTTACCCTGTGTCTTGGCTTAACATTCTTTGTATTTCACTCTTCAGAGTTATGTTACTGTTACCATCATTAGGTAAAGCCCTAATATACAAGAGATTTAATAGAAGGACCTTCCATTCTACATGCATACAGAAAGAATCAACTTTCAGCACACTTACTGCACAAAAATCCCCTTGATTAGATGTGTAGTCATAATTGCATACAGATCAAAGTGCTAATCATCTTGGCTGACAGCACCAGTGATGCAAAGCACTAATATTCCATCCAATATTCCCTTTGAAAAATGCCCTCTGACTATGAAACGCAGACATGCTTTGCATTTGCTGGCTTAATGTTTTTGGAGGTTCATAGATCTGTATTTCTATCTTACAAGCTTTTCTTGGCAGATGTTTATCAATCAGCATCTTTCATTAAGCTGGCAGCCACTGTAAAAACCATTAAATCTCTGAGCAATTCTGTCCTAGGCAATCTATCCTTCAGTGCAGGTCTTTGCAGAGGTGCTTGTACTTAAAAGTCCTTAAAGTACCTAAAATTCATGGCCCAAAGTTCTAATTCCGTAATGATCTCTCTGTCCAAAGATTCCTGAACCAGTGAAGAATTTATTAGTTTGGCCTCTCCCCATAGGAAGATTTCAGGAAAATAGGAACTAATGATAAATTAAGTGATCTGGGATTCAGAGAAGCAGTCAAGGAAGGAAAAAAACAGTAACAATATTTTTGCATGTTTAGAGTGAAAAAAGAGAACTCTAACTGATCTTAGGTGTGTTCATGTCAATGAACATAAGATGGCAGGTGTGCTGGCAGAGTACTGTATTTTTGGTACTCCATTCAAAGACTTGGTTTCTAAACAAGTCTAAAAGGCACAGCACTAAATCAGGCATCAGCAAAGCTCAGAGCTCCTGAAAGACACTGCTATAACCAGGCTTGTGGGTTTTGTTAGCTTGAATTCTTGTTATAAGTATTTCATGATAAAAAGTTGAAAGTATTTCCAGAGCAAGGAACAAGCCAGGAGAAAATAAAAACATGAAAAGATTAGAATATTATGAGGATGAGAAGGTTGCTATATATTCATTAACAATCTAATTATCAGGATAATGAATTGGGTCACGGGGTTATTTAGTATATGTGAAGATTGTTATGATTTAATAATAGGCAATAAAGAAGAAAGCTAATACAGCCACAATTGTCCAAACATGTGAACAAGACTAGTTTGCATTAAAGAAATAATATATTTTATTAGACCAGCTGACAGAGCTTGTAAAAAGCCTGAGCCTTTCCTCCAGATGGGAAGCAAGAACTTCCCTTGTCTGATAAGCACAAGTGGAGCAGAGTATGCAGCTTGCAAGAGAATAGGTGATAGGATCATTAGGTCCAGTCTTGGAAAAGAGCAAGAAATATCACCAAAATCATGAGAAACATTGAGAAATTACTTCAGGATCAGAAGAGAAGGAAGAAATTTTATTTATCGCATTGACAAAACTGTATTTCTTAGGCACTATGACTTTAAGTATCTGGTAGAATTATGAGTTTTAGTTCCCAGGTTTGTATTTTGAAAGTATTTTTTAAGCTTCCTCTGAGTATCAGGACTGAATTGTCCAAGATAAAGTAGCTGGCCTGCGGAAAAGTTTTTCCCAGTGGTAGCTGTATTTTTATGTCCTGCATCGATTGCATGTGTGAATTCTTTTTAATACACAGTGGGTGTGTGTTTTTATCCAAGTAATGTCAGGGATGCCATTTTGTGCACTAAATGAAAGTCTAGAATATACTTGTTTAGGTGTTTATTGTGAGCAAAACCACTGTGATCTATTTGCTATACATTATTAAATAGGATAACCAAAGATCAGCATACTTACCTCAGGGAAATTCACTCCCCAAAAGTACTGATTTACAGATACTCTAGTGCATTTGGTCTGCAAAGAGCACTCACAAAACCACCTTCATCATTCTAAAGATGTTAGTCACCAAAAATGGGTACTCTTCCAAGCAAATAAATCAGACGTGAATATTGTCATGACTTGCTACAGTATAAACTAAACATAATGGAACAGACCCCATTGACCATACACCTTCCCATAGACAAAACATTTTGCCAAGCAAATTTCAATGTATATTGGGTTTAAAATTGAATAATGCATTAGACATGAGCTTTTTCTATTCTGCACTCTGTGTAATCAAATCATTAAATATGTACAACCTGTTCTGGAAGAAAACTCATCCAGAATATTCTCTGCCTCTGTCACCCTCCCTACTCTCCTGAGCTTTCAAGTACTCTTCCATATCTTATCAAACTTCTCATCAAAAGCAATCTTTCCATAAATGACCATACATCACACAAGTGAAAAAACTGACAACACAACTCCACAGGTGCCATAATAAATGTTCCACCAGACTGAGTCTAGATCTCTTTACTCAGAAAGTCCTGACTCAAAGTTCTCTTCCTTTTCCGTGATATTCTCCTCCCAGTCAGTCTACCCATGTTTAGCCTTTCCCCAAAGGACCCATTTTTGTTGACTCTTATTCAGTATATGTATGATCATTCTCAAAACTCCTACTTTTGTCAGCATCCTTATCAAACTAGTGTCATCCTTGTGTTCTCTATACTTTTCATGTGAGTGTCTTGTTCACAGCATCCCGTGCAAGAACATAGGAACAAGAGTCTGCAGTTCTGGCTACAGGCTTAGCAGATGAGTGAGGAAATGATGAGATTAATTGGTTTTTATGCTACAATGCATAAATACTCATTGGAAGAAGTTGTCCTGGGCCATCTAACATCTTTTTAATCCAATGTTTCAGTGATCTTTTACCATGTGTGGTTTACTTTTACTCTCACACACTTGCAGTGTAGCTCCTTTAGTATTACCCTTTCTTATTATAATAATTTTAACTGGAAAGCTGCAGAGCACTTTGTGCTTCATAATGAAATAAGATAAAAAATATTTTTGAGCTTCAATTCAATCAAAAGCATTAGAAGGATAATGAAAAGCCTTCTCACAGAATCAGCATGAAGAGAAAAATATAACAAGGTTTTTACTAGAATTTCAACCTGTATTCAGATACAGTTTGTTAGATCAAAATCAGGGAAAATGGCTGTTCAAAACATAGGAGCAAGGAGGGAGGTTGCCTTAGTTGTTAATGCAATGCACAGAAGACATTGAACAGGTAGGTTACCTAGAGGCAACTTTATTAGACAACACAGACTAGAATGTTCCAGCAGGACATGTCCCCATGTCACCTTTTTCTTGTAGTACTATCTATCTTGCTTTGTATGATGTCCATAGAAGAGCAGCAGAGTTGGTGAGGGGTTTGGAGAACAAGTGTTATAAGGAGCAGCTGAGGGAGCTGGGGTTGTTCAGCACAGACAAGAGGAGGCTGAAGCAGGACCTCATGCTCTCTAAAACTACCTGAAAGGATGTGGAACTGAGGTGAGTGTTGTTTTCTTTTCCCAGGTGGCAACTGATAAGAAAGAACAGCCTCACATGGCACCAAGAGAAGTTTAGATTGGATATTAGAGAAACTGTCTTTACCAAAAGGATTGTCAAGAATTAGAGCAGGCACCCCAGGGAAGTGATCCCTGGAAATACTTAAAGAATGCTAAGGGACATTTTTTTAGTGGTGGACTTGACAGTGCTTGGTTAATGGCTGGATTGGATAATCTTTTCCAGCCTAAATGAATTTATGAGTCTACTGATACCAATATATCAGTGCTTAACATCCTCCCATCAGACAGCATGGAGAATAAAAAATCTTTTTTTTTTTTACACTAGCTGCAATAACCTGCTTCCTAGCTATTCACTTTTGCAAATACTCTCTGTTGCAGACTGGAAGAGCATGGCTTGCTGTCCTGCCCAGGCAGAGGAACTCTCCCACATTCAGGAGGAAGTAGCACATCTTGAAATTTAGTAGTAAATACAGTGAAAGGAAACTGAAGAGTAAAAGCTTGGAAAAGGGAAATATTTTCCCTGCCTTGTTAGTCCATGCAACTATTGCTTATTTCTCAAGCTTCTGTTGGGGGAAATTTTCAGCAGAAATTTTCAGCTTCACAATGCAGTGAAGCCCAGTTAGGATGTTGCTGCAATTTATAAAGAGGCCAGTAGGAATGTGAGCTTTCGGGACAGTTGGTGACATTTATTGCTCCAGCAGCACAGTTTGTCTCCCCAAAGGCATAAAAATAATACAGAGAGTGTACTGCAGTTGTGCTGTCACATAAGCTCTTGTAGAAGGTGGGATTGAGATATCTTTATATTAATAGTAGTAGCCAGCCTTTGAGAGATGAACTCCTCTCTACTTTCTCCACAACACAAAAAGGCAAAATGGAGTATTTTGGAAAATTGTTAACTCTTAGTATTTCTTGTTTGTAAGTGGATAAATATAATAATTGCCACAGAACTACGAATTCTAGTATTTTCTATATTTCAATCTATCTTCCTTCTGCAGCTCTCTTTTGTATTGGATTGGAAATTCAAGAGTCCCAGCTTCAGCTTACACTGCAGTTACAAAGAGCAGAACAATTATAATATTAATTATTTTTCTCATTCCAGTGTTCTTAGGAGTTTAGATCAAGAGAGTTCTTTGACATTTGCTTGCCTATATCTATCAGAAACCATAAATAAATTCAATGTTACTGAGCCCTTAATTATTTCTGACTGTTCTGGTTTTGCAATAAAAACAATCCAATACCTAACATATTGACTAGGGAGAGAATTTAGTTTTTCAACCAGTCCTGTTTAGGCAAATCAAAATGGGGGTTTTTTTGAGGGCGAAGCTGGTTGCCAAATCTCATTTTGTTGCAGTTTGATGGAAGGCTGACCAATGCTGCAAATGAGATCAAGTAGAATCTACCTATCTAGTTATGACAATAAATGTATGAGAGTTTATCATATTATTTCTACTGGAAGGCAATTCCAGAATCTCACCCCCCTAGTGTCTAGGAATATGTCTTTTTAATTTTCATTCTAAGTATATGATTTACATATACCTTCTTCTTGCACCAATATTTCCTTTGTTTAGATAAGCATTTCTCCCCCAGTCGTGATACCTTCTTGATATGTCCAGACAAAGCAACAAGTTTTGTATGGATTTATCCTACTCTCAGACTTGCTTTGAGGCTAAAGAAACCACCTTCTAGTAGTTGTTTGTCTGAGAGGGTCTTCCCATTTTTTCTTGCATCCCTTACTTTTTCCAATTGTATCTTTCATTAAAATGAGATCAGGCTTCCTACCACCTTGCATTAATTATAGTCTCCCCTACTTCTTCCCATTAAATACCAGCCTTAGGATAAATGTGAATTTAAAGCCTGAAATTCATTTTCTCTGAACTTTTCTGGCAATTATCTAGTCTCCCTTGCATGTTGAATGACAGAAGAGTAAATTTTCCAGAATTGGCAAATACAATCACATCTTTTCTGTAGAAAATGGGAAACTGCTGCATTTTAACTAGCCAGACTTCCTTAACTTGAGCCTGTCTCCCATACTGGCCTCACCAAAGGTCTTTCACAAAAATTCATTTTTACATCAATTTTTATATAATTCTGGATGCTAGTGCATAGTCAAGCATGAAGTAAATCTTGAGAACAGGACCATCACCTTACTAAGAAATCCCAAAATTCTGGGGAGTCATTTAAAACTTTGAACTTTTGGTGGAGAGCAGTATTTCTAGGGGACAAAGAAACCTGATCAAATTATTATATACTGGATTACATTAAGGTTTATTCTGCCTAAAGAATTACTCCCAATGCCACGTGGAGAGGTCAATGCTATGTCTTCTTCTGGCTATCAAGATCACATGATTCAAAGGATTCGGTTTTGTATGTTTATATCCTGATTAAAAGTTTGATTTGACTGCATTATCAGGCTTTATTTTCTACATAATTTTGGCCTTTTAAGTTACAAAGATTCATCAGAACTGGAGTACTATAAAATAGAAATGAAGAGAAATAACTATCTGTATAAACTGTGTATTTCTTCGCATTTGTGGTGTAGAATTGGTGGCCCATTATGATATATTGCACATAGGTTTTGGAATTTCAGCTGTTATGCATATTCTTCTCTACTTCACATCTGTTCTCTCTTTTGACTTTTGTCCATTACAAAGATCAACTAAGTAATTTAGTCCAAAAACTGAGGAAATAAATGGTACCATTAGAAGTAGCAAAATTTGTATGATACCAGTTTATCTGTATTTCTACTATATGTTTTATGTAAAGACCTTTCCATATAAGTAATTTTAAAATATGTTCTCTAAAATGAAAATTGTATCTCACAGTGTCATTTTTATTTGCATATCTGCTACCACTGCTCTCATTCCCATGGTGCTGGTGGGTTGTTTTTTTGTTTTGTTTTTTTCCCTTGGTCTGCTTTACAATATCTTTATTTTTTATTTCAGGCTCAAAGTACAAATATTAAATTTGTCTGACTAAAGAATGAAGATTGTTGGTGACGATGCGTGAGATGCTATAGATCCAGTAACGCTGGAAATGTTATAGAATGTTTGTAATAGAAGCTGTTGGATGGTTTTATGTCAAAGATGCAAAACAGCAATGACACTGAAAAGAAAAACAACTTTTAGAAATTCACCGAGAGATTCCAAGCGGATCTATAACAAATGAGACAGAAAGCATCATCTGTCATAAGACAAAAGTACTTGAAAGGACAAGGGTCTTGCAAAGTGCTGATTAAATGTAATATGCTACATGACAATGCACAAATGTGAAATGCTTCAATGAAGAAGATGAAAAACAGGTCCTCCACTGCATCAGAAAAGCAGATTATTCTTGCTGAGGTCCATTATCATTAAAGTTGTTAGCACTTCTGTAACAAAACATTAACAAAAAGAAAAAAATAGGCAAATAATACTGTGAGAGGGATGATCCAGGTTCCAAGTGCTCTAAAAGACCAAAAGCTCTGAATTACTTGCATTCACCAAAAATAATCTCTTTTCCAGAACCACTTACAACAAGTCAGCAAACCTAGCTCTGTCTGGGAAGTATAATGAAAGATGCTATATAAAAGGTTCAACCATGAACCATATCCATCACAAACTGGAGGTCAATTTGAAGTAATGCTTCATATTATCCCTACCAACCCAGGAAAATTTATTTTCTATCCAGGATAAATTTGACATAGATTGTCTTGTGCTACAAAAGAAAGAGTTGAAAGCAGCCAAACCAAAAGGAATAAATAGCCACACAGTTTTACAAGGACCTGATTTACAGACAGGAGTTGGTATTAAAGTACAGATAAGTTCTGGTATTTTCTACCTTCAGTTCTGAATCAGTGCTCAATAAATTTTCATGCGGAAGGATTAATCAAATTCATTAGCTAGGACTGGAAAATTGATAATATTTTGTCATGACAGTTTCTACAGTCACTTGTGAATAAAGTAATCCACGAAAGCATCTGACATTTATCCAGAAGTTAATAACTATCAGTGTGAAGTTCATTGAATACTAAAAGAGATGGAAGAGAAACTACAGTTTATTCACGAACTGAAGAAACTGACAGAGCCCTGAACTTCCAGAAGCTCGACTTGGGCTTAATTCACTCCTATGGCCCTGTCTTAGGACAATGTCTAGAGACCCAGGGAGACATTAAGCTCAGGGGAACATCCCTCTAATGTAAATGAAACACAGTGCTCAGATGCCATTCATTGCACTGGAGCCTGAAACACCATTAGTTAATTTTTGGAAGATTAAACAGAGACCAAGAAGCATCATAGTGTTGTTTCTCCCAAAACAGTCTCCAGTGTTGAAGAAAGGCTGTAATGCTTGTAATACAGATCTAGAAAAATCTAGGATCAGAGAACGTCTCTAGGTAGAAGGGACCCATAAGAATCATCAAGTCCAACTCCCTGTTTCTCACCTAAAACTAAAGCCTATGACTATGAGCATTGTCCAGACAGTTGCTGAATTTTGACAAGAGTGGTGTTGTGACCACTTCCCTGGGGACCCTGTTCCAGAAACCAACCACCCTTTCAGTGAAGAACTTAATGGCAAGCCTGAACTTCCCCTAATGAAACTTCATTTCATTTCCTCTTGTCCTGTCTGTGGTCACCAGAGAGAGCAGCTCAGCACACCTCCACTCCAATTTCCGCCCTTGAGAAAGTCAGTGACTCCGATCAGGTCACCCCTCAGCCTTCTCTCCTCCAGGCTGAATAAGCCAAATTACCTCAGTCATTCCTCATAAGTTTGTCCTCAAGATCTTTCACCATCTTTGCTGCCCTCCCCTGGAAAAACCCAAATGGTTTGGTATTTTCCTTATATTGAAGAACCAAAACTTACAGTACTCAAGGAAGTACTGTACTGCACCAGAGCAGTGTAGAGTGGGAAGAAAGCAAATGGAAGTGACATTCTAACTATAGTTCATGGACCAAAGAAGAAGAATCTGTTACAGATCCTTCCTTGCTTCTATCAAAAATAACCCAAACTGGATTACATTACATTTTATATTCTGATCTATTGTGTTGTTTCAGTCAGACAAGATAGAACAGGCTACCTGCCTGCTCTTGGTGTCCCAGCACCAAAGTTGCCTTTTATCCTTCTCCACTACGAACCAAAGCTGCACAATGCAACTGTATGTTTGAGACAGATAACGACGTAGGGATAACATGAGAGCTCTAGAATATATCTCCACACTTCATTCTCAGAATTAATACCTTGTGCAACATCTGCAATTTCATATCTGAGATGTTACTTTTTGTAAACTGTGCTAAGAATCTAGTTGAATTATCTACTCAAGGATAGTGGGCAGATGTATCAATGCTGAAGTTAGGCTTCATAAAATCATGTATGAGACCCATCTCTACATGTATGGAAATAATTTTTTACTCCAGTACAAGATGATTACCTTGTTGATGGGTTTCACTCAGAAAAGGCATTTCAATTCATCAGCACTGATGATGTCTGCCAAATAAATGTCAATGTTGTAATTTAAAATTGTTTATTTTCATTAATCACATGAATTTCTGTGACTGCATGAGCTACTGAAAAGAGAAAACATTCTGGTCTTCTTACATTAGTATCAGACTGGGATTAAAGTGGCCTTGAGAGAACAAGGCAGATTACCCCCTTGCATCTCTCAACTGCATTGGATTTTTTCAATAAGTTAAACTAAACATAAACCATATCCAGTGATAATCTAATAGTTTTTATACCAGCTGTTCCATTTCCTAAATATGTGTCTCAATTTAGCTGGGATGTTCAAGATCTTTGTGAGAATTGCAGTCTTTCTATGAAACAGTTAATACTGACACTTAGATTCTGGGAGGCATAAGGATATTCATTTTACAACTTTTGATGGCTAGACAGTATCAACATGGTATCTGAGATGTGATTCTGCTATATAAATCAAGAGAGAAAAATGATAAAATATTTTTATTTTAATTCAGATGTTCACATGCTTAGTGATAAAAGCAAGACATATGTTGTAGCCTTGCTTGAAATTTTTTAGGGTAACTGGATGATGTTACAAAGTGTGCATTCAGCACAGAGCTATCAGGACTGTGTATTTCTCTATGCATTTCTGCAAACTATTGACCAAAACATGGGAATGTTCCCTGCTGTAGACTTCTACCTCACAATGATTCCTGATTCATGAATGACAGCCCTGTGTATTAAAGTTGAAATGTGAAGGAAAACCAGCTACTTGTATCTTCTGTGTGGAGAGGGCAAAACTTTAAAGGGTAGCCTCAAAGCTTTCTTAACTTTTTGGACTCTTGTTTGTTTCTATCATTTATGTCCAGTACACATTCCTGATTATGTGTCCATTGACTTTTGGCCTCCAATAATATGTCTCCAACCAAAAAAAAATTTTCAAGCCTTTTGGTATGTGATACCACAGCAGTAAGACTGAGAAAATAAAATATCCATTTGGATTTTTTTTTGCTTGCAACAGAGTTTTTAGCTTCTAATATAGTTACAAAATGGGAAAAAAAAAAAGTCAATGATAAATCATGGCTTATAAATTTTTCTACTAGCATGAGGCCTAAAGCAAGATAGAAAAACATTGCATTGCTGCTAGATTTTTGCGTGGGACACAGACATCAAGATTAAATTACTTGTATTGAATGAAATATACAGTCTGTAGACAGATTCAGTCTAGGAAGAAGATTGACACAGAGAGCAGCTGCAAAAGAAATAGGAAGAAGAAAATCTGAACAAGGAAAAGCTACTTGGAAACACTGTCTTTTGATTAATAAGAGAATCAATCATTTTCCACTGCAGTTCTGTGGAATATCAACTTTAGAAGAGTTGTTTGAACTCTTGAGGGAAAAAGCTGTGAGTAATCAATACACAAAATAAGTTTTTTCTTTTTGTTTTTCTATTATTATGTGAAACAGAAATACCAGTATTTTCATTCTGATATTGGACATTGATCTAGTGACACAAAGGCAGCCAGCTGAGAAACACATTTGTAGTTTTTGAAGGCACAGATGTAGCTGATGGCATTGCCCATGCTGGGTGGTCATGTCTGAGGGACTATCAAACCAGCATTGTTGCCAGAGCTACAGGTGATCTGAGCAGAGGTTACAAAGAACTGGAACTAAGACAGGGAATACTGTCACCTGAGCAAACTGCTAATGTAAAGAGCCAGACAAAAAGTTTACAGGTTAACAAGAACAAATGCACTTACATATTTTCCCTGGCTTTCTTTACAGAATCACAAAATCACAGACTGGTTGAAATTGGAAGAAAGTTCTGGAAATACCCAGGTCCAGCTCCTCTGCAAAGGCAGGGACACGTAGAGTGATGTGCCCATGACCATGCCCCGACAGTTTTTTAATATTGCCAAGGATGGAGACTCCACAACTTCTCCAGCCAACCTGTACCAATTCTCGGTCATCCTCACAGTGACAAGAGTGTTTCCTGATGGTCAGAGGGAACCTCTTGGGTTTCCATCTGTGCCTGCTGCCTTTGGCCCTGTCACTGTGTACCCCTGAAAAGGGCCTGTCCTTCATGCTCCTTCCCTTCAGATGTTTATGTACATTGATAAGATCCTCCTGACTTTTCTCTGCTCCATTCTGAACAGTCTCACCTCCCTCAGCCTTTCCTCATAGATGAAATGCTCCAGTCCCTTAATAGTCTTACTGGCCTTTCACTGGGCTAAGTCCAGTAAGACTGTATCTCCCTTGCACTGGAGAGCCAGAATTGGATATTGAAGTGTAAATTTCATATAAAATGCAAAATTTGATCTGCGTATACTTGGTAAAATTAGTACCAGGATCCTTCAAGACAAGATATTCCTTCAAAGCATTTCCTTTGCTAAGTGTGGATGATAATACAATGCAGATCAGGTTTCCCAGCCTTTGGGTTCCATGGTTTTAATAATGCCATCTGACTAGCAGGAGAGGTTTTTGAAATTGTTCATGCATCTGGGGAAAGTACATACCTTGATAAATAAATAAAGTTTTGTGCTGTTGTTTTCCTTGATGTGCGAAGTTCACAGATGTTCATTACAAACAGAAAACAGGCATCATGATTAAAGCACAATGTGTGTTCTTTTATTTGGCTAGAGGTAGCAATACAGGGGAATGGTATCACACAATGATATAAATATTGCAGGAATAAGTTACCTGAGAATTCTTTAGAAGGCTGCTGTTACTTGTGTATTGGGGATTTTCAAAAGAAAAATGAGTTGGAAGAAACATTTGTTGATGCCCTCAATCTGCTGCCATTATTGCCTCAGTAAAACTCTCACTGACTGAACAAGTGCATAAAACAATGCTTTTGGAAGTCACTACTCCATGTATGTACTATTGCAAATACTTTGTGGACTGAAAACTTCAGATAAAAACAAATTGAATTGTTTTATCAGAGCAAATTAGGGAAATAATCTTCACTTCCAAAGCCTTCAATATAGACCCTCAGACCCCAGTGGTTCCACAAGAGAGCAGAATATTGAGACAGAAATTGTCAAATCACAAGTTTTGTGTGGGAGGCTGAAGCAGAGCACTGAGTGTCTATTAAGGTGTTCTGAGATATTTTAATATAGAGAAAGTATAATTTTTACAGAATTTAATTTTGGGCCATAGTAAACATATATTTTCCCAAAGACAGAAAACCTTCTAGAGATGAAAGATTGCAAAGAACATACAGAAAATCAGCTTCATTAGCTAACAAATGTCTTAAAATATTTCTTAGAAACTACTGTTTGTGAATAAATGCCAATGGCAGGGATTACTCCTCATTGCAAGGAAAAAGAGGTAGCTGTGTTAAAGATGACTGAAAGTATTATGTTGTACCTGTGTTTACCTAAATACGACTCAATAACCATGTATTCATCACCTGGCTGGGTCTATCGAAATATGATTCTGACATTTTGAAGAACCAACATATCAGTTTTGCTGGTAATATACTACCTGCCTTGCTGACTACATAACTTTTATAGCCTTTCCTTTGATCAGCAAGATACGGTAACATTACTGCACAGAAACACAAGCATCACCTGCTTTTGAAACCAGACCTTATGCTACATAGCTCATCTGATCTGCAGCTAAAGCTCAGATACAGAAGTTCAGGCACATGAGGTATGAGTGAGTCTGCCTCAGTCTTGTGTCCCATTGTGTTTGAGTTTCATAGAATCATAGAATAGCTTGGGTTGGAAGAGACCTTAAAGATCATCCTGGAGGAGAATTCCTGTTCCTCTTGTGTATCACTGGATCACCTCTCTGATGAACCAGTTCTCCAAGGGTACTCTGTGGAGAAGCTCATGGGCCTGGACCTTCAAAGGTTTCTCTAACTGACTACTCAGTCAAGGTATTTGAACATGAAAATCATCAGTGACACTTCTATTCTGGCTTTCTTCCAGCTTTCTTTTTGAATCCTATCGTATCCATTGGGGTTTCAAAAATGAAAATGAATTCTCAAGAGAACTTCTTGATAATCTCATGTTGACTGTAGCTGGCAATTACTCAGTTAAGCAATCCAGGAGAAACTATTGTTGTATAATCCATGAATAAAAGTGTCCTTTTAGAAATTGCTAATATTTATGTCTTTTTATATCTGGCATTAGATGCAAGATTTACCTGTGATATAAGAATGAGAGTGAATGAGTATGGAAATAAGACTGCTGTGGTGTTTCCATACTGTGTCTGGTCTCTGCCTCTTTAAGAAGAAATAGAAACATCATACATGATGATCTGACTGCCTTGGCAGACACTCACAAAAACTACTCAGACTCTGAGAGGGCGTGAAAACTGTCAAAGTATAGTTTGTGTGTACTCTTAAACTAGAAATGACTTACAATACAGTTTATCTTTAGAACCAGTCATATAGTTGGCAACTTGGAAAGGTCTTTGCAACTTGGTATATTTATAAAAATCAGACCCTTTTTTAATCCTTTATTTCTGCTTTTTTCACTCAAGGTTTAGATGGCTCATATTTACTGCTCTCTTTGAGATGCAGCATAGAGAGCTTTAACATCCTGCTGCTGGTTTTTCGTTAAACCACAAAGCACTAAAGCTATTGGCCTCTTCCTGATGTTATTTAGCTTCTGTGGTTGTTGTGCATTCACCTAGATGATCTTACCAGATCTCCCTTTCCATCAGAGTGAATGAAAGTAACCCTTTCTATAATTGTTTTTTCAAGGAAAAGATGGGCCCATTTCTCAGTGGATAATAAATGATGGTAATTGTCCAATTCCTTCCATAATGCATAGCACCCTCTTTTCAGACAAGAAAAATACAATAATTCAGGAAAAATAATTAGAAATTAAATTGCTTCTGAGCATTTCTCTCATAATGAAAACCTCTCTCACCTTTAGTTTTCTACTGTACATATCTAATCTAATCATCATCTGTCACTAAGTAATTGAATATCCTTGAGTTTGAGCTGTTACAGGGACAATGATATATGTCTGTTCCTGTTACTTTTGACTTCAGGGAGATAGTTTATATGTAATTGCCCCAGGTGGTTCAGTGTTCAAGCTCACTTTGCCTGCCAGCTATATATATGCATATAAACACACACATTAACATAGTGAAATCAATGACAGCAGAACATAATGTAGAGTATAACATATTATTATATATGTATATAATACATTTAATATTTTCTGTTCTGTTTATACATAAATTCATGTAATAATATATGCCTATATAATATGTGTAATATTTTCTGTTCTGTTAAGACATAAATTCATGTAATATATGAATATATGTATATATTGTATATATTGTATTTTCTGTTCTGTTTAGACATACATTCAACTCTTTTGGATAACTCATTGTGGGGGTTTTACGCTGCCCAGACAAAAGTTGCCCACCAAAGCTTCTCTATCACTCCTCTCCTAAGATGGAGAGGGGAGAAAAAACACAACAAAAGGCTCATGGGGCAAGATAAGGACAGGGAGTGATCAGTGAGCAATTTCCATCATGGGCAAAAGAGAGCTGACTTGGGAAAAAATTAATTTGATTTATCATCAAACAAATCAGAGTAGGGTAATGAGAAACAAGAGCCCTCGTGAGGCTGTTCTTAACTAGTTAGTTCCAGGCAGAGACACATTCAGCATATTGGTAGGTTAGAGGTACTTGTCTCTCCATAAGTATTTTTATTTAATCCAGATGCACAAATAAAATGTGCTGGATTTCTCACTGGCGCAATTAGAAGTTCCAGGGTTGAGAAGATATTCTTCCTGGCATTTATTCCTCAGTGTTAAAATACATCATGGCATTTAACCGACCTAACGCCCTTAGCCACAGATTAAATATTCTTCCACATGTGAATTTCATGTGCCAAAGTTCATGCTATTTCAGCTCCTACATTGCAAGGACGAAAAATAACATCATGAATTAAAGAGACAACCTAGATTTGCAAATTTAAGCATTTCAGTTATAGCATGACAGTATGGGTACAAATTCTGTCAAACAGTATACCAGACAGGAGTTTCCCTCTACATGGTACATGTGGTTAGCTAGGAAAACAGAGACACAGTCCTGAGAGGGGAGGAGAAAACTAGGTCAGCCAGATGAAAGGATGACATAGGCTATGGAAAAAGACTTTTGTGATAAAGAAAACTTCAGTTCATCTAGTTAGGCTAATCACTGTACTAACTAGCAATCTGGATCTCCTATTTCCAAACTCTAACTCCTGATGGTTAAATTTTCTAAGATACTGCAGTAAAATTTGGACACAAAGAGTTGCAGATAAAGAGAAAAAAAAAAAAAGGTTTGTAGATTATTTAAAAACAGACAAATAATAAATTGCTTAATAGAGTCCTGAATCTATTCTTTAACAGGCATGACATTTTAGGCACCTAGGGACAAGCCAGACTAGTCGTGGCTTCACTCATGAGCAATGTTATCCTGTGCTGCTGCTGCTCACATTTTATATAATATCTTGGTGACTCACCAGTGAGTTAAACAGATACCTATCTTCTGCAGTCTGGAACTTAGGCACAAATGTTCCAAATACACCTTATGTGCATAAATCTGTCCTTTATGGGATATCTCCCCTGCAGAGGTAGGGAATTTTCTATCTTATCAGTGTTCTTCCATGCATTTTTATTTTAACATCAACACAGTAGACTTTATTCTGCTTATTTTCACTGCTTGTTTAACTTTGCAATGTTGCTTTTACCAGCTTGTGCTGACAGTCTTTAAATCATTGGTGCTTTCCATTAAATCAAATTTCCATGATGCAAGGCAAGATCCTGGATCAAGTTACCACCTGATATGCCTTTCAGAATTCCAATTAACTTATTGAGACCACTTGCATCCTGAAACTAATCTAGATGAGCAACTGTAGGAACAAAGTTAAAATTTTACCCATGGCTCAACAAATGGAAAATTGCAAAATGCTATTAGGGGATGTACATAGAGTTAATTACATTTACATTGTAAGGTCAGGTGAGTCTTTCTACGCATTTATTTTGACTCTTTTCCCTCTATGAATTTAGTTCTCTGATAAACAAAAGCACATTTTAATTGCTTGTGCAATGCCTGAAACAAAAAATCTGACTTTTAGATATATTTGCATTGAATGAAACATACTTTAAAAGTCATGTATGCAGTATGTAGACACAGAGAGGAATGACAAAACAACTTCAGGCATTATGTGTTGAAGACAGGGAGGTTACTTTGTGTAAGTGTGCAAAGTTTGGCCAATAAATAAAGTTTGTTCCAGGAAATCCCCTAAAAATTAGAATCTGAAAAGATCTTTTTGCTCAAGCTAAATTTAAAATAGATAGTTGATACGATTTTGAAAGATATGATTTCACAAGCTTTTTTTGCTCACTAAATTGAGGGTTTTATTTATAAGTATGTTTAATCACACTGCAGTATATGCCTTAAGGATTTGGAACAAAATACTGGACTTATTATTATCTGATTTAGTTCTGTGTCTGTAGCACAATATATAATGAGTTGTGTGAAAAGTTGTTGCAATAAGAAAGAAAAAAATCTCAGAGCAATGAATTAGGCGTAGTTTTCAGAGAAATGTAGAGCAACTGTGTTAGGGTACATAGAATTTGGTAAGGAGATGCCTCAACTCTACTCTTATTTATGACTGCAATCATCACTCAACAGTGATAGAAATTTTCAAGATGGGGTACATTCCTTTCCTATAATCTTCCAGAGTGTGTATTTGATTTCAAGGTGAGTATACTTTAGTGTTGAAAGTCAAGGGATGACTTTGCCCTTAAGGATTTCCTTTCATCCACAGGGGCAAAAGGGAGTATCAGATCTATCCCTCTGAACCACAACTCTGCTCATAATCTCTTGCACATAATAGAAGTAGCATGTGAGAGCAACAAGTTGAAGCCCATTCTCAGCTTTACTAGGAAAGAATTGCAGCAGGTCAAGCCCTGTTACCTGTACTGAAGACAGACACTTATCAGATGAAGAAAGCATTGAAGACATTGACATTCCATGCCAGGTGGAAGACAGACTTATTGAAGACAGTATTAATAACTGAGCATCAGACTGAGCAGCTGCTTATGGATCTGCAAAATTCTGCTCATACGGAGGCTCAGTTAACTTGGTAGAATAGGGTATGTATCAAAGGAATCACTTTAGTACTTACTAAGTATCAACTCTTCCGTCGTGACAGCTTTAATTTGCAATAATTCTAAATGTCTTTCCTCATATTATAGAAACATCAACTACCAATACACATTATGTTACTCGATCTCACCTAAAACTGTGATCTACAGTACTAACTTCTGTACAAATAAAAATACATAATTGTGTTTTAAGAAAACAAAAAAAGCAACTACCCTGAAGTGAATTTCAGTAGCAACTTGGTTCTCATGTATTTATTCAAAAGACCATAATATGCATTTGTAATGGAAAAGTAATATTTTATCACTATTTTGATGTTTTTCTCAGGGCTGGACTACAACAGAAAACAGTTACAGCTGCTGAAGAATAGATTGACTGATGTATAACAAAAGCGATGTGGTGGATCGCTAGATAAAAAATATATCTAGCACAGAGTTCAACCTTGACCTTGATGGTTTTTGAGCATCCTCACCTGAATCAGCATTTGCACAGCAATCTCCAGTGATGTAATGCCTTTTAATTCTGGCTGAATCTTTCAAAAATCTCTTGAATATTGAAGAGTTAACTGAGAAAGTCTAATCAGTGTAAAGATTTATTGTGCTAATTAAGTTATCAACTGATATCCTAATTGTCTGAAGTATTCATCTACCTGAGCACCATGTGAAAGTTTTGTTCATTCCCACAATTGTTCATTTTTTTCCTAATGCTGTCCTAGGCACTGTAATGATTCATTTGGAAGAGATCCGAGAAAAACATTATTTAAATCACTCAATCCGTTTACTACATTGTTGAAAAATTAACAGGACCATTGTTTAATACATAATTTTTTTTAGTAGCATGAGTTGAGTTAGGGAACTTTTGTAGAAGCCTGACTACATAAGAATACTGAGAAAAAATTTTTACAGTAGAAGGAGGAAAAACAGTCAGTAATGTGGTCTGTGTGAAACTATTTTTTCTGAGGAGTTGGCTGAAACAAAAATATGATCACATAAGCTTACCCCTCCCCTTAAAATAAAAATGAAAGAAAAAAAAACTGTGTAAAAATTAAAAACTGGAATATGTCTTTAAGTGATTCTAAGACCAAATATTTCAATTTCATTTCAGGTAAATTTAGCAGAGCAAAGAAATGGAAATGAAGAAGTATATTTAGCAACCCCTCCTCCCCAAACCAGACACAAAAAGAAACAGTCCCTCACTTTTTACCCAAAGGCACTCACCTACTGGAGATATAGCTCAAATTTATTTCTCTCCTCTGCCTTAGGGAATATAACTTTCCAAGCAGGGTGCCTCAGCTGCTAAAGAGCTGAGTAGGCTACTCTCCATCTTTTACTTTCAGGCTGGTCAATTTGGCCTAAAATATTTACAAGTTATTTTGATCAGCGACTGGAAACTAAGTGTTCTCACTTGCTATCTCTTCACTTAAATCCCTCGAGCAGCATCCCAGACAGCTCTTCTGATTCTCTTTCTCTCTATCTGAATTAATTTTCAGTTACTCCATGCAAGGTGGAACAGTTCGAGAATAATAAATAAATTGGCCATGGCTTCATGTCTCAGTCACTACTGTGTGATAATTTATTTCAAATGTGTCTCAGCTCTAAACATAGAAGAACTTAGGCTCAAGGGCAGTCAGTTTTTATGAGAACCTTATAGTACTGGTTTAGGAGATATCGAAAGGAGTGGAGACTCCCTCGGTCTCTCCTGTTGGAGGTTCTGTAACCCAAAAGAGGCAGGTTCATATTCCTTTTGGCAGAATAAAAATATGAAGCAGAATTTATCACAGGTATTCAAATGATTCAACCATCAGAGAGAGTGGGGAAGTCCTACACATTCCTCATTGGTCATAGAAATGTAACCTTGAGAAAAGGAAAGAATAAAGATAGAGACCATGCAAACAGATTGAGGCCAGGCCAGACAACTCACACTTTTCAAAGAATATTCCGTTTGTGATACAGATTTGAAATAACAGATCTTCTTTCAGTCCATATTTTCCTCAATATTAACATGCCAGTCTTGTTCTAAATTTTTCTTTTCAAGGTCAATAAGGTATTTGTCTAAACATCTGAGAAATTACAATTTCACCCTCAAACAGGTATTTTGAAAATAAAATGTCTCATTGAAGATATCTTAGGATAGAGCCACTCCCAGACAAGGGATATGGAACCAAAGGGAAACTTCCATAACTGTTAGGAGATTTTTGAGTGAGGTCATATCCATTTCAGGGTAAGAAAATTAATAAAAATAAATACAGTTTAAAGTGATTTTGTGATCAATATTCATTTAGTGTCCTACAGTATTAATAGCTTCAACACTTGTCTTCACCATAAACATGCACAGATTCTTACAGACATAATTTATTTAATTAAAAATATATTTCTAGAAATAGAAGATAAATCAAGGGGGGAAAAAAGCATATACTAAGCGATACAGGTAGAAAATTAACTCAACAGTACATAATTAAAGAGGCTTCACTCAGAAACAAACCCCGATGTCTTTACCGTTTCTATACACTGTCCCTAGTGTTGGGTAACAATATACTTTTTACAAAACTAATCTATGAAAACTGCTATTAGTGTCTATTAATCTGAACCTGGACAGCTAGACTTTATTCCCTACAGATTTTCCCCAGAATAAAAGTGTTAGCATTAACTTCCCGCAATAGCATCCTGATACCTATTCTAGGCCCCATTGTTTATTTCTATCTATTCCTGCAGTGAATCAATATTTAATTTTCAATTCCTCTCACAAAGAAAAAAAAAGACCTGAAAAATGTTTTATCAGAAAATGTCATTCCCATTTAAAAAAAATAATCAGGTATACTTCATATGACAGGACACTAGAAAATTACAATGTTTCCAGGTTGTTAAAGGTGGACAAGAGGGACAAGAGCTGCAAGATGATTTCCCACTGGATTCTTGATTTGATTTTTTTCCCCAAAGGGTTCATAATTTTCTTGTTATTTAAAACATATAAAGAAGACAAATTTTATAAATCTGTGCGTAGACAGAAGTATCAATATGGTGCAGATGGATGATGGATTTTCTCTCTGGCATGAAATCTTTCATGACTTCTATGAAATAAGGAGGAGAAAGGCCATTTCCATATCTATATTAACACATTTCCTTATTTTTGCTTTTGTATTCCTTGAGCACCTGTACCTGAAAACAAAAAAATAGATTCTGTGAAAGGCCAAACAGTCTAAACCACAGTTTTTCTCCTTAAAACCAAGCCACATCTTATTTACAATGTGAATCTATGTCATAAAATAATGTCACTTTAAGGAAATTACAGGTGTGGCAGTCAGGGCTTATCTCTCTCTCACTCTCACATTAAAAAATAGGATAATCAGAACATCTCTCATTGTGATAAATTTGTTCATACATGCCTCTGAATAACTGAGGGATTTTTCCTTTGACTCTTGGTGACACCATATTAATTCAATCAAATGGTGCCTCCATGTCTAAAGCCATTTGTTCTGATTTCCTGAAAATTTAGGACAGGAAGATAGATTGTCAACAGCTGAGTCTAAGCTGAAATGTCATTTTTGCATACACAGCTTAAAAGATCCTGTTTGAAGAAATTACATTACAGGAAAACAAGCTCTCTAGGCCAGCAATAAAAACAGAAACCTGTTGTTTCCACATATGCTTAATATAGCATTTCCTTCATGATGTGATGGAATACCATAGACATTTGGTTTTGTTTGTGGGCAAGTTTGTTGGAGAGTGTGGAGCCCAGCTCATCAGACCTCTAACACCAATAAAATTGCTGTCAATTGAGGATTTAAGGCTGAAATTACTCAGGTTCTTTGAGAAAAAAAAAAAAGAAAAAAGAAAAAATTAAAGGAAAATATCTTTATTCCCTAGACTTTCAGCAAACTATCTTGAGAATCTTTTTGTTGTCAAAAGCAGAGCTTGAACACAATAAGTTTCCCTTTTCCTTTATTTGTAACTTTAGCTTGAATGCTGGAACAGTAACTTTCTCTCCCTTCCAAGGCAATCACAAGGGCAGATTAATTATTCTAGCTCCAGGCTTCGGATTTTTAACATTCAACAGTGCCACATAATTAATGCAGGTGGTATTTACACATCATTAGATTTTATAAAGGTTTTACCTTTCTCCTGAAGCTACCATCCAGCTTATTTGTATGAATTATACCCCTTGCTCCCCCTGCTTTGGTTCTGAGTTTCCTTATTCTGTTTAGCCTTGTAAAACCATTCTCTGCAGAGCACTTACCATCATTTATTAACTCACACTTTTTCTTTCTCCCCCACTCAAGGTTTAACTTTCAGATCTTATATAGGGCTTGGTGGCCTCCTCACACCTTCCTTTCTTGTATTTCCATACTCCACCCCATCCCCATCACCCCCACCCCCTCATATATTTTCCAGATAAACTCTGAGTCACAGAATCTGCTGAGACCTCACCAATCCCATGGTCCATGTCCTTCCCTCTTGTTTAAAAAGATCCAAACAGCTCAGATAAATGCTTTTGTCAAACAATGAACTGTCAGAGTCAAAATGGGTAAAGCTGCAAGCATCCAGGACTGAAAAAAAGGATATTTCAGTGAAGACATTTTGAGCTGAAGAAAGCTCATACAAGCATTTTCTGTACTTGACAAGGTCTGTAGAAATAAATTGATTATTCTCATCCTTTGCTACAATTTGTTCCAGGTATCTTGGATGCTTTTAGGAACTAGTGGTAGAAAAAAACAAATTAAATATGTCAAAATTCCTCACAGGGACTGGATGCACTGGTGAAGAACACTGTTAAAAAGAACAATAAAATAGTTAATGTCCCAGAAGATGCCTAGAAGAAACTGCTTCTTCTCCACGTTGCTTGGCTTTCTGATGGACAGGATATTTTCTCAGTCCACCACAGCAGCCATGTGAGCCCTCTTGAGATATCATTCTTTTCCTGTTTTCTAGCAAAGGTAAGCTGCAGGTCTTCACCATCAAGGCCCTTTGCAGATATCTCCACTTCACCTATGAAGCCTTCACTCATTGCTGAAATATCAGGTCTCACTTCCAGTCAGTTTGAGAAGTCAGCTTCTCTAACATGTGGCTTTAAAAAAAAACAAAACTAAACACAAAAACAAGCAAAGAAACCCAAAAAACCACCAAACAAAAAAACAAAAGAAACCCAAAACCCCCACAAACTTTGATCTTTTCATCCAAACTCTGCTGATGGTATGAGATTTACTTCTCATACCATCAACAGAGCTGTTTATTATCCTTTTTTTGTCACAGTGACTGCAAGCTTGACAGTACTTAAATTACTGCCTTTGACTTTGAGAACAAAGATTGTATCTGGAGTTATTTTTTTAACTCCTGTTTTTTAGTGCCTGGTTCGTTTGCTGCCCTGACCTTACACATACTTAGAAAACTGTTGATGTCAGGGACTGTACCTTTTTGTTCTACAATGTCTAGACATAATAAAAGTCATGATCCATGACTACTTCTGGTTTAGGAAGCTCTCACAGAGTCTAGATAAAAATCTAGCTGTAGATCCACCTCTTTATATCTGTCAAAGCGTCTCTTTATATGCATCTATTACATATCTAACCAGCCCATGTTTACATTAATATCAATACTTACACTTAGTAGGAAAGACAAGCAAGGTGACAGGGCTTTCAAATTCCACAGGAAATCTGAATCTGAGCTGAGGTCACTTAATCAGTAATTCTGATCAGGAATAATATTGAAGAAAAAGGCAGATGACTCAGCTTCTTAATATCTCAAATAGAGCAATGAAAATACAAGTTAAAAAGAAAAATTAAAGCCTCATCTTGATTTATTTGATAACGCTAAGTCTATATTCATACTACAAATGCCAGAGGGTAGAAAATTCTGCAGCAGAGGCTTAACTAATTTATTTTACATAGCATGTCACTGACTAACTGAAAACTTTTAAATCCACGCTTAACAGAGTTTCCAGTACTTTTACAGTGCTGTTTGCAAGAGTTCCAAAATGCTCAAAAGGATCTACAGAATTGCACATCTTTTCCAGTCTTAGGGGTGTTGTAGGTAGTCAAATAAAACCACTTCTGGGAAACACAGATAGACTGGAATCATAATGTGCAGCTTTAAATCTAAACTACTAAAGGAAACCTAATTAGTACTGACCCAGCCTAGTCAAACAGGGATATAAAGCTCTTTGAGAAAATGACAAAGTATTTTCTTGAGTCTTGTTTCACAAAATCAGGAATAGAAAAATTATTCAGCTTATCCAAAAGAGAATGGAGAACATTGCAACTGATCTGCATCTTAAAAAAAAAAAAAGAAAGGTAAAAAAAATATAAAAGTTGATAAATTGTTGTACAACTCTTAACCTAAGAGAGAAAAAGGAATCATGCTCTAGAAGATACCATGAAATCACAATTCATCTCAGGCACCTTTTTCACATATCTGCACAGGTAATTTATACTGCATACTTTGTTTAAAATATAGTGAGAGCAGGAAGCTGAGAAGAAGACTGCGTATTTATACTTAGCCTCTGAGCTACACTGTAGAGCCTTTTGGTCTGGAATGACCCAGCTTGCAAAGATGTGTTGTGGAGGGGCTGTTTGTTGCTATTTTTCCCCAGGATGTTCTTTAATTTGTCTCATATAGTGGTTGCAAACCCTTTCCCCGCTTGAAAGAGTTATTAAGTACCAGGCTGTTATTTGTGCCCTAGTAAAATCTAGCATAGGAGAGTGAAAGCCTTTGGGTTCTTTTGATAGTTTCACTAACAAGAAAAATCTATGGAGGCATTTCCCCCTCTTTGCTCTGGTTAATTTAAGACCTTCCACACAGACACTTTCTAAATTCTAGTCTTTTTTTACACATGTACCTCAAATACAAAATATTAATTAGTTACATATGGCTGGCTTGTATCTTCAATGTGAAGGAGAAATCACTACTGAAGTCACTGAGACATTCAGCCTAAAATAAAAAAATCAATCACTTACAATTAGTTTTAAATATTAATGTGTAAAAACTAAAGTTTTCTTTTGAGCTAAAAATATCTTTGATTCTTAAATGAAAGAGAAGGAAAAGATCAATGGAAATTAAATATTGATTTAAGAAAAATAGGCAGTTAATCCTTTATGTACAATTTCCTATTCACAGATCCACCATCATTTTACAAGCAAAGTAATTAACACAAAACATGATTTTACAGACAAATTTCTCCTCTTGAACCTTGTAAGGAGAACTCAGGACTGCAGCAAACCCAGCTCTCCATCCAGAGCCAGGTCTCACAGCCAGGCACACGCACTGTTGGCACGGCAGAGGAACACTCAGCTCCTCTGTCCCTCCTGGGTGCAGCTGAGCATCAGCACCAATCAATCCTTGCTGCAGTCTGTCCTGCTAAGTCAGGCAAAGGCGTGGCTGAAGTATTGGCAAACTTTGTGATAGGCTTTGTTGCAGGGTTGGAGACGGCCAGCTGAAGCTGGTGACTTCTTAAATCACCCCATCAACATTCAGTGGAAGTCATTTGCCTGAGCCCTGAAACACTGAAATGAGATGATTTGGCTGGCATCCCATAACAGATCATTTCAGGAGCTAAGGAGAAAATTATGGTCTCCTCACTTGCAGAGTTACATTCTGCAGTGTAAGATATTCTCTAGAAAGTGAATGCTTCTTTCATTAGACTCAGCTGAGAAAATCCACACACCCCAGCTTCCATCAATTAAACAAATTGAAGCAGTAGATTTAGCCTAGTTACCCATTCAAGACTGCAGAGCAATTGTTAAAAAAAAAATCAGCTCTCAAGCTTGAAAAACCTTGCTTCATTAAAAAAAAAAGGAGAAAAGACAAGAAGAGGAAAAATAAAAAGGAAGAAAACGAGGGGAAGTTAAGAAAGGCTTTAGAAACATTTGAAAGTAAATCTCTGCTATAGTTGCAGAGTCACCATGCTCTCAGGCAGACTAAATAACATGCTGGAAGAAACTTACAGGAGGTCCAGGAGCCATTTGGGATAAATTCTGTCACCTAATTGAAGACAGATTTGGGATGGTTTTCTTGTCTCTGAAGGAATTCAGCCCAAACTGTTTATTATTACATTTACTCTGCCTGAGAGGGCTGATCCTCACTATGAAGATTAGTACTATAAATACTATGTATATCTATATTAGTACTGTAAGTGGTATTATTTAGAGGTATTCCCACTTTGGAGCAAAGAATAGCATTTCAAGTGGCAGGAGTGAAGGTTTCTAGGTGAACTATTCCTATAACCTCCTAAAAGGTGCATTTCTTCTGCATGATTTTAATATTATATATATATTGAAAACTATCCAGATTATTTTTATATGAAACCCCTGGGGTTTTTTTAGGAAACTGTGACTATGTATTGAACACAACTGCACTGTTCTTCACTGTGTCTGAATTAGTTTGGAGAAATGTCTCTCTTTCTCAAGGATACCACAAATTGATGCATCTTTCCATTTTTCTATTTTCTGATTTGGATGTTCTGTCATACAGTATGTGTGCTGGTGTGTGGAGCTTTTAGAAGCTCTTTTTAAGATTATCAGAGCAGGCTTCAGGACAGGATCCTAAAGCAGAGAAACAACTGCATTACTTTTGCACACAGGCCTGTTTTTTTGACTCAGTAAACTTATTAACTGATTTGTCTTTCAGATTTGATAAAGAATTTTATAATCCCTTCTACCAAATTATTTAAACAGTCCTTTCAGTTTTAATATAATTTTTACTTTCACACTCTGTTCATCTGATCATTTCAACAGATGACAAAACTGTGCCTTCAGGCAGAGCCTGTTGTGAGAAGCTGTGTGAAGATGCACTGCCTCATGGGGCTGGAAAAGATGCTTCCTGAGTTATCTCCCAAAGCAGCCTGGTTGCACTATAGGAAAATAATTGATACTCACTTTTAGATGGCTGCAGTGTATTCGCATTTCACTGCTAAGCCAATTCACTTGGAATTGAGAGGTAGAGATAGAGGTTTCTTTCTGACCCTTAACTGACAGGTTTCCCACAGGATGGCAATCAAATGTGCTTTCCCAAGAACATCGGTTTCTGCTCTGTTTGGCCCTGATATGATCTCTGTGAAGTTGCCAGGTCTTTACTTGCAGAAGTATCACTGAATCCTCATGGCAGACTAAAAAATAAACCGTCACTGGTTTTCCAGATCTTAAGCAGAAAGTTAATTTACTTTGGGTTCTGCTTGAACAAGTCAGAGTAGCTGTTCTTTCAGTTTTCACCTTTAAGAAAACTCATAAAGGCTGTGCAATGATTCCTGAAAAAGTCTTCCTTAGACAAGATCATAGTATTTTCAGCTCAATTAATTACCCAATATGGGGCCCTGCAGCTTATTATCATTAAAAGCAGAATTAGAAAACCTACCTTTGATCATGGTCAAGATCAACCAGCAACTGCCTTTCCTCAGCCTTCCAGGTGTCTCCCTTTCCAGCACTTTATGCTGAAAAAGCCCTTTGCCTTCCCCCTCCTCTTCCATCTTCCCACTGTCCTATTCCATCTTCTTCAACTATCTTTCTGTGTTCCCCATATCAAATAAAGATTTTTTATATGAGAATCAAACCTTTCAGTGTAACAACAACAGCAACAACAATTCTCATTAGCATCTGAACACTTATGTTTTGGCAGTGAATAGAGGTGTTTGACAAGGCCATCCAGTTAGTATTTCCTATGTTTGATAAATTCACTGAGGACAACTTATTGCAGAATCAAAACAGTGGTCTTTAAATGATTCAACATTGTCATGCACTGAGGTAGAATGTATCCTATGGCTCTACAAAGGTCACCTTGAAATTTAGAGATGCAGTTGCATGGCCAGCTGAAATTGGCAATTAGAAAATTAATTCTGCAGTCAAGATACCAGAGTGAATTAGCATGTTATTGAAGATCCATTTAAGATTACACTTACTGCTCTGAGAAATGATTTGTCATTTCCATTGCTATCACAGAGAGTTTATTCCTAACACAGCAAAACTCTTTCTGCCCCTCACCAGCAGTATTAGCTGTGACAATCCTGCTTCCATCAAGCCTTTACCTCAAAGACACCTCATTTTCATAGCCTTCTTAAATAAGTTCTTCAGTCAGGTACCAAATCTTACCCATTGATCTTGCTCAGTAAAATGTAGCTTTATGGATTTTGATGGAGCTACGTGAGTGTAATGTACCAACTTTGCTAGAGGTTTTTGAAGTCCAGTCCAGTTGGACTACATGTACTTCCCTCAGGTACAACTGAAATAAATCCTTCTTAAGGGATGAAATGTTAAAATCCTGTTTCTATTTTAATTACCTAACAAAGTCATAATATACAAGCTAGAGATGATAAAGTTTCACTTAATTAGCAGATAGATAACCTGGCCTGCTCAAGGAGTTATTTGCATTATATTGAGATTTCTAGGGAAATAAAAACTTTCTGAAATACATATGAAATTCTGAAGCCACAATAACTGAAAACAAACTGGGAGCATTGTCATCAGCTTCAGTGGGAGCAAACAGGATATCATTGTAAACATATAGGTACTTTATATACTGCAGACCTTTTCATCTGGTGTAACAGAACATGGCATTTAAATTCTAGTCTGTTGTTTTCTGTTTTATTATAATTAATATCTCACATCCTATATTGTAGCTCTATGTTCCTAAATGTATTTTTCATTAATTCTCTGTTTGTATTCATGCAAAATGCATATTATCCAAGCGTATGCACATACCAACCTGTTGTAACGTGTGTCCTTCCCCTCATCCCTCCCCCTTGACCCTTCCGGACTGGCTGATGTGAGCCAGGACCGCCTCCTAACCCCACAGATAAAAGCCCAGCAGGACCCGGAACCCGGCCTCTTTGATTCTGGGCTTCATGGAGCAACTATCCTCCCCCGACTCTCCCTTCCTCTCCCCCACTCCCCAGTTCCATCCTTTATTATCCCAATAAATCACCTGAAGCCTAGAATGAACAGCTGCTTTTCTAGACCTGCGACGCTTCCACACAGACCCAGTCTGACCAGTCCCACCGCTCGTGGCCAAGAAGAAAACATCCTGCGTGTTCCGGCTCTGAGGCAGCCCTCCCCCCCGCAGCAGGGGGAGGGCTGCCCTTGCTCCTGCACTGCTGCAAATGGTGGAGAATGCGGGCAAGAGTAAGAGCCCGCGGGAGCCGGGGGGCGGCGGGAGCCAGTGGCGCCCGGGGAACGGCAGGGCCGGCAGCGCGGCTGGGCCAGGCCGGGCCGGCCGCCGGCCCACGGGGCCCCGCCGGGCCGGGCCCCATGTGGCCGGCTGCGCGGCCGCGCCGGGCCAGGCCGGGCCCCATGTGGCCGGCTGTGCCGCCGCGCCGGGCCGGGCCCCGCGGGACCAGCGCTGCCCCGCCTGGCCGCACGGAGCTGCGGCGGCGCGGCAAACGCGCGGTGGGGAGCCACCGACACGGCGGGACGCTGCCTGCGCTGCAGACGGAGACTGCGCTGGCTGTGTGGCCTGCACATGGGCGCCGCCATCTTGTGAGCCGCCATTTTGTGTCACGGGCGCCCCTCCCCCGCTGAGACCAACTCTGCACAGCCAAACCATCTCTGCTGTGCAGCACACGCGTTGGCCGCGAGCTGTGACACTCTTTAAAGACACAGGCGTGTCCCAAGAAGAGGACCCTGAAGGGACTTGTGGAAAGCTTGTGAAATCTGTGTTATGTTGCTGAGGACAAAACAGTGACGAAGAAGACTGCAAGGGACCGGAAAGCGGTGACCAGTCTTGTCAGTCGGCGAAAGTCTACCTAGAGTAAGAGAGGCTCTAGTGGTGAGCCGATAGCATCTACACGGCCTATCGGGGGAACTTTCCGACCCTGGACCTCTGCTGAAGGTGTAGTTTGCAGCAGAGGAAGAGTGAATGTTTGTATGGATGTGATTTGGAGGCACCCCCTAGGGGAGGGGGTGGGAAACGTGTGAATGGCAGAAGGCACCCCCCCAGGGGAGGGGGTGCAGAGGTGTGAATGATTGAGTCATAGAACACGGCAGGTTGTAGGGCTCTGTTTTAAAACCCCAGCCCATTCTTTTTGATTTTTACCTTAAACAGATTAACAAGTGTTGCATTTTGAGAATTGAGCTAGAGAGGGCTTCCGGAAAAGGCCCTCTCCGCCCAATCCTCAAATAAGAAAGGTATTTTCTTTAGTTGAAACCCTTTTTTTAGTTACAGTATGTTTTGTTTGCCCCTATTAATACCTTTCCTCCTTCCCATGTCCCTTCTTCCCTCCCATTCTGATAAGGAGGTAACTGGCAAGGCCACATCCCATCAAAAAAGACGCTGAGTTGCTACCGATTCTCTCAGGCACCTTGCCAGTTCCCCCCTTGTACCATTATCCTTAAAAAATCACTCCTCACCCCCTTCTTTCCCTACCCTCTTCTTCCCCAAATAGCCCCTCTACCATGCTCTCTAAAAACTTCCTTTTCCCAAAAATTACCTGTCTCCTTCCGGCTGTGTGTAAGCTCGGCCCCTCCCCCTGCACGTCGAAGCTGGGGGGGGCACTGCAGACAGCCCAGCCCCATCACTCAGCAGAGCAGCAAGATACACCTGATCTCAGCCAACCAGCTTCAACTCCAGCCCTACTGAAGAAATTTCTACCAGCTCCAAAAGACTCTGAACAACTAAAAAATTTTTTTTCTTTTGTATAAGAGATAAAGTGGATATGTTGTAACGTGTGTCCTTCCCCTCATCCCTCCCCCTTGACCCTTCCGGACTGGCTGATGTGAGCCAGGACCGCCTCCTAACCCCATGGATAAAAGCCCAGCAGGACCCGGAACCCGGCCTCTTTGATTCTGGGCTTCATGGAGCAACTATCCTCCCCCAACTCTCCCTTCCTCTCCTCCCTCACTCCCCAGTTTCCTCCTTTATTATCCCAATAAATCACCTGAAGCCTAGAATGAAGAGCTGCTTTTCTAGACCTGCGACGCTTCCACAAAGACCCAGTCTGACCAGTCCCACCGCTCGTGGCCAAGAAGAAAACATCCTGCGTGTTCCGGCTCTGAGGCAGCCCTCCCCCCCGCAGCAGGGGAGAGCTGCCCTTGGGTACTGCACTGCTGCACCAACCAACATTTGCACATAACACATGGTGGGACTCAGATTTCTGTTTACTTAGTTCCTTTTCTGGTTTGTGCATGTTGCATGAAGGAAAACTTTTCAAAAACAACTCCTTGGTGTAGGAATTAATATCCACTTTCAAAAAATATTTATGCGATTAAGAACACTTAGACTTAGTGACCTCTAAGTCCATTTGGAAAGATGGTTTAAAAATCACAGATAAAGCCAATTAATTCAGCCCAAACTGAGATTCAGACAGTTAATTTAAAAAAAAAGTATAAAGAGATGATTGAGAACATTACAGCAGATAAAAGAAAACATATAAACTGAAAATTAGGTATAAAAAGCACCTCATACAATTTGAGAAACTAAATTCAGGGTAACTGAAAAGAGGAGAAAAGGCCTTGTTGCTGGTACAAGCTGAAACTCTCATTGGGGTTTTTGATTCTTTTTTTTTCCCCTGAATCCTAATTTTCTCTTTACACTGACAAAACTAACTTGCATATACTGGGTCAGACATTTGTTCCATACTTGCAGACCTGGCTAGTAGCCCTCTATAGAGATTAGTATGTACATATCTCTCACTTGCTAGGCTTATGCACAGAAGTAGCTAATCTTGAAGACCCATTTCAAAGGAGAGGCTGGACTAGAAGAATTCCAGAGGTTCCTCCAAATCAAAGTTAATATGGGGTTTTCTGAACATTCCATCTCCCATAATGCACCTTAATTTCACCAAGATCTTTGGGTGAAAAGGACAATGCACTGTGTATCTGCAGCTGTTCCATGTATCTGCAGCTACAGTGAAGTTTTGATCATACGAAAAGTTATTGATTCCATTCAACACAATTAAGAGAAGAGAAAGAGGTTATGCTGGAGGTGCTTAAACCAGGGAACTTACATCCTCTTTTCAGGAAAAAGAACCCAACAAAAATTAAGGACCTTGAAGGAAATAACTTGACATAATTATGAATAATATCTGTCTTGTACATCTCATACATGAGGGGAAAGGAAAGCAGCACCTCTGTCACTCAGAACTGCAAGGACAGGAAAAGGAAATAGCACATTCTGTCTTCAGAAACACTCTGTACTTCTGAAATTTGCGGTACTGCCTGTAAAATTTATGTTGTTTTTGGTTGGCATAGCATGGTACTTGCTAGGAAAGGTTAATAAAGCCAAGAAGGCAGTGTGTGTGAATTGATGAAAGAGAAATGACAACAATTTCCAGGTAAAAAGTACAGAAAATCAATTGGTAATGCATGTCAGCATGAAATTAAGACAACTGCATGCAGCATCAGAGCCATCTCAGTCATATTGCTATGAAACTGTTACCAGACATTGCACCAGGGATTGGCACAGTTACAAGTTTCCTAAACTAGCCCAGAAAAATAGTTTTACTGGAGTAACATCCATTTGTGCAATTCAGCTTGTGCTTTGTACACCTGGAAGCTCTTAGGTCTTAAATTTAAAATGAACTCTGTTCAAACAAGGAAGCAGGTTGGAGTTTATGGATTTCTCTCCCCCAGTTAATGGGAAAAAAACGTTTATATCTTGAAGGCCCACTATTCTACAGGCATTACACAGCCTATTTGTTGTCTTTCATTTAACCCAGAGAACCATAGGCAAGTGATCCATAACCAAGCCATGTAACATGGAGAACACATGCCAGAGATTACCGTGTTCGAATGAACACAGCTCCTCCTAACACACAGAAAATCAGGTGAGTTCCACGTTAGTGCTGCTGGCTTTCCTATAGTTAATCAGTGATGGCTATTCACTGGTGGCACATCACTTTCTCAAACCATCCCCAAACCCTTTCTCAAACCATCATCCCCCTTTATTTTTATCAGAATACTATTCAGTAAAATTGATTCTATCCCTTTAATAGCTTCATTTTTCTTTAGTTTCTGTAGAGGATTGCAGCTATTAAAGCAGATTACTTCCCAGTTAGCACAGCCTGTCAATTAGTGGGGAGATAAGAACCCTTCCTATCTTTGTAGGTTTGGCAGAAACAGGAAATTTTCATTTAAAAAGAAAATGTACTTCAAATAAAAAGACTGAAACATTTTAATGTTATTAACTGTGTTTACCTCCCTGTCGATCCTATTACCAGCGATAATTTTTTTTTTCTGTTCCAAAATCCAGAAGGAGAATTTTTCAACCATAAACCTGTATGCATGGTGGTCATAGATGTTTACACTGATGTTTTCCCTGGAGGCTAGTCTGCAGTTTTGGGGATGCCTGGGTGCTTCCCCCTTGAGTGACAAAAAGGAGAGAACTGCACCTCCCTGAGAGTGACACATGCAGGGACACACATGGGTGGGGTGGCAGTGCTTGGGCACTGGGCCAGGGGCGGAGCGGGACTACCTGGGGATTTGTGGGGCTGAGGGAAGAGGGGGAGGAGAGGAGGGGTTCCTGGGGATTAGTTACTGGGGCTGGGAAACAAAATGTTTATTAATGCTCTGTAAGTGTCTGGTATCATCATTTGTTTGTTGGATTGCCAATATTGACCCTGAATATATAGAACACTGATTGTCCTGGATATATAGCACGCTGATTGTCAGTTAATTACGTGTTATTAACAAGTCAATAAACAACTTTGATCATGATTTGAATTAAGGCACATGAGCTGAGATGTTTTCCTCCCTGCAGCAATAGCCATTGCAAGAGCTGCTTTGCTCAGACAAGGACTGGAGAGGAAACCCAGGTGCAGTGTGTTACAAGCAGAATGCCTCTGCCTCTGCTCTGGCATGCTGCAGGAGCCAGAACATGCACTGCCCCCAGGACAGGAGCAGCCCAGGCTCTGCAAGAACGTTGGTGCTCAAAAATGCCGAATTACCCTTTCCCCCCACATTCGCTTCTGACTGCTCTTGCACGAGGAGCTGAGGTGTGTATATTTCCTATTTCCCTTTGTTGAACTGATTTGCATCTCTCCAAGCCTGTTTATAGTGGAGATGCTAATCCCCATCCAGAAGTGTCTTTGATGGGTTTTTTATTTGGATAGGGGAAGATTTCAGTCACAAGTTTGAATTTTATTAGCTTACCAAATCCGAATTTTGAGACACTTTTGGTGTGTAGGTCAAGGGAAATAGGATAAACCATAACCTAAGAGCAGCTGCTGTTCAACCAAGGTTTGGTTTTCAGGTCAGTCTGAATTCTTTAAAGACTCTCTAGTCTATACAGGTTTTTGATACTAGCAGAGCATTTGCAGCTTGTAAGGACATGACATATCAATTTTTAATTCAGTCACAGGTAAACCGAGAACTCATTGCTGGAAATTAAACCTATAGTGTTTTATCCAGCTTGAGTGGAACCTGTAGGTTGTGGCACACCAGCAGTCCCATAAATCATGGCTGTTCCTTTCTAAACCCAGCTCTTGTTTAACCATACTTTGAACCCTTGCCTTTGTGAGAAATAGTGTAAAATCTTAACTGTCTGATACTTTGATTCCAAGAAAAAAATCCATGTAGACTACCCTTTCCACCCAGTTATACAGCAAATCCCCAGCATCCTGTAATATAATTCCTGCATTACATGTAAAGACATAGTCAAAAAACTAAAGAACAGACTTTTAAAGTCTCAAGTCAAAAGTTAAAAGATTAGAAGAGTAAGTCCTTCCTTATGTCTCCCTACTCTTAAACTGAGCAATGGTTAGGCAAATTACCTTTAAAAAGACAGTGGACTTTACTTCTGCATTTACCAGTGTGGGCCCTGCTGTTCCTTGGAGGCAGCTCAGCGTCTTTCATCCTGACCAAGTCTGTCTCCCCATGAATGTGAGATTTTCTTGCCATTATCTTCACTGACTCACTCCCTAAAAAAGTGTGAATAAGTTGAATACTAATTTAAAGGGTACAGCAGTGTCTGCTGCAGCTTTAATTGTCTATCACTTAACCCCCATACAGAGGGATAACTAATTGAGCTGGGCCTGAATTCTAACAGCATTACAATGCATTCACAGATTCAAATAAAATGAAACAATACCACTAAACTACAGAAGAGCTGATCTTGTTGATAAAGACTTGGTTTTGAAGTATGCTATTTCGATTTCTGATGCTACTACATATTACTGTTCATGAGTATTTTACTCATCACTGAACAGTAAAGGTTTATCACTAAATATTGACACAAAATTCTATCAGTGGCACATTATTGGGTTTGGGTTTTTTTTTCCTTTAAAATAAAATCAGTCACTTCTTCAGGGACTGGAAAGGAAATTATACTAATTTCTAAATTGAATGCAGAATAATAGCAAGGAACAGTTTGCCAGACATCTAAAGAACACCAGCTGATTGCTGGGGATGCTGGGAAAGTATAGAGTATTTCCCAATTTTACAATAGCATGATGAACAATAAAAGAGAATATTTCAAGTCAGATTTTCAACTTCCAGCCAATACTTTTGGACTAGCAATATTTTAATAGTTTGCCTTGTTGGTGTTCCTGCTTGGTGCATATTCATTTCCAGTTCTTCTATTTCTGTCTGTGAAATCACCCTGAAAATATCTCCACTGAAAGACACATATCAGGCCCAATAACTTCCAGGGAAGAGTTAGCACCTGTTAAAACTTCAGAGTGCCTCAAGACCAGCAGTCTGATTTGCATACCCTTCCTTATAAAGTAAAAAAGGCCATTAACCTCCACCCACATCAAGAGTAATGAACAGTTTTAGCATAAATTTTAATTATAGAAAGTCCCATTTCTTTTGAATCTCTGTGTTGCAATAATTTTAGCAATGATGTTGGAAAATGTTTCTTTCTTCTAATACAGGTTTCCTGCCAATATTTTTTATAAATGGAGACATTTTATATACTGGAAGTGATGGATGTAAACCATATAGTTTTACAACTGTTCTCAACAGTGTGTAGAGGGAAAAATGCAAGCATGACAGAAAATGCAAACTTCAAAAAGTAAGGCTGTTCAGAGGTATTCAAATATGATTCAGTACATAAGAACAAAAATATTTCATTTTAGAATAAATTGACCTTTCAGATTAAGATTGTCCTTATTTCAAAATCGCCATTAAAATACTTTTAGAATTGACTGCTGCTTTCAATATATTCATCAGTGCTTAAAGTCACATCTTCTAGACATAACCAGCATTAATTATGTGGGATAGAAGTGCTGCAAGAGATTCAGGGGACTATGACTTTTCCCTCCACAAAGAGGGAGCTGTGAGTTCATTAGCAGCCTCGGTATACAGAATATTTTTACATCTGAGTTGCTCAGAGAATGGGACGTGTCACATGGGGACATCAGGAGCTGCCAGCCACAGCGAAGACAAAGACATTGCAGTGAGCACTTGGGTCTGGAATTTGGCCTTTTCTTGAATGCAACTTTTAAAGATGTATGCAGTCATATTTGACAGAATAGTGGCCAGCAAGGACCTTGTGCCTTAAACTCACCCATTCTCAAAAATTCATGGTGTGACCAAGGAGGTGTGAGATTAAATGGGGTGATACATAAAGCAAAAATTATCACTCATAGCACAGATAAACAGACTATATTGCTTTCATCAGACCAGAGACAAAACTGCCCAAGAGTCTGCTCTCAAAAGCAGCAAAGCATTGCATTGGAGGCTTGTTATTCACCTGCACCCAGGTGAAGCTCAGTAATACTTTGCTAAACTAGAGGTAGAAAGACTGAGTGCTGTCCTTGGAAAATGACATCTCCCGGGGAATTTAAACCAAGTAATATAGCAGACAAGGGGACAATTTTAAGTCTCCTGCTTTTGTCACTTTTTACTGAAAGAGCAAGGTAAAATCTTAGCCATAATTTTCACCTTGTTGGAGAGCAGGAAAAGTTACTCTGTGGGTACAGAAAGGGAAAAAATTGTTTATTTAACAAAAAAATAGGGAAACATCTTCCCCTGTCTTTCAACATATGTTATATCCTGTGCACCTACATATTCTGTTCTCAGTGGGGCTGTTACTAGCTGAATCACAAGGTAAAAATCACTAATTTTTTATGCTCTTAGTATCTCATTTTTATGATTCTTCTGCTGTATTCAAAAGTGTCAGCCATTCTTCTTTTCATGGATAAAGATTTCAAGAGTGATAGTAACTCAAAGATGTTTTTCCCCTTCACTGAAAAATCAAAACAAACACAGTGTGAACCCAGCATTTTCTTCTTCATTGTTCTGGAAGACAGCCAAATGTTACCTACAGATACTATTCATGAGATCCATATATCATGTTCAAAAAGGAAAATAAACCTCTGTGTTCTCAGTTATACATTGTAAAATACCAGGATAACGGGCAGTTTAAAAGACCTATTTAATAATTTGTACTACCAGGAGAGAGCAAAGCCCAGTTAACCATCCTTTGTCACAGAAAGCTGTTCTGTCTGTTGTGTTTGTTGGATGGTTATTATGGGGAACAAACTAGGCAAAATGCTAGCCCAGGTGCTCCAAAAACAGGTTTATAATCATATCTCTAGTAGAAATGTTAGGTTCCTTTTAGATGCAAGTTTCTCACAGATGAAGAGTATAGGCTAAATCCAAATAAGGGCAGAGAACTTCTGTGTATTTCAGGCACTGGATTCTAAAACTGAAGACTTTTTCTCCATTTTCCCACTGACCTGAAAAATCCTCTTTTATTTTGTCTCAAGATCCTGCAGCTGCTACCTATGCTACCTACCCCTCATGGCTACGAATGAGGAATTACATTAGGTGAGTCCATGAGTCAAAGCAGTGCTGCATTCTCCCTTTTTAGGAAGAATTCTTCCTCCTTAGACATAAGAGGTAATAGGTGCAAAGCAAGTAATTGCCACAGCTGCTGATATCCTGTGCCTTCCATAGCCTCAAGGGATTCAGGGGCTTACAAAATTCATATATATAACCCTAAACACAAAGCATAGGACACACCAAGCCCATGCTGTGTGTCTCTCCTTTTTTTAACAGCATAGAAATAGCAGCATTTTGGGCAACAAGCAATGCATGGAGGGGATCAGTTTGAGGCTATGAGTCTCAGACTTGACTTTCCACATGTACATCAGGTTTTTGCATTTCCCCTGCTGCCAGTGGAGAGGACTTGAGCTGGCCTGGCTCTGGGTACCTGCTTTAGTGTGAAATTCACTCTTGTGGGTTTCCTGAGCTTTTGGGAGCAGATTTGACTGCATGGGAGGTTTGGCACCCTGGGCACCAGAAAAAAGCCCGCAGGATTCTCAAGCTTGTATTATATGCCTGGGAAGATAGAGCTCCCACTCCTTTGGCTTTTCTGGTTTTGTAGCAAACACTGTTCAGTGTGAGAAACAGGGCTCCCTGCACTTAAATGGATGCTCTCAGATAAAAGAAACCAGGCTCCTTTTTTTTGCCTTCTTTCATGCTAGTTTTCTCCACTGTTGTGTCTCATCACTTTCTGGGTGGTAATTAGCTGATATAACTAGGACTCACAGAGCTCTTTTATTCTGCATTTCTTCACCAGAACAGATTTATAAGCAATCAAATGTCTCCTATCTGGTAAAAATAAAATGCTTTTCACTATAAGTGAAAGTTACAGGCATCCATGAACAGCTGATGGTTCCCAAATCAATTTATTTCAGTACTGGAACAGCCTCTGAGAAACCTCTGTCTCCTGCAGACAGAACTGTAACTTCATAGTGGTAACTCCACTGTGAAAATAGAGTTTGCCAGAGTGAAATTGTTGAATTCAGTCTTTGTTTCAGACCACAAGGATCCTATTTCATGCGTTAAGTGCCAAGGAGCTCAATTATTTATTACTTTATAGTTGCAACTGGAAAATTTCCCAGATTACTTATCTATTCTCAAATTCTTGAACAAATGAGTAAAGCAGGGAATATGTATTAGAATGAGTAAATAACCAGTGAATGGATATTTCTTTCTCAAAAATTTGTAGTCAATATCCTAGATCACTCTGATTCCTTGGCTGCTTCATACACTATTTAATACCCTTGTGTCAGCTAGAAATATGGCAAGGATAGTTCTCTATTTGCTATTGTGTAGCTCACTGCTGCAGTCGTGTTAATTTGGACTGAGAAAGTGAAGGGAACAGAAAGCCAGAGAGGCTTGGGAAAAAGACGTTTTCAGCTGCTGTCATTAATTTGAACATTTACTAGCTTTAGATGAGTGAATAAAAATTCAGTCTGTATTATAGCTTAATCTGATCATTCCTTGGAAAATGGAACAGTTTTGCAGTCATTATCTATTTTTGCATCACGATAATTGTACTTTATTTTTTCTTTTCCAAGAGTGTTGATAAAAAAGAAAAGCTTCTCTGCAGAAACAGAGGTACTAACATACATTAAGGAAATGATCTTTAAAAACACTTCTCTCGCACTCAAATTACAGAAAGGAGGAGTTAATGTAGCTAGAGCAAAAAGATGTAAAACATAGATCCTGTTGTGGGAATTTCAGCTTATTTTGATATGTTCAGGATTCAAAAGAACCTATTTTAATTCATAATGTGTGTCTATAAAACCCTGGCTGTGAGAGCAGTGCTGACTCATTGCACAGAGCTTGCAGCCAACCTGGGCAGACACATCAGCTTTCTGAGGGGCAAAAGTGTGAAGTTTAAAAGATGCTGGAGTTGTTTCCAGCCACCACCAATTCTTATTATCAGCAGGCTTTTTCTTTGCCTTTCATCCGCAAGGCTTTTACTGTCTGGAAACCCTCAGCTGCTTGTCTGAGGGTTTTCTGCATCTAGCTGCTCCTCTCCTCTGTTCTAAATGCTTGTAAAATAATGATCTTTCAGACTTCATCCCAGAGACTTAAATGGAAGCTCCTATTGAGTCTAAGTTTGCAAAATCCTTGAAGATCAAATAACTTCCTCCTTTTACAGACAGATACTGCATATTAGGTGATGTAAATAGCTTAAATATCTTTAGCCTCTCTTTCACAATTCTTCCAGTTGTTACAAAATTTTGCTTCAATGGTAAGTACCTGTATATAGCAGTTTGATGAGACTTTTTATATCTGAGATTTTTTATATGAGACTTTTTATATATATAAAAGAAATGAAAACTAATGATTCAGTAAATGACCATCATGGTTTTTGGAATTATAAAAACAATAGTGAAATTTGACTGATAGATTCACCACCATGAATTGATTAGCCTCTTTCAGTGACCATTCCCGGCAGAATTACCAATGGTAAAGGTAATGACCAATGGTTTTCTGTATAATGGAAAAAGAGTAGGCAAAACTCACTGCTTTGGAGGACTTCAAAGAAATCCTTTATCCTCTGTTCACTGAGAATGATACTAGGGTCATGGTGATCACAAATAGCCAACACAAAAAAGTGTAAAACACCTGTCACCTGCCTTTGAAGAACCAAGTCCCTGGAGGATTTGATTCCCAAAGAAGTGTGAGGACATTTGTGCCTGATTGAATGAATGCCGTGTTGCATTCATTCAATTACTCAAAGATTATTTCCCTTTCCCATAGAAAAAACATAATAATTAGACAGCCAACAAGATTCTCTGAAGTAATTAGCAGTAGCACAAAGTCTTCCTGACTTACAAATGGGGATGCAATTGTGTTTTCACTCACATACTAACAGTACATGGTACTTTCAACACCTGCAAAGCTGGCCCAGCCTGTACACATCCCCCTTTCTTGTATTTCTTTGGACTCTCTCTCACCCTAGTATTTCATTTGCCTGCCAGCTTCCCTGCCAGCCCTAAGATTTCTTGATTTTAACTAGGTTTACCTTCTTCCTAAGTTATGCCACCATCTTTTATCTCATGGGTTGATCCAAACTCTCCTTTTGTCTTGATTCTAGAAAGGTTAATTCCTTTACATCAGGTTTCGTTGTCTTGTTATGTCACATAGTACTTTGTGGGGATTAGAACCTCAGGAACCCAAGGATGCTTAATAAGGATAAGCTGGAGCTCATCTAACCAAGAGCTGGTGACATATGTACAGACAGGTCTGTCTGTCTGTCCTAACCCTTGGCTTTCAGCTGCCACCCAGAAAATGATTTTCGTGGCTTCACCATGAACTGGTTCACCAGCAAATTGGAAAACAATGTAATAAAGACACTGAATATTTTTTTGAGCTTTAGCACTGTTTAGCCAGTTTAGGTTGGCTCATTATGAGGTTGCACCAGAGCCAGGAAAAGGGAGCTGGTGGTAGTCTGCTGCCAGGGACAGGTTGGGGAGGGGAGCAGTTTGCCGTCAGATGGGCTCAGCCAACTTTGCACTTGGAACACAATGCCCAATGTCTTCATCTTTAGAATTAGAAGACCTCATATATTAATAAAGAATGTATAAACAGAGCTTTTACAACAGATTCGATATGTAAACTATTTTACTGGGCTATTGCGTTAAGCTATTTTACAATGATCAGTTTTTGTTTGAAATCATGGCATTTATTTATGCCTTATATATGATGTCTGTAAGATCACTTTCATTGCAATTTCTATATAAATTGCTAGATTTTTTTATGAGAAAAATCAGTGCTTCACAGAGATATGAAGGAGTTTCCTGGATCAGCTTCATAATGCTCATTTATGAACCAAAGGCATGAAAAACACTATCCCCTTTCAAATAGAAATTATATCTTGTCCTCACTGCAAAATATCAAATTCTTGAAATGGAATAAGCAGGTCAAGCACAAAATTAAGTTTTTATTGACACATTTTCCAGGGAACATCAGTTTTCATTAATGAAAACTGATATGGCTAAATCTTCCTTACTTTTCTTATATATGCAAGGTAGTATGGACTTGCTCTGCCATTCCTGGAAAGATTTGCCATTATTTCCAAAGATCCTGAATCAGTCTCAAATTATTTTTTGTTTTCTTCAGAGACAATCTGCTTCAACATCTTTTGAACTGAGCAAGTAATTAGAACTTTTAGTCCCATTGAAAACAGACATCTATTTTAAATGGCTTCATCATGTGATATTTACCCCTAAACCAAAACAACCCTTAGGAACAGGCCACAGAACACCACAGAGTATTTGGCAATCTATAATGTTTGACTGTAAAAAATGTTTATATTGCTTTGCAAGTTGCTTTATTATGGAAAATGCTGTGTGAGAGAGAGGAACATTTCCTGTGATATTTTTGTTGTTTCTGCTTCTCGCCCAGTCAGGAACTGAAAGAGGCATCTTTACATTCACAACCTTTCCAAACAGCAACCTGTTTATTCTCACTACAGTTATTGATATTAAAATTACTCTTGATATCCACATGTGCCAAAGCTGAGTTTACCTTACGGATTTTAGAAAGTTTGCTCCTGGCTTCTCCTTTTGTGACTTAGAAGGCAAAGTAATTGCAATCAATTTTATTGACTTTTTTCTCTTCTTGCTTCATACAGTCTATAATTTTTTCTTTCTTCTTGTCTACAAAAGTATAGAAAGTTGTTCAAAGACAGCAAATGTTTCCAGACAAGTCTGAGGCAGAGAAGGAAACAATAGACATCAAAAAACACTCAATGTCAGAGTGATCATTTCACACCATCACTCCAGACTCCACTGCACTTCCAAACACTTTTGCAACTGTGCTGACTGACATTATTTCAACACAGTCACAAACTGTTTATCAGACCTCCAGCTGTTCTGTCACAGAGTAAGTGGGAAGGCAATGATAAAATTGTACTTGTTATATATTAAATATTTATTCTTTTTTTTTTTTTCAAATACTAGTCTTTTAAGAAGTAATCTTACCAAGAGAGAAGTACGCTATTCCCAAGGGAGCTACTGTGTGCAGAATGCAACTATTGAAACTCTTTTGTCTCTTAAATCCTAGAGTGGATGTGGTTTTGCTGCATATGGGTGATGGTGAATACAATAAGATTTGGTGGTAATTTGTCCTAAAACATGAGACAGGCACTTCTGCACTTTGCTGAATTGTTATGCCCTGAAAGAGGTACTGGCAGCTACACAGGTTGTAGGCCCAAATCTATAGGCCACAGATGTCAGCTGGATACTTACAATTTTCATCCTCAACTGCAAATCATTGCATGACTGCCATTTGTGCCTTTGAAAATATGCCCTTAAGTGTTTTACTGAATCAGAGCCTACGTGTGGTCTAGCTCACATCATCCACTACAGGGTGAAGTCTATAGCTAAAGGCTTCACAGGATTAAGAAAACAACTCTTTCCTGACACACAGCTTTTTTTCTTTGCTGTCTGTTACTTCAGTGAAGACAAAATCTTGCTGGGTGCCATGAGATTAACAGAGAATGAAAATGATATAGGAAAAGCTTTGCAGGACAGCACAGGGATACATATGATCACATTGCTGACAGGAAATCTCAGGGAAGAGAAATAGCTTAGCAGAATCAAGGGAATCTCAGTGTTTTGCTAGTCTTGTTCGGGAAAGAAAACAGAGGTCATCTTAATCAGCTGTCAGTGCCTGATCTTGGTCAATTACAAAACTGATGAGAGGTGGAACTTCACTGCAGTGAGAAGAGTTGAGTTTGTGACATTCCCACAGCTCGTTACTTCTACCTCTCTAATAAGGTGCTGCAAGCTGGTGGGACAAGAAACCCTGGGCACTTTCAGAGTTCAGATATTAAATAGATGTGAATAATTTATTGACAGATAAACGTCTGGGAAAAATATTTCTATGAGGGAAATACATTTGGTGGAGAAAGAACAAGACTGTGGCAATGAACAAAGTGTTCCCACAGTTTGAAGGCAGTCTTTTAGAGGTACTTTCCCCAGTGCTGTCACTCTTCACTGATGCCTATTAGCACTTTCTTATCCATTGCTGCTAATGTTCTTTTCCTGATCATATGCTGACAATCTCATCTCATTCTCTTTCACCACATTCTACTTTGAGAACTATTTGGCAGTTTAAACCCTCTGCAGATATCCAGCCCATCCAACAGTACCAAAGGGTTTGTCTCATTTTCATACTAATTATTTATCATGCACAAAAAACCTTCCAATCTTGAAATTTTCATGGCTAAAACATCCATATTCTACTTATATTTTGGTTTAGTCTGTAGGTCATAAACAGGACAAACTGCATCTTTCTGTTCTGAATTGCAGATCAAAAGCTGAATGTGAGTTGTTTTTTCCATTTTTTCCCCAGCAGAAAAATACTCATTCCGTGGGGTTTGTCATAGGCTTTGTCATATCTTGACAAATAGTTATGAGCTTCAAGTTTGATTACTCAGCTTCAGTTTGTGGTATTTCTGTAATTTGTGTTTAGCAGATGATTTATTTCCTGCAGTTGATGCATCAATCTTACATCATTCATTCAAATTTATCTCATCTTATTAAGATATTGTCCTGGTTTCAGCTGAAATAGAGTTAATTTCTTCTCAGTAGCTGTTACAATACTGTATTTTGGATTCAGAATGATAGTTGTGTTGATAATGCACTGAGGTTTTGGATTTTGGTAAGTTGTGTTTATCCTAAACCAAGGGCCTTTTTCCTGGTCTGATGCTCTGCCAGAGAAGAGGTGCACAAAAGAAAACTGCAAGAGAGCATGGCCAGGACTGGTGTCCCAAACAGACCAAAGAGATATTCCACACCATAGAGTGTCATGCCCACCCGAAAGGGGAGATGATCTGGATTGAGAAAGGAGAGTCTGGCATTGGTCAGTGGGCAGTGAGAATCACTTGGTTAAGCTTTTTTCCATTATTATTATTATTAGCCATCATTACTCTATTTTACTTTGCTTTCGATTATTAAACTGTTTTTATAGCAACCTACAAGTTTTTCTTTGATTCTCCTTCTCATTCCACCAGGGTGGCAGGGAAAAAGGGGGGTTGAGTGAATGGCTGCCTGGTGCTTAATTTCCAGCTGGGTTTAAACCATGACAGATACCAAAAAAGTTTCTGAGTAAGACTGCATAGCAAATGTTCAAAGCAGTAAAATATTAGCGGTGACTTCTCCTCTTGTTACATTTCTGGCAACCACAGTAATACAAAATATTATCCCATTAGTGGTCAGCTTTGTGAACATACACAGTAGAAGTGTAAAACACCATCTATTATAATTTTTATTTTTATTATACAAGCAAAAAGTGTTATTTAGTGCAAATGCATTATGAAATAAATATATTCTTTTAAAAATTATTATTTTAATGCTGAATGGGACATACATCAAATGGAAAAAGGGACAGAACCATCCTGTGCTCATTAACAGTACTTGTTTCAAGGCAGAAAGCTCAAGATTAGAATTTTCTAGTATTTTTTTTCAGGGCATTCTACAACCTTATTTACACAAATATAATAAAGTCAAACATGGAGAAACATGTTTATTCATATGTTACCTTTCCTTGAGTGTGTCTACATCCTTTATGTTGCCCTGCTTTTTCACTCTTAGGTGTCCCAAGCATCACTGATATGACTTTGTACAGGTTCATTCCACCTCTGCTTGAACAGCTCAGCCATTGCATAGGCCAGGCCAGAGCAGAACTAACAAATTTTGTGATTTGCCCTCACACACTTTCTTTTGGAATGGCTATTACCTTGAACTCCTCAAGAAAGATAGCAGTCACAAGGTAGATGTCAAACTTTCTGGGATCTCAGATTTCCTTTCAAAATGTCTGCATCTTATATTTTTACAATGCAGAACTGTGTTTTTCCTGTAGCCTATATATCTGTTAAACACAAGGTGTAATGGACCTCTTTACTGTGTTTCTGCAACCTGGCATATTCCCATGCAATTTCCCAGGCAAATGACCTGTAGAAACACCTGCCCACACATCCCCCTCATGCCAGACCTGCCTCTGGCAGACAGCTTCCTCACTCACACAGCAGAACCAGGTGCTACCAGAGTCCAGGTGCACCCAATCCTCATCCCAGTGAGTGAGAATCAAGGTAAACATGCCTATTTTGTAAATCTTGCCAGGATTTACACACAGGGATAACACCAGTATCAAGTTCTTCTGCACTGTTAACACAGGGCATGCCTAAGGACGTACCAAAGAAAGCCAAATTTCAAATAAGTAGGAAATTTCTAGGTAAAAAATTAGGTATCTTCTGGATAATGAACTGTTGTATTAAGGTATACATTTTCTACATTTTGGATTTACACATACAATGTTTGCCTTCTTTTTATGTAGTAAAGTCTGTTGTACATCTGCTTATTTTTCCCTTTTAGAGCCTTACTAGAGAAAATATTCTTTTTACAATGATGTCAGTACCTGAAGAAGCAAAAATTTCTCTGTCTATACAACATTAAAGAAGAACAGAAAAGTCAATATCTCACCATCCATTTTCTTTGCAGTCTGAGGCTATAGCCTTGTGATACAAACGTCCTGTGTGGAGGAAAAGCTATGCTTTTATCTGAATCTCAGCTATGCTGTTTCCAGGGAAGGTGATAAGCCACTATAAATAGCTGAGGCAGGGTCCTATGCTATCATTTCCTATTGTTTATCACTAATATTGTTGAACTAAATGCTTCAAAGTTTTTAATGCTTTTTGTTATTACACAGTATTCTCACCTGGTCTGCAGAGACATTCACTCTTTTAGGAAAACACCTGCACAATTTAGTCTTAATTCCATACCAACAGAGGATATAAGCTGTAAAGAATGAATAGCCAACAGCTGAACAGCATTTTGCACAATTATGCTCATCCTTTCACTTCAAAGTGTTTGTAATTATGTCTTTTCAAACTCAAGAAGGATATGGAAAAGGTAATAAGGAGCTTTCACTGTAGTTCCTCATTGTATAAGAATCACAGACATAAAAAGAAAGATCAGGTAATTGCCCCAAAATGATTGTCTCATCAATGTCTCAAATACAAAAACTTTCTGCTAAAGTGATGAAAATTATGCATATAAGAAGGTAATGGCATGTAACAAGTCAAAAAAACACTCTTCCACAATCATAGCTATAGCAGCATCTTGCAGCAAAATTGCTATTTTATAGGTATGGTATTATTCAATAACAATAAGAAAAATAGTCTAAATGTCTTTCAGCAGATAACTGTACTGAAAAACACAGCATAAAAACCCAAGAATCTCTTTGGATCTCTTTGTCAGTGACTTGAACCTGAGTGCCAGGACGGGATTCAGCTTCAGACAGAGACACTGTCATCAAGGTGTCTTTGGGTGGGTATCCCATATGAGGTAAATTTGCAAGCCCTACTTAAAATAATAGCAAGGGACCCTCTGCTAACAGAGCTCTAGTCAAAGGAATCAGAGTGATCCAACTAATGCTTCAGCAGACACTAGCATTTGATCAGCTGAAGTGTTGCCTCAACAATATCTGTCAGAGAACAACTTTTCATTGCCTAAACATAACTATCTCACAGTGGTTTTGATGCATTACAACTTTCCCCTGGTTTCTGTGTATCCCTCCACAGGACACAGGGTTTTTCTCACCCCATGCAGAAGGCTCAGCTACTACAGGGTGCTTCAAATGGTAAGAGGTGCCTACATTTAGAGAACTGCATTTGTTTATCCTATCTTTATGAATTGAAATAGGAATTGTTTTATTCAACTTAATGTTTGTGCTTCAGTTTGTTCCGACAAATCTTTCTCCAGTAACCATGAGGGACCTTGGCAGTTAGTTAGATTTTCCTTTAAGCCCTAAACATTTAAGCATTAGTATCTGCACTGCAATAAATGAAAAAATTATAAAGTCATAGAAATATGTCCACCAGATTTTATATTTATAAAGCTTTATTTGAATGCAATGAGCACTAACATAAAAGTAATTTATTTTACAGTACTTCTTGCTATTGCAAGTTCATGACTATGTAGCAGATAAAAGACCAGTGGAGATATTCCTTAAAAAAAAGCACAAAAGAACCAAAAATAGTGAATCATACAGCAGAAATGCACTATGACTCCTCTGAGGGATATGGGCATTACATTCATTGTACACATTCACTTCCTTTACTTTGTTTTATTAATCACACCTTTTCTTCAGAGCAAAATTGCAAATTATATAGAATCAGTGCTGACATCTGCCCATTAAGGGGTCTGCATCAGAAATAAAAGACAAATTCTCATCTGGGATAACTACCTGAATGTCTAGCAGAAATAATGAATTGAACTTGATTTTAGATTTCAGTATAAGCAACAGGTATATTCAGTTCAGAGTTTGATTCCCCCTAAACTGAGAATGCAGCCAAGGCCTCTCTAGGACTCTGACTCCCTTTGATAGTGCAGTTCCCGCTTGTACAAGCTGAAAAAATTCAGAAACTCATGGAGAAATAATGGTACTGTAACTTATTTACCTCGTGATAGCTCTGATCCCATGGACTGATCACATTGATAATTAAGATACTTCTTGATTTTCCTTGAACTCCCCACGTGAGCTGCCCTTCCCTGCTGTCTCATACACTGGGACCAGCACAGTGGCCAGCCACCTTGTGTGTCTTGGTTTTTAAGCAGAACCTTCTTAGGAGTCAGGCTGCTAGTCTCCATCCTTTCTGAGCTGTTTGCAAGGAAGGACTAAAAGGCAGGGGAAAAGAACTGTGGGATAGCTGTTAGCTGCCAGTTGCACAGCGTGATATATTTTGAGCATCCTAAATGTACCTGAAAGGTAAATAGAGACACAATAGTTCCTGCATGCTTTGTCTGTTGGAGTTTGAATAATTACCTATAATAGTACTTCTACTGTTGAGTTGCTAGATTCAATTAGGCACCTATTATATTTCTTTGGCTACCCAGCCATCGATGTGGCTTTAAAAATCTTAAAGGTTTTTCTCAGATCCTCTGTGCTTCCTAATGAATAGAAATACTGCAGTATAATCACTTCTCTGTTGTCAGTTGCAATATTAACCTTGGCCAAGGAAACGCCTTTAAAAAAGTGTTTTCATGTTTCTGATATTACAGTGCCATATTCTAAGTAGGCAAACAAATGAAATTTCAATTATGAAATCTCTGACAAAGCTATAACAAACATGTCATACTATGGAAACTGCTCTTCTCTAAAAATAATGAGGAGCAAACTCCATCCCTTTTTCAAGAGCCTGTCAGACTCTTTCATAAGAAATGTTCCTACAATGATTCTCTTCTTTATTACATTTCCATATTATCACTGATTAGTCTATCTTTCATAATTTCTTAATGACATTATAACAACAGCTGCGATTGAATGTATGGCAAAGTGACATTAAGAAAGTGATTTGTTTGTTTCTAGGATGTTTTAAGGAAATTAAAGTGTTGAAAAAATTAAAATGAGCTAAGAGAAGAAAAAAGCTGATATCAAGACTTCAGGAGAACTTGAATTTAATTGCTCTGACCAACTGCGTACTCAGTAAAAAAATAGTGTGTCAGGGTTTTCTATTTTGATACTTAGACATTTCTGAAACACAGTAGTTAGTAACATATATCCATCTATTTCTTTTTTTTTAAACTACATAATAACTTTCTTGAGATATTTTTGCTACTCTGGCAGCATAGTGCCAGATTTCTGCTTGATGCCCTCTCTAATCCTGATTTTTTTAAATTCATTCTAATGAGGGAAATTTATTTTGTCCTATTTCACATTCTCTGTTAATTCTCCATTACACAGTGCCAGTTACACAATAGCATTTTTTCATGCCAATATATTTTTTCAGATGTAAATGGGCAGATTAGAGATGAGGTACAAAAAGGATGCCTTTTGTGAAATGCACAAACTTCTTGCTGTCTTTTCATCAAAGCTATTAGTCTTTCAATTAGCCCAAGAGTGTCAATTCCTGAGCATCATACTAATTTTCTATTCTTTTGCATTTCTATTTTTCATTTTTATTTCACTTCAATTCACTTGACATATGAACAGTGGGGTTTTTTTTTAATTCAGTGCATATGCTTTACTTCTTGGTTTTCTCAATCTATGCTAACTGTTTTACATGAAAAAGAGTCAAAGATGTTGATATTACCTTAGCTTTCCATGACTGTGTATTTGCCAGAAATTCCACACCAGATTTTTTTCGTATTTCCCTCTGTACAGGAATTGTGAAAAGCATATGCAGCATTTATTTTATCATCTCAAAATGTATAACATCTCTGGGGCAACTCTACCAAACTGTAGAGATAAAAAAAATAGAATAAGGATAGTATACCTTGTTTTCAGTTTCTTTTGCTTCAGTGTAACAGATAAAATTAAGAAAGAGCCAATAATTTATAGCCTCACACTTGTAGCACTGCTTCTCTATACTGCATATTGACTATATTTAAAGTCTAGTTGCTGATAGGAATGGAAAACATCTGTTTGAAAAGAAAAAAAGGACTACATTATTCACTCATGTCCATTTACCTTGCTTCTTTTCTCATGCTCTTGTCCTGTGTTGATCACCTTATTTTTCTGGTATATGTTAAGCCTAGAGATCACATTTGTGCCACTGGCTCTTCAGTCAGAAGTCTAGAGAAGAATTAGATGCTCTGTCTGACCATCTTTTCTCCAGAAAAAAATGTTACAATATGTATGTTGCTATTTTAGAAAGGTGGAAGTCCAAAAAGTGAGGTGTGCACTTATAGTGGATTATGATCATGTTTGACATCCTGTTAGATCTCAGGTGAGGTTATTGGCTTGTGAAGAGGTTGTGTGATGATCTGTGGACAGGAACATTACATTACCCAGGATTTATGTTGTGTCTTTTGCTGCATACATGCAATGATGGAATTAGGGAATATTTCCTTCCTGATTTTGTCATATATCTGTCATCTTAGGAGACAGCAAGTAGTGCTTTCAGGTCTATTAATAACATCACAAATCTTGCTGACCTGTGCATTAAAAAAATTCTCATGGTCTCCTGTGGCAATATTCTGAAGTCTTCAAAAGATTTTCTATCACCCTTAAATGTAGTGAGTGAAGCCTAAATGAGTAAAATTGCTCTTTTGTGTCTACTTGTGCCCAAGAGAATGAGAACCATGAGACCAAGTTAAATAATAGTATGTAAATATAAATACAGTGTTATAATAGGAATGAGAAGAATATTTAGGGTAAAGAAAGAAGAAACAGAGAAAGAGTAAGAGGAAAATTTGAGGTAGTGTAGGTGATTCAAGAGAAAAGTTCAAGGGATGGAGGAAGAATTGAGATAGAAGATAGTATAGGGAAGGTCTGGAAAGACAAAGCAGTGGGGAAGGTGTCAGTGTTATTGAACATTCAAACTTCAAATGTGCAGTGAAGGCTTCATATCAATACAATATAGTCAAGAACAATGGTTCAAAACAAAGTTCACAGGAACATCCTCAGTGACCACACTTGGCCAGAGAACATAAACCATCATTGTATAACCAGAGGACCTGGATAGGAATAGTTAGAATCAAGACTGTATCTGAAAAATATATTGTATAAAGAGCAAACAGAAAAAGAGCATCTTATCATTCCTTTGTTTTAAGTCAGGATCTGAAATGTCATGAAATAAATTAGCTTGCCTATATTAATATAAATTTATTTATTATGGAAAAAGTTTATTCAACAAACATCCAGATGGGCATGTTGTCTGAGTCAGACAAAATCCCAGTGTTCCCCCTCTTTTGAACTAAATCCATTAAATTCAAGGAAAAATGAAAAGAAAATGAGAAGAGCAAAAACAATTGAAAATGAAGATTGAAAGCCACATAGGAGAGAGAAGAGACCATTAGACAAGAACTCACATATTAAATATACATACTCTTTCATAGGAGAATGGGACATTGTGACCTTCCACCCAGTAGGAATTGCAATTCTTAGTGGAGAAACAGTGGAGAATAGAGAACTGGGCACATCTATCTATCTCTCAAGCTGGTAGATAATAAGGCTGTTATGTCTGTGTGAATTCAGGAGTCCTCTAGAGTTGATTGCCAGGCATTTTGTTTGTGACAGATTATGAGTAGTAAAAAACAGTTAAATATTGCTTTAATATAAATACCAGTTATATATTGCTATTTGGTAAAAAAAAAAAAAGAGTCTGATTAGCTTGAAGCTTCAAATCTCTTTAAAACTTATAACAGAGTTTCATACTTTAAATCAGAAAATGAAGACTCTAAGAGTGATGGTCTATCTTGAACAAAACTATTCAGCCTTTCCCCATTATCTGTTTCATTTCCCAGGTAGCCTTTTTCAGAAGTGTGAATAGAATTTTCATATCAGCTTTCATTGGTGACCCATGTAATTGCCTTTAGTCTTATGTTACATGAAAATCCATCTTTTGAGCTGTGTGATGACAGAAAGGCAGCTTTGTTTCCCATCATTGCAAGCAACCTTTACTAGAAAGAAATCACCAGCAGCTATTCTGCTAGTGAATCTGATTTACTCAGCCAAAAAAAAAAGAAAAAAAAGAATGAGAAAAACCAATTTTAAACTGCCTCTTTTTCAATAAAACAGCTTTATTATCAGCTCCGAAATGGATGTGTCTGCACTCGTAATAAAGTTTGATAAAATACAGCCTTATTGACCTGAACAAAGCTTTTGCTTTTTTTCCTGTTCATCACTTATAGTGATATCTGTAGAGAGCATTAAGGCCTTTTTATATTTTTAAATGAAAGCTCTTTCTACAGATAACCTATCAGCACTCCAGCTATCTGCATGACTTGTCCATATATTCACATTATTTTAACATATTCAAGATATTTGCATATTGATTTATTTGCTATGAAGGACAAGAAATTTATTCATTTGCTCTTTACAGTAGGAAAGCATTCCCAAAGAGGAGCACTCCCTGAGACCAGCAAGAGCATTAATTCAGTGCATTGAGGCCTTGGAATTGGTATCCTGGAACACCATTGCCTATCAATTTTCTGAGGATTGACTAGATACCAGGAGAGCTGTTATATTTAGATGCTTATCTGCTTTTGACTGCAGTGCAGTACTTGCAAAGATGTCTTTCATTTTGAGGCTTAATACATTAAATATCACCTGATCTGAAGACGTTTGAGGGTGTAGAGTCTCTTGCATAGAATAAATGTCTTATCTAAAAATAGAATTACATTTGTGCATAGTCCTTCATTCTGTGTAGCTCTACTTTGTACATAAATTAAGCCACAAAGAGAAACTAAAGGTCTGTCTTCACACTGACAGAGGGAAGAAATCTCAAAGCTTAAAAAGAAGATCCTCTGACATTCCTGCTCAAAATCTCCCCAGTATGTCCAAATAGTGCATTGAATGGCAGAAGCTATCCTTCAAAGACTTAGATGGAACACAGGAAAAATGAAAGCTGTAGTGTCATGCTGAATAACAGATATAACAGCAGAGATTAAAGCTGCAATAACTCACTGAATATTCACTTTGATTCTATGGGGTTTAAATAATGCCTTTAAACCAAGATTCCTCTGTGATTAAATCTTCAGTGTACACTCACTTAATCTCTTAAATTAGTAATTCCTAACATTTTAGGAAATAATGGATCACTAGAATAAAATTACTAGTCCAGTAGATTAAAGGAGAAGAACGAAGTAACAGTTACTACCAAGGGCTGTGTTGAATGACACTGTGTGTTAGCAGTGACAAAGTACTGGACAACAACAGCCTGTTTGCCTATGTAACATGAATATCCCCCACATGGGGAAATGTGTGACTTGAACGTCTACCCACTGCAGTCTTTTTCAAATCACAAAAGTTTCATAGCTACCAGTTCTGTTCTCCTAAGGCACACTCTGGTAAGAAGCCTTTTCCCTGCATACCCACATAGAGCTGCTTATCTTTATTTTATTTACAGCTAAATTTATAGCTTCAAGTTGTGCTCATTAAACAGTGGAAGACAAGAAAATTTAGCACGAGCATAATGCACTGAAGCTGTAGGATGAGCTTCTGACTGGCTTGTCAAAGTTGGCTTGGAAAAATTCTGGGTCATCCCAGCAATGCAGAAACATAGGTTAAAGTTAAGGTTTATTTACAATATAGCCCTGATGACTTACCATGACTATTAAAGAAATGAAGACTTGCTTCCTTTCCAGTCTGTTCTGTGTTCTTTCCTTTGGTGGAACTGGAGCTATTGACAATGCTAATCATAATTACTTCACTCCACAATAAGGACAGACTGGACAGTATTAAATATATTTAGGAGTTTCATTCCTATGCTTTCAAATGTTTTGCTATATTGACAGTAGGCAGACTGTGAGAGAGAGAAAGAAAAAGGAAGGAAAAGGGGGCTATAGAGAAATTTCTGTACTATTGAAGAGTTGGAAAGACAATTACTTCCTTGTTTTAAAGGATGTGCTTATAAAATATGGGACAAACTGGTATTGCAAAAATCTTACTTGTAGAACAATTCTGCAATTCCAGCCTGTGACGTATTTCCAATTAATTGCCTTGGTGAGTCATAAAGTAATTGAAAAGATGAAACTAGCCACATAGTCCTAAAAATTACAGTTATATAGCAGATATCCCCAGCCCAGGAGCAAAAAGATAATTGAATGAACTGCCATCATCCTACCCTACTTTCCCCTTCAGCATTACTATTTGTAGTAGTGGATAGGATCAAGGTGGAAATTATTTTTCCAATTTATTTTTCCAAATTTATGACATCTGTGTTCTTGGCTCATTCTTAATGAAAACCATGAACAAATCCCTCTCTATCATGTATCTTTTTCATTCACTTGTAATACCAGAATGTACACATCAAGGATTGTCTCTCACAACAGAATTATTTACACTGTGTTTGGGGAAGCAGGCTTTTTTATTGCTATTCTTGTTGGCTTGTTTCTTCCTTGAAGTCAGTTCTAATTTTGTCCAGATGTTTGTTATACAATGGAGAAAAGTAAAAGTTCAGTAAAGGGAAATAAAACTAATTTGCATTTTACCTGTCATTGCTTTAAAACAATTTCAACAACTGCTGTGTGTTTTATGAAGTCTGTAAATTCCATTTTAACACTTTTATAATCACTAAAGCCACAGGCAAAATATATGCAGAATGTGACAGAATTATGCCATGAAAAAATCTAACAGAACTGCAAAGACACTGTGGCTGCTCTTCTATAATTTCTATCCCCTTTTCCATGCTCCATCCTTTATCTCAACAGGTAAACTGCATAGATAATGTGTAATAAAAGAGAATGGTACCAATACTGGCTAAAATCTTCAGAAAGGCATTTCAAAATAAAAGTTGGTTCCCAAGGGAGGAATAATAAACCTGACATGAACCTGTATTTCAGATGTTATTTTGTAATATGATGAAAAATACATTTGTATGTACACTTTTACAGTAAAAAATAAAATAACAGAAGACAAATTTCATAGGCATAGAATAATTTTTACCAACCATGCAATAGTAACTAATCAATTCTTGACTCTCTAGGATAATGTTAATGTACCATTGATTTGATTGGTGCTACTCATACTAGGTAGAGTAGTGTGTATATAAAATGTAGATAAAGGTAAGAATAGTGTATATAAAGGTAAGAATGGCATCCAGCAAAAACTAATCTCTTTATTTTGAATGGAGTTGCATCAGTGTTTATGAGCCTTTATAATTCTAAAGACTTTTTTATTGTATTATTTTAATGTAAAATGTTCGAACACTTCCAATAGAGTGTCCATGTGCAGTACTTTCACATTTTCTGCAGTTTTCTGAATCTGGCCAAGACCTTACATATACAATATCCATCAATCTATTTCAATAGCAAGCAAAGAAATCACATCTGTAATATGCAATGCTAAGTGTCTTTATGGACAAAAAGCCTTTAAGAATTAGAATAAAGATTAAAGGAATACCCTTACATTAAAGCTTAGGTTACTTCAGGGCAAGTGAAATGCATTAAGTGAGTACTTACTGCAATTAAGTTTAAAACAAACTTTTGAGATAAATCAGCAGAGGTCTATCAGATCAATCTCTTGGATGAGCCTTTGTGATAACTAGGATGATGATGTCTCCACAGTCTATTGCAAATCATAATGCCAAGCACTGCAGAGTTACAATTAGCCTACAGAGATAAACAGAAGTTTTTATCATTCAATAATTTGATGATGTAAAGAATATTACAGATACTGGCATTTCACGGGACAAGAGTCTATAAACTATTTAATACTGGTTAGACTTGTGTAACTGCAAGCAATTTTACTGAACTCTGCAAGAAAAGCAAATGCTAGGACCATAAGATATCAATGTGTGCTTGAACAAAATCATTAGCTAGTGTCTTGCAGAACAAAATTAAAATATGTGTGGATGGTAAACATGAAAACATGAGTTTTTAGTCAAAACACTAGAAATTACAACTTCCAAGGTTTTGGAGAACTTTGGATTTTCACTTAAGAGACAGATGATAACTTTCTTCATTCTGTAATACACCTTACCTCACACAGAGTAGCAAATACAAAATGATAAGCCAGATGTCTCTGTACATATGTGAAAACCCACCTCTCAAAACCCCTTGCTAAAACCCACCTCTCAAAAGCACGTTTAGAAGCGGAAGCTGAAGGTGGACAGATGGGAACCAAATGGTACTGTGCCCTTAATGACAGCAGCCTTTCTTGATGCAACAGACAGAATCTGGTTAGCTTTCCTACATATTTGTGGATGAAATCTTTTGTGAGATGAAATTATTCTGGCGGAAGAAGTAGTATTTGGTACTAGTCATCCTGGGGAGAAAAGATCAGACAGAAACTGTCCCCAGACTACCAAGTCTCCAACTCACACACTGAAGTGAGAACCTTGTTTTCATACTGGATTGTTAAAAATGATAACTTCTGAGACACCCAATGCCCATCTGAAGCACACCAGTATGTTAGTCTAAGATATAACTCAAGTAATGGTATTTGAAACCTGCCTTTCCATATCTGACTTTTCAGCTGAGTGAAAGCTGGCATTTTGTGTAATTCCTGTCATTATGTAAAGTGAAATATGACTTCATCTGCAAAAATGCTTAGAAATACATCTAAAAATAAACTGAGAGACACAGATCTTCTGTGTTGGCCATGGTTTTGAATACCTGATAATGAGCTGTTAATTGTTAGTGGAAAAAAAAACTGCTTTGTGGATTTTTTTTTAATCAAACCCAAGTTTTAGACTGGGATAAGAGCAGTTACCAAACAAAAATGATAGAGCAGTTACCAAGTAAAGCAGTTACCAAACAGAAATGATACAGTCTTTTAATGAATATATTCAGCCCTCTATATAATTTCAGCCTAATTTTAAAAATACAGCAAACTAAAATGTATAATTAATTATACAACTTGCTTTTACAAACTTCATACTATCGGTCAACTTTTTTTCTCAGAAAAAAAAAAAGTGGACTGAAAATATAGTTCCTAATATTATTTTGCTTTTGCAGAACTGGCTAAAAGCCAAATTTGCATGGATATGCTTTATATGTAAAACTTATCATGCAGTTCTAATTAAAATTTACTGAAGCTTTCAGCTTCATTTAAAAGAGTTCATCTTCTGAATACTTTTTATTTTCTTTTGGTTGCATTATATCTCAGGTGAAACTATTGCACTTTCTTAAATAAGATGGACTAATTTTTGAAACATCAGGAAGTAAAACCCAAAATTTTGTTTCTTATGGACAAAAAGCTATGCATACCTTACAGAATTTTTAGTGACAGAATCTCTGTCTTCAGTCAATATTCGATATCAGCATGGGGAAAAATAAACAAAAAGTATTTCTAAAAAGACAGTATCTAATTATTTATTCTCATTGATAAAATATATGTTTTTACATATGAGTACATCTCACTGGGATGGATACTGAATCTAAATTATTTCACCGCATGTACAAAGTACCTAAGTTGGTTTCTGTCTTTTTATGTATTAATTTAAAATGCTATTTAAGTGTGTGCCACAGCTGAAATTGTTAACACTAGGTAGCTTTTTAAAATAATATATTTTCTAAGAAATCTCCTCGTTCTAATAGGTAAAAAATAACTGGAAAGATAGCAGATATTTGCAGGTGTAGATAATTTCTATTGTCTTCTGTCTGTATTCTATATAGAGATCATATACATTTATTGTATATAATTTATATTGACAATAAATAGTTAATAATTAGATAGCAACAAATTGCAATGTAGAATAGAATGAACAAATTAATAATACTTCATATATCATAACAATGAAGATAGATACAGAAGTAGATTATATAGAATTAGATCAATAGATATAGAAGATATAGATTAGATATAGATAGATATAGATACTACAGAAACAATAATTTTCTTTGTGCCCTATGGAAATATAAAGTGAACTGGCCAGACAACATAGACTGAACTATCATCAGCAGTGCTGATAGAGCCTTTCTCTACCTTTCCCTTGTCTCTGAGCCACTCTCTGGCCCATGGATGACTGTCTGCCAGTGGCACCCAGCTCGGAGCCACAGCCATGCAAGGCAGGTAAAGGAACCCTTCTGAAGAGCTCATAGCTAATGTTACTCACCATTGGTAATCCAGTGCATAGTTTGTGGATATTTTAGTAATTACCAGGTAAAAATCCCCAAAAATAGCTTTCTTTCACCTGTACTTGAATAGGACATCCTGACCTCAAGAGATCAGAATGGGCTGGTGTCACATATTCAAGCTGGAATCTCTCAGGCTCTACTGATGCAAACATCTGCTCTTACAAACTCTGAAGTATTTACTACTACTGCAGACTGTAGTGCACCTCAGCAGCAGTAATGTCACCAGGCATAGAAAGCACAAGATATAAAATAGTCACTGTATTGGATTTCTGGAGAATTGCAGAAGAACTAGAAGAGTTAAGTCATAAAGTTGTTCCACTGCCTGGGAAAGTAAAGAGATGTAAGGAAGGACCCAAAGCAGTCATGGCATTGGTAGTGTCAAAAGCAGTTATGCCAGCCTGAGCCTTACTATGACTTCTCCATGAAGATGATCTTGTTTAATATGTATTAATGATGCAATTAGGTTTTAATAGTGGTAAGTAGGAGCAGGCTGTGAAGTTTGCTATGATATAAGACTAGAAGTGCTCACTAATAAAAGAAAATTTTAGGAGACCATGCAGAAAGAGCTTAGTGATCTTGCAGAATGGAGAAACAGGAAAGGAATAAACATGAAAACTGATAATAGGCACTTCTACTATATGTTAAGAATTTGAAATGACTGAAAAGTCATGATGGTTAAAGTATTAATATAGTATAACACTAAAATATGCAAATTTGATCTTTGAATGCATCAGGAAGGTCTTTCCCAGAGACATGAAATAAATGTTTGACCCTTTCTACTCCCACCACTTTACTCTCATCTCCCATTTTTAAAACAGATGGATTCAAACTGAAACAATTCCGAGAGGGCTGTATGAAAAGACTATAATTCAAGGGGAGAAGAGTCATTACATTTTTTTATCATAGCAAAACTTTGGCTGCAAGGGAATATGCTAAGATCAATAAGTAAATCTTAAAGTTAAATACTAAAGTGGTAAAGAAATTCTTTAAAAGATAATGTTGTCACAGAAATATGTATATATAGATGTATATGTATACATATATGTATATGTATTATGTACACATGTAGGCTGGAAATCAGAAGAATGTGCCTTAAAGAAGAAGCTGCTTAAACAGTTTTCATAAACAAGGAGTGGAAAAGAAACCTAATCACTTCTGGAATTTATAAAGAAGATTACCACTTTTAATTGACTGTCATACCAAGAGATTGGAATCAATGACCTGGGAAGAGCCTTCTTACCCCACTATATTTGCACAATATCTAAATTGCTACCTTAAACTTTAGGGATAAATTTGCAATGATCAGCTTTATTCTCCTAGTATAAATGCACTCTGCAATCAGAGTAAAGGTCAGCTTTCACAGAGTAAAGATTCTCTTGCCATCAGCAGTATATGAATAATGAATATCTCCAATATCTACAAACTGAATCAATTCTCCTAAATTCTTATCCATTGGGTATTTTGGTTAAGATTGTCTCACATGATTAAAAAAATAAAATCTCAGAGGCTTTAGTGTCTACACTACAGAGTCATTGGACTTCAAGAAAGTCCAAGTCCAGCACTGTGAAGACAAAAGTCAGACCACAGCTCTGGGGGATGGTGTTTCATCTTAGCAGAGACAGCAGAAAGATAATTTCTGCAATATTTTTAGTTGCAACAGAAGCAGCTTTTATTTGTCTGATATCTTTGGATAAAACTGGCTCTGCTTCCAATTAAACATGTTGTCTTCTTCCCTCTAGCTAATGATTTTTCATCTTCGCCATTAAAAATGGAACTCAAATGTTTAGTTCAACTGGGCCGCTACTGATATGACTCTATTTTAGAGCAAATCCTTCTTCATTTACATCTAGATTCCCAAAGGAATTTTGCCTTTTAATACAAATAGGGAAGGTTATATTTCAAAGGTATCTATCCATTTTACTCCATCTGAAGTCAATTGGGGGTGTGGGAGTTTGGAGGCTTTGGCAAATTAAGCCCTTACACAGCAGCTATGTTAATGACTGTGATTCAGAAGGGAACCCATACCACACTCCCACAAAAGCATCAGCTCCCTGCTTCTATCATCAGGATGTAGAACACACTTACTTTTTGTCACCGAATTCAAATGTGACTGAATATAGAGCAGATCTGCTGAATAGGAAGGTGCACTTTTCCATAATGCCTTTTCATAACTGAATAAAGGTCAAAATCTGTTTGACTTACATTGCATGAAATTAATTCAAAGGAGATAATTTAGGACAGAATTTAGCCCCAAGCTTCTGTAAGACTACAATTACAGATGGCCTTTTCAAAAACAAAAGAAGGCGCTACAATGTCTCTCACGTATATCTTATAAAAGTTTTCCAAACCAAATCCAAATGAAATTAATGTTAGATATTAAATAATTATTGCTGAGGATAAAAAAAACAATAATGCCATCATAATGGGGCTAAAATGAATACAGTTCATGAGGCTTCATGAATACAGTTAATGAGGCATTGCATAAAAGTCATCCTGGAGAGACACGATGGTCAACAAATATCTATCATAAACCTCAGTATTTCCCCATCAGAACTGATTTGTTTCAGCCTGAATCAACCATTCCAAAACCTGCTGATTACTTAAACATAGAGGGCTGGTGTGCTCCTCATTTCCTGAGAATTCTCCCTGTTCCCAGAACACTCACACTAACACTCATATTGTGATGGCTTGAGTCCAGACTGTGAATGATGTATAACAGAAGGAGCAATCAAATTCCCCTAAAACCATTAAAGTCACATTTTCGTTGTTAGTTTGTGCCACAATACCCTTATGACCAATAATTCTAACTGCTAGGAACAGTAATACTGTGAGATTGGCTCAAAATTAATTTATACTGGGCTACTTCAATTAGTCAGCACAACTCTAGAACCAACAGATGTTCCATACTGTAATGCAGCATTATGGAACAAAAGTATGACACAGCTACATTGATTTTCTCTTCACTGCTTTTCCTATTTAGTATCAGACTACAGGCAGGATATAAGATCAAATGGAATAATGAGTCTTTAGAGTTAGCAGCTAGACATGGCAGAAAGTACTAGTAAGCTCTCTTGCCTTTAGAAGACCACCAAGTGGAAGAAAATGAATTATAAAGTCTTGGATGGTTTCCTAGATATACCACAAAAAATTGATAAACACTTAAAAATTTTTCAACCAAAAGAGGACAGGTGTCAGAGGAAAGAGGAGACTTATTGTAGCACTTATATCCTAATTTACAGCAGTGCATCATCACAGCAGTGGCTGACCCAAAACCATGGCACTGCTCAATGTCTATCACTATATATAAATTCATCAATTCCAAGGTCAGCAACACCCTCTGCAAGCACAAAGTCTGACTTCGTGTTGAAAGCAGGACATAGGATACCCAAGACGCAGTATGATCTGTTAAATAAACCCAGCTATGGACAACCTTTTCAACTTTTTCCTGTTTGGAAAACATCCACAGCTTTTTTTTCATGTGAATTTGTCTCATTTTAACATTTTGCTCTCAGACCATACCAATAATTTTGTTTTAATTTCAAACTTCTGCTTTCTGTGTAAGTGTTTTAGCTTGCAAACCTTTGAATCTTGATAATTAGTTACTTGATAAATTTAACTAGATTAAAAGAGATAAAGCTGCTAGGGTTATTTACTGCAGGGTTTATTTCCCAATAGGATAAGCCCAAGGATTATAATGTAACATCTCTAAACTATTGCATGTCTGTAGCAGCAGATGTGAACATATTACTGCTGTGAAGTAGTAATTTCAAAGGTGACATAACTTCCTTACTTCTGTACAAATACTGAGACCAATAACATCACAGCTCATGTTCATCTGAGCTTTACAGACAAGGCTCCTTGGAATTGAAAAGTTTTCCTCCTTTATTGGAAATAACATTCTTTCATGCTAGGCCTATGACTTTAGGCTTGGCCATATATAAATTCAGCTGCATCTGAATTGTTTGCATCTACCTTTCCAGACAGTCTTGACCACCTTGCATCAAAGACTTTCCTTCTTATTATTCTCTACACTCTCAACATTTTTCATCTGCAACTCTATCAGTATCATTGAGAATTTTCTTCCGAGCATTGAAAAAGAATATTAAATATAATAGAGTCAAATACTGATCCCCATGGAACTCGCAGACAAGCATCTGAAGAATGATTCTTCATTTACAATAATATTTTAAGACCTTTCACTTGCCCAGGTTTTAATCACTTCAGTATGTGCCATGTTGATTTTATTTCTTAATCAACATGTCATGTGCAACCAAATGAAATGCCTCATAGAAGACTAAGTGTGTTCCATCAGTTTTATTACCTTTATAAAGAAAACAGGGTTGCAGCATCATCTGTTTCATTATTCTGCCTGAGATCATTATCAGGCTGACAAATCTATAATTATACTTTTTTGTTGTTTACCTTGGAACAGAATTGGATCTCCAATTTACATCTGGGACTACCAAAGTGCTTTGAGTGTTGAAACGTCACACTCAAAATCAAGCCTAACAGTTCAAGGACATCATGGACAGCTCTGTTAAAAGATTTGGATGAAGATTGCCAGGACTTGCTTATTTAAAATGTTTGGTTTTATTAGTCCTTGTTTAACATAAAAAACCTTTGTTTTCTGAACTGTACTGGTTTTTGTCCTTCTACCATATTTGATTCAACAGCTGCAATAGTGAAATGGGGCTGTACAGTATTGCAACCTCTTCCTTATGACATGACACAGGATGTGTCTCATATGTGGTCTTGAAGGGCAAATGCCCCTTCCGTAGCCATCAGTGTGCTCTGATATGCTGTATCATCTGTCTTTTTTCTACAGCAGGAGCTGTAGTGTTTTATTTAATAAATACTCTCCCTCTGCTGTGCTATTATCAAAATGTTCCTATCAAGATCTGGTTTCCAACTAGTGCTAGACCAGAAGTCCCTTGTCATTATCGACATCAAAACATCCTTCTGGTTTTACTGACATTTTTCAGTACCTTTTTGTTCTTCAGCACCTTTTTGTTCTTCAGCTTCTCCCACTATTGCTCTGTATCTTATAGTTTTCTTTGTAATCTATGGTTTGAGCTGACCAAATCTATTTTTTTAAATACAGCTTTGAAAGTCAGTGATAAAAGAGATATGCTTCCTGTTTAGTATAGAATAATCTACGATTCAACAGAAAATATCATATTGGCTGAGATAGAAACTGGTTTTACTCACTAAAATAACCATATAATCTCTGATCTATGCCTGCATTAGCTGTGGGTAGTACTTAATTAAATGTCAACAGTAAGTAAAACATTAATTTTTCTTTAAAATGTCAGATAATATATCAGCACAACACTTAAAATAATTTTCACTTTTAAATGTTGGTATTTTAAATGAAATGTTTCAATTTTGCCTTCTAAAAATTATATTTATATTAATTAAAAAACAAAAGTTAAAAGGTTAAAATACAGTCAAAACCTTTGAATTATGTTGAAAAAGAAGCCCTATATAAACTGAAATTTATATTCAGAATGTTGTGGCTTTTTATTTCCTCCAAAGTACTCATACATACACTCACACAAACAGGATCAAGCACATATTTGTTTAAAAAAATTAGTCTTGAATCCTAACCTTGCAACTGACTTGAAGATTTTGATTCCTATGGCTCATTGCTCAATTAGCTGCACTCTGTACAGAAAAATCTGCCAACAGAGAACTTGCTACAGAGCTAAAACAATCATCTGCAATCTTAAAACTCTGGTATCTATTTACTTATTGATTAAAAATTCATCCTCATTTCTGTAGAAATTTCTCTCATACTCTCTTCCTTTATAAAATACAATTCCTTGTACAATTCTCTATCAGTTCTGTTTGCCAAAGGCCCTGAGGCATCTCAGAGAAGTTTCTTCAAAAAGAGCTTTAAAACTTCATGATTACTTAAATATTGTAAAATAATCTAACTTGTCTGACATTAATATTTATTTTGTGCAGTTTGCAGTCTGTCTCTTGTTCTCTGAATACCCACTGTGAAACACGCTTGAAACTGGATGTTGTTTACACTGTAACCTGACTATCAGCCAGATCTGCACCCATTTTACGTGAGCACAAATTTTGCTCCATATCTCAATATGCCAAGACCACAGGGCTCTGGTGATGTTGGTGGGGGCAGGGAAAAGGCAGAATAGTGGCCTGTTGTTGCACTACTTGTCTCATACATTCAGGAAAGGCAACTTTATTTTTGCTTTTACTCAAGCATGCTACACCTCTCTCTCTGGATCTGAATTACTGTCCAATGGTTTTGATTTATAATAGGAAATAATGTTTGTTTTTCAGGTCACCAAGGAACAGATGTGGCAGGGCACAGTTGAGTGAAAAAAAATAGCACAGGGTTCCCCTCAAGTGGCTAAGCAGGCAATATATGAAATAACAGCCATAGGTCTGTGTTTTGTTCATGGCAACCCACCACTGTAGTGAAGGTCAATGTAACCCTGACATGCATGGGTAAGGCAACACTGTGAACAATAATCCTAAAATCCCCAAACTGCTATTATTCATTTATGATAGAGAATTCTTCATTTATTGGTAAAAATAAGAGTGGAATTCTTCAACTCAACTACAACTCAAAATATGTTCTTGCCATGACCATACCATGTCTGTCCTGCTATCAAGGAGAAGGACCTGGGAGTCCTGGTGGTCAACAAGCTGTCCATGAGCAGCAGTGTGTCCTTGTGGCCAAGAAGGCCGAGGGTACCCTGGAGAGCTTCAGCAAGAGCTTGGCCAGCAGGTCAAGGGAGTGAAGGGATCCTACCCCTTCACTCAGCCCTGGTGAGGCCACATCTGGAGTGCTGTGTCCAGCTCTGTCCTCTCCAGTACAGGAGAGACACAGAACTCCTGGAGTGGGTCCAATGGAGGACAACAAAAATAATCAAAGGCCTGGAGCATCTCTTATAAGGAAACGCTGAAAGAACTGGGCCTATTCAGCCTCAAGAAGAGATGACTGAGAGGGGACCTCATCAATGTCTATCAGTATCTGAAGGAAGGCTGCCAGGAGGATGGATCCAGGCTCTTCCTGGTGGTACCAATCAATAGGACAAGAGACAATGGGCAGAAACTGCATCCATGCAGAAACTGATGCACAGGAAGTTCCATCTGAATAAGAGGAAGAACTTCTTTACTGTGTGGGAGACTGAGCACTGGAAAAGATTGTCCAGAGAGGTTGTGGGGTCTCCCACATAAGTCTGAGCCTGTGGTTCATCCTACCACCCCTGATATAGTGCCACACCTTCACGTGAGTTCACACAGCAGCAACCACTGAAATGCTGCAGAACTCTCCGCATACATCCCAAGAAGTTGCTGTAGGACCAGATTGCTGCTTTTTGCACAGCTGTGAGTAACTCATGTCGTCCCTGTATCTTCCCCCAAATTACCTGATAACAACAGCTCTGGGAGAAGGTGCCACTCTGAGCAGCATTGTTTCCACTCTTCTGAGCTGCATGCATGCCACCATGCTCACCCACCAACTCCAGGACAGTGGGAAATGATTCACCTCAGTTTTGCAGAACTGTAGAAAACTCTCCCCTGCTTTGCTCCCAGTGCTCCAAGACCCTTATAAATCCAGAGAAGGAATGATCGAAGGATTAATGTAACCAGGTTATACACAAGCCCTGCTTCTACCTTTTCCTTCTTGTTCAAGGACAAGGCCATGGCTGCCTTCAGGGCTGTGATGAATGCAGCTGAAGTAATGTTATGCAGATCTGTACATAACAATATATCCCTAGCTTTTCATTTTTTAAATTAATTGGCTGACTATTCCTATGTTACACAACATGAGCAAATAACCTGTGAAAATATGTAAGTAATCTTTACTGAGGAATCAGTAATGGTAAACACAGCTCAAGCAGTGTAGACATTATCAATTATCACAATCAGTATGATAAATGTAACAGCACAAAATAACAGTAGAGAAATTAACAGTTTCTTATGCAAAATTTTATTAGAAAATAAAAGTTCCCCAAATTTTGAACAAACCTCTATTGGATATTTATGTTTTAAATAGCATTTAAAAAGAAACTAAAGGCATATTTCACATTCATAGTTTGTAATCACCTACTTATCATAAAAGTAGAGAGAATTACATTCGGTATACCAACATGTTACAATATCCTTTTCTGAAGCCTTTACTAAAAATATACACATTTAATATATATACATTACACCTGCATACACATATTTACTGATTTTGTTATGTCGCAGATAAAATTTTAACCTAAAGCAGCAAATAGAAAAAAAATCTCAAAAGTGCACAAAGCACAAAATGACTTCTTTATCTGAAATTAGAAAGTGAGTTGATACTGGCAGCTACCCTTGAAACTATTGCTCTTGGCAAGATTTTTATCTATTTGGTTTTTTTGTGACTGCAGTTAAAAACACTAAATCATCATCCATAGTTTAGTTGCAATCTGCTACTATTAAATCTTTACATATGTCTTTATTTCTTGTAATTCATTCAGAGCTCCTCAAAATTTGTATCTTTCGAATATATATTTTACTTGGGCTTTAGTGTATTGGTTTGTTTTTTTTTTTTCCCAAGGTATTTTCACAATGTAATTCTGAACAGAAACACAGTGTTAATGTTTAAGTGAGGAAAAAAGTCGCCTCCCTTATCATTATTTTTGTCATTTTGAAAAAAAAATGCAAACCAACATAACCAAGAGAATAACTCTTTTTGAGACAAAAATGAGTATGTTAAAATTCCAATTATTCACTGGAAATATGCTCAGTGAATAACATTCTACCTTTCTTCCCTGAAGTAATTGGTTTTGACCGGGTAGGTCTATTTCTACTTGAAAATTTCATAGCAGGCAGAGTCTTTTGAAAACATTACTTACAGTTGTATACCAAAGGAAAATTTGCAGCAACAGAAATACATTCAAAGTGATTTTTCTGAGAGTTGCTATTTTAAGGAACTGAAATCTGGGTCCAGCATGAGTTATTTGTACATGAATTATTCTGTGACTCCTGCCATCCTTCCTTTCAGTACACACTCTCATACCCTTTTTCATTACGAGCACTATATTTTCATGTAGTAGTCAATAGAACTTTGAAACTTTCAAATATAATCATACTTATGTGTCACACACATACCTAACTACCAAAACCATTGATGAGTAATGCCATGCACTCCCTCATTAACTGCTACCCTAGGATGTCTGACAGAAAATTTAAATGGGAGAACAGAGGCAATCACAAGTTTCTGTTAGTTCTTCCCCAAAGATCCAGAAGTGATCCTCTGGCTAATCACATCATTTTGAAATAGAAATCTGAGGGTTTTTTACTGAAAGTGTTTGGAAAGAAGTTTTCAGTGTAATGAGAGAAAGCGATAGCCCTCTCTCTTCTTCGGGACAGAAAACTGAAATAATGAACTTCAAAGAGAATAATGGAAGGAAGCAATAGTTTCTCCTAATACATTTTTTCATTCTTCTTTGTATCCTTCACAACTAGACCCAGCAATTCACCCAGCCACCTCATTCTTCATCTGACTCCATCATACCAGCTTTTCACTCTTTCTTTTCACCTTTTTATCTCACATTTTAGTCTGCCTCATCCATTAGAAATCTTACCATTCTAACACTCCTTTTTCAGAATGGAAAAAAACCTCTTCATGTTTACCCTATCAGAGATCAATTCAACCTGCTAAAAATCTGAATCTCTGTCTTAGAGAGAGACAGAATTAGAACCAAAGATCCATTTTTATGGCTCTATTTCTCTCCACATCTTTAAAACAATATTTTCCTCCTACTCAACACTTTAAAGTATCTCTCTGTTTTTACCTGGAAGCATGGGCATGTGAAATTGGGCAAATGTGCAAATGGCATTTTGCTGCCATGATGTGTTTCTCATTAACTTTTCACCTTTGGGGACAGGTCTTTTTTCCGCCTCAAAAACAGTTTAAGAGATACAGGTCATTGACCCATAGACGCAAACAAAGGAGTGAAAGGCAGAATGGACTAAAGAGTCTTCAGTGGTTTAGGAGAAGTTTCAGTATTGTCATTAATCCTAACCTGAAGGGTTTGGGCACCTGCTGGGGGGTTAGGAATGTTTCAGGCTGAACGTCTTGAGCACTTCAGTTTGTGTATTTTAATATCCAGCAGGAGAGGATCATCTCATAGTAACCTGGTATTAAACCTGGGATAGATTCAACAATAGAGTTCATGAACACAACGACTACCACCACCAACTACAGCCATATTACCCATACTAATAAGAGTTTTCTTTTAAGAACACTGTAAGAAGACACGGAAATTAAAAGCTGTGCATGACGCAGGCTCAAGTAGCTGATTTGTTGAACAAAAGTGAGCTGGCACATCCATCCCCTCTGCTGCTCATGTTTGTCATGCTTTTTAAATTGGATAACCATGCTGTACAAATGCTGCCAAATCAGGTTCCCCACCTGGTAAAACACTGAGGGAGAAAATGTCTGTATGTAATGTGGCTCTGGTCAATGGGAGACAGCTAAGTCCAGTGCTGTCAAAACTAAGGTGGATTTTATCTCCATCTGCTATAGACAGCCATTTGTGTAGGGCATTTGAGGATTACTATTTTCAAGTCTGGTATTTTGGATTATAATTTGCATGGGTTTGAATAGCTAATACTTCAGTGTCTTTGCTTCATCTCAACCAAGCTGTCAGTGCTTTACTGTTCCAGCCTCCTCAGTGTGTTGATGTTGCCAACATTCTTTGCCATTTCTTCATGATTCTATTAACTGTCTGTAAAAGTTTGAGGTTTGAAATATGAATTTGATTTTAAAAAAAATCATCCTTACTTTTCTGAGAGTAGGAGGTTGCACCACAAACCACCATCAATGAAGATGAAAAAGGAAGTAGAGTGTCTGGTTAGAAACAAGTATTTTGCAATTGCAATATTGTGCCTTGACAAACTCCGTTCCTAACACCAGAGGGAGCTGAGCAAAGGTAGAAATTCTGAAAAACCTCTCTTGGAGAAGCACAGTCTTTGCTGGTCAAATGGGAGGCTGAGCTTAATCCTGCCATCTATCCATATTCAGAACAGAAGAAAAAAAAGTTACAATATTCCCATAAGGAGAGTATCCATTACTTCTTGTTTGAAGAGGAGTAAAAAAATAGCTTCACAATGTTTGCCCAAAAGTTTTCTTCCTTTGTATCTTCTTACTGAGAACTTTATCGAACTCCTACTTTTTGACACAGCAACCATTTTTAAAAACTGAAGTTTTCATACATTGATAATCTGTATTTCATTCACATATTTTGCCCAGTCTTAACTACTGATTTTATAATTAGCCATAAGTGTTTCCTTTTGCTTCTTCAACTTTTCACGCTTTTTCTATATGGATATCTTCATAGGTTTAATATCATAATCTTGTTTATCAACAAAGATCTTACCTCTTCTGCAGTAAATGGGTTTGACCTTTTGGAGTTTTTTTGGTTGATTTGGTTTGTCTTTCATTTTTATGTTTTTACCTCAGTTTTAAAGATATAGTGCAATATAAAAAACTCTCTGATCAGTATTACAGACAAATGTCTAAAACTTCCTTAAAATGTTGAAAAAACCAGCAACCAAACTACCATGTTGTGTTTACATTTTCTTTAATTCTTAAGGAAAAACAAAGGATCTGCTGATCTATCAAACTTACACATACAAAGTCTGTAATTATTTCAGTGCTTGTCATCAGCATAAATGATGACATGGGTATCTCTACGGGCAGATGAAAAAATTTAACCTGTTCCAGGAATCTAAATGCAAAAAAATGTAGAGACTCCCACAGTATTCAGAACAAGTTCAACACATGCTGTTTGAGCCAGTAGTTGGGTACTAGCCTATGAATTTAACAGAATTTTAACATCCAATAGTTTCCTTTGGTTTTTTATTTATTCAAAACTCCCATTTTTGTTTTTCAATGTTTTCTATTGACCTGAGCACTCTTTAATTTCTCATTGTGGTAACCTGCTGTATGGAGGACTTTCCATTTTTGGTTTCACTTGTGATCACTATGCTGCAATAATTTTCCTTAAACATTTACCTTTTATTTTCTACTCTGACATTTATGTACATCACACTTCGTTTGCTGCCCAGGAGTCCAATTAATTTTAAAATTAATTTTAAAATTCCATTTTTGTCTGCATTCATCTCTTGCTGATCATTTCTGTGCAATAAGTTCAGGTCTGTATGAAATACTACATACTTGATTTTAAGCAGGCTAAGCCTGCAGTTATAACTACTGATGTGTATGTTGCATTTCTGAATGTGAAAATGGTCATCACCCATTTGCATGTGCAATTATCCATTCTGCATATACCATCTGCAGGTGAAGGTCTCACTGGCCACAGTGGTCATTTCACATGCAAATTAGATGTTGACTACACTTGCATGCTTTACACGCAATTACTCACTTAAAACTCCTAAAAATCAAGACCTAAAATTGCTATTTACAATAAAAGTGATGATCAAATTCACCAGTCTGAGGAAGTTCTAATAAAGATGTAACACTGTGAAATCTTGTGTCATGTGTTTAACATTTGTGCCATAGCTGCTGCTGGACAAGTGAATAATGCAAAACTTTGTAGCAAATCTGTGGATGGATAACGACATTTGAAGAAATGGTAGCTGATAAAGGGAAGGCTTTGATGCAAAGTTTGGCTTTGTAAAAGCAGTTGAGGCTACATCATGAAAATGCAAAATGACAACATAGGTTCAGTTTCAGGGGAGGGAGATTTAAGCTGTTGCTGAGCTGTAGAAGAGCTAATCTTGCTGTGTTCAATCCATTGCAGAAGATGTTGATGGGCTAGTTTCAAACATATGGCTGATAGGCCACTGACATTTCACTGTTCAAGCTGCCTATATGTCAAGTTCAAGTCTCACACATATATCAATGACATTGATGCTAAAATCCAGCAGTGGATGAGGTGAAAGAAAGGTTTTTATTCAGAAAAGAATGCCTCCATCAGGACCTGCACAAGCAGCAAGTGAGAAAATAACGGATTAACAGGGATGCCCTTGTACTTTGCTGAAGGAATGGGAGTTTTCCCAAGATGAACCCAGTGAAGAACTTAGCTTCTTTCATCAAAATCCAAGGCTAATTTGGAATTTGGAACTTGTTTGGTTCCATTAATTTGAAACACCCTCATAAAATTGTTATCCCCTTTGTGAGTATGAGAATTCCTGTCTTACAGATAAGTCTCTTGTAAAACATTTCATATTGAGCATTTGTATTTCAGTCAAATTATAATGTATATTTCAACATTGTCTTTTCCATAATAATAGTCACAGACTTTCCAGAACTTCATGACTCTTCTTTTTTTAGAGGACAATATGGTGTATGTTTTTGCCGACACCAAATTTACCCTTGTCAGAGTGTTTTAATTTTTTCTGTGGCAAAAAAAATTAAATTTTTTCTGTGGTCACAGATAGCCTCCGAGCTACCCAGCAAGCTTCACTAGCACAGACATAACCTAAGTAGACAGGTCCCCTGAAAATTGAATTATGTTCCTAAGTTATTGAGTAGTAGTGCTTTTATAGCAGTCTAAGGTCATGAGAGAGACAAGGTTTAGAAGGAAAAGCAGTACTTTCTATCAAAATAATTAATGCAATGCTGGAAAAAAATGATACATTTGGGGCTCAGAATGCCTTAAAATAAGCATCTTTGAATGATTGGTTGAAAAAAAAAAGAAGAAAAATAGAAAATATTCAAAATAATAACAATTCTTTAGAAGAAATACATTTAAAAAAAATAAAATGAAAATAGTTTATCTATTTATAGTCTGTCCTTGTATATTCTCCTCCTTTACACAGTACTCATTTTTATGATATATTGGAACCTGTGTTTAGTTTGTCAAGAAATATGACTACAAAATAGAGGCATGGAACTAGATCAATCCAGGTCACCAGGTCCAATCACTTTGTCAGGTAAACCTTTTCTTAAATGATCCTGCTTAAAACTGATTATGCTCCTTGCTTCCCCTTTTTTCCAATCACAAAAGAGTGATTTAGAAACACATTGCCCCAAATCTTAGAAACTTGCTCCTAAATTCTACCTCAAATTGATTGATTGGCCATCTTTGACCCATTTGTCTTGGGGCAGCATAGCTGAAAATGCTTTTAGCTTTCCCAAGTTTGTGGTTGACCTTCTTATGTCCAGAGCAATCATATATGGTAGGATTTTTCTCACCTAAATAATCCACATTTTTATATTTGTCATCTTGGAAGAAATAAATTGATTTCCCTGATTGTCTCACAGCCTATTGCTGTGTTGGCTGTACTTTAACATAACCTTTGTTAAACATGGAGACCAGTAATGGGTTTGCTACTGCTGCCTCTGTTGGTGTATTACCTTTCTGCCCTGAATTGCTGCATCTTTCAACTTCAATTGTCTTTTTTTTTTCCTGGCCACATAACATCAATGACTCATAGTCATCTTGTGGTTACTAATGCACTCAATTTGTTATACATTTGTCATGTGTTGTTTGTTCATTCTGTTCATTCTGAGTCTTTTCCCAGGAGGAGAAGCATGTCCAGAGATGTGTCAGGCTTTAGTAGAGCTTCCTTTTTTTTTCTTTTCACCCTTTACTCTGTGGTATGTGTCACTGTGTATTTTTCAATTGCTCTCCTAATTTTTCCAGTTGAATGAAAAGGTGAGGACGTTAGTGATTGTTGATAGCTCTTGAGCACCTAAATCCAAAGTCTCAGGCCAACCACACAGACTTTTGTCTTTCACATAGAAAAATCTTGTCCCTAGTGCAAAGTGTTGAAGAAGCACACTTATAGACCATGGTCTTACCCTGATATTCTGTGATGGCTATTTGGCAACAAAAGAACTTGTCACCAAAATCTTGAAAATTTAGCCAGAGATCTAGCATGAAATAAATACTATTACAGCCCACATGACAGCTACAAGCTGTTCACAGAAGCCTTTACTAGTACAGAAAATAATCTGCAGTATTTCACACCACCCATGAAGACTTCATACCTTGTACCCCAATACAGCTATACAGCCTTGATACAGTCAAGAGGAGAGGAATGCATAACCAACTACAGTTAAATAATTCTGAAACATTCTGAGACATTCTTCAGTCTCTTCAGTGAGAGCTGATGTAGTTGGTCATGCTTGGAGAGGTAGAGCATTGATTTTATCATGAGTGAGGGTTACAGAAAGAGGAGCCTGCTATCCACAGAGAAGGATGGCAGAGAGAAGAGCCAAATGCTCTGAGCACCTGGAAATCTAACTGAGAAGGAAAAAAAATCTTAGTTTCGTGGGTTTTTTAATCTTAACCTCTCTTTTCAAGAAACATAAAAAGGAAGTAAGATTTCCAGGTGTTTATCAACTCTGGGAACATGAACTTTCATATTGGTAATGAGAATATCTATGCATAGAATTCTTAATATATTTTTATCCAATGATTTTTAATTTGTTTCTTGGCAGAAAGAAGGAATTCACTCAGAACCTCAAAACAAGTTAAAATATGCAAAAGAGTGAAAAATACAATGATATGCAAACCTGAGATGAGACTATTTTAAAAATAATGAGTTGGGGGGGAAAAAGATCGCTTTAAAATGCCTTGATGGGTTTATTTTAAATATTGGGTGAATTATACAGCCTGTTTTCTTGTTTTGTTAATGAAGCATCAGGACCTAAAATATATTTAGTGTTTCATGAATATGCAATGAATTGCTAAATATTTGCAATGAGGTTTGGCAGCGTGAACTTTCCTGAAATCTTACCAACTTGAACACTTAAAAATACTTTGAATCAGCAAGAAGTCAAACACAGGAGCTGATCAGCTGCTCTCTTTCCTCAAGGAAATTTCTAGTGGCTTTTGGGTTTTGGTCAGAAAATGCAGACGAGCAGCCACTATGGATGAAATGTCTCTTGACCTCAAATAATGTCTTGACCAAATAACAGATGGAGGTGTTCAAAGATTCCCCATGTAGGCTGATAGGCTGACAGAACCGAACTGGAGTAATTATTTATACGCCACTGTTGCTTGTTTTGCAGCTGTCACCCAAAACAGGGCCTTTAGAGCACTCAGTGAGTTTGAAAACATTTTTCAGGTCTGTTAAATACCAATTTATTTATAAAAGACCAGTCATAAGTAGACCTAGACTAACTGCAAAACACTAAAATGGAAGCAGTTTTGCAAGACTGAAAATAGAAAAAAAATCAGCCTATTTTGTAATCTTGGAGCTCTTCCATTACTTGGAATTATGATCATAGAATCAAAGAATGACTTGAGTTGAAAGGGACCTTAAAATCACCTGGTTCCAACTCCATTGCCATGAGCAAGGAACCTTCTACTAGAACAAGTTTCTCAGAGCCCCATCCAGCCTAGTCTTGAACATTTCCAGGGATGGAATATCTACAGCTTTGCTGGGCAACTTACTCCCATGCCTCACCACTGTCAAAGTAAAGAAATTCTACTTAATATCTAATCTAAACCTACCCTCTTTCTGTTTAAAGTCATTACAACCTTGTCCTGTAAAGATTTATCTTGTAAAAAGACCTTCTCCAGCTTCTTCATAGGCTCCAGGTTGAACAGCTGCAACTCCACCAGTCTGTCTTCATAAGAAAGCCCTTGGATCTTCAGCTTTACATAAGTCAACCCAAAGGAGCTGCTTTTTGGCCCCATCACTGGTTCATCTCAATGCAGCACTGGGTCCCTCCCTCACTTGCTTTCAAGAATAGTCAGAAAATTATCTGGCCTCACCCTCTCTTGTTAGTAAAACTGTAATCAAATACTTTCAAGAATAGGTATTTTTAAATCACGGCAGCTATATTTCAATACTGCTGCCAGTAGCAGAGTTTTAAATAAGGCTCTGAGTCATATCAGGGCTCTATGTGGCTGCTCTCCTGGAAAGAAGCAGGCATAGCTGCATTAGGTGCTCTTCTGCTGCTGAAATGTGCAGGCTGCCTCCTTATTCCACACTCCTGACAGTAGGAGTTTGTGACGAAATCATGGGCTGCAAATTGCAAGAGCTAAAAGGCAGAAATTCTTCCCACTTAGTTATGCTGTTGGAAGGGTGGCACGACTGTTTAAGGAGAGCTGCAGTAGGGAGCAATAATCCTGTCATCCGTCCCAATGATATTCCCCACCAAATTCCTCTGGGTAGTGCAGCAGGCTTGGAGATGTGATGCTACGTAGGACAATGAGATTGTTTAGATGACTGGGTTACAAGTAGAAAGCTGCCAAAATAAGCTGCTCAAATGGCTTCAGACTGTGCACTACCAACCCAAGACCAGTGTCCACTGTTAGAGATGTAGCATATACGCCTTCTTTTTCTCATGCTGATGTCAAGTGCTTCATCTGACTTGAGAGATCTCTGTGTAGCTGTGGCTAGCACAGGTCTTTCCCGTGAGAACATTTTGCTACATTTCATAAACAAAGATAAAGTTTGGATGTTTTGCAAACAACGTCTCTGGATTAGGTCAGTTCGGGCTTGGCCAATTGGGCCTAGGGGGAGGTTTCTGGCTGACCAATCTGGGTGACCTCTGAAGACTCTATATATATGGAAATCAAAATAATAAAGACACCTTCTCTCTTTCCTTGTCTGAGAACCTGGGTCATTTCTCAGCTAGCAGCTCAACAGCGACATCTAGCAATGTGGGGTTTTAGGATTCCACGTGCTCCTTTGTCCCTCTGCTTTGTATACCATTGGTTCATTTTGAAATATGCTCTGCTGTACCCAAAGTCTATTGGTGGGTTCCCTATGCCTGTCTTCCCTTCAGACTCCCCAGGACTGGCTCTAGGGGAGACAGTCCCTCCCCTTCCTTTCCCTTTATAAGTCGATGTCTGGATCAGCTCAATGTCTTCCATCTCTGGGCTGCTAGCATCTGCTCCCTGACCTGTCTCCCTTCCCCCTTCTCCTTCCCTGCACCCCTTTTCCCCATACCCCAAATAAACCTCTCTAGCAGAACAGAGAAGGAGTCCAGTTTTTTCCTTCGCCTTACTTAATTTCCTGCTTGAATTGACGTGGTTTGGAGACTCACGCCATGCTACAGAACCTTGGGGTCCACCTGCCCCAGATCCGGTGGGATTACACAAACCAGGGACCCCGGTCCAGGGGGAGCCAGCTCGTGCAGCCCTCCCAGCCCATGATACATCACCTCTGGGTTTTTCCTCTAGTGGTCAAGCGAAAAAGAAAAAATTGCATGACTTTCTGCAAATTTCTAATTTATTTTTTCTTTTCAGATTCTAGCGTTCTCTGGGTTGGCAAGCATGAAGATATTAGGAGGAAACAAAAAAGATGGAGGCAGCACGTCTAGGCCCAAATCTGTTAAAACATACACTTGTCACTTCCATCATTCAAAATTTCAAAGGGCATACAACTTAAGAAAATCCAGCCTGAAGTCACAGTTACCTGCTCTGTCACAAACCTAACTAATGTCATCAAGCACTTTTTAAAAGTACAGAGATGAATCCCCAGCAAGTCCAAGGCATTAACACAAAACCTGCTGAGTGTCTCTGTTCCTACCTGAACCTGATCTTTGGTAGCCCACTGAGGTTTGTACCCCTAAATTAGAGCAGTTCCTATAGCAAATAGCAAACATATGGTGAAAAAATTCTGCATACAGTGACTGGTAATTAATTACAACTTTGTTTATTCTTAAGATTGCCGTGATAACTCTAGAACTGTCTGTTGGGTATTTAGGGTGCCTATGTACAAGCAGGGTACCTACTTACAAGCAGCTGCATGATCTATAATCAAAGAATATTCACTGATGGATAGCAAAATACTCAAATCAAGCTGACTGGAAAACAGTAAGAAAATTGTGAGGATTGGTATTGTAAGCTGAGGCTGCAGCGTTTCACAGACTGTATTATATTTTATCAGACAAGCATAATTTTTAACAGCAAAAAACCATATCATCAATCCCCTTAGAAGATGATACATGAAAGATAGCTGTTTTCTCTTGCATTCAAAGAGAATTTCAGGTTGTTCCTGTTTGAGTTACTAAAAGTTAAGTTTCTTGACAAATAGGAAATCCTGACAGAAGCCAATATTAAAGGCATTCAAGTGAAACCTTTAATGCTTTCTTTTTCTGAATAGCCAGGGCAAATGGTTCTCTTTGCATTTTCTGAGACCCTTTTAATTGTATTTAGAGCCAGCTCAGGTCTCCTGAATTCAGAAGATCCAGTGGAGGAGAAAATACCAAACACTTGTAGAATGAATGAATTATCAGCATGTACCCTGATCCCTTAAAAAGTTCAGGGGCATTGATTCCTGTTTTAAATCACAGTAAGCTGTGATTGTTCAGTGTAATTGGCCCCAGGTGTCTGAAGCACAAGACTGCCCTTTAGTATGGAGTATTTCCATCTTGTTAGCCCCAGAGCGATGTTAGAAAGCTGTGTAATTCTTTAACAGCTTGATTCTATGTACAATGGGACAAAGAGAATGCTAAATCTCAGAAATTTATACAGATTCAGGAATTGTGGTAGTGGCTTTGGAAAAGAGTACATTTCAGATTGGTAATATTTGCCAGAAATATCTATTTTCAATCTTCTTTTCTTTAGATCAGTCTATCAGCATAAATTGCTGTGTCACAAGATTCATCCATTTTGTGAAGTCATCACCTAGAGGAATCTAGGAAAGATTGTGTCTGTTGTCCCCAAAACTGTGAGCAAGAATGAAGTATTAGACCTCTTTTTTTAATAGCATGATACAAAATGTTTTTCAAATTCAGAAATACCTTATGTAACTTTAAAATACATGCATTAATCCATAAGCACTATAAATATTTCAACTAGAATTCCATGTACAAAAAATACACCATAATTTCCTCTGGTTAAGTAAGTTTTATTTGCAGCTCTGAAGGCCAGTGGTTGATGGACAGAATGTCAAAGGATTTACTTGAAAAATAACATTTGAATTTGAATATATGCAGATTTCCCAGAATAATAGGAATAAAACAAGTCAGTTTACCACAGGAATACTCCCTTCTTGTTTTCAGTTATGTCAGAAATCTTTCTATGATACAGAAGATCATTAATCAGAAAAAACCCAATAACCTCCAAGAGCATAGCCACTCCCCCTTGAACAGCTGAGTTCAGATGTGATCACCAGTAAAATGGATGGTCTTCCTCTAGAAAGAACAATGTACTAAAATAATCAGTAGAACATCAGGGTGGTATGATGATGGCATGCTTGTAAGATGTTGTTTGTGCCAATCACACCTGAGATTTAATTGCTTCGATTTAGAGATAGGAGGAATCTCGCTGTCACTAAGGATGAAAAACATAGTAATCACTAGCTGACAGCAGATCCACATCAGATGTCTGCTGTCATAGTGCTGCAGCACTCATTGAGGCACGTATTCAGTTGGAAAACCTTCCATTTGTTGTTCTATTTCACTGTTTCTGATTATGCTCTCCCTTAAAACACACTTTGGGGTAAAGCAGGTATTAAAAGCAGCACAGATAGACTGTGCTCTCCTTGGGCTGATCAGACTTTGTCTTTAGTGCTGCTAACAGGGTCATGGGAGTCCAGTCTCTGAGACAGCCTGGTTTGTGATCAGCTGCTCCTCTGTGCCACACTGGCAAAGCTCCCAGCTACGGATGGGATGCAATGCCTAGGACTGGAGATATGGGACAGGAATTTTGGGAACTGCCTCTACACCAAAGTCAGATGTGGCTTCAGACCCTTTGAACAGCATGATGAACTGCCGCAGGTTTTTTCCAGGTTCCTGGTGTATCCAGTCACCTTCCATCAACTTTCCCCTTGTCCTTTGACAATAGAGTCCATATGTTTTCACTGTAATGTAAAGTAGCACTTCCACAGGACACCATCTACACAAAAAAAAATATTCCTCCTTGTGGTGTGGTATTTTATAGTAGTCAATTATATTGTAGCATTCAGGGACCACTAGGAAAGACGTACGTCCCTCTTATGTCTAATTCAATGCTTTGATTTCCTAAAAGTGACAGAGCGTTGCTTCACACAGGGAAATTAAAAGAGCTATGACCTGCAAGGGGAAAAAAAAAAAAAGGTAGATAAAAGAAATTATGGGGAAACAAAAAAAACAAGTTAAAAACTAAAAGAAAATGGTACATTAGGTTTTCCACACAGTTTAAGCAGAGAAAATATAAATAAAAAATTGTTTTTCTTCATTAGAAGCATCTTATAAGAATGGCATGTATCAAACAAAGTAAGAAAAATTCATGCAAACATGGCTAAAAAAAATGCCAGGCTGAGTGAATCAGGGAGGAACAATAATCCAGAAAAATGGGCAAATATTGCACTTTGGTCTGAAGATGATATAGGGCATTCTGTCAAGCAAAAAGAATGCATCTTAAAAATGTGCAGATTAATCAGACTTCTGTGCAAGCAGGAATAATTATCTGACCCAAGCAGGACAGGCCTTTGCAAAATACTTGTAACTATTTAACATTATCGATCAACAAAAGCAGAACAATAAAAATGCCTGCTTCCCAGCAGGTGGCACTGAAGCTAATGAGTTCTAATTCACCTCAGCATCTTTCTGCAATCTTCATAAAAATTGGTGTATTTTCATACTGGAAGGCTTCCTCATTCTCATTCTAGAATGTCCCTGTTGGAGAGCTCAAGCAGTCAGAGAACAAAATAGGGTCCAACAGAAAAATTTCAAGCATCACAAAATGCTGCCATTAAAAACTGCCTGACTAAAAATAAAGAGCTTTTTTCTCTCATAAATGCTGGGGAAGAAAATTGTACAATACTATAGAAACTTAGCTGTATCATCTTTGCTTCAGAAGTCATAGATCATGTTTTCCTGCCTAAACCTCTAGTTAGTCCATTCAATCTACTTTTCTTGAAAAGCTTTGCAATTCAGACTAATCTTCACCCTTTATATTTTAAAAATTATAGTCAAAATATTAACATGACAGCTGACAAAGCCCCTTGAATGTGGTTAGTGTGAGATATATGATGCAGCCCTGTGGAAGCACAGTGTGAAATGGATGCTGTGCAGGCTTTCCAGCCATCCTGATTTGTATGCAGCAATTCTGTCCTCATTCTGAGGCTCCCAGAATTATGCCAGGGATTATGATTGTTCTGAGACTCCTGATCCCTAGGAGAGGCATGCAGAAAAATATCTAAAAGTGCTATAGTGAGGCAAAGTTGTAAAGGAACAGCTGGAGGGACCAGACATTGACAACAAAACAAGGAAAAGACAATCCCATAGGCCTTAGAGAGATAATTGAATGACACCCTCTGTCCCTAACATTCCTGACATTGTACTGTTCTTCCCTGTCTATCATTATGTCACTGGAAATAATAACCCTGTCTTTAATAATATGGAAAAGATATGTACTTGACTATTTTAAAGTTTTATAAATCACTCTACCTTCATCATTTGTCTGCTGCATCCTTGAAAATCTACCAAAGAGTGAAAAATCCTGTTAGCTGACAAGATCTGTTGTAAAGAAATCTTGTTTTTTTCCTTTGTGGTTGTTTAAATTTTAAAGTATTTGTTTTAAAACATTATCTGTATGGCTGTCCCATTATATGAAAATGTTTGAATTTTAAAAGCAATTTACAAAGTACTCTTTCATGCTCTATGCATTAGTTCATTAATAATGGATTTCCATGTGATGCTTCCTTATTGTTTTTTTTAATGGAAGAAATGTAGTCAGTTGCTCTTCTAATTGTGACTTGATTATGTTCTAATTTTACAGCAGACTTTCCTAAGATGAATTTAAACACAATTAGCTCTCTTCAGTGTCAGTTCCCCTGAAAATGTATATCTAACTGGTACAGCAAGACTGCTGCTTGTGCATTCACACAAGAAGCTGAAAGCAGTCCAGCGGAGAAACTGCTGAATTTGGGAGGCTATGTTTATTGGGAGTGAATGCTGTAGTGTAGCCAAGCATACCTGCAAAGAATAATATTTCAATAACAAAATAGGTCAGGGAAAACAGACATTTTCAAGGTACTTTGATAGAGAAACAAAAGTCTCAGAAGTGTACAGAATTAGTTTAATTAACAGAGGAGTCAGAAATTCAGATCTTTGCAAAAATTAGCTGAGGTCAACTTCAAAGAGAGTACAGCTGCACAGATATACATATATTCTGATCAAAATTGTTACTAAAAGCATTAAAATTGTAAATCAGAGTCTCTCAAAAGCCAGGAAGTGACAGAAACAAGGTTTCCTGTGGAAACCTGTGTAAATATTATTCAAAGTGTTTTCCTGAAGGAACCTGGCTCATGAGCCTCCTCTCCACAGGATCAAGGAGGCATTCAGATATACAGCAGTGCAATCTAATGCTTAAAAGGAAAGATTAGGCCATCACTGCAGAGAGTTGTTCTCTTCTGTATGGGTCACCATGCAGGAAGGGACAGAAACATGCAGCTGGCAGCTTGGCAGCAGTTTGTTATATGGCAAAGGAATATCTAGCAGTATGATCAAAGAACTGCTCAGCTTCTGAAGGAGAGTGGTTTTGAGCTATTCTCAACTCTCCTTCTCTTAAGCTTATCTTTATTCTCCTCTCCTGCTTCTTCTGTCTCTTCCTTTCGTCCTCCTTGTCTAATCTCCTCCTCTCACTTTTTATTAATCTATTCTATACCTTCCTATCTTCCCTGTGTCCAGTCAGTTAAACCTCTTTTCCAGAGTTTTTCCTCATTAGACAGAGCTGATTGTAAACAAGGGAACTCAGTTGCAGACTCTGGAGCTACAACATCCCTGAAGAGGCAGGAGCAACAGACACAGGAATATTCTTGTAAACAGGAATATCCTCCTAAATATCTGAGTCCCCAGGATAAAACATGCCTGGAGATTTGGGGATGCAGAGACAGGGCTATAACTCAGGAGGCAACTAAGAAGCAGAAAAAACAGCATCTTCATAGAAAAAAATTAGTTCTATCAAGTCATACATAATCAAATTAATAATACTTCAAAAGCTTTATAGTTGATTCAAATTTGGAGAAGTTTTCATACAATCAGGAAAAAAAATTCATATTCCTTTTGCCTCAGAAATCAACCTGACAAATACCAAGTTCTTGCTCCATAGAGCAGAGACCTAATGAGATACCTTTAAGAAGACTTTTCAAAATGTGTAAAATAATATTAGTCTTGTCCTCAGAAATTTCTTGATTATTTCAGCTTAAATTCCCCCAAATAAAGAATCAGCCAGCCCAGATATAAAATGAGCACAAACATTTAAAGTTTGATGGTATTTTCAGCAACCAGGAGGAGTCATAGGCTAGAAATTACTGGGAAACTTTTATCATTAGCAGATGTATTACCTTGTCAATACTGTTAAAGAGGGAAATGATCCATTACTAAAACATGCAAAAATTACAAAAACTCTATCTGTAATAGCTGCCTATCCTGCAGGTCCTGCAGGAAATTGCCTAATCTGCACCTGTACAAGTAGCAAATAGCATTTTTTGTTAGCTAAGCTGTTTTTAAACCTTGATCAATAAAGACCTTTCTGCCATTGACAGTAAATTGTCTATTACTCTGATGATTCTCAAGCTCTAGCACAAAAAAACAGTTGTAATAGGGTTTTCTATAGCCCAAATTACAAAAAATTACAAACAATAAAATATCAATGTATCTTTATATTGTGTACAACATTTGCCAACAGTACTTCATTCTTTGATAAGTGTCAAAAGAATGATAAATTCTTTTTCTGCAGATTTTTCTTCATAACAATAAAGCTATTAATGTTACTCAACACAAGAAAAATATGCTTTGTTTCAACCAAACTGCTGGAAGAGCCCAGCAGAGGTTGGTAACACATACATTATGGGTTTGATTGGCTGTGGTGTCATAGCCCTGATCAATAAACTAATTGAGCTGTGTCAAATTGGTCTGCTGGGCTTTTACTCCTATTAGAAGCAATTCATACTCAGTGTTGGAATAAACACATAGAGGAGCCAGGCACAGTGATGTCTCTGTGAACAGCCTAGATGTACTGGACATCTTCTGTCTCATTTTCCCTCATAGCTCATTCTGGTAGAATAAATTCAGTTTCCACAACCCAGAAGTTTCTTAAATTTTTATGTGATTGTAGTGAAACTCTCTTTTTAACCCTGCAACAGCTTTAAACATGCTGTCCTGCTCTACTAGGGCTCATCACCTACTTTTCTGATCTGAATCCTTCATTGCCTTGCTGAGGCAGTGCCACATTTCTCACTTTCATTTCTTAGGCCTTGCAGAATCTCAGTCCTGTGTTGTTTTTACTGTATGTTATTTTTGCTATACTATGCATGGGAAATCCAAATGTGAGGATCAATAATCTTTGCATTTTGATTAAAAGGTCAGGGGGAGATTATCAGGCACATGACTCTTATTTATTTACTTATTTATATATTTTCCCGGTGACTTTCAATTGCATTGAGATATCTCTGAACTGCATTTCAAAGATTTTACAGGAGTCTCTGCTCCAGGACTACTGGGACCTTTCCTTTCAGTTTCACTATTGACTCAATAGTGTTTCTAGAGTTTTATTTCAAAACAAATTCCAGCAGGCATGTGCAGATTGTCTGCTTCCAGAAGCATTAAAAGAAAATGCAGCAATGTGAGGGAATGAATTTCTGTATACAGTGTCGTACCTTCAGTTAGTTCAGCATCTGTCTAGGTCCTTTTTTATCCCACATACAGATCTTTCTCATGTTGCCACTTATAACCACACAGGTAAGTTTTTCTGGAGATTTGCAGTCCTGCACAGAGTAGGGAGGAGTTCCCTTAAGAACCATGTTTGCCGCAAGGGTCAGGATGTGGATTTGTACTTCCCTTTCCTCTGGTCTCCTGCTATTTTGCATTAGATGTGCAAAGAGATATTTTCATTCCAAAGGACCTTGTGCAGTAGCGCAACAAAGAGGCATGGGCAGATCCTTCTTAAGTAATGAAAACAACATCAAGATGAAGATAAACTTTAGGAAATGTTCCATTAGCATTTACTCTATTAACAGGAAAAGGTTTTGTTCTTATGATCAACTAAGGCTTTAAAATATGTTAATTTTAATAACAACACTGAACTTTTTGTATTGTCATAATGAAAAGAGCTGTATGTTCTACAGCTGCAAGTTGTGAAAACCTTTGAGTATAATATCATTACAACTTTAGTTATTAGAGATACAGGTATTAAGGAAAGAAAAGTTATTTGTGTTTGTAAAGTTTCCTAGGATTTGGTGGTTGAAAAAATATGAAATGTCGTGATTTTCCTGGTAGCAAGACGAGTTCATCATATTGGTTTCTTTGAGGTTTGGGTTTTGGGAGTGCTTTTGGGAAGGGAGAATACCTTTTGCACCTTGCACACTTAAGATATGAACTTAGTAGTAGTTCCTTTTTAGGTCACAAGTAGGAGGTAAAATTACTTTTGTGACTACTTTTTTTAATCTCTCAAGCTCACTTTTCTGGAGAGATAGATGTAACATTTAGCAAACTCACCCTGACAGTTTTACTGTTCTGCCCACATTTAGTGATTCCTCCACTAAAGAGTTAACTGGAGCTTTTGCCAGTCAGTGCTACTACCTTTCCTATGACCAAATAACAACCTTTAATCTGCCTTGAGAAGTGATTTAAATCTGCGCTAACTGAAACACCTACTACCTAGAAAGGTTGTGACAGGAAGACCCCTGAGTTATGCTCTGGCAGAAGCACATTTACCATGAACAGAGGACATGGAGAAAATCAATCAGCTGTCATTACTTCTCTAGAAACTGCCTATAATTCTTGCAAAGAGCAGATAAGTTGTCTTGCAATTGACACAATTGATGGGAAAGGGTTCATAGGACATTTAACACAAAAAACCTTAGATTTGACCATCCAGGCATATAAGCAGTAGCAAAGAGAATATAGAAACAATTTCCTGAGGTAACGGTTAAAGCTGCAGCAAACTAATCCCTGTGGGTGCCACTCACCCAGTTTACTCTGCATAGGAGATAGTCTTGTGGACTGGCTGGCTGCAGTACACTTATTGGTATGTCAGCATCTTGGGAAGTACTTGCCAGCACTTAGACTTTTCTCTTTGAGCACCAGGCAGCAGCTGATTAAAATGACCGAAGACCAGCATCCTAAAGTCAAAGTAGCATGTAATTGCCAAATAGGACATAAGATTTAGGAGTGCATTAGCACAACAAAGAGACCCAATGCATCTTTTTCGCTATGAGCTCAGAGGGCCTATCTATTGCTCTATTATGGTCCAGCCTGTTTTTTCCCTTGGACTGGGAGAGAAAGGGTGCTTGATGGAGATAGCAGCCAGGTAGGATCCAGTTGCGAATGTTTTGCTACCTACTAAACACTCAAATCAACTGATAACTAATACATCAAATAATTTTTAAGTAGTAAAATGTATATAGAATAATTATTGCAAGAATTAAATAAAATTAGGAGGCAAAAAATAGACTGTTATCTATTTTGTATATGAAAAAATCATGGGTTTTTTTTTCAAAGAACTTTGTGTTACAACATTAATCTATGTGGCAATTTCTCCCTTAAGTTTAGTGTTAGGACCAGTCTCCACTCTCCAGCTCAATAAATCTGTAATGAAAACCAGTGTAATACCCAACATATTAGTAAGTCCATACTTCTTTCCCTTTTACATGCGTTCATTCTTTATTAATGCAACAAAACTTTTCCCCTACAAATTGGTAGAAGACCAATAATGAATAAATCATTCAAATAAGCCTTTCAGCAGAGCTGTATGTTAATGATAATCATCAATATCTGACATTCCCTGAGGAAGAAATTCAGTCTTTAAAGTTATTTGCTCTGGGAAACGTTTGGGCAACAGGCATTCTTATTGCTTCAAAATGACAGCAGGGAGTCTGAAGCATACTGTTAACACCCTCTTGAGTAGAAGTGACTACAGTTTCAACCTATTGAAATTCCTGCTGTGTTGCTTTGTATTTAATCACAGTCTTTATTGGCATTTATTCATTGTAACTGTACTTTATTCATTTATTCACTTAAATGTTTATACAAAATTGAATATCTAAAACTGTGGCAACATCTTTTACGAGCAACAAATGAAAATTAATCCTGCTTGCGTTGCATGTGCACGTCTATTCAACAGATGCCCTGTTATTGTTTGATAGATGTCTGTGCCAGAAAAAGAGCTACAAGCATATTCTGTTTAGTTTAGAAATAATTGGTTCTTAAAAGATTTTCAGTTTTCTATTCATCAGATACACGAACGTATGTTTATGCATACACTCATTTTATAGTAAGAGCATCATTTGTACTTTCTACAGTAAGAATTCTGATTATTTGCCACAGTCAGAATTCTGATTAAAAAGAATCATGACATATCAGAGCCTTCATTGCTAAAAGTCAGTCTATTTGCATTTTCACCACTCACAGATACAGACTGGGGCCAGTACAGGCTGACTGAGAGTATGGCCAGTGTTTCTTATAATTACTTGAAAAAAAAAAGTTCTTAACATTAAATTACTTTTGTTTTCCTTGTAATTTTTTTTCTATTTTCTGGTGTAAAATAAAATCAGAAAGATTTCCAATCTTTGACCAAATACCACCATGCAATTAAACCATAGCACTAAGTGCCATCCAGTTGTTTCTTGAATACCTGCAGGGACAGTAACTCCTTCTCCTCCCTGGGCTGCCCATTCCAATGTTTAATCACCCTTTCAGGGAAAAAATTCTTCCTGACGTCCAACTTGAACCTCCCCTAGTGCAGCTTGAGGCTATTTCCTCTTGCCCTATTGCTGGTTGCTTTTGAGAAGAGGTCGACCCCCATAAGCAGTCAGAATTATATTTGTTCTCAAATGAGGGAGATTTAATTCACTACTAACAAGACTAAATATTCTCAAAAGGCATGTCTCGTACCAACAGCAAAATGCCTTTTGCTCTGCAAGGCAATGTCTTAAACTGGGCTTTGTAGAGAGAGAACATATTATATCTTCAATAATGAGACCCATGAAAAATTTCTCTGGATGTAACTCCAGAGCCTTTTCTCTAACTTCTGTCATCCGGAAGGATGTGTCTGGGAATCGTTTCTAGCAGAATTATTTCCTCTTTGTACCTGCAGCACTCTGGGGCCTCATCAGAACAGAGCTGCTACAGGTACAGTGTTTATCTCACATTTTAAATGCTGACCCTAAAAGAGAATTTCTGGGGGGAAAAAATAAATTCAGGAATCAAGAGCAGGAGTTTTGTTCAAACAGCTGCTTCTTCAGGCATTTAATTTTGAAATTGCCTCATGGTAATCACATATAGACCTTCCTTTTTGTCAACAAAACCCCTATGGCACTTAATTACTTGATTCTTGGCCACAGTAAACAGTTCCGTGTCTCTTTTGTGCCTAAAACACTGTGTGACACACAAGTACCTTTACTCTTCTTAGCCGTGGCATTCTGCTCTAGAGCATATACTATAATCACATGACAAACCCTCAGGAGAAGGCACCCTTGACCACTCAAAAGTCAACATATTCACTCTGCACTGACCTTGCGCCAGGAAAAGTACATGTAAATTAGTAGACCACAGATTTGAGCGTTGACTTGGAGTAAATATTTGAAGTATTTACTGAAATAAGAATTACACAATCGCCAGAGATTAATATTAGCATTTCACATCCTATCCTATAGCTTGATAGCAAGGATGGAATGGCAAATGGGGGTTGAAGCTTCTGCCTGCTCTGTGGGTTTAGCCCTTTACAAAAAGTTCAATATGTAAACCTGGGAAAGAAACCTGCACAAAGGTGTGTCTATCCAGATTGGAGTTAGGCACCTCTGTATCGCAAAGAGGGCTTGAAGCCAAGTTCTACACTTCAACAACTCCTCCTAATTACCTTAGAAGTTCTGTACACTGAGTTTTGTGAATCCTGTTTTGAACTATCTTTCTGGCATTAAAGTATTTCTCCAATCATTGTCTGGAAATTGTACTTACCTAACTTGTGGCTGGGGATGATGATAAGTAGCACTAAAGAGGCACTTTGGCTCACTGCTGCATTGAACCAAAATTCCCTGTGTGAGTCCAGGCCTAAGAGATTATCCTTAAATGGGAGAAAAAACCTCTTTAAAACAGTATTTCATGCAGTAATTTCAGACTGATGGAACCATTTCTGAGAATTATAAACTTCTCAAAGTAATTGTGATAAGGAATTAAATGGCAACTAGAAGCAAGCTATGGACTCACATTTTAAGGCCACTAGGAACCACTAAGGTTATTCAGTCTGACTGCTGCCTAGCACAGGACAAATAATTTTATCCAATAGTTCCTGCAACAAACAAAAAGACTCTTTCCTACTGTGTAAGTTAGTGTTACTTTCAGCTGGGCAAGTAGCCCTTAAGAAAAACATACAGTTTTGATTTAAACACTTCCTGCTTGAATAAGTCCTTTTCCACTTAAAAATAAATAAATTAATTAATTAACCCACAAGTGTTCACATTGCTACTAACTGGAAAGTAAAGAAAAAAGGACACTAGTTTTCTGAATTTAAAAAAAGTGTGAATTGTGCAGAGACCACATTAGTTCAGTGTCAGACGAAGATGTATTTCTTTATTTCCTTTATTCTTCTATACGTCTCTGAGATTTTGTAGTAGTTTAATTCTGGTGGTTAAAAGGATTTTCCTAGTGATTCACAACAACATAACTTTGGGCATATTCCAAAACCATGGCAACTAATAGATATCTTTCTCTACCTTAGTCATGCTTTGGAGCAAACTCAATATCTAAAATATGCTCTAAAATACTGACCCATACAATCTACTGTAAGGTGAACCCTTTATGACTAATATTACATTTACCAATAACTAAGTAGTAAAGGTAAGTGACATCCTGAAATTCAAATTCCATCCTACAAAAAATAAAGGAAAAAGGCTTAACCTTATGGTACATAACTTTGCCAAAAGAAGTTTTATTCTGCTGACACTTATCCTAAAATAAATAAGGGAAGAAAATGCTAAAATAACCAGTGATCATAAAATGGATCAAAATCATAATACAAATATATATATACACAATACATACAGTAGTTGAATACAAAGTAATAATGGTGTGAATTTTATCTTAGCACTTCAGTGTCTCCCAGAGGATCCAGCACATAGGTCTCTGTCACAAAGAGACGGTCCAGAGACTGTTTCAGATGAAAATTTGTTCTATCACGCTAATGTGATGAGAGGTTACATGTCCAAAGGAACAAAAATAACTGTCAGAGAAAATTGCCAAGGTCATTTGACTCCCTCCTGGAATTATTTTCAATAAGCTGAGAATGAATGGAGTATCAAAAACTTGGAGAAGACTTAAGAAAATCTAATTACATTCAAGAAACTGTTGACTCCACTGTTGCCAAAGCTTAAGGATCAATTCCCAACTACCATTGTACCCCTGTGCAACCTCCCTCATCAATATTCTATGGTAGGATAGAAGGAAACTTTCTACTCAGTGGCTCCTCTGTCACTCTTGCTTCAGTCCATCATGAATAATCTAATATAGAAGGAAAAATAACTGATACTAGGCACAGAGCCACTTACCTTTGATTACACTATCCATGGAGTCGTTTGGGGCTTGAACTACAAATATTTGAGTATCAAAATAATCTCTAGTCTCCCTGATCAGCAAAACTGGCACCCTCTCTCATCACCATCCTTGGCTTTTGATATCTCATAATTACCAATGGTAGCTCAAAAGCTGTCATGGTGTATATTTCTGGTAATTTCAAACCAAGCAAAAAGTCCTTTGTATGGCTGCATCTTGAGTAGAGGGATATCCAATCAGCTAGTAGAAAATGCAAAGGAGAGAATGTCAAACTTTAGACAAGCTTGAAAAATATAAACCTAATGGTATTTTGTATGAAAAATGCCTCCTGGTTTGGCTGTCAAGCAGAGTAAAGCAGAGCTTATTGGTTTCAATGTGAAGTAATGCAGTTCTGAGTAAGGTGAACCTTCACTTAGTACATCATTGCTCTGTGGTAAGATGATGATCTTCTGTCCTAGTAAAGGGATTGGATTGGTAACAGAAAACAGTGCAATGAGCCGAAGATCCAGAGAAGAGCTCACAAAGACCAGATAATGTTCAACGAATGTGGATAACAGCCTTCTTTCTTTGAAAAAAACACCAGTTTGCATTTCTGAAACAGTCCAGAAAGCATTCTGTAACTATCAGCAGCCAGGAACCTAAGCTATTTTCATTAAGGCTTCATTTGTGATATGAATGTTTTTATTAAAATATGTAAATGGGGAGAAGATATTGTTATTTTCTTTCCTCAAAAAACCCCAAGAAGTTGCAAAGCTGTGTCTCCAGTCCCTCCTATGAACAGATTTAAGAGATGCCTGCTGAATCGTTGTCTCAGACTTCCAATTCTCTGCTTAGATTGGCAACCTCTTCATAAGGACTCACAATACATATATTTCTCAATAATCACTGCCTCCTTTAAATCATGTTTTATTACTGTCATGTATGCCAAAAGATAACTTTCCAGGTACTTTACTACCTTGTATCCCAAAAAATTACTTAACAGAAGATAACCTTCTGCTCCTCAGATGGAAGTGTAAAATGTACTTTTTAATGTTCCTCTGTGCCTTCTGCAATATCTGTTCATTACACAAGAGCAGCAAATGTTACATTTATTGTATATTGTTACAGTATAACATGGTTTACACTCAGTGCCATCAGCTGGAAAGTGTTTGATCCCACCTCAGAGGTTTGCTAGGGATTGTGCAATCCTCAGGGATTTTACAGGCACACAAGATTTGAAATACAGAGACATTTTACAAAGTGCTTTGTGGTGCCTGCTGAGTGGTTTCCTGCAGGTTGCATCAATTCACCACACTAATCAAATGGTGGCAGTAAACAAGAGTCATTTAATTACTATTAAAGACCGCTCTCTTCCTCTGGATATGAGTAACTGCCAGTGACTTTAAAAAGAGATACTAGTCTGAACCTAGGATCTAGTTCTCTGTAGTTTGTTTTTACTCTATTGCTTAGTGGTTTTGCTGGTAGCCCAAGGACCTAGATCATGTTTTCAGGTGTCTGTTTAGGGCTCCAGCTAAACTACTTTATCAAAATTCTCTATCAGCATCCTCACAGCCTTATCCTCCAAATGCAGATGTTTTCACATGCAGGAATACCATCAGCATACTGGACATCAACATCAAAAAAGAAAATTCTACATTTCATATGCAACCTGGACAAGACTACACCTGGGAAGGTTGCTGCTGCAGATCACCAAATCAAGGTCTGCACATAGGTAACACAGCAGAGCACTGTACACGTTCCACAGTTTTCCTCTTCTGAAATTTTGCAGCGCTGGTGGAGGTCAATATAAACCACTAAACACTGTGGGTAACATGCAAATGTGGAGCCAGAGTCTGCCCATGCTTTGCCAAACAGGGAATCACACAGACATACCAGCATGGCTTACGCTTCTCCCTGCAAGTGGCCTAGCAAGGATCCTCCTTCTCTTGGTCTCATGGTCCAACCTGCATTTATCTAATAATTTATAGAAAAGCTTGGACCAACATTAGCCAATCAGCCAAATCATGCCTTAGAGTCAGGAATTTAGACTAAAATAAAAAAAAAAAAAAGAAAGCCAGTCTGGTTGGTGAGATTTAAATTCCACCTTGCAACTACCGCAGTGGGAGTTTCATTTTGGAAATTCATAGGAAATTATTCAACATTAGAAATTAAAATGCTGGAGAGCTCATTATACTTTTAAGATTACCAGCTGTATTGGATTTCATGACTGGTACAACCCAAAGGGCTTTAAAACTGTCTCTTTACCATGATTAGTTTGTCAGGCTCAAAACCACACATTTTGCTCCTCACCATTTGGCTCCTCACATAGCCTAGTTATAACCTGGTCTCTAAAGACTAGATTCACCTCATCTAATTTCAGATTCTCAAATGTGATAACTAGTGTGTCCCTGAAATCAAGTAAATGCAGTATCACCATGGCTAGTGACACATTACAGGTTTTTAATAACTGCAAAAACTCAGGATGAGGTTTGTCTGACTCTTCCTCTCTGCTCTAGCCTTTACCAGTGAAAAGGTTTGTTCCAGTTTACACAGCTGAAACTGCAGTTGCCTAATGACCAGGTGGACATCACCTAATTTATTTTAGCTTTTCTTAGCTTTGCATAATTTTGTGCTACAGCAGCTGGTGCGGTTGTAATGTTGATATATGTCCTGTAAATAATAGATATTGGTTACAGGTAGCTATTCTGGTAGTTAGAGTAGAATAAAACATCTCTGGTTCCAGAATAACAGTGTGGTGTAGTGCCATACAAGTGCAGGAGTGGCTGCAGAAGCGTGGCCCAAGCACACAGGCTTCAGGGCTCTGCACAGCTTGCCTGTTATCCACATCTGGGCACTAAAGGAATGAAGCTCCTGAAGTTCAGCGAAACTGATTTCAGGAGTCACCAAGAGAACAAGTGTCTGACATTTACAATATACACCACATAGAATAAATGTAGAAGTAATTTGAAATTGCAAGCCAAACAAGAAACATCTAAGTGTAGGATTTCTTGGAAAGCCAAAATAGCCCCAAATTTACCCTTGGTTGAGGAGGAAGAAAGTGTCAACATCCCTCTACTCATGGCAAAAGACTTGAGATGCTGAGTGTTCAAGTAACCTGACTATTGAAATAAAGGGGAAAAGCAATGGCATACAGTGACTGGGGGGAAAAAGAGTTAATGAGTGAAAGATAACTTAAAATAAAGAATTTTTGTAAATAGTCAACCCAAGACATATGGAGACTGATTTATAACAGTGCTGAGTGCTTATATCTGAAAGCAAAGTATACTTGACCTATTTTGTGTATGTACAAAGTGCTGTAGCAATCCTGAATATTCTGACATTAAGGCAGCAAGGGCCATATTTAAAATATATTTAGACACAAAAAATCATGCCTATAGGGATTTTCTTAGAAGACATGAGAAATTAGATCTCTAACACCCATGAGTCAGGGTTAGCATATCCTTGGGCTAATGATATCCCCAAACTAATTTACTTACCTGCATTTTTAAGGTTTCAAAAAAATCTGTCTCCAAGTATGTGAAAGTTGGCAGCTTAAATTTATATTTTTGACAGGGCTGTCAGGAAGAAATATCAAACTAAAGGTTTTGAAGGATTCAGAAAAAGAGTGAGAAAGCTATTGAAACACCTTAGCACCTGATCATGGGCAGGTTTATCCCACAGTAGAACGGATAATGCAGACAAAACACAGCTCAAGCTATACCTAGTCAGGAAAATCAAGCCTTTGAAGAGGATTTTGAGGGACAGGATTGGTGTTTTCTTTTTTCTTTTTTTTTTTTTAAGAATGTATGAATAAAACTAAAAAAAAATTGTGAAAAAATGTACCAATATCCTTCAAAAATTCTTCCAAACGTCACACAATTATCTCAGCCAGAGTGACTTCAACACCTTGAAAGACCTATTGATTGTCAGGTTTACTATCCTGATTCACAACCTACTTAGGTGTATCAAACACGAGTTTTAAAGGCAACTTGATCACAGCTCATAAGAACCCTGAGGAAAAAACTTCAGATATTTGGGACACTTTAATCTGACAGACAACAGCATGAGAAATATTCAGTTTCTCGGTAAGTTGAAGACAGAAAAGTAAAAATTAGGAAGAAAAGACAGATATTAGGAAGAACGACAATTAATCATTGTCGCAGCTTGCCAAGGTAAGTGGCAAATTTATCATAACTGAATATTTAATTCAAGATTGAATGACTTCCCAGAGGATGGGAGGCAAACAATAAATTTTGGAGTTAGATAGCAAAAGGGAAAAAAATTCCTGAGGGAGAACATTTTCTGTCCTGTGATATGCACACATCCAGGCTAAATCTGTGTCATCCCTTGGATTAAAATTAATGTATTTGTACTTGGCTGCCTTTCATGATGAACAAGGCACATACCAGAGAATGTACAGCATGCCTTCACTGAACTTAGCATGGAACACTTATCTTTTGGCCTTTTTTTTCCCTTTTTCCCCAAAAAATTAATTACAGGTAATTATTGTTCATCTTTTTTTTAACATCTTATATCTGTACTGCTTCTTAACATGCATAAATTATAATGCTCTCCTAGACTATTATAAATATTATTCTAATATAAATTGAATAAAAAACAAAGGGAAAAAAAAGATAAAGGAAAAACAACTATATAGTGTGAAAATTGTTTGCATTCAAGAATATACAATGGCATTTCTGGTTTTGGCTTCTGCTGTCATTTGCTTGCACTTGCTTTCAATGGCATTATTTCCAAATATATGAGGGTTTTAGATGTTCCAGAGACTATATTCCTTATCAAGGGTAATACAAATGATAAGAACAGATTTTATAACAGACTTTTTTCCCCCAGTATTGAACATAAGTACATAAGTAAAAGGATGTGAGCCATTTTGAAGGGATTGTATAACTTTGTATCAACCATAAATTTATATCTGAATTGTATGTTCCTAAATTCAATTAATTTTAAAAGATAGTTATGAAACTTTGACAGAGAACAAGCCACTTTTTATTGGACACTCCCTGTGGGACATTTTAGTCAATTAAGAGTGGCCCCAATTGAGATGGTAAAAATTGGGAAAAAAAGGGGAAGAGAACTTTCTTATGCAAACCACTTTGAAACCCTTGTGTTTCAAAAATTTGTATATCTATTGTCTTTCCCCTGAATAAAATTCCAGGGGGGAATTTAGAGTCCATATAAATTCAGTCAGTGGCACCTAGACTTTGATTTCTCAGATGTTACTCAGGCATTTAGAAAGAACATGACAGGACCTAATCTTGCCACTTGTTATTTGTGCTGCAAATAGTCCTCTTACATTCACATGACTCTGTTTCATCAGACACATTACTTATATATTCAATATTATTCAAATAAAGGGGAGGAAATAAACTGGAGGTGGGATGGGAGTACGGCTTCTTTTGCAAATCCATCAGTTAGTTTTGCAAAAGAGATTTCCTCTCTCCACAGACCTTGCCTCTCTTATGTCCCTAGATCACCACAACTACAACAGTAATCATGCAAATTAATGCTTTTTATTTTAGTACTCTGGCTCATCTTCTGGTTTGAGGTTTAGTAGTACCTCCCAGGTTTTTGGAAAGTGTTTCCTCAGGAGAGCGAATTAAACTGGAATATTGACATCAGTGTGACTGATTATGTTTTGAACACACCAATGGAGTTCTGGAGTTTGTCAGTGTTCAAAATATATTAATTACTGTATGGATTTTATTGGAGTGGATCTTGGTGGCAAGAATTTTAGTCACTGTCCAACTTGTTCTTCAATCTTATGCACTCAAAAAAAAGCTGAAACTTTTCCAAATGTGCTTTCTTATAAGTTTCAATCTGTTATATGCAAGTAGATTTTGTCACCATTGTTTCTCTAATGATTCATAAAGTATACAAGTGATTGAATGTACTTAACTTCAACCAGCGTAAACAATTCAAAATATTCTCCTACTAACTCTCCAAATTTGCAGAGAAACAAACAATATTGAAACATTTACTTATCATTAGCTGTCATCAGAACCTTGAACTCTATACACACTTGAAGTTTCCAAAACTCCAAGAGCTCTTTTTCACCACATCTCTTGCATCTCTTGTGGTCAGCACAAAGGCAGTCTTTTAAATCCCTCTGTGAGCCACTAACTTTGGCTTGTCTATGTTCACAAACTTTTCATGGCTGCTTCTCACTCCGTTGCATATTTTTCCAACATCAAAGGAATCTGAGACTTTCCATACCTCTCAGCAATCTAGCCCATGTGATTACAGGATTTGGAGCTGATACATTGTCGTATGACAAGCTACTAGTTGGAACCATACTGGTGGACCATGACTCTGGTGGACCACACTGCAAAATGTTAGAACAAAAAGATGATTTGTGGCTCCAAACACCATATGGTCCTTCCAGACAAATGAGAGAAGCCAGGAATCTAAGAGAAGGGTGCAAAAGAAAGAGTCAGATCTATAATTAATCATTAGCAGTTGTAACTGATACTGAAGAAAAACACTGACAGAACAGATTAACTCTCACGTGGGCAAAAAGACTTTTAAAGTGTCATGTGTCCCTCCAATGACACTGTAAAATGAGTTACTGCAGAGTTAAATGCTTTCACTTCTCTCCGCTAGTTTGGCCACATACATACAGATCAGCCTGTTCTGGTGGAAATTGTCCCTGCCCAGCACAGGGAGAGTTGCAACTGATCTGTAAGGTCCCTTTCAACCCAAACCACTCTATTATTGACTTTATGTTTCAAATAGAAAATATGTCAGCTTTTCTAACTGTAGGCTCTGCCCAACCAGATTCGGCTCCAACATGGAAAGGGTGTATTTCTATTCCCTTCAGTGTTAGCAGTAAAAATGGCCAGACCAGCTGGGTCCTTATTTTCTTCCAATAGTGCATTCAACAACAGTTTCTGTATTCTGTTGCCTGTACCAATCTGAAATTCAGCCCTGCCTACATTGTAGACTTCTGCAGGCACAGCTCTGTTATCCACTGATATGAACATGTCTTACAGCACACTTGCATTGGAAAAAACTAAACAAAACAACCCACAGAAAACCCTGAGCTTTTAGCTGTTAAATTTGTTCATCTCTTTAGCTTGTTTAATTCAGAGGTAATCAAATAAAGTGTGCAATATGTAGCTTTCACAAGATGAGCATCATCCTTGTTTAGAAAGAGTTACTGCTATGGTACACTACTGTAGGAATAACTTTAAATCATTCCTAGTGAAGATGTGGCCCTTAGTGAAAATTCTGTGGACGATACACAGAACAGACTGGAGTTTGCAGTGTAGTTGTATTAACTTGCTAGCACTGGGTAATTTTGGAAGAAATTGGAATATTTTTTTCCAAAACCACCAGATTTAAAACTAAACTAACAGAGAAACCAATCTGTTTAAATTTTTGTGCTCCCTTTTTCCTGCACTAAGCTTCATTTTAGTGTACCACTACTGAAAAATATATATATATGAAGTATCAACAATATAATACTGGTGCACATGATAAGAGTCAAGGAAGGAAAAGGCAGGAAAAATCTATAATTAGATTTTTCTCAGTGCATCCATCTTCATTTATCCAAGAGGCCAAAGTCATTATTATTTACTCAAGAATCTCCTTGGAGAGTAGAACTGTAAAGATTTACTGCATATTATGAGAATCTGTAAGTGTATTGAAGCTCCCTAGTTCAATTATTTGTCCCTTTTACATTTGATTAAAATGGGAAGAAAGTTATACCACTGTCTATATGTTTGGTTTCTGATTATATCTTCCCACTCTTAAGTTGTTCCTGTAATGGAAAACGGGTAACTGTATTTCATTTCTTCTCTCACACTTTCTTTTTTCACCAGCTGATATAAGCTTGCCTGTAAAGTTCTTTGTGTTTGGTAAGAGAAAATTATCAAATTGTTGAGAAATTCATGACAGAAAGCCTTAACTAGAGTTGTAGAGTTGTTGTAGCTTTCACAGCCATCCTTTCAGCTCAGTGGAGCTTGAGGCTTGGATGCAACAAGGTCTCTTTAAAGACAGTGGCACCCAGACCAGTCTGGATTCAACAGTGAAGTCCTTGCTTTATCTTGGCCTGTCAGAGCAAAATGATTTTTCAGGATCAGTCCTATGAGTCATAGTGCAAAGGCATTTAATTTTAAATTTTAAATCTGATTATCCTGTTTAATGTGAAACTGCTGTTTAGCAAACAGCCTTACTCAACAAAAATGGTTCTGTGCACATATACAGAAAAACCCCAAACCCAACCCCAAAGTACCATACTTCACGACACATTACTTGTCCTCACTTAATCTTTGTTTATCCTTGATTAAACATATAGGCCAAACAAAATCTTCTGTGACTAAAACAAAGCTGTAATATAACCTATTATCTACATTTCCCTATAGAAAATATTTTAATAAGTGATTTATTTTCTCTAAAATAAAGACACTAGCAGACAGTCTAAATGTGCCTACAAATAGAGACTTAATCCATTCAGATATCAGAGTTAAATGTGCTCAACCTGTTGTAAAGTAAAAATTGATAGCATACAGTTCTTTCTGAGATTCAAGTATTAACAACACTTTGTGGTTATTTTTTTAAACTTAATCAAACCCAGAGCCTCAGCCCGGGTTCAGCTCTCACTGTACAGTGCAGTTCTTGTCTGGATCTAGAATCCTGCTTCCTGTCCCACAACTGTGCACACTGCACGGAGTCCCTGGGCTCATCAAGGTCATTAAGGCTGATTGCACAGCTCCAGGTACTGGCGTTAGGCAATACAGCTGCAGAAACAGGGCCAAGTCTCAGGCAAGCCATAACTAATGAATGTCAGGAACAGCTAGTCAAAGGATGATAGATTTTTAAATTATGCACTTAACCCCCAAGCCAACAATCAATTACAAATAGTTAAATGCACACGGGACTCCCACAAGCATGGGTTGTGGGTCCTTCAGAATGAATGCGGACAAAAAGAGGAGTCCTATCCTTGCAAACAGTAATGGGACTAGCTTTGTGGAAACAAGATCAGTGGAAGAGAACACATTTAGGCACAACATCTAAGATTTTAAGTAAGCTCTTAAATGTTCTTACTTTAAAAATATCTCACATAAATATTCAGATAATATTTAATAAAAATAAATAATTTCCCTTTTTAACATGGATTTGATAAATATCGGCTTTTGCTGTAGGGGAACTGATTGAGAATGGAATTGTTTCTTTTGCTTTATTTTTGTAATATTTTTCTGTTTCTTTTGACCCTTACAGTATAATGATTTTTTACTTTTAAAACATCTATTAATATCCACCTTTTCCAGTAGGTGGATAAAACCTATTACTGTGTTCTCAGAAAATGTTTTGGAACCTTCAAAAGATAGCATAAGCGTATTTCCAGTCTAAGGTGGTAAACTCAGCAGCCAGCGTTTGCAAAGGCAATTATATAGCAACAGTATAATCACAAAAGGCTTACACTTTATCTTCAACGAGAAAACAAATGTTTGCTGCAATTACAAAGGTTTTATAGAAGAGACAAAACCTCATATTTAAGAATAAACCAGTTCACTGCAATGACTTTGAAATGTAAAGGTTAGTATTTGTATTCTTCATAAGCAAAGTTCTGCTATAATTTAAAAACAGATAAATCCTTGTACATAAACATAAATCCTTGCACAAATATATAAAGAGCATGCAAGAATCTGAAGCAAGTCCTGTAATTTCCTGAAGAACTGACCAATTTTCAACAAAATAATTTTGGTGAGAAAAAATTCTGTGGGCATATACAAGCTTGCTTCAATGCAGACTAAATTTGTAGTCTAAGATAGGAGAGCTAAAGCCATTCATCTGAGAAAAGACAGAACCTCAACGGTTCATTTCCTATTCTGAATCTCAGTGAAAAAAATGTTTACACTCAGTCTCTCATTTCTTGGGAATGACTCTAACTACCAGGCTACTATTATATTGTCTTACTGAAGTCATTTATCTGCAACTAGAGAGCAAGTGAGAAACAAAAAACAAATTAACTATATAAGAAACTACATTAAACATACTAAACTCCTATATTGATTATGTTAAAAAAAATATAAGCCAATTTCTTTGCCACTCATGCTTGATAGGCTGATGTTATTATCCATACAGAGCCCAAATCTTTTCCCCTGCCCAATTTCCCTTCTCTGACTACTTCCATTTCTCATAATAGCCTATATCCTGTACTGGAGTAGGCAAAGAGGAGGGTGGGGAGGGACAAACACAGACAAAATAGCAAGAATATGCAAGTTATAGGGGTGCTTAGATGCAGGACTAAGATCACAATGTTTTTCTAAGAAGAGAAAAACATTGAATGAAACATTGAGCTCTTCTCCTCCTGGCTTTACCAATGCCCAGAATTGGACCTGTAATTTTCCTTCCCTTTCTGATTGTATTTGGTAGCTTGGTTGAGCCTACAGAGGCATAAGACATCCTGTAGCCAGGGGCTTTAATCTGCCTTCTAGTACATATTTTTACCAATAGCTGCAGGGAAACAGAGACAGATCCCTGACCTTCCCTCAATAACCTTATGAAAAAGATGCATATTTTAGTACCTTTTCCTGTACCTTGGGAGTAATTTTTCTTGTTCCCAGGGAGTTCTTACTAGAATAGCTGCACTCAGAAATACCTTCACGCCAACAGCAGGCTAGCAGTGGTTTGAACCAATTCCCACCATGGTTATAGAAATATTTGTATTGTCCACAGTGAATTTGGCCTCTCTTTCTGAATAAACCTGTTAGAAGACCAGACCTACTCTCTAAGTGACTATAGCCCTTGCAGCAAATCAGCAGTTTGTGGAGCTACGTGGAAATCTACCCAATCTCTCTCTTTCCTGGCTTCACAAGTGGGAGCTGTTGATACCTGCACAGCTCCTGGTACACGGCAGAGCAGAAGAGCACAGTAAGTTAATCCGCAAGCCTTTCAGAAGCGTCTAGGACAGAGACAGTGACACCAGGGAATCATATGTCTGCACTGAACATCTAGTAAATTGTTTACTTGGAGAGTCGATGAGAAACGTGCAAATGAACCTCTGAAGCAACTACTTGTCAGGTAAGGATATGAATGTGCTCTAATAAAAAGCAGTATGTTCTCATCATTGCTGTATCTTTTCCCCAAACAGACTTGCAGCAGTTTATCAACATTATATAATGCAGGGAGAGTTCAGAGCGAGGATAAAGAGTTGATAGCCAGTTTTTGGTGTGCTTGTTTATTTGACTCACTTGATTCATCGGTCTCCTCTCTACACAGTGTACTCTGAGATGCTTCTTCTTTTATTTTTAATGTTAAGTTATTACTCTTGATCCTAAACAGACATCCAAGAAATCCATTAGGTTTCCGAAGCGGGCTTGAAAGACTGCTTTTAAGAACTAATCCACTGTATGGTTCGTTTTTCGTACAGTCAATGATTATTGTATCCTATACTTTTCCTTTTGTTTACCCCTTTTTTCCCCCCACCACAGAACCGTTTTGTTTCCTCCTGCCGTGTGGGGAGAAAAAAAGAAAAAAAAGGAAAAAAAAATAAAAAGAAGAAGAAAGGAAGAGCAGGATAGGAAAGCTCTAGCAGTGCTTTTTCTTTAGGGGTTGGGGAGGGAGTGAGGGAGAGACGCTGGGGACCTCCTGCCCTTCAGAGGAGCAGGTCGCCCTTCCCGGGGGCAGGGAGGGCGGAAAGAGGGAAGGGGGAATGGTGTGAACGCGCAGCGGGGGCAGCATCACGCCTGCCGTGGACCCGGGGAGCTCCGGGGACACCCTGCTGCGGAGGGCGCGGGGAGGGGACGGCGGGGGGACGGCGGTTCCGCGGCCGGGGGAGCGGAGGGGCTGAGAAATGGCGGGATGGATGGATGAGGGATGAAGGATAACGGGCGGAGGGATGGAGGGCTGAGGGACGGATGGATGGGAGGATGTGGGATGCGGGGATGAGGGATAGAGGGAGAAAGGGTAGAAGAATGAGAAAATGAAGGCTGAGGGACGAGGCGACGGAAGCGCCGAAAGACAGAGGGCTGCCAGAGCGAGCGCCCGAGCTTCCCAGCTGCTCCCCCTGCGCTGCGCGCCCCCGCGCCGCTCCCGGTCCCCCCCTCCCCGCTCCGCCGCTGCGCGTGCCCGCGCCCGGGGCTGACTCTCCCTCGCATCCTCCTCCGGCGGCGGCGACGGCGGCAGCGCCGGGGATGGGCAGCGAGAGCGCGCCCAGGAGCAGCCCGGGCCCCGCCGCTCCCCCCTGCTCCCGCGCCCGCTGCTGCTCCTGCCCCGCCGCCCCCCGCGCTCCGGGGGCAGCGCCGCCGCCGCGCCATCCGCAGCCGCCGCCTCGGACGGGTGAGTCACCGGGCCCTGCGCGCTCGCCCCGAAAGGCACCTGCCCCGCATCCCCCGCTTCCCGCGCCTCCCATCCCGGAGCGGCCCCGGGGATGAGCGCGGGGGGAGCGGGGCGGCCGCGGCGGGAGGCTCCGCGCTCACCCCATGCGCCCTCCCCGGGGGAACGGAGGGTCCCGGCCCGCTCTGCGCCCCCTCCGCGGGCGCGGAAGGTCCGCGGGGCAGCAGGGATGTCCCCACGGCTCCGCCGGGATGCGAGGAAAGGGGCTCCCGCCCTGCTGCCCCTCCCGGGTAGCGCTGCCCGTTCCCACGGGGATCTCGCACCAGCGCGCACGGACACCCCGACAGCCGGGAGATCCCCGAGCCCCCCCCCGAGCCCCCTGAGCCCGCACCCCCCAGCTGCTCGGGGAGGGGGCAGAGCTTTAACTTTTGCAAGGGACCATTTGGAGGTGGGGCGGGAGGACCCAGCTCAGCAGAGCTGGCGGCTTCCCCGGAGTCGCCCCGGAGGGAGGTGGCGGAGGGTCCCGGTCCCCCTCCCGGAGCCGCCGGGTGAAGCGGAGCGTGGTCCTTCCCGCGGGGCTCGGGGGAGGCTTCGGGGAGGGCTCAGCGCTCAAATGGACTTTTCTAACACTCCCCCAGCCAAATGATTAAATAAATAAAGTGACGGTGGGGGGGCTAGAAGTCTCTGCTTGCTCTGCTTTCGCTTCCCAGAGCCGCGAGTGCAAATGACGGGATGCTGTGTCTGAAAAGGGATTTCTGGTTTTTATGTGTCATGATGCACACGGCTGGTGGTAGCTAGTATAGTAACTATCTGTATCCCAATAGTTCCCTGCCGAAGGGTTGTTATGGCAGCAGCACTCCCCGCTTCTTTTATTTTTTATCTCTGGCACAGAGTAATATTAAAGAACTGGAAACTGCCTTAATTTGAGGGAAAAAATTTAAAAAAAAAAAAAAAAAAAAAAAAAAAGGCAGCAAGAAAGCAGCCTCTTGCCTCTTTGCCAAATAGCCAATAAGTACAAATATAAGATTCTCACCAAATCTTCACTCCCTTCTCCAGAAGCTGGTGCTGTGATAACGCTTGTGACTGGAGGAGGCTGGGGGAAAATGTCTTTCCCCCGCACCTAATTCCTGGTTTTTCTAAATTTTGTTGGAATTTTTCCTTGGTTGTGGCTTGTGCTTTTTCATGTGTATTGCTTACACTTTTTGATAGTATTGTTTCTTACTTACAGAGGATTCCTTAGTCCTGCATTACATTGGGTAAAGGGATTCAAGTGCTCTCAAGTAAAGCACATAATTTGCAAAAAGCTTGTAATTCTGTAGATTTTTGCTTTTCTGTGCAAGTCACAGGATGATAGTTTTCTCCTTGCAGTGCAGAGAGGAATCTCTCTGAGGCTCATCAGAATGGTTTCAGCACATCTTACCTGCCACTGCTAGTGGCAGTCTGAAACAATAAGATTTAAAGGTTATTAAGGAAGTAAGTTTCTCTGTCACCTTTAATGGTCAGCCTGTTCTCAGTCAAAACACAAATAGTTCCAAGGGAAACACTCTGATTCTGATTTCAGTTTAGTCAGTTTTTTGGAAACAGTGTTTAAGCCCTGAAACCATTGATGAGGGTGGATGTTAAAAACACATAAAATTGGTAGAGGGATATATTTCTTTGCCATTTTCACTCTGCACTTGTACAGATATCATTTGTTGTCTTCGACTGGAGTTTGCTTGGCTACAGATTGAGCAGGAAGTGATAAGGACAGAGGATTTTGTCCAGGTAGCTCCTGCATTTTTATTTCCTCCAGAATAGTTGAAAACTGATATTGATATTGCAGAATGAAATGTTATTGAATTGTGATATCTTGTTTCCAATTGTACACTTTGAAATAAGTTTGGCTTATCAGTAGGAAAGCAACACAAATATGTAAATGTTTATTTAACAATGAAAAAATTGCTGTCCCAGGGTGATTCATGTGTAGAAACAGGCTAGATTCAGGTTAAATAAGTGAACTAAAATAATGTAGTGTAAGTGATCCATAACTAATTTTCACTGCTTATAATGAAAAGAGGCACTCTTGTTATCTTCAAGTTGGAAGTTAGAGATGCTGGAGGAGAAATGATAAACAGCAAAATACATATATTTAATGACAGACTAAACTCTTTAATAAACATCAGATATTTCTGAGGGAATGCAAGCACTTTTCTTAGTATAACTTTTGTCATGATTCTGACTTCAGCTAAATCAGTATAAAATTCTCCCCAGGCACTGCTGTGAGCAGAACCAAAGACATCCCTGTTATCCATTTTTGAGGAACCAAGACATGAAAAGATCATTTGTAATTTTCCCTTTGTCATAGCTGGAAGGGTTTATTTTGTGTCTTGTATGGAATATTCCACACTTTACCCTCCTAAGCAGTACTCAGGCCTATGATTCTTACATGCCCAGAGAGCTCAGCTGAGATAATTCTTGTGAGAAAGAATAGTACATTTATTGCTAGGGGCAGCTTTATTGTGACCCAATAATAGTTATGTTTACTGGAAAAAAGTTTGACTTCGAATGATATTTTCGTATCTGATACCACTAAAAATTCATATTAGTGAGTGGGAATAACATGTTTCTTAAAATGGCAATATTTGTTCTAAGGTTCTGATATGAAAGGACTAGATGAATTTAATGAAGATGGAGGGTAGATGTTGCTATCTTTAGTGATTTAAAAATATCCTTAGTGATTGAAAAATAATCTTAAATTGTAATGAAGAAAAGAGAGATATGGAAACTCTGAAAAGGGTTACAAATTAAGTTATTTGATACAAATGAACCAACAGATTGCACTTATTTGACACTACACAGGGTAAAATGGAACATAAAAGAAAGCTGGTCAAAAGTCATCACAGGAAAAAACACAGTATATACTCTGAAAGATTTGCAAAAATTACCCAAGAGACGCCAACACTAAGTGTTTGACTCCCTTATGGGAGCCAAATGGAAAAAGCCCCATTGACTGCAGTAGACATTAATAGCTCAAGTATATCCTAAGAGAAGAGAAGAGTAATTCAGCTGAGTGCCACAAGGATTCAGGGTGATACTTACTAAAACCAGATTAGAAATATATGGGTTTTCTTCAGTTAGAAGGAAGTCCTGACTTCACTGAAAATGAATTGGAGTCTTGCCATCTATTTCTCTGGGACAAAATGTCAACCTGAGAATAATGTTTCTAGTGACTTTTGAAATACGCTGCATGCTATAGTTAATCTGGTTTTAATTTGTGTGATATACTATTAAAATGAGGTTATCTTTGCCAAGCTCAAGTTATTAATTAGTTATTATTAACAATTTTCCTTTTCTTTTTACATTTTTTTAAATGTCAGTTTTTCAGAAATGGCAAGAAATACAAAACAGTCTTCCTGCAAGACTGCACTTATAAGCTGAATAATTCAAAGCCTGTACTGTCAGAGTGCAATCAAATTTTTAATATGATGCTGTCAAAGTCATAAAAAAAGAAAATCAAATGTGACATCATAGAAGACAATATATATAACTGACATGACATCTGAATGTTTTAATTCCCCCACATTGTATCTTGCAGTTAATGAGGATAGACTTTTCTTTATTTCCTCTGAGGAAACTCCTAATACAACATATTAAATGTTCAGAAAAAAAAATACTATATTTTCATAAAAATACATGTAAGTTTTCTGAAGATAAGTCCTGAATGTAAAGGAGATTAAATCATTAAGGAGATAATGTAAATCCTTCACTGAGAAACAGAACTGAGATAATTTGTGTCTGATGAGAAAAAATTATTTTCAGACAGGTTTTTTGGAATGTGGCAGGTATGATCTCGACAAAGGACATTTTTTTAACTGTTCCTAGCTATGGTTGTACCTCTGTCTAAGGAAAGAGTCTAAGCCACCATGGCCCTCAAAAAATATAGTCATTTCTTTCTGCAGAAACAAATATTTTTCTGCTGTTTTTCCTCCTAAATTAAGTATATTTAGTGCTAGTGAAAAGTACCAGATTAACAGAAATGGAAAATGAAACTGTTTTCTTCCTGCCTTTGTGGAGCACAGGAAGGCAAGAGTTCAGTGTGATGACCCCAGAATGATCTACCATTTCAGCCTGGCTTGTCTGGGTCCTTGACATGGAGAAAATGTTTGCCCACTGGGATCTTCCAGGTGGTTAAGGACCAATTTGCTCCAAGTGGTCAGCTTACTGAGGAAATTTGTCTGGAATGGGATTTTAGTTGATAACTTCAGCTTCTGTCATCCTCAAAGCAACCCACCCTGGTTGTGACTCCATGGGGACCTGACTGGATCCTGCAAGGAGCTCAGCATCAGTGCTTTCAGAAGTGCCAAGTGCCTTCTCAAGATCCTCTAAGAAATGGAGTGAAATACCAGTTCATTTCACACAGGCCACAAACCAGCTTTCAAATTGCAATGATTTTCTGTCACTACTGCATGTTGGCTGTATTTGAATCAGTGAACTAGAGGTGAAAGGCTCCAAAAATGTGATTACCCATCCCCTGAGACTTTTAGTTCTTCAAGGATATCTTACTGGAAATACTTATTTGTATTTCAGAAACTGGGGCAGAGAGAAATGAATTAGCGACACACAAATATTTTATTTTTGATCTAAAAAGGGCTTTCACAGGTTTTGGGGTTTTTTTGGTTTTTTGTTGTTGTTGGTTTGGTTTGGTTTGGTTGGTTTGTTTGTTTTTGTTTTGGTTTAGTTTGGGTTGGGTTTTTTTAGATTTTGTAGAGAGACTGTTAATGCCAGATATTTGATTCTGGAATACATATATTATCCATGAGCAGACAGCCCCATAGTTCTTTGTATTTCTTTATCACATAATGCTGCATTTTTGATCTGACAGTAGACAATGATTTAACCATACACTCCCATACCTGGATAAATTGAAACATTCCAGTACTAATGTTTGGGCTGTTGGGTTTGTCCCCCCACATCTGCCACTAAAAGATCAAATAAATACATAAATAGAAAACCAAGTGTAGACTAAATAAACATCTGTTATTTATCATGGAATTTAGGTAAAATGGCTTATTTTGTCTAATTCAAACCTAGTACTCTTTTGGAAAAAAAATCAGCTTAAATCTATTGTAATCATTTTATGTTACAGTCTAAACCTACTATGTCAGTAATGCTGCTGAATTAAGGAAAGCCACCAGCACAGAAAATGAATATTTAATTGATAATCCAGCTGTTCAAAGGTCTCTTGTCTTTTCTACAGATGTCTTCTTCCTCTTAGTTTATCGAGGACAGCTACTACAAGAATTTCAAACTGAGAAAGTGTGTTAGAGCTGAAACTGCAGGAAAGCCTGTTTTCCCATTCCAGTGTTAGAATGGAGGTGAGAGGCAGAGATCTGTAAAGTCTAAACTTTGAAGGTCATGATGGCATAAAACATATGTTTCCTTCAAAATTATTTTTCTCAGGCAATAAGTGTGGGGCTTTTTTATATATGGATTATTGGAGGTTGGGGGCATTTGTATTTGTCAAGAGTCTTTATTTTTATGATTAAGCAGCATTAATTCCCTGTATACTCAAGGACTTTCTTCAAATGAGTCACCACATCTTGTGAAGTCAGGTACCAACAGCAGTACCAGAGCAGATTAGTAACCAAGGACAGATGGGTGCAGGTGGCAAGTAGACCATGCCAGACACCACGGGGTGAAGCAGCCTCATAAAGCATCAAAACCAGTTTTCTCTGTTTTTCAGAGTGACATTTCAGATTTCAAATATCTCCTTTTGAAATGAGACACAAATTTAGAAGTCTTCAAAAAGCAGCTTCTTCACCAAAGTGTTTTGGGTAGACTAAAAGGCAAAATATTTTAGTATGCATACCAACACATCAGAAACAATTTGAGTATTTCTTTTTTCTTTCAAACTAAAACCAGCAAAAATATTTCAATTTTGGGAAGCATAGTTATTTCAGTGGAACTACATATTCTGACAGAATAGAATTTCAGTGAAGTTTCTTCCGTGGCTTAAACTAGAGAAGAAATAGCTCCCTTAAAATTAAGGTTGTGGTGTATGAAGGCATCAATCCTGAAATTGTTTGTGTAGGTGCAGAGCTCAGGGAGTGTGTGTATTCCAGTAAATTGACTAATTGCGAACATCAAGTTATTCATAAGACAAATACTCTGACTTTATCAGAATTGAGTCCTCACTGTTTAGCAAAGCAGTGAAAGTCTTGTCTTATGGAGAGAGGGTAGAATTTATGGTAGAAATTAATTTGGAATTCTCCATCAAGATTATTTTTCAATGGAAATAGTTCATGCTGTGAAATTAGAATTGGCATTAGTGTTGGACAGTAATAGAAGACTAATTTAACTTGAAAAACAGAAAAACATAAAGCATTGAAATTTAGAATTTGAAGTGGGAAATATTTTACTACACTATTGCTGAGTATTGCATTTAAATGGAGTAAGAGGACATCCAAATAAACTTAGAAATCAAGTTATTGCCTGTATGTTATGTTTGGAATAAAATTTATCAGCCAAGGCTATCAACCTAGGCTATACTGATTTTATGATTTATTTAAGCTGACAATAGAAGATTTTCACAAACTAGCTGCTTAAGACTGTTATTCAGCAGTTCTAAATACTCGTAGTTTAAAGGCCAGCATTTAAGTATAATGAAGTAAGATTGCTCTGACACAAATGCTAATTAGTTTCTTGTAACTACCAGACTTAAAAAAGAGTTTTTAAGCAACCTCATTTAGATGAATGGAGAAAGAAAATGCAGTAGTATCCAACAAATGCCATTTGGGAGCATAACAAGTTTGCTAATTCTAGAACTTGCAATAATTAGGAGACGTTCCAGTGAGAATGTTTGCCACAAACAACGTTCAGCTCAACCAGCTACACTAGGAGAGAGCTGATGTCCTCCATTCACTATTAGGACTGGTATTAGAGTTGGAAGGTAGGAGCTCAGGGAAGGGATTGAACTTCCCTGCTTGGATGGTGTCCATGCCTTCCCTACAGATGCTTACCAACCACACTTTCTGGGCAGCATGCCTGGGGAGCAAAGGAACCACCAGCTGCCTCCCCAGCAGAGCTTCCTGAGGGACACAGCCAAAGTTTCCAATTGTTTGAACGCACTGAGCCTCAGTACTCTGTACACAGCTTCCTGACCTGCTGAACCTCCAGCACTGGCCTGCATGCCCACCTGCACAAGGTGGCAGTATTTGAGATTCAAACTAAAGAATATTTACGGAGAAAGGAATGAGAAATTTTAAAAATCACATTTAAAACATTTTGGCAGTTAAAATGCACATGGCTAGATGAATTGTGTTTTGTTGAGGACCCATTGAGATGACAAGTCTTCTTTCCACAGACATTGTAGGAAAGGCAAATTCAAACAGATGAGAGCATCTGTGTTTTTAAATAGATCATAAGAAAAAGAATTATTAACAGCAATAGTTACATCTGGTTTATAGATCTTTCTGGACAATAGATGTTTAAGCCTTTCATGGCAAGTGGTACCAATATTCAGTGGGAAGGAACTCCAAACTGCTTGCACTGGAGTGAAGCACAGCAGCACTGCTATGAAACTCAAGGCCAAGAATTTTTGTACAGTTGATAATATCCAGCATGAGCTTGAAAATAATTTAATTTCATGCAATCAATGAAAGGAATAGGAAGATGGCTGCTATGTGTGTGTACGCACAAACTCCAGTACGAATGAATCAACTCAGTTCAGTAAAAGGACAGAAGAAGAGTCTGTTATGTTATCAATGAAGCACTCAGCCATATGAAAACATGATTTAATTTATGGAAATTCTACAATTTCACCAGTTCTCCAAAAGAACAGAAACATAAATTGAATGCTTAAGGAGTGGATCTTTTTTCAGTCAGTAACTCTGCTCTAGGTCAAATTAGCGGTAGATAAATTTAAAAGACTGTTTATGATAAAACCAAACCAATTTGTTATTTCTTTATGGTGGAAAAGACACTGCAGTGGAAAGGTATTTCAGAAGAGAAACTTGAAAAATATTCCTCTTTCAAAACAATTTTTCTTGAAATTTACACAATTCCAAGGGTTCTTTGTGGTGTAAAAATATCAAACTGTCTTTCATTCTTCCCTGAAAAATATTTCATGCAGCTGTAACCTACAGGAAGTATACCATATCCTATTAGATGTTACTGGGAAAACCTGCAGCTTTCTGTGTTAAGGTATGTAAGGGCAATAGTCCAATGTGCTGAACAAAATCACTGTGTCTTAACCATATATTTCCTTTAGTTCGTATATATACGTATACATATATATATATATATATATATATAACACACACACATATGTGTGCACTTATATATATGCATATATAACATATAGTTCTTTAAATATAGATATATATATATATACACCTATATAGGAATATGCATATATATACACATATAGGAATATGCATATGTAAATATATATAGATAGATATATAGAGATAGATAGATAGATAAATAGAGATACATATAAATATACAGATATACATACACACACATATACTATTCTTCCTGGTCAACATAGCAGTTTATCTCCTCAGACACCCTACCTGGTAAAAATCCTCCTCCCTGAATCTCAGCAGTTTTGAGTTTGGTTTTTTTTCCCCCAATAGAGCATAAATCCACTGTGGTGGATTTATGATCTTTTTTTCTCAAACTTTGTTGGACTTGCCTAATTTGTAATTCTTTTTGCTCACATTGCAGGTATTTGTTCCTTTCACTTCATTGTTATAGAATAAGTGATTGTGATGTTTGTGCCCTATTTTTGTAAGTGCTTAATGCTGTGTAATGGTTATGGATTATCTATAGTTCTCAGGTAAGTGGAGAAAAATTGCTCTAGAATTATCCCTCCCTGGAGGTCAGAGATGCACAGCTACAAATGGAAGCCAAGGCTCTAAGTTCCCAATCCCCAGTTCCAGCCATGCCTCCCCATATAGTACAAAATTCGTTTAGCATAGATTTTCCCAAAAATATGGGCAACAATTTTGATGTCATGAAGGGAAGGTAATATGTGATAATCACAGGCTATTTCAGCAGCAATGAGTAAAGGCTGATACAGACTTGAGAAGATAATCTCTGATCAGCCTAGATAGTTCTCTACTGTTATGTATATTTTTGAATGTATACAAAATTATATATGTGTATATCTTATGTATACTTCTGAAAGCTTTCTACAAGATATTGCTTCAAAACAGTATTTTCCTCCTGAGTCATTACCACCTGTTTTCCTTTCTAGTTTTTTCCCTCTTAGTCATTCCTTAACATTTTCCTAACTTCTGTGAAACTTTCCTCCTGTGAAACTTTGTTCCTCATATTTGTTTTATTTCAGTTCTTAATTTCCATCTTGTCCTTTGTAGCATTTCCCCAATTATCCCTTCTTACTTAATTATTGGAAAATTATTTTACTTGCCCTAGGGAGAAAAAAAAATGGGCGATATCTGAAGTTCTCACTAACAATTATCAGTGATGAACAAGAGCAAAATCCACACAGAGGCTTACAGCTCTATAAAGGTTTTTAGGCAGCAGAAAATGTGACTTGGAAGTTTTTGTCTGTATTAGCAAACAATTCAGCACAATAGGAGCAGAGCAGTAGAGCAAAGCATCTGGTGTAGAGGTCCTTATGTTTAAGCATGTGATCAATATGTTTTGATCAGAGACTAGATCCAGTTTGTTGTCCTCAGATGAAATTTTACTACCCTGGAAGTAGTATGAGGCTATTTCAAAGGACTAATTAGTTCAGATCCTTATGTCCCCATGGCAGGTTACAGTACATTTGGTACAGACTGTAAGCAGACCGTTTACTTTGCTTCAAAAGAAATCTAATGCATGCACACCGAGGCTGCTTTCAAACCTAACCAATATATGGCAATTGGTATTCCCTGCAAACCCACACTACTCCCAATCAGATGGCAATCTCCTAGATCCTCTACCACCAACTCCACCACCTTGTCCTGAAATTGCACATTCCTAACTCAGTCCTTAGTCTTAAAATTTTTATTTGTTTCTATCCCCAGAAGAACCCAAGGTCTTCTGAAGATTGAAGAAGTCTGAGAACTGTAGATATTTAATTGTTCTGGCTCATGGACTAAGTACTGCAGTCAGGTACTCATTCCTTGGGCAGCTGAGTCAGGAACTAGGCTAAAGAGTCATTCACCACTGCTGTATGGGCAAATAAATACTTATTTCCATCATTCTGACCATGTAGTGACACGGTTCCTACAGGTGTGGCCAGTGTTTTATTTCAATACAGTCTCTGGGAGTAGTAGATTGCAGTGCTATGACTACAGCAGGAAATCAGCAGAATTAAACTCAGACTGCCAACATTTTGGCTAGCAAATCTAATCACAGTGTTATTCGGAGAACACTAGCACATCTCTTATCCTTTTATTTTAAAAGAAATCTTGATTCCATATCTTTTTGCCTTCCCTCCAGTTTCTAAAAATAAGTTTACATTGCTAACAAAAGGTGAAGCCTGAACAGAAAGAAGCACCTCTTTTTGATCTTACATGGGATGCTTAACTTCTGGTTGGGTAAAATTTAAAACAGACTTTGTGATTAACAGTCTCCTCTGTATCATAATTCCTTTTCAGTGCCATGACATTACATAGTTCTCTGGCTAAGAGGAGCTACAAGAGAAATCAGCAAACGGAAGCTTCAGATAGCTTCAAGGAAGTATGGGGGGACAGTAATAAACATAAAACCTCGCTTTTAAGGCATCTGCTTTCAGCACTGGGGAGGCCTCTGCTGTCCCCTGAAAATAAACATATAAGGCAGATTTGCCTTTTCTCCAAAATTATTAGAACATGTCGCTAATTGATGCCCAAATATCCAGTAATTAGAGCACTTACCACTGAGGTGGATGACCTTTTAAACACATACCCACACTCCTAAGTTGAGAAAAAATTTCACTCAGAGGTACTTTCAGGTCAGAAATGTGCCCTAGCTACTCACTGAATGGTTATTTTGGGATGAAGTTAGTGACTTTCTCCCCTTGAAACCTTGCCAATTTGGATAATTGATTAAATAGCTAATGGAGCAGGAACTTAAACCTGACCCCCTTTCTTCACAGAAGAGCAGACTAACATCAGTCTGTGGAGTGAATTGCTTGCTATTTGGCTGAATAAATATTTAAAAGCAAACTGAACTGTTCCAAGAGGGGAAAATTAAAAAGTTGTCTTGTCAAATAAGTACTTTCTGGTTAATGGGAACCTCTTGGGAGGCACAAAGTCTTAAGTCTAATACTCTCTGTAGATCAGATGGTGTGGGCTTGTCTGTTTCCCAAGAGGGAATTTAATTTTCTGCAGTTTCAGAAAGTCTTCTTTCTATCTTTTTAATTTTTTTTTCTCCCATGCATGTGACATCTACTCTGGCAAGCATGTTATCTCTGTGGGGTGAGACTGCTACCTCTTGCAAGCAAGTTCACGGCCCAAGAACCTTGGCAGGGTCAGGGCTTGAGGGAGATGGTGCATGAGCAGCCTGAGCGTGGACAGTGCTGCAGTTGTGTGAATGCTGGAAAGTGTTGGTGGTGTCTGAATGCTAGCCCAGTATCATCCAAAGTGGCAACTAAATCCCTTGACAGAGGTGGTAATCCACTTTAGGGTGCTAAAAAGCAACACTTAGAAATACAGAAAGGTACTAATAATGGGAACATCGCATAAATTTGAAATTTTAGAGCAAGGTCTTAGTGTCCAGTTTGGGGAACTAAAGATGTCTCTCCTTTCACATATGAGATATAGTGTAGTGAGTGATAATATAACTTTCCATCACTACTTCACCAGTTTGTCTCCATTTGTTGTCAGAAGGTATTCAAGTGGCAAAAGCATAAAATAAATTAATGCCCAAAGGAGTAGAAAAATGTTTTAGTTCAGGGAATCAGGCTTCAGATGGAAGTTAATATCACTTCCCATAAATACTCAGTTTTGACACACTTTTTATCCAAAAAGATCTTTACTCTACCAGTCCTTTGTTGCTCTTCCTATTTAAGATATTCAAGTCTTCATGGCTTCTGTGTCCTTGAAAGCAGCTCTGGACTAGCATGATAGCTTGACTTAATCTAATCTAGCTTTTACATTTTATTTTACATAGGTTTCTACAGCAATAAAACTGATTTGATGATGATTAAAAAATATAATTTATTCAAGTTCAACTAGGCATTCATACTTCCTAATGCTCCTTGAGCAATTTTCAAATCATAGATATAATTTCAGAGAAAACTCTAATGTTTGTGGTAAGTCTTCCCTGGTATGGAAAATGGAAGAAAACAAACCCTTGAAACTTATTATTCCCTGTTTAGATTGAAACCTTTCTGAAGCAGGATTAAGTTGACAAGACCATTAGAATTTCCCGAATATTTATTTTGTCAATGTCTGCAAAACTATCTACAATCTGTTGGCAGTAAGCAGGCAGTTAGCTGCCTTCACCTATTAACCTTTTACAACTTCTTACAACATAAGCAACATGTTTTCATGTAAAAAACATTCTATCTGAATTTTAACCAGTTGGAAAAAGTTTGGGGTTTTTTTATTATTATAATGTGTAGCTTCATCATTACATGTTAATTCTTTTTGGATGAGTAGCCTGCAATTCTTTGATAGACCAGTTTGATATGTATTCTTCCTGGACTTACTGTCCAGTGACTAGAATATATCTATTCCACAATATATTAATCTTAAAAAATTAGTCTTGGGTTTATGTTCTCTGTGAGTTCTTGAAAGTCTATCTTTTCTTTCTGAAGCACAGACATGTCAGAATGGTCATTGTTTCCTGTTAAAGTCAAATCCTCAGCTATGGATTGGGTTCACATTAATACATCTGGGAAAACAAACTTTAAATATTTGCATTTTAAAATTCCTGTATTTTCTTCAAAGTCTGTGAGTTAAGATAAAGATGTACTCTGACAGTTAAGCATTATTTAATTAATTTAAAAGACAGCCTAACCTTCCATGTGAAGCCACCTAAATTTTAGGTGTAAGTACAAATATGGCAATGTATTTTAATTCCTGTAATTTTCTCCTTTTTGTTACCAGTAATCTGCACCTTTCCTTCTCATCTTCTGTATCTTCCCATCTTTTTTAGCAGTATTTTATCACTCAGGGTATTGATCTTGCTTCTAATATTAAATATAATTGACCCAAAGTTGTGAGCCTGGGGAGATTCAAAATGCACTCATGGGTGGATTTTCCATCAGGTAACTTTAGCCATCAATAAGTCAGCTAACCTTCAAGGATTCTTCTGTAGTTAGGAGAGGGAAAACCATCTCAAGAGGGTGATTTATTGTACTTTCTGGGCCTCTCAGAGTCCCTCTGTCCTATAAAGGAGAGGGTCTATAAAGCACTACAAAGGGGCTTCAGTGAGTACCATGGAGAATATATTTGACTTCTTTTTAAAATATGATGGCATTATTTAAGTCTATTAATTATATTTCTACAAGACTTTCAGTTTCCAGTGTGGTTGATTTGGGTTATGTGTAGAGAGCAGGAAAGGAGCCAGATGAGCTTCCTGTGCTACCCTTGCAGTTGGGAAAGCGAAAGACTGTGGCACTGAGCTATTTGAGCTGCCAGCACAGAAGCCATTGTGGAGCAGCACAGCTGTGTTCATGCAGCACTGCACACTGAGTAAAGAAACACTGCTGAAACAGCTTAATTCACGAGCAGAATACAAAAATCCATATTTTTTTTTTAATAGCAAACAGACTAGAAAAGTCCACATATTTAGTAAGTTTCTTCCAGATCACTACTTTTTTTCAATTTCTAACTTGGTTTTGGACAGACCATCACAAACCTTGAGAGACATCTCATACCAGCCATTTGCTGCTACAGAATACATGCTCTCCTGAGAAGCAATTCCATCACCCTCCAATTTCTACATGTATGCACATCTTTATTAAGGAACATTTTAAGCAGGAAAAAAATGAGACCATCATGATCCTCAGTTCTGAAATAGTAATTCAACTTAATTAAACTACAGAAAAGTCCTCTTGTTATTTTTTGTTAATGAATGGAAGCTGAATGCTAGTAGACAAGTACTTGCCATTAATTACTCCTAAACCAAAAGGTTGCACAACCTTAATTCTGCAAAAAATGCTCACAATTCCATTCCAAATAAGATTTTCTGAAGCTTTTCATGACATATCCATACTTCTTTTAGAACTGCAAGACTATGGAGGATAAAACTGCAATGTTTTCTGAAAGCCTGAGAAGCAAGTCTGGCTTTCTGTACTGTTATTATCATTTTGCCAACTGAATGGATGTCATTTAAGTTAGACCCTGTAATATTAGTGCTACACAGGGTTTTGTAAGAGAAAGTTTTTTGACTGGGTAGAATCCAATTTGTGTTTGCCAAGGAAAATGTCTTTACATTGAGATGGAAACTGGTCTCCGTTTTGGTTTACTACTCCTTTTTACAAGTATAACTGTGTTGTTTCACATACAAGTACTTCTAGGTTGGGAAACTACAATCTGTGTGTAAGGACATCCTAAACCAATAAACATAGGGCTTAATTGATTTTATGACTGTCATTCTCAGCAGAGATGAGCTGGGAGCTGACCTGCTCTGAGGGAATTGTTAGGGCTCCTCCCTGAGAACTGTCAGGGCAGCATGAGCATTTGAACTTTTTCTGCTTCCCTAGGCTGCCTTTGCTCCAGATGAAAAGCATGGAGCCAGCAGGTTTGAGATCCAGCTCTGTCTTCTTGGAGCAGAAAGCTGACTTTAATTCTCTCACATACACATCAGTTTCTTATTGGACCTTTGATTTAAAAGTAACAAAGTACAAAAAAATAAGGGAACTAAAACTGGTTTTATAGCAGCAATATCTTTACATTCACTTTACTCCTAAAAATTCACTGCATGGTTTTCCTACCACTTATGGGCACATGCAAGGGCAAGTGATACCTAAACTCCTTATTTTGTGATATATGCTGTGGGTTTTTTCTCTTAATGCTCCAAGTTAGAAAATTTTTGCTTTGCATGAAAATCTCAAATGCCATCAGACAGGAAAAAAAAAAAAAAAAGAGAAAGCTAGAAATATACACACAGTAACAGTACACTTTTTATGCAAAATCCTTTCCAGCTGCTAAGCATATTATTGTCTTCTCAGTTCTGTTAGCAACCAGATACTATTTAAAGTATTTAGGTTACACTAGATGTTTTAGCCTGGAACAAATTATGAGCAAGTTACATGAGTGTATACCAATGTGAGCAATTGAACTTCTGGATCAGAGAAATTATAATTTTCAGGTGATGGTATGAGGGTAGGTGAAAGTTAATCAAGATGGTCATAATCAGAGGATGATGAAGGATGATGTGTTTCCAAATCCTTACTTTCTAGATACCATGAGTGTAGATGATATCTTCAAAATGCATTCCATAAGAAAAATGCCAAACATATTGAACCAAAACAAAAACCTAAAGCATATTTTAAAAGCATTCATGTCTTTCTCTTTTTATGCATGTAATTTTTAGGCACATATCATAGTCTGATAGGGTTTGAGCTACCATTTTTGAGCTTCTTTTTCAGTTCTACAAAAAAATCTGTATCACTGGGGCAATTCAGATGGAGCCTGGAGAGTGATAATGAGTTTGAGTGAATCCACTGAAGTTGGATAAAACTGTGCTTCAAAAATGAGATGGATTTTTTTTCTACTTTACACATAATCTTTATATAATTTGACAAATCTTTAAGTAATTTTATTTTTTCTCGACCTTTTTCAGAACTATGAAATTGTGCAGAAATAAAGGCAATTTGTTGGCTTATAGAAGTTCTAGTTCTTGTGATAAAAAAATAATGACAGTAGGCATAAAATCATTCCACTTCTACACAGAATAGTTTTCATGGGCAAGATATTAAGAAATTATCTTTTTGATATATGATTTGAACTATCTTAACCTTGGTGAATCTTAATCCAAATTTACCTCCCATACTTGGATGATCATATACCGAAGCAGGTAGTACTATTGTCATCAGTGTGCCTACTCACCAGTAGGAATTTAAATCAGGGTGAGTAATCAGCATGGAAATGGCTAATGCTATAATTATAATATTTCACAAAGTTGTAGACCCCTTGACTGTCCATCTTGCTTCTGAAGATAAACCTTATGCTTGAATGTTTGGTTAGTCTGTGTGGTTTTTGGTTATGGGATAGGGAGTGCAGAATTGGTGATGATGACTCATTATGATTTGACGCCATGAGCTGCAGCTTTCCCAGAGCAGCTGCTTTTTCTGATAAACATAATGCTCCACACTAGGCCTTTGATATTCTGCATATTTTACTTGCTCATTAGGTCTCACTCTTTGTGTATTACTGCTTCATTCATCACACCTTTTCTGCTGTATGTTCCAAGATGGTCAAATATTTTCATCTGTGTTTTCTATTTTTCTCTAGCAGAAGTTGCTAAGGTTTTATAAGCATGAGTGGATGCAGGCTTAAATTATGCCTCAAGAAAATAGCGTGAGAAAGGTGTGACTGTAACAAAAATAGCTGGGTGGGGGGCAGAATACATTAAGGTTCTGTACATTTTTCAATACATCAGTGCACACTTTTCTCTGCTGCAGTTTTGAGAGATAAATCAGTTGTACGCAGAGCTAAAAATCCGCACATGAGCACATGCCACTTCTTGGAAACTGCTCCTCTGACTATCACTTTCTCCTGGAAAATACTCAGGTCCTTGGCTATGTGCTGCCAACATTCATTCTGAGCCCTCCATATGGACAGAGAAGGCATTGTTTAATATCTTCTCCATCTGATGGTTATCCACTTTCACGGGAGAGGTTCTTGTTTGAGCTTTGCCAAAGGAAAAAAGGTAGTAGTAATACTATCACTTACGCCGCATGTTTACTAAGTAATTTCTTTTATCATTAATCACAAAAGATTGTATCTGAGTTTTAGCATTATGTATTTTTTACCAGTTTTAGGAACTGGTAACTCCATAAGCATCTGGATTTTCTTCGAGTATAATCAATGTTGTTCTGTAACAGATTAAATATATTACTTACTTCATATTTTAAGAAATTAATGCATTTTCCTATTTTTCTTGGCAATGCCCACAAACAATAATAATTTCATTTTGAATTTTATCTCCCATACTACATTCCAAACCATGGTATTATAAGGACTTATAACATCAGTGATTTAATGGCTATATGAAATACAGCATTTTGTTTCTAAAATTTTTACAGAAACTTTTGGTTTGCTGTATTTGATTCAGATGATTGAATCTTAGATCATGTAGTGTTTGATTTTCACTTGTTTTTTTATTTTTTTCTTACAATCTTGTTAAAATGGGGTCTTGTTCACAGATTTTTTTTTCTTTTTGGCAAATGGATTTTGGAAATGGAAACCCTTAATTCAATTCATTTAATGTGATAACAAACTACTTTGTAGCCTGACAGTACATCCTCTACATGACTCAGGAATCACTGTGCTCGTGTCCTGTGCAGAAAAAATATAGTTTTTAGATAGAATTCACCCTTTTGCTTTTGGTAAAGACTGAGAAAGTCCTTGAAGGATTTTCAGCATTGAGTTACCATCCTTAAGAGCCACTGGATAAGACTGAGAAGACTGGAGACCAGACTTCAGAGAATATTCAGTTAAGATATGTATTTTGAAAGGTTTTATCATCTTGACTGCTAGTTGTGGTTTGCAGTTAACATAATTTTGCTCCAGGCATTGGTATGTAGCAGTATCAAAGGAAAGGTATTTTGCTTTGTGCTCTTCCTGTTGTTTCAGATGAGTATTCTTCCACTCGGGGAGCCTCACAAACACCTAGAACGAATTCCAGGCCTCTAGGAGCACCTTCACTGCATCACTCCCACTGCTCTGCATGACCCAGTTGCCTTGTGCAAGGTCAGAACATTTCAGATGTGCTGGAGCATCCAGAGAAATAAACAATCCGTGGTGTTCTGAGGATTTGCTCCTCCCTGCTGCTGTGGAGCTGGAAATGCTGGGCTGCAGCAGCCAGCACTGCTCCCTGGGTACCCTCCAGGCTTCTCTGCAAACTCTCATCAGCTGGGGAACTGTCACAGGGAACTCACCACAAAGATAAATGTTTTAACCTCACAATCCTTCACTAACATCATGGAAGGCTTCCAAAATAGTATTGGGAGATCTGGAAAAACAGATCTCTTTCTTCACAGGGACCACAGAACAAACCCTGTTTTCAAAGGGAGTGAAAAGAGTTCTGTAGCACCTGTTCTCTGAGAAATCCTGAGCATACACTGTTCACCCTGCTGAATAAAATTATTTTCTAAACTATTTTCTGATGAGGGAAATGTATTCCCCACCCCCAATAAAAGAAACCCCATCTCAAAATGTTCCACCATTAGCATTTGTCATACTTGTTTAAAAGGATGTTTAAAAGACCTTAACTGTTGCATTCAATGTTACTTGATTTCTGTGTATAATGGCCACAGTACTGTTATCAGTCCATTCTCCAGAACTTGCCAATTCTTGGTAAAAGCAATAAAGTCAGTCCTTCGAAATGGCGATTATTTTTATGACTGTGTCAAGATGCGTAAATTGGATTTAAAAAAATAGGTCTTCTCTATATAGATTCGTAGTGATGCTAAATGAAACTGAATTGTGCTGATTATACATGTATTTATTTTAAATAATGTGAAACTCTATGCATATCATTAGATCTTTAATGCTAATTTTAAAAAAATGCTTCAGTATGGTCAGCATAATCTATTTTTTATCAGCACTTCAAATTTATTCTGGTTTTGATTCTTACTATCTCTGTACAGCAACATTCATTTTTATTTGTTTAAGAAAGTAATTAAACACAGTTCAGCATATATTTTTGGAGGCAATATAAAAAGCTCTTGCTGTGATACTAAATGTGAGACATCTGCTTTCTGGGTGAAATTATTACACCAATGATTAGGAATCTTTTTTTTTATTCAAACTTTAGAACTTTATTATCCATACAAATAGCATCATAAAAATAATTTTAAAAAATTTAAAAAATTTTAAAAAACCAGCCTCTTACCAAGTTCCTTTGGAGTGGAGAAAACTTATTAACTTATTCTGCTGTTCACACAGGCTGTTTTCCAAGACATTTAAACTCCACTGATTGATACAGGAGAAGAGTAAATAGAGCTTCCATGTTTAAAAGAATGGAAATGTTCCTACTTTTTATCTGAGTTTTGGTGGAGTAGGTATGTGTTAGCTTGGCTTTTTTTCAAGGCACAGAATTTGTAGTGAATAGAAACAAGTTTAGGATGTGACTTTTCAGATCTCTGTAGCTAACCCTGGACCCCTAAAATTTGACTGCAGATAAATGATTATGAACATGCCTGCATTACCATTTCCTCAAGGAGAGAGATTATTTCCTTGTGAACTCAGCCTCATGAAGTTTTGGGTAGGTTTGTCTGCTTTTTAATAAGATTGAGAGAAACTTTGTTAGTGAATGATAGCTTTATGTCCAAGAGGATTTGTCTCTTAATGATTAAAGATTTTTATCTTTAGAAAGAAATTACAGTGAACCTATCATTCAGAGAGGGTGATTCAATGATCTTCCCAAGTTGTGCTAAGATGTAGGGAATAAAGCTTTTTTGAAAGACTAGAAATAACGGCAGCATGTAACAAAGTGAAAATGTTCATCCAGAGAAGGGTCTTAATGGAAATAATCAAAAACAGAAAAATTAAATAAAACTGTTTTATACTGAGCAAAGACAGAGAAGGAATAAGGAACGCTGAAGACTGCAACAGCCACTGCAGATAAATTGTTGAAAACACAATGGCTGCATTACAAAAATAATTTCTCAATGTGTTTCCAGTTAGAGAAATAGAAATTACATTTAAAATTAGCAAGAAAGGGAAGCATAAAATCTGTAAAAAATTAAGATTTTAATATAAATTATATGGGACCAGTGATTTACTAAGAGATAGGTGCAAAATTCCTGGCTTATGCAGCCTGATTTCTGAATTATCCAGGTGCAAATTTTCCCCAAATTCCATCCAAAGCCTCCTTATGAGGGTAGTCACATATTAAGTACTCGAAAAGACAGCTGGACTTTGCTAAAAATAAATTAAAAAAAAGACTGGTGTGACCAGCAGCAAAAGTGGTCATGTCCAAATCATGTCATTTATAGCAGCATCATCCAGGCTGCCAGTGAATTCGAGGAAATTCACTTTCCCTTTGTCCTTTCAACTTTTGAGAACAGGATCATAACCTGCATGATAATCCCATTTTTTCCCCCATGATGTGCATGTGGTGACACTTATTTCAAATATTTAAAAAGTAATGGTTGCTAGCTACCTTGCTTCATGTGTACTCTTCATTTCTCTTTTTCAAAGAGAAAAATTAAATTAATTTTATGCTAAAAGTGGCTTGTTCATGTTTTAGAAAACATAGAAGCCCTCACTATCAGGGCAGAGGGCTACTTATAATTCCCAGTTGGATACCCATCTTTCATGTCTGTAGATATGGACTACTGCCAGTTTGAAATGAAGTCTGTTCCCTCAGCATGCACAGAGTTTGATTAGCTAAAAATTCCACACCAAACCTGTGGGGATCTGCAGTGTATGGAGTCCAGTCATGGGCCTAAAAAGACCTTCCAAATTCAGGAATCCCAACATATTTCTTTGCTCTGGAAAATTTAATAAATATTGTCTGTTCAAATATGGTTTAAAAAATCTGTTTATGGTTTGGTTTAGGGATCGTAATTTTGAGGCAGCAGGTATACTGAGAGTTGTAATTTTCATGTCCTGGTCATAAGCACGAGGAAAATGTTAGAGTGGCTGAAGAAAGCAGAATAGGAGGGAAATGCCCAAACAAGGGATTGTGTTTTATGCCATGAGTTTTTATCCTTGAGCTCCTTGCAACAGCACGTAACTCTCTATGACTAAAGCTGTCCAAAATTAATAAATAATAAAAACAATTTCCACTAGCTCTATTTAAAGCCAAATATGATAGGTGGAGAATTGTTTCTTTTTAATCCTAAATGAGCAGCCAAATTAGCTCGAAGTGGGGGCTGTATTTGGGTACTGAATTAAGCAAAATAGTGATTTCTAACTTTTGAATTATTAGCAAAGGCACATTTTTTTTATCTTCATTTGAATCTTGCTGGTGTTCTTAATAGCAGAGAACTGTCTGCATAATTTCTCTTCTGCAGTTATGACATTTTCAGTCTTCCTTGTCCTGAACCTTTTTTTAAAAACTGAGAGAAAATATCACATCATCTCTGTGGACCCACCTTCTTTCATTGTTTGATATTCAGCTTCATTATCTCCTACCTTTAAAGGGTCAATGCTGCAGCCTGTAACTGATCACACTCTCTCAGCTTGGGAAATCTGAGGCACTGTTGCTGCATTCAGTTTTGCTCTGTTTTGCTGCCCTTAGTTGTCACTAGGTAAAGCTTTTTTCCCCATTCCTGCGAAGCTCAGAGCCTCCTGTGAATAGTTCCCTTGTACAAGTGCCCTTTGTCTGAGGTCTTCTCGCTCAGCAGAATCAGCAGTATAATAAAAATGTCAGCTTAAGTTTTAGTGGGAAATGCTTGACTTTTTATAACAAGAGAGGAGCACTCAATGTTGAAGCAGTCAAGAAAGAAAATGTCTTTTCATGACCACTGGAATTAGAGGGCAAGGACAGTGAGGGAGAGAGCAAAGGGTGGGAAACTGGCTTTCTTCCAAAATGAGAAAAAGCTACATTTAAGGACATGATTGAATGATTTGACATTACTTTGAAGAAATAATACAGCATATCCTTTTTAAATGAATAAAACCTAAGTGTATAATAATCCTATGTGAAAAAATACATAAATTAGCATTTGAAGTATTAATGGATGAATTTACAAGTATTTTAAACAGAGAAAACAAGTGACAACACAATTGCCATCTGAGTTTAAAACTACAAATGCATGCATACAAGGCCAATTATCTTCAATGAAGTAGCATTAGAAAAAAGAAATGAGGAAACTTTAAAAAAATTAACATCTTGTCAGCACACTGACTTCACTGCTTGCTTAATAGAAAAGTCTGTTATCAGTTTTATTTCCTTTGAGGATAGGGAAGAAGCTATTACAGTGCAAAATCCCTTGTGCCTATGAGAAACGAGCTGAAAATAGATTGAAAAATGTGGGGAAAAAGGGGGAAAGCAGACATAATCAAAACTAGTTACTCTGCCAGAACATTTCATTTTTTTTATATCCCAGCTAATGATACATTTTGCACATTTTTCTGTTTACCTAAAGAAGATGCTTATAGTATTTTATTTAAGCACAGAATGGAAAGAAACTGAATTATATGAGGTTTGAAGAGAACACTACTAATTGCCACATAAGGCATACTCAAGCAAAGATATTCAAACCCAGTAAAGAGGGACATTCTGATAAGTACTAATAGTGTCTAATTAGCAGAGAGTCATTGTTGAATCTGTGACATACCACAAAGGCTAAATATTGTTTTGTGTGCCTAGAAACATGTGTGGGAGACAAGAAAAATAAGAGCTATTCATCATGGAAACACAGTGAAACTTGTCAATAACAACCTTGCAAAGGGCACAACTTTCATCATCTTTGTATCTGATGGCTGCATAACGTAGGATCCTCAATGTAAGGCATGTCTCCTGGGAATGGGGGGTTGTGCTTAGGATAGGTAGAAGTGGCTATCAGGTGACTTGTTCCAAGACATGGTTTTTCTTTCGCTTTTTGTGAGCAGGCCTGGCATAGCTGTGTGCTCCCAAATATTGAAAGCCTGTGTGATATCTAGATATCTGTGATATCTTGAGAACAACAAGATCAAAACACATTTCAAGGGGTAGTCAGCACCAAAATGGGAATTTGGGTCTATGTTGCCAGGGAGGCAGAAATATCTCTGCTAGTGGTTAGAACTTTTTAGAGGAAGAATAAGACTGGAGTGTTGAGGGGTTATTTAGCAGGGAATGCTGAGGGGAAGGATTTGTGATGTAACAGAAAGGCACATATACCAAAAAAGCCAAACTCATCATTCTCAACTAAGCCTTCTCGCTTCTTCCTCCATGACTTTCTACACGAGGAAGTCAAACATAACATCTAGCTTTATATTGATTTTTTGTAGTATTGCCTTGGCTGCTTCCTTTGGCTGCTTTCTCAATCTCTTGTATCATAAGGTATTTTCACTGCAAAGTTCACAGTACAGCAGGAAACAAAGCACGGAGGAATGCATGGCATAAAAAAGTGATTGAAGAGCTGTTGGCAATGAAAAAGGGAACAAGTCAAACTAGCATAAAGAAGAGAATAAGCAGGGAAAATTATCCAGACAGCTGATATCTGTCTTATGTACTGATACTGAATAAATAACTTATTTTGATTGAAAGTGGCCAAGAAACCAACACAATCCCTCAGGGAAGTCCCACTTTCATTGCTCTTTTCCAAAGAACAAAGTATGAAAATACCACAAATTATTTCTACTTCTTAGCTTTTAATATTGCTTTGCAAGTGCTCATGATGTTGTATCTGTTTTCAAGTTAACATATGGTGGCGTTCTGCTTTAGTCTGTTGTAGCAGTATGGCAGCACACTCTTTTAGTTATCAAGTACAATATGAGCCAAATACATCCTCTTTGACCCTAATTATGATTAGACCATTTCTCTAAACAAATGGAAACTCTGCTGAATGTCATAGACTCATAGAATTGTGTAGGTTGGAAAACCTCAAGGATCATCAAGTCCGGTGATGAACCCAGCACTGCCAAGTCCAACACTAAACCATGTCCCTAAATGCCACATCTGCATGGCTTTTAAATACCTCCTGGGATTGACTCTAGCAATTCCTCAGGAAGCCTCTTCTAATGTTTAGCAACCCTTTCCATGAATATTTTTTTTGTGATACCCAATCTAAACATCCCATGGCACAATAGGCTCTTTGGACCTGATCCCCTGGTCATCCTCTGCATGCCACGTGATGGCACTGAGGATCATCTTTTCATGAAAAGAGGCTCTTCAAATAAACCAACAAAAACACGTAGTTAATCTAAAAAAGGTAAAAAGGCAAAAAAAAACCCCAAAAAACCTGTTTAACAAGCAACTACCTACTCAGAAATGCCCTGAAATTTCCCTTTTCCATATTTTATAGAAGTCATCCCCAATTCAATGGAAATGGAAGCAATCGCATCTTATAGAGAATGAGATAAGATATATTCCCATTCATAAATATGTCTGTACTACATTGCCAAAATTTTGGTGTCTAGCACATATTTTTAGGTTAATAAATCATACCCTTGTTTTATTACAGCATAAAGATCAACAAAAACTACCACAAAATTTGGCATCTTTACTACTCAATTTTCAGTGTCTTCTCTAGCAGAATGTTCCCAAAAATCCTGTTTTGCTACTGCAAGGACAGGGTGCAAGTGGTGTCTCTTCCATGTATTTCAATAGCTTAAGATTTTCTTTTTAGAAGAACATGAATTCCACATTAGATATGTGACATAGAGAAGGGTATGTACTCTTTTAAACCTGGAGAGTCTATTGTTTGAGATGGAATGAGAAAACCTAACACTTACCTACTATCTTTTTCTCCTTATTTTTGCAAGATGAATTTTCTGACAGATTCATCTGCACTACTTGCCTAATAATAGCAATTGTCTGTGTAATTAGGAACATAAAAAGAGGTGGGTAAGCCTTTGAGGAAAGCCAGCTAAGCATGCAAATACTGCTTGTAATTGGTACATAAATTTAGATGATCTAGTTGCATATGTATTTCCCCCTTAATGGTAATATTTAGAAACATGATACTTGTTTTGCTTCCCAACTTTCCAGGCCCTAAGCAGTCGTCCTTCAATGCACTTGATTTTACATAGCTCTTACAAAAACCTACACCCAGAAGTGGTTGTTAAAAATGATACATATTTCATCCATCTGCCCTTCCCCACAAAACATAATCATAAGAAAGCAGGAACAATATGTATGTATGGAAGGATACTTGGCAGATAATTCACACTGTTTTGTCTTGTGTTGTTTCAAATTTAGGCTTGAGCTGTCGCTGTTGAGCCGCTAGCTGAGGAATGACCCAGGTTCTCAGACAAGGAAAGAGAAAAGGTGTCTTTATTATTTTGATTTCCATATATATAGAGTTCCCAAAGGTCACCCAGATTGGTCAGCCTGAGACCTCCCCCTAGGCCCAACTGGCCAAGCCCGAACTGACCTAATCTGGAGACGTTGTTTGCAAAACATCCAAACTTTATCTTTGTTTATGAAATGTAGCAAAATGTTCTCACGAGAAAGACCTGTGCTAGCCACATTGAGCTGCACAGATCAAGTCTTGTCTGAACTATCTTCTGTACAAAGTGGTTTTGAGGATAGGTTTGAACAGTTATAGACAGCATATCATTATTCTTTTTCAAAATTCAAGTTCAAGGTTACTTCCTTCCATAATTTTCCTTTGTCCATAGCACAAAGCAAGTCTAAGTGGTTCACATACTCAGATTTCAAGTTTCTTCAGGATTCTATTTTCATCAATAAAATATATTTCATTAGTCTCCATTGAACTCATCAGCATCTTCCAAAACCAGCTCATTTTTATTCTGATGCTAACTTTACTTTGTTCTTACTTTCTGGAATCCCATGTCCTTCCATTCCATCCTTCCATTTAATGAATTAATTAATTCTTCTCTGTCCTTTTTATCTGTCTCTTCCCTGCTCTTTCATATTTCTTCTAATTTCTCAGAATGTCTTCACACTGACTCTTTATTTCTGTCAGCACTATTTCCAGTGTATCCAGGTCTTTGAACTCTGGTAAGTCCCCAACCAGAAATAAGAGTGAATCCTGGTACACTAATGATTAGTAACATCCTCACAAGATAAAAGATGGCAGCACAATTTCTTAGGCAATAACTGCAGGTCTGGCTCCATTTCTGGGCTGCACGGGTAGAGCACTTTCTGCAACATTTTGCAAGGAAAAGCAAAGTTTAGGTGACACTGAACCCAAAAGAGAGATATCTGCCTTTTAGCCAGCAATCCAAAATTGTGTTCACACTTTTTCTTATTGAAACCAAAGCCCATGCATACCATAGGAAATCTGCAGAATAAATACTAGATCAGGTTGCAGTCAATATGTACAAGGACAGAACTAATGATCACCTTTATTACCATTTTTTTTACAGGTAGCAGCAGTTACATATTTAGTCCCCATTGTTATAATTTTTGACAGTGATTGTCCCACTCAGTTTGTGTGCAGGTTTTAAATGGAGACATTATCAGTTGATGAGTACATCTTCCACTAACATCCCAATTATGTTCACCATCTCCACATGCAATCCAGAATATAATAGTACGTGTGAATACTTGCATTGACATTAAATTGTGTAAAAACTGGATAGCTTAGAAAAATAACAGACTGCCTGTTGTTTTGTTTTACTGCTTTTCAGAGCTATTGTCATTCTTGGAGTTTGGACTCTGCTAGGGTTCACAGGAGTTTATTTTTTGCAGCATACTGTGGCTGAACCATTCTATGTGGTTTCTGCTTGATTTAAAAAATACTTCCATAATACTTGATTGTGGCAGAGATTTTAACTTTCTGAATAAATAATATAAATCCATAACATCTTTTAGAAAGACAGAATCTATTTTAAGATTGAAAAATGTGTTGGAGAATGGAACAAGACACAAATACACAGGACTAGTAGGAGAACTCTTTATTCATAAACTTAATAACAAAACACAAAATATGTTATCATTAATAATATTTGGCTGAGTTCTTGCAGGAGCTTTTATATAGCAAGGGGTCATGAGTCAGGTCCAAAGTTAAAGCCCAATTCTCAGCTGCACAGAGAAGAAACCTGGAACCTCAATTAACAGAAAAGTTCTTTATGCTTGAATTAAGTACATTATAGCTTCTTAGATGAATTCATTGATTAAATTATCAGTGTCAGTCATCTTTCAGTTTAAGAATTTTTTAATCTCCCATTTTTACTATGATATATTTGTAAAAATTCACCACAAGCCCTCTCACTCTCATCTTTATTAGGCCACTTAACTTTTCCTAAAAAAGAAATCACCTCCTTCAGTTCATCATAGTAAGGCTTTTCACATCATTTGTCTGACTGAATAAGTTTAACTTATATGAGAAGAATGAAAATCTCTACCAGATTTTAAAATGTGTTTATGAAACCTTACCAGGGAGAATTTTGTTTCCCAAGATAGAAACATTGCCTGATATAAACGGGGGAAAAAAATCATTATTTTTTTTTTCAAACAGGGACAAATATGATGACAAATTTGCTGATGAAAGGATCAAACCCAAAGATGATGGACAAATAAACATGTGAGGTTTATATGGTGTCAGATGTTATATAGACTTTACAAAAGATGCTATTACAAGAAGATTTTGAAGGTACATGTTATGAAACACATCCTAGTGCAGACAGATATTTCTGGGATTAGTCCTCTGAGACTCATGTTGCTACAACTGATATAAATCAGCTGAGAAACAGGAGAAAACTGGAACAAACTTATTTTCATTCATTCAGCTGAGAATGCAGTTAAGTATAAAGGAAGATCAGAGGAGAACAGCTATCCAGCTAAGGAGAGCAGCAGTAGATTTCCAATAGATTTCTTTTTTGAAGGTAGAGTAGTTTTGATTTTTATTCTCGCATATTTTCCCAAGTAGCCATTTTTGCAATTTGCTCTTTGGCAGTGAATTCTGTAGCACTGAAGTTTTCAACACCTCTGCTCAATCATAGGGCCTGCAGCAACATTATTTAATTAAACCATGGGACCCATCTGCTATACTCTAGTGAATTATAGGTCCTTCACTGTCACCACTTGATTTACTTGTAACTAACTGGTAAGATGAGAAAAACTTCAGTCTTGGAGAAAATAATTTGCCAACATAAAAATGTATTTCACAGTATAATAAAATGTGCAAAGGGGTCTTAATTTGCCTTTATATATCTCATTGATTATATTTTTTTTAAAGACAAGACATAAAAAGAGAACACTTTTTTTCTGTAGTATGGTATATTATATGGTATATACAAAGGCTTATTTTTTTATTCTTTCAGAACAGCGGGTATTTAAGATACAGTTTTGACAAACTATAATAAATATCTATTAAAATATAAAGGGAGAACAGAGAAGAAAAAAATGTTAATCTCTTTGGGTAGTCATAACTTTTTTCCTGAAATATAGTTGTAAAAACCTGATTGATCCATTACTCTCTCCTTTGTGTTTTAAAGATAATTGAAAGTTACAAAGAAAAAAAATAAAAACATGAGAAGCTGTTTGCCATCTGAAAAGAAGACAAACAAGAGTGATATGTATTAATGAACATTAATCTACTCATTGCTGCATGTACGTAGTCTTTTTGCTGAATTTGCCAACATCTGCTGAAACCTTTTGCTTTCAGTTTCATTAATATGCAAATATTGAGCCTTATGGCCATTCCAGATGTTCTAGCCTGGGCACATGGTCCTGATTGCTGCAAAGCTCATCTCCAGAAGTTATCTCATGTCTTCAGGAGTCTCTATGATACTGACTGCTACCAAGAAAGACATTGTTATTGCTATGAGAAACATTACGTTCTCTGAAATATAAAATATATAGTAATGGCAGTAATACAACTAAAGTATAAAAATACCATAAAGCATGAAGTAAGAACTTTATTATGAAATACTACAATTTATACAGTATCAATAAAATAAAGATAAAACTGAAATCAATATCTCTTTTATATTTCCCTTTCACAGATTTGCTTGCAGCTCACTACAGATACTGTTAATCAATTATTAAAAAATTCTAGATTGTATTGAAAATTTAGCAAAGGGATGTCTTTCAATAGTTTTCTGCAATATATCAAAACAAAACAGAAAAAAATCCCTTCTCTTCCTTACCACCTATTTTTCTTCACCAGCAATCTGATTTTCCTGTTGGTGCCTAGGTGCTGCCAATCCCTGTATTTTTCCTATTCAGAAGTTTCCTGCACAAGTAAGCATTGCTCCCAAATAGGCCATCAGAAACCCCTTTTTGCTAAAAGTCAATCCTGGGTGCCCTTGCAGGTCACAGCAGCACTGTGGGGCAAGAGAAACAATCTTTGTGGTAGTAGCCTAGTGAGCTGTGGGTGATTTCAACAAGTGCTGCAGTTTACAGAGTGTTATTTCCACTCTCACCAGCTACTGAATTGGATTCTAGGTTGCACAGGAGTTTTTTTTTGTGGCCAGGACCCAGGGTATCTAAACTGAAGTCCCAGAATGAAAAGAGTGATTGACGATTTTGTTCTACCGGCGAAGGGAAACCTTTCCAAGGACAGTAAATCTTATTAAATAGAAAACAGTGGTTTTCTGGGGCCAGTCTGAGATTGAGAAATCGACTCCTCCAGGAGGCAAGGTCCAGAACAAGTCTGAGTGCCATCCTCCTTTCCAAGTGCAAATTAGATTTTCTTAACCTTTCCTTCTGCAACATAAACATTTAAACAAACAGTCAGACAAGCATTGTATGTTGTAAAACAAAACATTACACAGTAGACACATCTTCCCCTGGGGAGAGGAATGAAAGAATAAACATGTAACAAGTATTAGTCACATTCCTTAATGCACTACTGGAAAGCACTCAAATATTCATTGTGAGTACGCTGTAAAGAGATATATAAAGTATAATAAGTGTGCTATATAACTTGTCAGATAATTTACTGCACTCTGGATCAGGCCAAGTTAGAATAAATTTTAAGAATAGCTCCATGTACAGTTGAGAAAAGTAGCAAAATCTTGTCAGAAAGATAATTTTGCATTTGTCTTGGCAAGTGCAGGTGCAAAAAGCATCCCTAAATTACATTTAAAAATGTAATTCTTTAGCATCACCTATAATTGGTAAATTGTCAAAGGCCATCTTGACTGACAAACTGTAGAGAAATATCCTGAATAAGAGGATACTGTACTCCTCATCACCATCATCTGACTGTTTCCTAGCAACCTTTCAGTATCATCTCAGTTTTATTTCCATTTCCATAGGGACTGAGACAGCAGCAGTTAACAGCTACAGCATGTATATACAGCCTGGGAACAGAGAGCAGCCCAGAGAAGTTGAACTGAAGGAAATTGAAGTTACTGCTGTGATCAGCAGAAAATTTTTGGAAATACTTGGAGGTCCCTTCTAACTTAGGATATTCTATTATTCTATTATTCTATACACAGGTGAAGCTTCCATCTCTGGTTGAAAGTTCATATTTATAGTCAGTCACTTGCAGTCTATAGTTTATAAGCACTAATTTTTAGAATAAACGCTTCAGTTGGAAACACAAATTAGTTCTTCACACACATGGAGAGGGTAAGAAAAAAATTCCCACTATTCTGAGTTGTCCACACCAAGACAATTGATGGTCTCAGGTATGGAATATTCAAGACAAACATATTGAAAATTCATTTGCAGTCAGATATACACACTGTGGTCTATAACTGTGCTCTGCTGTCAGAATTCAATTTTCTGACATAATGATAAAGTTTATGGTGAAAATGTCAGGTTTGCAGTAGATTCTATATAGAGACAGTTTTCTAAATGTTTTGATTTTGGGGGTGGTGGTGGTGGTATTCATTTGTTTGCTTATTTGTTTCGCTTACATGGACTATTTCCCTGTTTCTCATCATGTCTTATCCCCTGGCATGGGATTTTCAAACTGCTTTAGATCGAAGTCAGCTCTGTCACAATTTCTTCTTTAGACCAGTCAGTGGTGAGAGGTGAAGCATATTGCATCTTACCAAGAGTGAATCCAAACTGTCATTGTTTTCTACTTTTCCTGTCACTTGTTCATATGTTGTCATCTTGAATAGAATTTAACTTCTAATGTGGATTCCACTGCAGTCACTGCGAGTTGTTCAATATCTTATTGTCATATTGTGTAGGAAAAGCTGAGACCATGAGCTGTGGCCAGAGCTGGACAGCAGTTCCATGTGGACAGATCTGAAGTGTGCAGCTAAGCATGCTTCTCTGAGCATTTCTGCACACTCTGCAGCATGCCGGGAATACAGACCTACTGTTTTGACTGCAGAGTTTAGGGGCCCTGCAGAGTTTCATAGATCAGAATTGCAGAATTTTAGGTGGGGTCTCCAGTGGCCATTTGATTCTGCTCATTTGGCTTTACTGAAGAGACTTGGCAGAGTTGCAATTGATGAGGAAGAATCTGGATGCATCATGCAGCTGCACTGCTTCTTTTCAGTTCTGAGTTCTATAAGCTGTGTGTTCAGTTAATTACTCAGTACTGTGGTGCTAATGGTGCTATAGTGGTGGCACAGGAGTTTTTACAGGCCAGGCCAGGTCTTTCCTGAGGCTATGGAAAAGAAAGAGTAGATCAGCAAGCACACTGTCCACCAGGGAAGATGCACACTAATAAGACAACTTGAAAGTGGAGGTGAATGGGAGGAATCAATTCATTAAAATATTTGCAGATGCACTATAGGAATTTCAACAGATATGTGTAATGACTCTTGCAGAGTAAATTATTTACTCTCTGACAGAGAGTAAATTATGCAAACCTCTGCCAGACAGTGTCTAACCTTACACAGACTTCAGTGGTTCCAGGATTTAATCAAGTCATCTCAAGCACCACAAAATGTTCCTCTTTGAAATGCAGCAAATCAAGCTTTGAATAGGTAAAATGTTATACCTCTCACTTGTAATGCATGAATTGAGGCACAAATCTTAGACTTAGGTTTACCTTTCCATTGGTGTTAAATCACTATTTATCTGTATACATTATTTACATCAAAGGCGCAATTCTGAGAGTGAGGTTTTATATAAAACTGTAGGCCAAGGTAAACAATCTTGGACTTCCCCTGCAACTTGGCCAGTTCTGATTTTATTCCTCTGCCTGGATTTCCAGTAACATTTGAATCATTTCTTGTACAGTATTGCTGAATCCTTTAGATGGGAAGAGACCCTTTGTTAACCAAAATAAACAGCTGAGAAAACATAAATTATAAGAAAATGGCTTGTACTGACAAAGTAAGTGATGTCACTGTAACTGCGAGGTGATCTCATTAGCAGCATGATATTGTACAAGCTTTGCACAATAATTGCTTAAATACTCCCAATATTATTTAGAAAGTTCAAACATATCTCTCTTAAAAGTCCACTGGATTTTGCTCTGATAGCGTATGCCCTAGGAAGTGAAATTATTTCTTGATTTGTTAAGGAGAACAATGATCTAAATGCAGGAACTGAAGTGTCTGTAATTGAGATCCAATTGGAAGGATATTCACCCACTCACTACATTTTAGTGCAGATACCTAAATTGTTCCAAAGATTAAAATAAACTTTTTTTCAGTTGGAATCTTTTCCCACCAGAAAGTACATTTTAGGAATGAAAAAACCTGATTGCAATTTTTTGTTTTAATATCTTATTCTAAAAGTACCAGAGCAACAAAAATTATTTTTAAAATGACCCAATATTTGCTTACCTAAAATTATAATCTGAGACTGTATTTTAAATTCTGCTATAGCTATTATGATTCACTATTGCAGCTTTCTCAGCATGTCACATTAGAGCATAAGGCCCAAAGGAGTTAAATGATGGAGAAATTTCAAGACCTGGGGAAAAAAATATGAATCATTATGGATTTTAGTCTGAGCATTGGGAGAATTCAGCACATTTTGACTTTCAGCTACAGTAAAGAAGAGAAATTTATTGTAAATTATATGCCATTAACCTTTGAAAGTAACTTTTACTTTACAGGAGTTGTATTTTACCAGTGCCTTATTATATTCTCAGTTCCTTTGAGTAATCAAGATTGTCAAAGTAATTCTTAAAAACTAATTTCTCTTGCTGATAATGGGAGTATCTCTGGTCTCCAAAAGAATAAACTGCACATTAACCAACTCAGCCTGGAAATATTGCCTTCTTCCAGTGCTGGTTTTTGTGAGTAAACAATGAAAAAATTATTTGAGCTTTTAAAAATAATAGTGTTGTCATTTGACTTCTGCAAGATATAATTACCTGAATTCCTTGTCTGAACACTTTAGTTTCTTCACTTCACTGTTTCTAGGTTGGTATCCCTCTAAATTGCTTGTGAGCCCCATAATGATGTCACTCCACAGGAATCATTAACTGTGGGCTTAAGTATGCTGTGCTGCATGTATAATTCCTCTCTGTATGTTCATCTTCAATTCCATAGGTCATACTTTTAAATATCCTGTGAGCAAAAAGAAAGAATAAATGAGAGCTCATGGTATAGTGTTATAAAAAGCTTCCCTGTTTCTAACACGTATTCATTATCCCTCCATCCCCCTCCTTTCTCTGTTTCCCTTTTCAAATCTACCTCTTTGTGCTCTTGTGTGTCCTCTCTTTTCCTTTTCTCTTCATATATTGTTTTCTCTGTCCTTTGTTCATTTTCTTTGTCTCTCTCCAGGGTATATAGTGAGAAAATTTATTAGCAGTGTAATTTGGACTTACTCAGCTAATTTAACTATAAGCTTGACAGACATACATGGAAATGCTCTTGCCCATGGTCCCAGAAGTGGTCATACATCATTGTAGCAGTTCCAGCTCATGTTTTTAAAGTATTCATCTCCTGTTTATTTGAGGAAAACAAAATGACAATTAATAGAAACTTAGGATTCTTACAGTTCAGACCAATTTAAAGCACTCTTGTCATTAACAGAGATTTATTTCCAGTTTGATCTTTCGTTTATGGTGGATTGATTGCATATTGTAGGACCTTTCCTTATCTTTAGTAAAGGATAAAACAAGCATATATTCTGCAGGTAAGTACTATGTTTGACTGGCCAAAGAATCCTGTGGTCTCAAATCTGGCTGTAGGACTCCCCTGAGAAGATTTCTTGTGAGTGCTGAGACAGGCACTTAACCAAGATATTATGCAGAATTTTAAAAAATTTGGGTTTTTAAATTAAATTTAAAAAAAAAACCACAACAACAAAATAGTATATTAGTCAATGATTTAATTTGTAGATATCTAGATATGGCATATTTGCTTTATTTACACTTTATTTTTGACTCTTAACACATTCCTCTCAACAAGAATTTTAAACACATGAATTGCAAACATTATCCAGTGTTGGATAATGACATTCCTAATTTTAATAAACAATGGTTAAAGGGTAATTAAAGGAAAAACGATGTGACTTTGCATGTGTAGTATACAGTGCAGTATTTTCAATTTTGAGTGAGTATGGAATTCAGCCTCAGGAACTGTCCTGAAATAGCTTGCTATCTGCAATACTTTGACCTAGGAAATATCTAAGCCTATTTTAAGGACTATATGAGAGCCTAGGACCAGAACTGCAATCATTCTTTGTTCAAATACTAAGTTGTGTTAGTTAATGTGATCACCTTTCAGAAAGTGAGACCACTTCTCTTCTATTCTCCATGATTCTCCGCTCAGCTTCTGCAGTTTGAGTACAGTAACAGAAAGAAAAGAAAATAAAAAAGCCCAGGTCAGTACCAACACTTCTATAGAGTAGCCTACTAACACCACCATTAACATTTTAGTGTGGGTAACAGGAAACATTGGGATTGCTGCCCTAAATAAAAATACTCTGAAGATAAAAATACAAAACTAAAAAACACGTAAGCAAACTCAGATTTTTTGTCCTTTTTTGCTCTACTTTTATCTCACCAAGATTATAAATTCCAACACCCATAGCAGGGAATCGGGATTCAAGAATAAGTATTGTAATTTATTTGGAATATATAAAGAAATGCGACTTTCTCCAAAGATATGAAAATCTTCCACCAAACTATAGACAGCTCTAATGAAAATACATCTTATTTCCTCCCAGCTTAGTTTGCAAGCTCATAGAGATTCCTTGTTATTCTCCACTCTAGAAGAACCACTCCTAAAAAAAATTAATTCTTCTGGCCAAACCTATAGAAAATGGAATCGTTTCAGAAGGAAAAATTCAAATGTCTGTGATTAGTGAGATTTCCTGATTTCTGGTGACATATTTTAAGAAATGGCCATCCTTTTTTATTTGCTCCAGAATTTTTCTACCTTAGTAGCAGAAGTGAATATAGATTATCTTCTTGGTCATGACACCCGGTGACTCAGCATATCATTCTACACTGGAATGTGTGGCTTTTAAGTGAGTGTCATAGGTTTTGAACTCTGGCAGTTCAGAGGACAATGCACTTTCACTTTTGGTGTCAGTAGCAGCCAGCAGCAGGCCAATGCCTACAGGAAGACAGTAACGTCTTAAAAAGCCACGTTGACCAGTTAGAGCCTTGACTCCATACTGGTAAAATTAAATTAAAATAAGGCTCACTTACCTATTACAATGGCTAATTATTAATACAGAAAAGTTAGCATGAGCAGCAAAGCAGTAAAAGAGCCTTCCCATGAATGATGTTTTCATTAAACCAAAGCTATTGGGCATCTAAGACCAAAATTACCCAGAAAAGGAGAAGTGGTGTGTGTCTGACTTGCACAAAACCAAAAAACAGACAGCTTGAGAGGGAGATGAATCATCTTGCACTTCATGAAGCAGGATGATAGATCATGAACTGTATTACATGTGCAGAACCTCAAGTAGTAAGACTAACAGAGAGATGTGGAGAAAGAAACAGCTTTCAGACAGACATCCTTTGTCACCAGTGGGTTTCCTGTATCCTTGAGCATCTCAGCTGAACTGCTATTTTAGAGGATACTGTTGCCAACTGCCTTCATGAGCTATCATAACACATATGTATATTAATTGCCAAAGGTGTTAAATAAATCTTTCTGCATCTTGGCTTTCTTACACATGACAGCCTACACAGAATGTGGTTTTGCTTTGTTATAGCCTGCTATACTTCAAGTGAAATAATATACTGGATTAGTGCCATTGACTTACACCCTGTGCATCCCACTTATGCCAGTAGATTTATGTATTGCTGACAGTAGGAACAGACCATAATCATATATTTCCCCCTTCCATTTTAGTGGAGAAAAATTAATGTATCTGATTAAAATATCTTCACAGACTGACAGGGACCACTGTATCAGTGCAATGGAGATTCTCGTTGGGTTTGAAAATCACCTGAGGGGTTTCAGATGGTCTTTTAATTAATTTATAATAACTTCTGAGTATAAATGACAATACAAAATCAAATCATTGAGACAAAATGCCTGAATGACATTTGAATTTTATTCGGTAATTCAACAAGCCTACTGAATTGGGATTGCCTCAGCATATGGCAAAGATTCAAGAAATTTCCAACATAGAATAAATGACCAGGATGCCGTTTTGTACATTATGGTACTTGAAACATTTATCTATTGAAACATATGTATTACTACAGGCCAAATTCTAAAGTATGTGTGCTTGCACTTGTTTCAACATTACCTGTACATTTGAAAGATGATGTTGAAATTACTGTCTTGAATGCATTTGCTGGCAGGTGATTACATCCATTTTGGACACACTGAAGGTGTCTTCACAACAGTACCAGTATGATTACGCACTTAAAAGCAAATAGCAAAAATGTTACATCTGCAAATTTATTTTAAAATTAGATTTCTGGCAAGAACATGAGCAAGGATTGAAAGCATGTTAAAATATCTGAAAATAATTGCCTCTAAGTTAATTCAGTTATGTGAAATGTGAAGTCAACTCCAGGTCACCTTAAAAGGGAAATGAACGATTTCAGCAGCCATTGCACAGAACCAGATGGCATAACTGGGAGGTTAAAAACGAGAAAGGACAGAGTTTTTCAAAGCTGTGTAAATTTGTTAATGTATGCATACTAGAATCATGTAAATGAAAGATTCAGTGATTATTTACAAGTTAAATTCATTAATTTTATCATTGATGAAGGGTTGAATGGAGATAAGAGGCTTAAGGCACATATAGTATTTTTCTATTAGTATGAATAAAAGTTTCATACCTTTTCTTTAAAGTATTTTTATATTGTTCATAGACATCTCCTGCTCTTCAGGCTCCCCCTATTCATTTCAGAGTGTAAAGAAGATCAGGCAGCCTGCATGTCTGCTCCTGCCAGTCCTGCTAGCCTCTCCACAGAGATCTTCAAGGTTATTTCTATTTTATGTCCCTTTATCCTACATTTTAATAGAGATAGGAAAATAGTCATCTAATAATTAAGCATGTATAATTTATCCTTATCTATCAAGTTTACCCTTCAGACTATCAGCTCCCCTTGCGTTCATCTCATCATCTCACATCTGTGCTCCAAACGAAAACTTTATATACGTTTGAACTATTATTGACTTTGCTGTCGCTTAACACACTTGTCTTTCATGGCACCAAAGGCCATTGCATTTGTAATTTAGCTACTCTTCTATTAATTAATTAATAGCTCACAGTGGTAAGTGGCTAAAAGGCAATTGCTCACCAGAGGCATCTATTAGAGCACTGGACCTGCAGCCAAGTACTGCTTTGGAGGCAAGCATAGCCATACTGGAGAAAGAGGCACTGTTTGAATAAAGCATGACCAGCAGCACCATGGTCCTTGGCTATTTCATCTGACTGCAATCAGATGTAGGATGATAATTTTCAAGGAAGACTATCTAATAAACGTGAAGTCCAGTGTCTGTAGAAAGCAGGACAGCAATGTCCTTCTGGATCTCACATCCCCATGCATAAATAGGGACCTTGAGCAAACTTCTGCTCTTTGAGATAAGTCAAATGGGCAGAAAAACAGGTCAGAAACTAGCTGGAATGCAGCTGCATGGTTAGTGTATATGTGAATGTGTGGGTGAAGGTGGAAAATATCTATATACCTATGAAAGGATTTTACAAAAAATGTCTTCTCCAGGGGAAAAAGCTTTTGGTCACTGCTACAGGTGTGAGATTGAAGAAGTGGTTCTTATTTAAGAGTCCTTTGCTACGATTAGCATTATGACTCCATTTATTAGCAACATTTACATTCCCTGATAACATTACATTCCTATTTAACACTGGCACCTTAAAAATCAGGCATCTTAACCCAAGAAGGGCTCTTTCCATAGCAGTTTAGGCACCCTGTGGGGCAATCAGCTGTTATGAAGAGTTAAAATCTTAGAATCAAGGACTGGAGAGTCCTCAGAACGTCTTCAGTCCAACTCACTCTTTCCCAGGGCTTTACCCAGCTGGACCTGGGAAACCTCCGAGGAGGGAGACAGCACAACCTCTCCACACAACCTATTCCACTGTTTCTATTCATACCTAGTCTGAACATTTCAAGCCATGCCCACTATCTCTCTCCCTTCCATTTTTCACAACTCTGAAGGCCAGCTCCACTTTCTCGATGACCACCAGTAGCTAAGAGTGTTGGGCTGCTGTTCAGTCTCCCCAAAGCTGCCTCTTCTCCTGCTGAGCTCCCTCAGCCTCTCCTCAGAGGACAAGTCCTCCAGCTCACTGATCATCTTAGCAGCTTCTGCTGTGCTCTCCCCAAGTTTTTGGTGCCTTTCCTGGACTAGGGAGGTGAGGGATGAGGGCAGGAGAAGCAAAAGCCTCAAAAGTGAGCACATAAGTTGTCTCTTAAATATTGTGCAGAGGAGGGTGATCGTTTCCCTTGGTCTTCTGTCTGGGCTCCTGTTAAAGTAGCCTCTGATGCTGTTGGGCTTTGCTGGCAGGGTACACTGCTGTCTCACAATCAGCTTGCTCTCTTCCAGGAGCACCAGGCCCTTTTTCAAAAAGCTACTCCCCAGACAGTTATCTCTAGCATGTTTCATCATTATAAGGATTCCTCCTTCCCAGGTTCAGAACCTAACCTTTTCATTGAATTTCAGAGGTTCCTGCTGATCCATTCACCCACCTTGTCTGGGTCTTTCTGGATGGAAGCCCTGCTTTCAAGTGAATTGAATTTGGTGCTGTTGGCAAACTTGATAAGAGTGCACCCCATTGCCTCCTCCAGGTCACAAATAAAATTATTAAGGGAAAGGGGTCCCCATTTAGACCCTGTGATGATCACTTGTTACTAGCCTTCATGTAGAGCATGTCTGATTAAATGCCAGCCCCTCAGTCTAACCCTCCAGTCATCTTTCTATCTTTAAAATTTTCCAATCAGTCATAATGACCTTACTTATAGCATAAAATAACACTGGGAGAGACAGTCAAAAGCCTTGCTAAAACACATGCTAGTTCCATCCCCTGCTCTATCCTAGTCCACAGATCCATTCACTTTACTCTAGAAGGCAATAAGGTCAGACACATGATTTACCACCTGTCTCTATGGACCAGAAGTTTACATGCATTACTGACCAGATTAGATGCTTTTATATGCAAAAATATAATAAAACAAATTCTAAAATTAGTCTTTCATAGTTCTAGGAATTTTTATTTATTGTGTCCATTGTAAACACAGAGCTGTTTTCTTCACCAAGTGTTCAAACACTGTCTATGAACTCTCACAGCAAATTAAAGAACTTTCAAATGACAACAGCATGGCATTCCTGTCAAAAAAGATGGGCTTCTGGCAGACAGGATGGTAATTGCAGTATCAGATATCCTGCCATTTTAGGTTGGCTCCACACTACAGCTCTACTTGGCAGAGGTAGCATTGATACAAAAGCTGAGTAGTTATGGCTAGATTCTCTCATCAAGTTTGCTGTTTAATTGTCCATTAGAACAATTGATAAATCTTCCATTAACTTTTGTGGAAATTAGGTTATGCCATGAGAACAATCCAGAAAATCCAGCATGGCTCATTTGGTTTTGAAATGCAAGAGAAGAGTGCCTTATTCTGGAAATTGGGTTGTTCTGAAAGAAAAGAAAAAAATTTGCTTAGAAAAAGAAAGTCCAAAATCTAGAAACTAATTCCCAAATCTAGAATACTTCATTGGCCCTTGTGAAATAGGACATCCACAATACATTTGAGGAGCATAAGACAGAAAATTAGCCAGTTCATTTATCTGAGGACTTCCTGAGAATATTTCAAGCTCAGACCTAATTTGTAACACTTAATAACAAAAAATAAAAAAAACCCTCCCCAAACAAACAAACCCACAAATAAACCACATTTTAGTGTCTACTAAATAAAAAAAATATATATTTTGTATTTCTAACAATGCTACATACAGACATTGCCAGTGCAGTAGGTATTATGGTCAAGAAAGCATTATGTATTTTGGCAGTCTCTTACCTCTTTCCTCCTGGAACCTCTGTTTCTGCAGCCTGTTGGATAGTTCAGACTGGTAAGTAAACCCCTCCAGGCTATACAACTTTCATATAGTTTGTTTTCTTCATTCTCAGCCACCTGCAAGTGCTATCCCATTTGCCAGCCTCCAGGGGCTGTTTCCATATAAAGATATGTATTTGCATGATCCACCATGATCTTCATGAGATCATTAGAACATCAGTTAAATATTCAGTTAAAACATTTGTATGTACACGCCTAAGTGGTTAATAAGACTCAAAAACTTATATTGTCTCTATACATGAATGGCTTCTAGTTCCCAGTTTGAAGTAGTAAACTGAAAACCCAACTTCTAGCTGTTACTCAGAATGAATCCTGGGGCTCAAAGCCTCCCTCACAAGGAAATACTGGAGAAAGCAATCTATCCATAGGGAAAAAGTAAAGAGACTGACCTATAACATAACAATAAGCTAGGGGTATGCAATAGGAGAGGGCTAATGGATGCCATGCTATTTATAGCTACAACAAAACTCACTGCCTACAGTTGGTAGATAGGCACATTCAAAGTGGAAATATGAAACAGGTTTCTACCAGTGAGAGAAAATAGCCATTGGGTTGCTTTATGAAGAAAAGTAGTAGATTTTCTGTCCATCATACAACATTTTAAAATCAATATGGCTTTCTTTCCAGAGAGGTACTGTATTAAACCATAAATTATTGGACTTCATGTGGATGTCATTGGGTGAGGTGTTACTGCCTATGTCGCATTACAGGTCAGGCTAAATGAATGCAGTGTTCATTTCTGGCCTTGAAAGCTATGAAGTGATCAATGGCTGTTACAGGGCCACAGCCATGGAACAAAGCAATTATTACTTATGGCCAAAAGGAAAAGGAGACACTGTGTGACCTGATAGGCCTAGTCAGTCAATACCAGCCTGTGGAGACTCCCAATACTCATAAGGCAAAAAGTAACCAAATACATCTGAGCTGTGCTTTCTGCTTCTAGATTCAAATTCAGTATTTTATCATTTTTGCTCTCCTGCATAGAATGTAATGGGTTCAGTTAAGATGTCGTTTCATTTAATGGAAAGATGCAAGTACTCAAATAAGAGTGGCATTCTAATATATATAAACAATGGGTGTCCTTCCTTTCTGTAATTTGTGATCACTGCTCTATATTACCACTTTTCTGATCTGAATAACTCCCTTTCCATCTGAACACCGTTTCTCATGTTTTCTCTGTCGTTCCCCTGCCCCAGCTTTGGACTAATGCATCATTTACACCTTTGCATCTATTTATGATCAAGGAAAAGCTGGCTGAAAAATAGAAAAAAAGAAGATTGATGATTGAATGACATAATTCAGAAGGAATGACAGCACATTAGAAATTCATTATTTTTTACTTTCCTAAATATTTTGTATACATTTTGACACAGATAAATCCTTTTTTTTTAAAGAACAAAATTAAGAATTAGTGTCTTGCTCAGACAGAAAAACTCTGGAAGGACCACAATCTGACCTTGCATATTATCACAGAGTCACAGAATTGCAGAATGTTTAGGGCCGGAAGGGAGCTCTGGAGTTCATCTGGTCCAACCCCCTTGCTAAAGTAGGTTGCACAGGATCATGTCCAGACAGGTTTTTAATAACTCCAGAGAAGGAGACCTTACAACATCTTAGGGCAGCTCTGTCAATCCCAAAATAAAGACATTTTTCATCATATTCAGATTGAAGTTCTTGTGTCTCAATTTGTGCCCATTGTCCCCTGTCCTGTCATTGGGCATCACTGAAAATGTGCTGTCTTAATTCTTTTGTGCTATTAATTATGTGCTATCTTAATTAATTTAGCTCTAAATTAACCCTCAGGATTCCTGTGCAGTCTGTCTAGAAGGTTACTAGAATACTAATGAATTCTCTTGTCTTCTTTAGCTATTCTGTGTACAGTAGGCTGGGTTGTGAGAAGTGACTGAATTTCCTTTGAGACCTTTGCCACAAAACAATTCTTCTTGTCAGAAATATGTATTACATGAGGTTTAAGGAAAGTATGTGTTTTAAAATATTAATAAATTCTGGATGCTACTTGTGAGGAACCTTCCTTTTGTTTTCATTATGAATATCAATTTCTCCTATTGAGTGCAGAACACTGTGACAAGATACTAGTGGAAGATGGATTATGTATAGATAGATATAGATATGTAGATATGGATATATAGATAATTCCATGATCCCTAGAGAAAAGGAGACAGGAGGATGGGTGGAATATCTCATAGCTGTGACATCATGTTGCTGGATGGGGAACACTCTTCCTGTACCAATCTCATTCAAATATTCTCTTTCAAAAATTGAATTCATGGACTATCCCTCTGAGCTGATGTCTTTTCATGTTTTGTACCTTACAAAAACATTTCTCAAACAGCTGTGTAAAAGTGTCTTGTACATGCATGGGAATTATGTGATATGGATTACTTTCTTATCATGATGTACGGTTATAACAATCCCACCAAAATCCTATCCATCTTAAAAGAACTGACAATTCAGCCATGACTTACAGAAGTGCAGGTAAAATGCTACAACCTTATTCTATGTCATTGTATCTGCGATGTGTAGATTAAGTGATACTTAATAATATGCTTTGCTATAGTACAAGATGACAGGTTTTCTTCCAAGGATTACAAAGCATTGTATGACTCTGTGTTGTTACTGTCTACGTAGAGTGATATGCTTTTAAGCTGCCAAAGTAAGACATAGCTCATCGACTGGTCCTACACCAAAAGAATTTATAAGACTCCATGAAAAGCTGAACAGCATCATTTTGCATTCATTTGATTGCAAAACCTTTTTTTGCTCCCCAATAAATACTCAAGAAAAAAAAAAAAGAAAGAAAAAGCTTTATAAATTTTTTTTTCTGGTTGATTAGGAAGCCGTACAGTTCAAATTCTGAAGGACTAAATTTAAAAAATAAGCTTGAGAGCATTATCTGATTAATTATTCTGAATTTCCTCTAAGTTTTGTTGGTAGTTGTAATGTTACTTAGCATCTGTAATAATGATTTGGGGAGTAAAATAGAGTCAAAGAGATATCTTTAGAGTTTTTGCTATCAAGTGTATCAAGAGAGAAATTTAAAACCTAAAATTTGTGCCATTTGCCGAAAGTGTAAAAAAGATCAAACCAAATTCCTCTTGGAAGAAAAACAATCCAAGAAAACATCTTCACAGATAAGAATACTTAGTAGTAAGGAAATATTCAAAAATTTGTGCAACCAAAATACACATGTGGTTCAATAATTTGAATATGCTGTGATACCCATTTTTAAAAAGCAGCTTCAGATGTGATCATATCTCTAAAAGTAGTACCTAAAGACTAATTAGAAAACATTGTCTCACTATTAGTAAGAGCAGTAACATCAGCAGTAGCATCACCTTAAACCTGATAACTGATTACATTTTAAGAGTTTTATTATATATAATAGCTTAATAATATACAATACTTATTATATAATTTTATATACATACGAAAGCTTAAAACTTACAACTCAAGCATCACTTTAAACCTTACAAGCCTTGTAAGCTTAAAACTTAAAGTTCTTTCAGTTCTGAGTGCTTGGTTACAAAGACACTGATACTCAAAGAAGAAAACAGCATCTGCATCCTAGTGCTGTAGGGTAGCCATCTGTAGAGGCTCCCTGCTCCAAAAAACAAGCTCTGGAATGGGGAGCATCAGAGAGGCAGCATCCATTTTAGCCAGGTGCCTGAGTAACCATCACTGCAAATCAGGAAAGGAAAAACACCTTGGGGTATTCTCTGCTATTTAAAGCATCATAGGAAGACCACTAAATAAAGGAGAGAGGTGAGTCACATGGACGTTTGATGACTTGCCACAGATTTCTCTATAGCTGCTATCAAAAACTAAGCTAAGGCCTTTCTCAGTGCTGACCTTACTTTGGTCAAAATGAACATCACAATTCTTTTCTCTTGATACATATGCTTTGTGGCCAGTGCCTTTGTACTCAGGGATTCAGAGTGATTGTACTGAAAGGCTGAGCTGATCTTCTCATGCCCTTTTCTATTGAGTGGAAATATTTACATTTTGCTGAACTTCTGAAAATAACAACCCTGAAAGTGAAGACTGGAATGTAGGACACTAAGGCTATATCAGCACTAGCAAAACAAGCATCATTATGATCACCTTATACTGGTTAGTTTTCAGCACATTCCCTGCCTTAATTTTCTCAAGTGTTAAGAAATGCTGAAACATGGTTCGGAGTCTGGCAAAACACGCAGAGTCAGTTCAGCCAGCAGTATTGATATATCTGTCCCACTTCAGGAGATAAAGGCTTGTGCACAACCATGTGGCTTAAGCCACCCTCAGTCTCTGGCTTGGGTTTTGATCTATACATGTGACCTTAAACTCATTGCTATCCTTCTTGAATCAAATACTTGAACTGGGCCTTCAATATCTGACCTTAGCTCTCCAGTTAAAGGTCATTTACACAGGAGGAATCTGGTCATGTTCATGGGTCTGACCAGAAGTTTCATCACAGATTGCAGAGCACTTGCAGCAAAAAAAAAAAAATCACTGAATGTGTTGTTTCACCATTTTTTCTTCTGACAACTCACGATTTCCTTATAGAAAAATATTGAATCCAAATCTGCTCCAAAGAGCTTCCTGTTTTGTTTCAAGAGCAAAACAATTTTTAACTTTGAATTATTGGGTTTTCCTTCTGTCTGTACATATTTACTCCAGTTTTAGTGTAAACAGGAAGTAAAAATTTATTTTAAACTGGTTTTATTTTTCAGTCATGCATTACAAAATTTTTTCTGAGTATTACTGATCAGTCACAGCTCATAATTTTGAAAAATGAGACAAAATGCATAAAGTCTTGATTAATGTTATTTTATGGCATAGAATTTATACACATTACACATTATCCAACAGTCAAAAACTAGCTTTCAAACTTGTTGCAACACTACCATATCTTAAGACTCATTTTGGTGAAGCCATACAGGTGTGCTTACTTGTGCACTGCCAAATATTATTCTAACATAAGGAACACCAGTCCAGTCTACCAGCTGCTTTCATTAATCTCCTATACTAAATTTAGGGCTCATTCCTCTAGACATCCCTGGTGCTGAGATTGTGTGTAATGACAGTGTGTTTATCTACCAGTACTAGCAACAGGCAGCATCCAGAACAGAGTAGTGCATTCAGCATAGCATAGCATGGCAGAACACAGCACAGAAACAGAACCTTATGGACATTTGTATCTTCATGACCTTTAGCTCTCATACTTACCAATCCAAATATTGTGGGATTTATATTCATATAGGACTCAAGGCTCAGAAAATACCTAAAAATGGAGAACTACGGGTAAAGCCTAGTACCACATCTTCATGCTCAGTTGGTAGCTACCAGTACACATACTTTGGTTTCATAGTCATGTCTTTTATCAGTACACATTATCCCAAGCATAAAAGTGATCAGTTCAGAAACTGAAGTTCTTAAACAAATTTATTATTTTAACACTGCTAGAAATTTACTGTGTCTACTGAAGCAAATGAAGTTTTGCCTTAGAGCCTCCTGAGAGCAATTCTGTAGGCTGTATCAGTTAGTAATTGGGGCAAAATGAGAAGAATTCAACTTACACTTCAGAACAAGCCAAAGATTTCAATGAGACTGAGATGAAATAATAAATAGTGCATTATAATACATCAGTCATGGCAGTAACTTAATTCACATCATATTCATACAGCTAGAGCATTTCACAGCCTCAGAAGTATTGATCTCAAAGTTTTACAGATGTAGAGCTCCTACTACACTTATTTAGAACTTTAATTCTATTTATTTCTCAGGCAGCCAGTTTATTTGAAATTTACTGGTAATATTGCAGGAGAAAGTTGTGGGTGATAATTATATGCTGAAATGGATTATTTTAATAAAAACTTTATTTGTCAAAATAAATGTTATGAAATACAGTTTAAATTAATCCAGATCAGTTACACTTATAGCTGTTGGCTCTGAACTGGAAAAGAACTTCAATATCAGTAAAAAGAACAGCATTGAATATAGAATACACAGCACACACAGTGAGACTTAATTTTAAAGGATGAGTGGTTTCTCTCTCTGTTGGTTACCCTTTGGCATGTTCAACTAATGCACTTCCCTCTCTGCCTGCCCCTTTCACTGCTCAAGCTTTTTCTCCTGATGCAGAATGAAAACTGCAAGGCTTTTTCCATAGTTAAGTGAGCCTATTTGACAACAAGTCTAAAATAATTCCCAATAAAACACATTATAAAGGAGTCCTATTTCTTTCAAGTTAGAAACACATATTTTTTTATTCTATTTACACTATGTACTATAGTGAGAACAGTCCTGTGATTACCAGACTGGCATTATATCTTGTGTCACACAATTAAAAAAAGGGAGTAAAAAACAAGACTTGTCATAAGTATTACCATTGCTACTTAGAACCATTAAGAAAAGTCTTGAGGCTTCATATTTTGAGGCTCAAACAAGCCTCTGTATGATCTGGAGAAAATACCTAACTGAGAAAAGCACATATATTATTTTAAAAAACCCAAAAAACATTCTAGGGTCTTTCTCTAAGCCCTGTAACATTGGTTGAAAAACGGCAAGAGATTGCCTAGTAGAGTGCCTAGACATCTGCTTCATCTGAAAGTGCTTTAGAATTACAAAAGTTATTTTTGCAAATTTACTCCTATGAATGAATAGCCTGAATAAGAGCATAAATGTGAATAAAATACAAGTACAGATGGGAATTGAGGATGAAGGATTGGTCCCTTATTTAATGGACACTGAGTTAATTGAAGTCACAAATAACAAAAGATCATTTTGGAGTCAGATGGATGACACATGGCAACAAAATGGAGTTCAAAGGAGAAAAAGGAAACCTATCTTTTCCAGCTGAACTGCAAAAGCAATATAGACACGAGTTACCCACATGCAAATTGGCCAAGACACCAATAATAAATTCATAAAATTCAGCCTATATTGAACCTCTTTCTGGATATTTCTTTCCTTATTTTTTACTAAACACTGTAGTTAGGCACCTGAGAAAATTTACACTCAATAATTCTGAGAAAATTTACACTCAATAATTAAGTGCCCAGTAAATTGCTCAGTCCCTGTGACATGGTATGGCTCAGAATCAGACTTAAAGAGGAAATAGAATTGTAGAGGTCTTGAAAAAAATAAACGTTTGCTCTTTAATTCTTTAACAGTGTTGTTTCAATTAAAAGATCTTACTTGCTGGAACCAAAGTTTTGGGGCAGGTGCACAGAAGGGCTGGGACAGAGACCAGGCATTCACTCCACACCTGGCATTCACTGAGCAGGTGAATAACTTCATCCTCATTATAGCAGCAAATCAGAGTTGATTGCAGAGTCGAGAGGGGACTCTCAAAGAACACAGGGCTGTGACCCTTATTTTCTTTTAGGAAACAGCATTGTCCTAGATAAAGTCTTTTCTTTGCATACTTTGCAGCTTACTGTTCTCCTGTAAAAAATGAAACTAAATTATTTGAAATTAAATATTACAGTTGTAAAGATTCCATACACTGAAACTACTTATACATGCCAGAATAACTACATTGCAAGATTTGCATATTCTTGTAATGCTTTTCTTTTGAATAAGAATGCTCAAATCAAACATTATTTCAGGCACTATTTCCTCTTCATCCTGTAGGGAGTCACTTGTGCGGGTTCTTAGGGGACTAATTTATTCCATTCCATGTAAACAATTTCTGTGAAAAATCTCAATAATCAGTCTGAAAATGAAGCACAGCTCCAAGTCACTACACAGAGCTGTACAGAGTATCTATATGACAGCACATTTTAGTTACAGGGAGCAATACGTTTAGAAATAAACCGTAAAATATCCAGGAGATATTTTCCTTGACAGAGCTTTCTCCTTAAAACATGAAAATTAAATAATGCTGTGTCTTTGCACCATTTTTTTTCTGTTTCTGTTTTTGTCATACAGATAAAAAATCCACAAGTGTTTGTCACTGTATTTATTGCTACTCCTTCAGTTCTAATTCCTCTTTTCCATTCCCAAGCTTTGTTCTCTTTGCCATCAGGATTATGCACATGTGTACACTGTCCATTTTACTGGCCAGTCCTTCAGGTGCACAATATAGTGATATTTCTCTTTGCACATTCTGCAGGTACCTCAACTTCTTCAAGGTGGGAACTTCAAACTCAAGTTCTCATTTTTCCCATGACCTTTTCTTTCCTTCATGATCTCCTTTTACACCATTCTAAAAATACCTGCATGGCTCCCACCCTTTCCTTTAAGTCCCTTCTGATCAGCCTATTCTGTGATGTCTGCAAGGATCTTATCAGTCATTTATCTGCTTAGATATGTTGTATCCATTTATCTAGATGGCATAATAAATAATCCTGACTTGGATCTATCCTTCCAAACATTAGCATAGTTGCGATAAAATATGATCCTGTTTTGCAGAGAACTCATCTGCTTTTACTGTGCTGTCCTTCTGCCTTCATTCCTTAGTCTCATTTTCATTATGTTACGTGTATAATAATTTGTTATATTTTCTTTAGGTAAAGATTTTTATCATTTAGCACAAATATTTGATCATTATTGAAAATCAAATTACAGTATTAATTAATTTTTTGCAACTGGAAGCACAAACATATTTTAACTTGCAAAGACAAAAATGCATTTTCACTTATTTGAACTCCTCTAATTACAAATACCATGCTCAGGATGTATTTCAAAATACTTTCCACTCTTTAAATACTTTAATAATACTTTGAAGACATATTGAGTACTTGGAGAAAGTAGCATCTAATATTTTCAGTCGACAAAGAAAGATAGCAAAGAAAAAATCAACTATATTCAGGCTTTGAATGATACAAAAAAAGCATTATCAAATAGCATATTAATGAATCAAAAATCAGATAGGAATTTACTGCTAAGAAGAAATATTTTCTGCTAACGGTATAATAAATATACTCACTAACAACCACTGAAACACACACATGAGAACAAAGGGATGACTGCATAAAAGCATGATCAATATAAATCACAAATAATGTGGTTCAATATTAAATGTGTTTTGAATAATGAAAGATGGCACCAGCCTAAAAAGTGGTAAAAAAAGGAACTAAGAAAAATGAATTACATAATTACAAGATCATCTAGCATGGTTGCAGGTATAGGAGCATTTTATCTGGGAAATGGCATGTGATCTTACAAATGAAGATACCTGTCATGGCACTTCAGAGACCACAGTGAGAATGTTAGCATCTAACTCCAAAAAAACAATTCAAAATCTAAAAGCACTTTTGAAGTACTGCTTCATGTCATGGAGAATTTTCCCTTTTGGGATCACAAAACTCTAACTGAAGTGTCTGTGCCTACACATACTCCAAAACATGTCAGGAATACAATTTTAAGGGGTAATTTTCATTTTAGTAAAGTGTGTGTCGAGTCACACAACAAATGTGTCTTTCCTTACTCTTTGTCCACATTTTATTAGCGTGGATCATCCCTGGAGTGGCTCTATCAAAATCTCTTATTCAGAAGGACAGGACCTGCTCCTTCCTCCTCTGCATTTTCAAAAGTCTGTGTTATCCCTAGTGACCATGAGGGAAGAAACATATGGAAAGAAAGGGAAAATGAGATATTTTGGACCATCACATCAGCAGTAGCCCTCATCAGAATTTCAGAACCCCATGCAGAAACAACTGAAAGCGAAGAAGATATTGAGAGTCTGGGATAATTTGTGCATGACAGTGCACATTGATGTCTCATCTTCCTATTCTTTAAAGATGTTCATGGAATATTAATGAATGAAAAAAAGGAAAAGATGACTGTTAGAGATCTTAAAAACAAGAGCAGAACAGCATTTATGATTAAGGTCTCCTGTGCAGGGCAGTTGTTTGCAAAGTCTCTGTGGAGCTGTATTGTGTTTCTCCATTCTGAGCTGTAGCTTTCTCATTATTCTGAGCATTTTATGTTTAAAAAGTTTTCTGTTCATGGTATATTGTCCCACACCCACTCATGTTGGTTTTTTTTTAAACCAAATTATATTCCTGTTGTGAAATTTCAGTACCATATGGCCTAAACAGTGAACCTGTATTTGGCAGTATTTCTTTCTTTCAGATATGTGCTTGTCACTTCATTCTATTTTTTTTAAAGCAAAGTCCCAAATTCTCCTGGGAAGCTGGGCTAATACAATGCCATCAGACATAAGGGTTTATGTTATACCCACGGCAGTAGGGCATGACTACTTTTTCTATTAAACTGTCACAAGGATTCAAATCTTTTTGCCTTAATATCAAACGTGGAAGAAGACACATTGTGTTTTAAAATTACAGCAGGTGACAGTTTAAGAAACCACCAGTGTGAGAGAAATCACACACAGTGATTTATGCAGACCAATAAAACCTGTGTTTCTCTAAATTGGTTTATTTCAATGTTTTCAACAGAAAGCATACAGTATTTCTGTAATATTTTATGTGTGACATATAAGTATTTTAAGTCCTCATAAAAAGTGTCCTTTTCTTTTCACTCCCTAGGAAAAAATTCATTTATTCCTATACTGAATAAATCTTAGAAAATTTTTATCTTTTTCTGTCAAAATATCTTCATTATTTGTGACATTTATTCACATTATCCTTAATTGCTTGATGTTTTGTTTTTTTCATCCCAAGGTATATAGTTGGGAAACCACCCAACTTTAAACAGATGTTGCCATCTTTAATGTGATAAAAAATTAACTCCCATTTCAGAGAAGTGATAGCTTTTTTAATTTTGCAGCCCAGAAGATTACTCTCCTGCTGTAATAATATTATATATATTTTATATATATATTAAAAACTCTTCTGATAAAATATATATACTCTTGTATTTGAACAAAATTCCAGCATAGCAGTTCTAGTGTGACTTCCAAAGATAGTTTGATATCTGTTTTTTGTGTATAACTTGCAAAGAATTACAGTTTTGTTCTTAGAATGGAAGTTAAGCAGTGCTCTGATTTGTGTACTTTTATGATTTCATATTTCAAGGGGATGCATTCCCCAATTGGAAATTTTGAACATCTTCCACAGCCAATTTAATCTGCACGTTTCTCATTACTTTAGGATAGTCACAGTAGTTTCTTAATTACACAGCCTGTGGTGAAAGCATGCAGTTTTTAATCGAGAGTGTTTAAAAATAGATCAATTTTGATATCAAAATACATTGAAAGGAATAATAGAGATTTTCTAGCTCTGAAAGCAGGAACACAAAGAACAGAAATATAACAGCAATGATAGTGAATATTTATATATGTGTGTGTGTGTAACCTTTTTTATTATGATATGATATGATTTCTCCTCCTTCTCTTGAACATGGCCCCTGCAAGAGCTGCTCTTTGCTGGTGATGTTTCTTTGTTCAGCTCTTCCATCTATCACTCTCAGACTCCTGATATCTAAGGGACAGTGAGGACTGCCACCCCCCATACTGAGTTTTTCCATTCCTCTTTTCAATAGGTTGTGTGATTCTGCTCCATGCTATTATCTCTCATGAGATATTACAGATTCCATGATGTCCTCCTCTAAGAGCAACAAGTTTCAGGTGATGGATTGGAATGAAAAGGAGACAAATCTGTATAAAGGAAGGGGAAGGAAGCAGGCAGTTAGAAAATAATTAGAGAAGAAATGTTTGGTCCAAATATAGAGATAACTTGGAGAACTTCCAGAAGGTAGAAGGAGGAAGGAAGACGGAAAGGAAGTATTCACAAGGTAAAAGGAAAATTAATAGACAAAAAAGATGATTTTAAACCCTGCTTATTAGTGGTATGGAGACTCTTGATCCAGCACAACAAACATAAAGGGAAACATGCGTCCACTCCAAGTTAATACAGTTCATAAAAACTTTCTAAAATTTGTTATAATAATAATTTATATTAGTATAGATAGTGTGTACAGATTTTAAAAGTAAATTTTCCAGCTATACCATAAGTGCCTTTCATTTCTAATATAATATTTTTGCAGCAGAGAAAATAACCAGGAAAAAGAAATCAGTTGATCAGGTATAAAACTGGTAACCTTGACAAACATAATTACAGGAGAAAATTGATATCTTTCTATTTTAAATAACTTTAAATGGAAAATCAAGCAAAAAAAAATCAACTTTTATAGTTTCTGTAGTATGTAGTTTCTTTACCACCAAATCTTTACTTAAACTAGAAAAGACTACCTTGCTTGCTGTGTGGCAGTCATTTTTAGATTAGATTCAAAATTAAGCCTGAGGATAGTGCTGTTGTGTTGTCAGTCACTTGAGCATTATTAACTTGCTTTTTAAAATGCTTTGGTAGTACATCCAGAATTCTGTATTCCTTGATTAAATAATTAATTAATTGTTGTTCTGAGGTACAATCTGTTAAAAAGTTTTTGTGTTGGTTTTTTTTTCTCTTTCAGCTAAGACTTTTTGTTTAGGGTTTTTTTAGACATTTTAAAAATTACACAGGTAAGCCAGAAGAGAGCAATATCAATTCCACATGCACTTCATTTTCCTGTGGTTGCTCACTGAATCAGTATATTTTGTTATTGTTATGGGATATCAGTGAATGTACTCATCTTTTCATACGAAAAAATGTGAAAAAGCAAGCACTTAAGTCACTATAACTGTGAGCAGAAACTGGCTTGCTGATTTTTTTTCTTTTTTCAAGTAGGTGGTACTGAAGTATTTACACAGTCAGTGACATGTTTAAACAGATTCGGGTATTAAATGTAGTGCTCCAGTAAAATTGTTAGCTACAGTCCTCTCTCACTTCAGTTCAATGTAGTACTCTCATTCAAATCCTTCAGTAGATTACAATTGCCTAGACCATGCAAGACCACCCAACTGAACTGGCAGTGTCATTGAGTAAGAATCCTAGAGAAATTCAGGTGGGAATCAACCTTGTGACATTTCTAGTCCAGTGTTCTGCTCAAAGTAGTCTCAGATTTGAGGGCAGGCAAGGTGCTCAGGTTTATGTCCACCTGAGTCTTGAAAACTTGCAATTACAGAGACTGCTCGACATCTCAGACCAGCCATTGCTTGGCTGTCTACAGGATGAAAAATTTTCTCCATTTTTTTAAGTTTATGTCCGTTATGACTTATTCTCTCTCCATGTTCCACTAGAGAGGATCATGGCTGAGTTTTCTCAGTGACCACCTTGCAGGTTTGAAGAGCTGATAATTGTCCCAAAGCTATTCTTCTCCAGGCTCCAAAGCACCAGTCCCTCATCTTCTCCTCACAGGGTAAGTGTTCCAGTCCCCAGAGCATCTTCACTGAATTGACTCCAGTTTATCAGTCTTGTACTGAGGGACCCAGTACCTAGCCACAGAATCCAGGTGTCATCTGAGTGCTGAATAGTAGGGGGCAATCATTTCCCTTCATCCACTGGCTATCCTCCCGAGCAGCCCAGGATGCCCCTGGCCTTTCCTGCTCACATTTAGCTTCCTGCTTGACAAGATCTTTCCAGCAGGGCTGTTCCCCTACCAGAAAGTCATGACAAGGGGTGTTCTTCTCAGGTGCAGGACTTGGCATTTCTTGTTGAATTTTGAAACCTTCCTGCTGGCCCATTCCTCAAGCCTGCTTAAATCTATTTGAATCATAGCCCTGCCCACTAACCCTTACGTACTTACTTGGTCACCAAGGCAAACAAACTTCTTACCAAAAAGTTTGGTAAGAAACTTTTAGTTTCTTATCACCAAGAAACATCTTAGTTATCTAAAGACAGAAGTCTATGCAACATGGTCGTTCACAAGCCAACCTAAGAGTGAGAACTGGAAAGCTCATGAAGGCTAAGCCATTCCTTGTCCAAACTAACATTAATTTTTATTGAAATGGTCATTTTTTGGCGCCCTCATGTGACCTTCACTGCTGATTTAGGGCAACTTTAGAGTTTGCTTTGCTTCTGAATAGGGCTTCCTTAGAAGACCACATGATCTAAACCACCTTTGTTGAAAGCAGTACCAAGTTTGTTTGAATGTTTAGATAATACCTTTTGGACTCTTTCCTGATATGCTAAATCCCACTCACTGGTTGTAACTCATATGATAAACTCAGCCTTTTAGAGGCTGGTATTAAAACCTTTCAATCAATTCACGTGCCAGAAAAGTTCTTCAGTATTTCATTTATATATTCATATATATGAATATATTTCATTTCAGATCAATATGAGGGTTTTTTCTAAGTGGATGGCAGTGTGTCTGTGGTCACTAGGGTGAGAGGTCATTTATCTGTCCTCATACAATGGCAGATGAGTGAGACACTACTGAGAGAGAGCAAGGTTCAATACTTTCCACAGCTCCATGCACTGAATTTAGGCTGAATGAAGATCTTATACATATCCTGCCTCACAAGCTGCTTAACACCATAGGCATACATGAACTTTACATTTTCCTTGTCCAGTGTGATAGAGATGATCATGGAAAAAGAGACAAGGGATGTAGGCTGAGGACAGCCACTACAGCAGTCAGCATGGCCAATTCTTTCTCCCAGCTCTGGTTTAACATTCATATGCTATTGAGTTTGAAATTAAAAATTGCTTGTTTTGTCTCTCTCACCTGTATCCAACCACTAACTTTTTTATTTCCATTGCTTTCTCATGTTAGTCAGCCTGCTGAGCTCTTTTACCAGATCATCTTGGAATGAGATCACAGGGCTACCAATCCCCAAAAACCCCTGTTATTCCAGTAACATTTCCCTGCATGACTGTAAAACATGCCAACACCCATTGCTGTCTTTCATCCTCAGTCACTGATTAGCTATATATTTTTTTTACCTTTTTGATCTCTCTCATGAATCAGTGCCTCCAGGACTCTTCATCACTTTGTTTCTATTTCATGATCTCACTCTCTTTTCATCAATATCCTCTGAAACCTTCCTGTCTAGGACTATGTCTTCCCGTAAGTGCTACAGAGAGGCATTGTCTTTGGGTTTTTTTCTATCTGATGATGTCTTTACAGAAACAGCCCATGTTATTTTATTTTAGTTTATTTATAAATATCTTAGTATCAAAAGAGAAAACTTTAAAGAAATACTGAACTGGAACATATTTCCTTAGTCCTCTGGTAACCCTGGCAAGCTTGTGTTCTCTTCACTATGGATCACAGCCTTGTTATTTTCTTTTCAAATTAAACACTTTATTTGTTTTATTTCTTTGTTGACTGGTCAAGTATATTAATAGCAGTTCAGGAGAACATTGCAACAGTAAGCAGAGTTATACTGATTGAGAACTGAGATAGCAGAGTTGATTTTGCCATGAACATTCTAACCTGAATCTTGCAATAGCTCTATACCAGATTCTAGAGGCCCTAGCCAAACATCTAATGCCAGCTCACAAAAGTCAAACAAACTGAAAAAGAAACATGAGACTTCTTCCATTCAGGATTAGAGGAGTGGCTGGAATTTTCCATATTTTTTTTCATTTCATAGATTTACAATTTTTTTTTATTAAATTGAACTTTAAAAAATAAATAAAATCTCAAGTGAAAAATTTCAAGGATCTCTATCACCTTTAGATGATCCAGCCTCATATAAGTCTTCTCTATGATCTAAAAAGCACACCATTCCTCTTAATATGAACCTCCTGCTCACAACAATGCTTTTCTAGACCTACTTGCACCTGTTGGTTTTTTGGGGTTTTTTTTTTATGTCTAGAAGACATTGTATAGGAAAGTATGAGACTGTTTCTGCTGCAACTTTGAGCAGATGACAGAAAGTGTACCTCATTAGTTCATAGTGAGGACAGGACATCCTCAGGCACTCAAATACAGTAAAGCTAAATATTATGCAGTGCCTCACAAAATGAAATAGAAATGTCATGTGTTGGCTTGTTGTCAATTCATCTTCCAAACTTAATGATTTTATAATAATTTCTTCCTAGTTTAAAGTGTCATCCTTGTACTCCTCTTAAAGAGCTGTTTGCTGCCATCCATTTTACATATGGCATCAGTACCTTTCCATCTTTGTCACAAGCTCCACACCTCAGTCACCTGAGCTGCTCTCAGGCAGGACAGTTTCTCATGAAGCCACCAGGGACCTCTGTGCAGTTGATGAGGAGTTCAACAGCATATTTGCTGCTTTCAAGTGTTTGAAATCACAGCCTTAATATTGCACTTTTTTAATGCATAGAATTGTTAATTTTTAATAAAAAAAATTAAAAATATCAAATATCCTTTATTAACATTTGTTTCCTAAGGTTTGGTGCTATATTTTTGTCTTCTCCTTTGTATTTTCTCACTGCTTCATGTTTTATAGCACATCAGACACAATAATGGTCATGTGCCTCATACCTGATTATTTCTATGCTCAAATGGGCTGGAATATTTACTGGAAACTTTCCAAAATCACAAGGGCAACAAATAATCTTCATAAAACAGAACAGATGGCAGGCACCTTTGTCTTCATTATGGCATTGTTGCTTTAGAAATTTGCAGGTCCAGATGCTAAGAGAAAGATGGAGCTTTGTTCGCTGAGACCAATATCTGCTGCTTGTTTCACAGTGCACCAAAATTATGGTAAATATGTCATCTTTTTATGACCCAGTAGCTTGGGTTTATATGTGCAATTGCCTGTGGGCTTTTGTTTTCCTATTTCATTTTAATAAGACATTTGCAGGCTCAAATGTAATCTCAGAATTGTAGCAGTGAGAAAAATCCCATCCTATTCCTTCTGTTCACAGCTGAGGAACTCGTGTTGAGCTCATATTCATCAAGCTGGGCTAAGTGATGAGAACTGAGCAAGAGTTCCTTATCAGAAAAGGTCTCAGATCCACCAAGGCAGAATAGATCCAATGGCAGAACTCAAAAAGAAATGGAAGATTATATGATTCCTAGGATCTAGTTTGCACAGATATTTTTAGAAATATATTTTTTACTTCAGAAAAGTTGCACCAGTCTCTCTTCTACGAAAACAAGTGTAGCTGAGTAGCAGCATACAAGAATCCCTCCAAAGCTGCTATTGCCCTGTTTTTAAACTACAATGCTCAAATGCTGATCTACTGTAGACTAACTTGGAAATTCAATGAAGTCACTTCTTTAACCTGCAGAGTGAAGATATAGATAGCTGTAGAGGAACATATCTGGGAGGAAAATAAATAATTATATGCTGTGCTAAAGAGCAGAGGAGTTGCCTCAGAGTCACAAAAAGATGTAGAGTAACATGATGATGTCAAATCAATGCTTTCTGAGAGCAAAGTAGGGAAAGTTGCTTAGTCTACTTGATGCACTATTCTTTGGAAAGTTGTGCAACACTTGAGTTTACTTCAGACTATTCCCTTCTTTATTTGAATTACACTTTCTACAAATGTTAACTCACATAAACCAATTCTTATCCCACAAAATCTGGCTTGAAGAAGCTTGTAAAGATAAAACCCTGAGGTGGGAAGTGTCGTAGTCAAGGTGTTTTGTCAGTACCAGTTTACCCTCAAGTGAATGTGTGTGTTATATCTTTAATTGCATGGTGGCATACTGGTTTTCCCAAAGCGCCTTGCCTCAGTCATCACAAAAGTTTAAAAATTCTCAGTGAATGGCAAAAATAAAGACTCAGCTATTCAAAAGACGCTGTTATACTAAAGGAATGATGAAGACTTTTTGGCCAATAGTACAAAACTGATAAAAAAGGAAGTTATTTTTGCATTATAGAGGTGAAGCAGATGAACACATAGGGTTGGCATCGAAGTGTGTCAATACTGCTAAGTATTTGACATGGAAGTTGATTGGAAGTATCCTGTTTTCTTATACAATTTTTAGAATATTTAAGTATTCAAATAACAACAAACTTTAAAAGGATCAAGCTGTTTGGCTTCTACTTATATTAATAGTAGCTGCCCAACTAAATTCTTCTGCAACAGCAAAAGTTCTCCTCCATACTACATTTTATAATAGAGATTATAATGCACAGTTTGAAACAAATTATAACACAGCCCAGTTGCACAGATAAATTATAAAGCAAGTTAAATGTCTTTAGTTGTATTTAATTGCTAATCAGTAGAGCTACTGGAGGAAAAATGTTATGCTAATTTCAGCACCAGGAAGATAGCAACAGTAGGATAAGTATATTGAGGATGATCAGGTAGTTCCAGCAAGTGGAGCATAGCTGGAAGATCATTAGGGACAGGAGACCACACTGCTCCCATTCAGTCTCAGTCTTCAGCATTTTCCTCTGATTCTCATTTTCTCATTTATTGTCTGTCTTTATTATTATTCATCATCTGGAAGAGTCTATAGTTGACCAAAACCACAAGAAAAGAGGCAAGATCTGAGGAAGTACTTATCTCACATGCTCCAGAAGAGAAGTTGGATAAATCAAAAGCAATCAGTACCATCACTCAGGACTTTTGGTCATGCTCTGAAGCCAAAAAAAAAATTAAACCAGTGGCCTAAAAGTCAACCTGAAAACACTCAAGGCCATGTCTTTATCATAGCCCAAGTAAAAAGCACAAAGATGGTCTCTCTCATGCACAATGTTTTCTAGGTAAATAATCAAGTGAAAGGCTGATCAGAATGAACAAAAACAAGATCAATCCACTTTCTATTATTATAAGCATTCCATAGACTGGAGATTTCTAAGGTATTAGATGCTATGTCATACAATAAAGCTCACTTCTCTCCGTAACTAATCAGCAGCTTAACCTCCACCATAGACAGACCTGGTCAAATTGATTCATGAGTGCCTGACACAAAGTCTGACTACTTGGCCTTCTACCTAGAGAAAAAAACTCCCCAGTCAGGAAGTCAGTTTTAAAGACATTACTTTTTCACCTAGCAAATCAGTATGGTATGGATGCACAAAGTAGATTGAAATGAAAGGAAGAAAAATCTTCAGAGATACAACAGTCATGTGGTAAGATTCATGCAAATAATTTAAAATATAAATATAAAATGCATAAATTTCTTTGGGTTGCCTCCATTTTAAAACTCTGTCAAAGGGAAACATGGGAACTTTTTCCCTGTGTGTCATTCCATTGCTTATTTTATGTCCAGGTATGGAGAGATTTCAGGCTTTGAGAAACAGCTATGTTATGCTTTAAATTGAAATATTTGGGCTTTTTTTTTTTTTTTCAATTCATAGGCACTTAATCTGCAGGAAAACAATTTTATTTCTGTCTTTCCAGTCTCCTTCTAAAATTTCTTTCATGTACCTGTTTAAATAAGTCTCAGGTTTTATGAATTGTTACCTGACCTGTTGTTTTGGCTTTATTTTGTCTGAAAAAAATTTTCCTGCTTTGATTATTCTGTGGTTTTTGTGTCAAAAGCAGCATAGCTAGCTCAGTTTTAGTTTGATAAATTGCTAAATAAGTATAGGCTTGAACTACAAATTTAGTTATGGAAGGTAGGACAAAGAACAGAGCACTGAACAAAAACAATTACAGAAACAGATTATTAAAACAGAAAATAAATTTGACCTAGGTATGTCGTGTTTTTACTGAAGCTTGAAGCTTGAAGTTTGAAGCAGCTAAGCTTTGATCCTGCAAAGGTATGCTCAGAGGCTTGGTTTAACTCACTAAAATCAATGGGGCTCTTTGCAATGCAAAAGAGCAAGCAGGTGCACACATCACTCTAGTTTTATAGCATAAATGTGCCAATAATTAAAAGTGCATGAAAGCCCACAGTCTCACTGTTTAACAGTTTTTAGAGAAAACAATGGAAATTATGTTAATCTGAACTCCATATTGTTCTTGACTTATTATATTTGCTAAAGATAAAAAAGATGGCAAGTTTGAAGGAGATAAAGAAATAGGGTACTAAAGAGCAGTATGATACTTAAGAGACATCACATTCATTATGTGCTTCCACACAAGAATTGTGCAGTACAACATGGCTTTTGATTTTTTTTTTTTTTTGAACCATTGTAATTACACAGAAATTCATGCAATACTAAGGCAAACCATTTACTCTTGCAAATTTGGATCACTGAAGAAGAAATTAACAGCTCCACTTCCAAAAAAATGAGCCTTTTATATTGTAAAGAACTTTGGTGAAAAAAGGACAATGGTTGTCACAGGGTTGATTCTGACCATGCTTATTCTCTGCATTTATTTGTTTCCATCTGATCAATTCTCAGTAGCTTAATGGTAGCAGATAGTTTAGTAGATAAGACAAATTATTTTCTCACTTAAGTCTGTGGGAAAATACACACTAATGCTAGTGAAATTAGATTTTGTTTTGGTTTTTAACTTTCTCTTAACTTCTGGCTGAAGTGTAAAGGGATAATCTTGGTTTATGAAGATAATGACTTGAGTGGTGTGATTACAAAGATGTCCAAACCAGCATTTCATGCATCTGCCAAACATGTTAGATGGTTAATTTTCAGCTTAACAGTATATCATAAATAGTGGTGAGTTTAAATCTATGAAGAGATTATCTGTAAGGTAACAGGATTTTCTAATAATGTATTTCATGCTTTGATTTAAAACTAAGCATTCTGTCTCTGAAAGAGTTGGTAGACACAGGGATGAACTGTTTATAGGTAGAATTATGAACCTGAATCCAAGACATCATTACTGCTAGTTGTTGTAACTGATGTCTGCATTATTTTAGAATTTTAGAAGTGAATTGATAATTTTTAAAACAATATTTTAAGTTAAATGTTGAGTGGTTTATGTATTTATTTGATTTCCTTTACTAGTCCTTTTCCCATCCTTTGCTGCCAGATTAGAATTAAACACCAATGTAGTTCTTTGCCCAAAAGATTAAGGTACTCTTTGGTGTGTTTGTGGGGGGAGGTTTGTTTGGTTTTTTTTAATTGTGAATAATCTCTCTTACTCTATCCATTCCTGTATTTGACTTTAGATTCTTCTATAAGACAATATTGCCTTCTTTGGTAGTGCAATAGTGTCAGCAGGACAGCTGCACAGGTTCTTTTCCAGTTTTCATAGTGGTTGGATATTTTAATTCCTGTGTAGAGAAAATACCATTTTTGCAATGCAACTATTTTGATTAGATAAATGTTCAATTCTGCACTAGGTGTATCCTTCACTCCTATGTGAAGGACACACCAAAGAGAGGACAATCGAGCTGGTTAGAACTGCCCATTTACAGCATTAAGGGCATTTCACTTCAGAGAAAAGTTCCATATTAGTGGATTTAAATATTTTATAATTCTCTGGAAGAGAGGTCTTCTGCTCATAAAATCTATGCTACATCACTTCTTAGGTGGATGAGGGGGAAATGCAGCAAGAAGTCACTTATCTTGTGCTAGTTCTAATATTGCCAACTCATGTGTGTCAGTTTTAGGAATAATAACTGGAAAGAGTGAGCAGGGAATAGCTGCAAGGTATATAGTTTGCCCTAATACATACAGATGGAAATTCTAGGGCCAACACAGGTCAGGCTTTTACTGTGCAGCACTGCAGAAATACAGTAAAAATATAAAGTTGCTGTATATTCCCAAGACAACAGTTCTCAAACTCTAAAATATTTTTACCTTAAATCTCATCCTGTCTTCACTCTTTGTGTATTCTTTCCCTCTAAGGACCTGTAACCTTGGACATTTGCCAGCCTGCTAGTAAATAACCTGATCATGCAATCCTTATTCAAACAAATCTGTTGTTGATTTTTACTAAGCCTGTTCTGCTCTCGCATATATTTACCTACACATAGCTACAGTGTCTCCAAAGGACACAGGATGCAGACATATATGCTGGGGAAAATATTTTCATAAGACTCAGTTTGGGAATTGATCATGAACTTTTCAATCACACAGAACTTCCAGAACAAAATCACTTTTTTTCTTTTAATCTATTGGACAAGCTGCTATGTTATTGTCCCACATTACAGCTATCTAAGCTAATGTTCACTTCTTTTAGACTGAGGTGCCAAAAATTTTAGTACTCATATTTAGGTGTGAGGAATCATGTGCATGTGTCTTAGTTTTGCCTTTTTCAAGCCAAAAATGGGGCACTTGAATCCAAATTGCTTCAGTACAATATTCTCTAAATAACTACCCAAAGATGATCATTATCTTAAAATTACTCCTGTGAAATGCTTTTGCATGTTCTTAACTCTTTACATGTAACAGCTCAGTAGAATTACCAACACACATTAATGTAAATGATTTATATACTTCCTTTAGAAAGTTAGTATGATAAGGAATACCAATACTGTTACAGTATTTTGAATTTTGGGGAAACAGAGAGTGATTCTAGTTTAATACAAAATGTTTGGCTTATATTGCAAATTATATTAAAATCTACTTTGTGTCTTGAAGTAGGTCAATTAGGAAAATATAGTTAGACTGCATTTTTTGTGGGCTGAATAGTTTTTTATCATAGCTAGCTAGATAAAAGCATAAGAAATAGTGTAAGAAAAATTATCAACTAAGAGAAATAGCAAAATATCACTTCCAAGAAAAAAACCCACAACACGAGGATCAGATTAAACTGGGACAATGAAAAAGAGACAGAAAACTGACAAAAATAAAAAGTCAAATTAAGATAACCCATGGATAAAAAACACACACAAAAAAACCCCCTGAGATATGGTGAATGCCATTTCATCTAGAAAGATAAAGGTAGTTATCTGATGTTTTAAAAGTAACAGAGAGGAACTTGTGGTGGAAATGGCTTTCTTAACTGTTTTGATGAACAAAGTATATTGGCTGTCAATCAACAATGCAGGAAGAGAGACTACTTCAGGTTGAAGCAGCAGATTTGTATTCTATAAAGACTACACATTTGCTTTAATAATTTTAAAAAATTACTTAGTTTTATATATGAGCTGAATTTGCAGTCAGCAAAATGAGATAAAATGTTAAATAGTTGTGAAACAGTTCTTAATAAAGACAGTTATGTAATATTTTGTACCTTCTTGTAATAGAACACCAGTAAATCTTAATCCGTTTTCCAATTGTATTTAGATGCTTACTGGTATTTTTGTGCATATGAGAACCAAGAAAGAAATTATCAACAAGCAGCACTTTAGTGTAGGAAAGCTTTCAGGTCTTAAGAGACAAGTTGTGTTCTAGAAAGTGTCATGCTGACTGATTCCCATGAGGACAACTTACCCAGTGTAAAGATCAATAACAAATAGGCATTCTTGGGTGAAGCTGAAGAAAGTTTAAAAAGGCTTGCAAGATTTACAAAGCTCTTTCCCAAAGAGAAGAGGGCTTTCCCAGCAGATCAAAAGCATCTAGGGACCTTGTCATTTGGAGCCAAAGTAGCCATGCTGGTTGTATATATGAGTTGTCAGGTAAGAGAAACAAGTTTGTAGGAACCCAAACAGGTACTCTGGAAAATTCCACTTCCATTATTAAGCATCATATATCTTGCTTTGTGTCCATGGCCATACAAATACTTTGTCTGGGCTCAATGTTAAGGCCATGAGCAATTCTGCTTGTTTACGTGTGAACATTCAGAAGGTTCAAATGGAAAAAATAATGATTTCCAAGTCTAAATTCAAGGTAGCATCTGAGCTTCACAGGTGGCTGCTTCTGTTTTAAAGATGACTGTTTTAAGGCAACTATAGCTATTTTGGCTTTATGCCTCCTCAACAGAGGAAGAATTTACTTCTTATCTTTTTAATTATCTCTAGGTCAAACACTGTATTTACTGAGTACCTACAGCTGAGCATATTGGCAGGATACATCTAGAGCACTCTTTCTGAGGTGAATGTTGTAACAACAAAGCTCTGTGCTGGTGAGCTGTGCAAAACACAAGATTTTCAGCCTTCATTTCTGTCATATTCTTGGTTGACAAGATGCAACAAAGGAAAAAATAGATATTATTTCACCCTCATCTCAATGAGGGTGAAATAATGAGTTTGTTGAGTCCTCAATAAGTTTGTTGGTTTATTGGCTTAGTAACTCTTCTGAAAATACTTGTTCCTACTTGGATTTGAAAAGACCTACTTAAAGGTCTTTTCCAACCTTAACAATTCTGAGTGCTGTACTCTACAGTCATATATCTTTCACATCCTAGGAAGGAAAGGTCAGTTAATACTTTATTTAGTAGCCATAGTCAGGAGTTGGGCCACAGGGCCCATATTCTAGTTTAAGAGACATGGCTACCTACCACCTGAAGATGCCTACTTGTGAGTGAAATGGAGTTGTAGATTGACCCTGCTCTGGACTGGTTTAAGCATCAAATTGTTTCAGCTGCTGACAGGTGCAAACCCCTCTTGTACACATCTAGCTGTCCCATTCAGTCAAGGGAACAGGGACAGCTGATTTTATATTGCAAACCTGACTTCAGGTGCTCCTCTTCTCAGTAGCACAGTGCACTCCTCAGAGCAAACATTACACTTGGCTCCAAGTGTGGAAGTTTTAGGTATTGCAGCATTTAACTGTAGCTGCCTGACCTTTTTAAGTTCTTAAGAAAAGTGACACATAGCACTGTACTCTCCTAGTCTCCAATTTCCTTTCACTAGAAAAAAATTAGCAAAAATTGCCACAAGATTTGGATTATAAGAAAAGGCATATTTCTACTTTGCCAAAAGAGCCAGAAAAAAGTGACCACTCTGCTTTGTGCATAAATGCATAGAAGATGTATATGAGTTCAGAGCAGAGAAAATTACTCCTAACACTTGTGCAGGATTTATTTCAAAAAGTGTTTAAGATGATTTCACCTCTGAGATTAATGTTAAGAGTGAAGTGAGTAGTTGCAGGATGGAAAGACAATTTGTGAAGTGTTATCTGGGATGGAATCTTTGAGTTTGGGAAAGAATTGTAGTATGCCTGGGTAATTTTAGGGCTATTTTGCTCTTAGATATTACACCTGTGATTTGATGGAGAACAGATGATGGAAAAATGGGTAAAGAAATTATTTAACTCAGGAGCAATGCGATTATTGAGACACAATTCATACAAACAGCATCCCTGTTAGTTGCTATACATGTGTTTTGACTTCCACTTGTAGTGTATACATGCATTTTATAAACCTCCATCCTCACCTGTGTTTTAAGAGGACATATCCTGTAGAAAAGGTCTCTCCTTTAAAAGAATCAAGGGGACAGAATCTCCATTGTGGTAGCCACACTGCAAAAGGGGAAAGAGAAGATGATGGCAGCCAAGACAGTATCCACTTGAGTTCTAACATCTGAGAGGCTAAGTGCAGAGTTAGTTGTCTACTCAAAAAGCTAATAAATAATTCAATTAGATTTAAAGATTTCAGATAATTCAGGGTATTCAGCAAGCACCAAGTAAACAGAAATCAGCCTGGAGAGACTGAAGACCACACTGAAAAATATTTGCTTTGTAGAAAAAATATAAAGTACACTGGAAAGAAAGGGAAGAAAATGAGGATTAGCAGTAAGAACATTGACTTGTTGTGTGGACGTGGACATGGGAATACTCTGGTTTTCTTATCCAGATGTTCCATCCCTTCTCACCATTACACTGGATTGCCATGAGGCAGTACTTGCAGGTTTTCAGACAATCCAAACATTATAAAAACAGTGATGCCTTAACTTGCAAGACAAAATTTTCAGTTCTTCCTTCTCCATTGCCTTTGTTGCCATGATAAGGCCATGTGGTTCCTTCAGATGAGCTTACACTGTGTTTTCTTTTATTGCTGTTAAAACCCTCATCTGCTCCCTTAGGTTTTTAACCAGGCTCCTCTCTGCACTCCTCTGCTCATATAAAATACAGCTGCCAAAATAGACATGTCAGTTAATATGACAGACTTGCCTCTGTTCTGAAGCTCTATCTCCTTCTGTTTCCTACTACATCAGAGTCAGCTTTTATGTTTTTGCCATTGTACTCACCTTGGAACATGTCCATCTTTATTCATTTAGCTGCTGTGGTATCAAATACCTTTGAAGTTCCCTCTAGATTGCCCTTTAATGCCACAATAGGGTCCTCAAGTTGATCTTCCCATTAACACCTAAGGAAAGAAAATTTTTTTTAAAAGACCAAAAAAAGAGAGAGAGTACTCTGGTATGAATTCAGAAGCAAACAGGATGGCTGATATAGATCTACTTTAGGCTTTCTATAACCATTGAGACCTGCGTACTTAAATGCATGATCTTAATTCTGCTATTTTTGTCTTACCATTCTTCTCTTTTGCTGCCATCATTTATTGTACCTTGGCTCAGGCAAAATATTTCTTGTGGCAAATTTTCCACCTGCAAGAGAATGTTCATAATGCAAACACAATGAATTTTTTGTTTTGATGGAGCCCTCTAGGAACTTGAAAAAACTTATGTTATTACTACAATATTCTAGAAACTACAACTAAGTGTTACATCAAGCAGTTAAACTACATCTTTATAAAGAAGTGGGTTCTGTTGTCATACAGTTTTGCAAAATATTATGAAAGTTTGAGCTACTTGATGACCCAAATCAACTCAGTTATGATATAGGCTCTGTCCATCATCTATTACATAAGCAAGACATAAATGCTAACATAAAAGCACAAGGCAAATTCCGCTGAATAATAACATGTATTATATACAAGAAAAGTACTTATTTTCAATTTGAGCCAAAGTGATAATTTTTCTGGTGATATATAGCATAGATTAGAGCCATCAGGAAATGACAACTTCCATTTGCAGTCTTAACTTTATTATTTTCCACACATCTTTTATAGTACAGCTACCATTTACATGTATTTAAGTATTTCTCAGATACTGTAACACTCTGTAAGAGTATCTTTTCTATTCATAGTAGCTAACATTAAAAAAAATACTAAAACAACTGCAAAAAGTAAATTTTAAAAGCTGAAAACCCTGTTTTGCAGATGCAAGAACCAGCATCTAATTACTCCTTTTATGATCTCTAAGAGCATTGGGCTTGCTCACTCAGTCCCCAAGCTCACGTTTGCAGAAGGAAATTCAAAAAGAGCTGAACAAGTGCATATGTTAAGCAACCTGACCTTGACTCTGTACTCTGTACATTATGCTCGTGATGTCTTTGTAAACTGTTGTTTCAGCTGAGTTAATGAGTACAATTCCTAGACAAGATCAGACTGAGAGCTCAGGAGAATGCAGGTGACTCAGAGCTAATGCGATATCAGACGGAGCAAAAAAAGAACAAAGACACACACACACACACACTTTTGATTTCCCTGAGGAGGTAAACAGAAACACTGAAAGAAAAGTCTATTGGAGGAGAGGGAGTGGGGTAAAATGCCTTTGGTAAGTGTAGGGAGTTAAGAGGTTTTGTGCAGCTATCCATGTCCAATATTTTCTGTAAGAATCTGCTCAGAGCATCCTGGAGAGTCTCTCACCAGGAAATCTCACAGTAGCAAGTAGCTGCTAATTCAACTTTAACTTAGTATGTATTCCTGAAGTACAACTTTGGCCTTTTAAGCACACATCTAATGAATGCTTTAAGCCAAGTGTTCTTCAGCTGCTGGAAGTGAAGGGTGTTATCCCCTGGAGCTGTGCTCCAAAGCCTGCTGTGTGCTTGGCACAGGCAGAGCTTTATCCTTAGCACACCAGACAGTTATAATGCAAGCTACCAACTCAGTTGACATCCTTGCCCTGCACACCAGCAAGCTGGGAATATTCAAAAGGCTTTGACCCAGCTTTGCTGGAGAATTTGGCGTTCTCCAGAGAAAACCAGAGGCTAATCAAGAGGCATTTTACTGAGAAAGTCAATGACTGTGAACTAAGAGAAATCTTTAAGTGTATGAACCAGATAAAAATCAATGTTTTTTCACATTTGTTACCTCAAAAAAGCAAGAAGCTCTTCTCTTTAAATCTGAAAATAGTTAAACTACAACTGAAATATTTAATGGGTCTGAAATAGTTAGGAAAGGAAAAAAAGTCTATGAGTCTACAAAAGAAGAAACCTCATGTTTTGCATATTTGGTGGTTTATCCTTGGAGGTCAGACTAGAGAGGTGTGACAAACACGTGGGAAAGTTGGACAGAAGGAATGCAAAAAGGAATAAACATATTGTACCTTTTTGATATTCTAATTGCATTTCTTCCTTCTGTTTCTTCAAATCACATCTGACACATATTTAGATTAATCTGATAGATTGCACATGTATTCCGGGCCTGTAAATATAATTGACACATTAAAAATATAAGCATGTAGGTCTAAAATATCTGTATCTTGTCCCTTTAAGAGCATTCCAAATTTTTTTTCCAGTAAGTCATAAATAGTGGGGGGTTTTAATTTGCACTCCTCCTTTGCTCAAAACATTACTTAACATACATGGTTTAGATCTGTCATTTTCACTTGTCATGCCCAGTGGCTGGGATGTCCAAAACTGTCATTCCATTATAAGAAATTGTACTTTTTTCCTCCCTGTATTATTATCTGTGAATTCAAGACCAGTCATACTGACAAATGTTTAATTCCCTTCAAGCCTGATAGAAGAGATTATGATTCTGTCCTGAAAAGACTGTTCTTCTTCATCACAGTAAAACTTATAAATAAGTTTTGCATGTTGCTAATACCATTTGAGATTACAAAGAATAAATTATCATTTAAAAGAATAAATAAAATACATAATTAAATAACTAAACCGCAATCTTTTTTCCCATTTTCTAATTATTTCATTGTGTAATTTTCTTTACCGTAACACTTTCATAAGCCATTTTTGGACCTGTGTGTATTGTGGACAGATTTTATTTTCTGCTGGGTTTTTTTGTTTGTTTGATCAATTTCATGTTTCTAATGGCATGATGGAATTTATATCCTGGGCTGGTGCTCACAGTTTTCAAATAAAAAGCTCTTCATAGTCTCCAACATCCCAGATAGTGACACTGCCCTTTAGATCTTTATTTTAAAAGAAGGTAGAGAAGATATGTACAGACAAGAATCCTATATACACTGTTCTGCACCCTGTTTATAACAGTTCAGGATCTGTAGTTCAGTGTAGTCTGTAAACAATGTATAAAATGTTTCTGATGTCACTGCATTTTATACTACTGCTCATGAGAATACATCTATGCAAATTCCACAGAGCAAGGTGAAATGTGGATAGGAATGTGTCCTAATCCCCTGGTTTTGTTATTTTGTTAAATATTTGGTGTGAAAGCATGAGAATATCCTCCAAGCAAAATAAAGTTCTTTTTTATAACCAGAAGAGATACATGCACCCTCTCCTAGTTTATGTTGACAAATAAATCGAGTGGGAAGTTCCGCTTGCTCAGCTGCATCAGATAATTAAAGATGTTGAAGACCATTGTCAGCACACCCCAACCCCAAAGTAATAATTCATGAAGTAAGGTAACTAATGACAAGAAAATGTTTTCATTAAAAAGGCCATTAACTTCTTTATATTGTATTTCATAGGAAATTCTTTTAAGATATTTGTTGGCAATTACTTGTTGATTCAAAACAGCAGTACTTGTTCATCACAAATATTCTGTAGTTTCTCTGAACAATTCATCTGCATCAATTAGGGTGCATTTGGCACATATGTAGCCTTTTTCTTGTGGCTACTGCTTGACAGGTTTGCTTAATATTCTGTCTGTGGTACCCAGATTTAGCAGCTCTGTGGGCCAGACCTGTGCTTCAGGAACTCCTCCCCTGCAAAACAAGTCTTGTCTGTTGCCCATGTGAATATTCACCAGCTCCACCAGAAGCAGGAAGTTGTGGGGTTTTTCCATTCTCCAGGACCTGCATGCTAAGCCTGGAGACAATGAGTTCTGTGCTGATTTGGTGGGGTTTTAAACTATTAGATTGTGGTAAATATATTTTATCTGGAAGATACTCTTTACTCATCCTTCTGTGGAACTGACAGGTAGACTTGAATGTCACTGTTCTTCGCTGCTTCTGAAATCAATTTGGGCATTAATTAGATTTAAGAGACATGAGAAGGACTTTATATTTTTTGCTCAATACATTTCAGTCAGGGTAGTTGTTGGATACAAGGCTATAAAAAGTAAAGATTTTTGTATGATAAAATAGCTGGGCAAAAATATCAGAGCTTGGTAATAGCAAAAGAACTTTAATTATTCATCATACTCTGCAATTCTGTCTGTATTCTCTCGGAAGATATAACTAATAAACAATTAAGGCCCACAACCTCTCAGCAAGCTGACTGTCATTATTTCCATTTTATAGAAAAACTGCAGAGCAGAATAATTAAATGCTTTGGTTAAGGTCACAAAGTAAGTCTGCTGAAGATGTGCAAATAGATTCAAACTCTGCTGATTCCCATTTTAGCTCCTTAACCAAAGAACAGGTTTTTTCTGCAACACATCTCTCGCTCATTATACATCTCCTGCACAGTTTAAATTAGGAGCATCATTAAGAAGTGAAGTTAATTACCTTCTCTCCTTTTTAAAACTATTTGCTGATTTCTATATTGAATAGATTCAAGCAGTTTTCTCATGCGTTTATAATGGTGAAATATCTAAACACAAATCTGAAAATAATCATGCTGCTTCTCCATGTTTTCATGGTATAAACAGCCAATAACACCCACAGCAACCTTATTAAGACAAAGATTAGCAAATAGAGGGGTTTAATTGGATTCTGTTTTGAAACATATCAAAGCCCTAAAAGACTAACATTTACATTCTCCTTTATTTCTTCTTTATAGGCAAACCTGTTGTTATGCAAATTAAGTCACTGTTTGAACCAACAAAACTTCTACACTTTTCTAGTGAAATGGGGTGGTCATTTTTCACAGTGTAAAACAGTATGTAATATCTCATTTTTAAAAGCAAGTACAAAGGATGGAAAGGGCAGAATCTGAAGGCAGGGATGTTAATTGCTTAATATAATACCCAGAAACTTTAGTAAATTCCTCTTGGTGTATTACTTGAATTTTTAGGTTTTGACATAAAAGGGAAGCGTTTTACTTATGGCCACATATGGAAATATTTCATATAGAGCCTAGAGAGTCAAAGTCTCATTGAAGAGGACTTAGGCAACCACTTATGTTCTGAAGTTCAAATGTTTAGGAGCCTGTGGGACATTCTACCCTCTCAGCTGCCATGTAGGCTTTCTGTCTCTGGAGACCTCTGCATCCAAATTGTCAGTAAAGTCTTTGAAATCTTCAGCATAAAAATCCACATATTGGCTCTTTGGCTCTGAGGAAACCACAGACCTTTCTATTGTGACTGAGCTACCAAAAGCCCAGGGATATCTCATTACCCTGCTAGGATTCTCAAACCAAAATGTGTTCTCCCTGTACTAGTTCTCACCCTGTCACCATTTTTGGAGCATGACTGAGCTTCACATAAGTCAGCATGGAGAGAGAGAGGACAGATATCTAACTGACATGTAGCTGAAAGCACTAACTTATGATGTCACAAGATGTCCTTAAAATGTGTTTTGTTTCATTTTAAAACAGATATTTACCCCTTCTGCAGTCTGTCACATGAAGCTGGTGTATTCTAGGATGCATCACAGATGGAAGATTTTGTCTCCACAACAACAATGTTCTGGTGAGAATCACATTCTGTTACAGTAGTAAAGTATTTAAGTCTCACCTGTGATGCGCAAAGACCTTAATTTCTGAATTCTTCCTTATAGCCTACTTGTTAGGTTCCTTTCCTGGAAGATAGGAACCCAAATCAAACAGAGAAGGTATTTGGGTTTGATTCTCCTATTTTCTGGAACAGCATTTGAGACAACTGCTCCTTACATTCCCACTTGCAAACCCTGAAAGAATTGACCCTACTTCACTTGACTCTAAAAGGTGTTTTATAACTCAACATTCCTAGAAGAAATAAGAAATAAGCATCTAGTCTCCCTACCAGACAGTTACTTTGTGAATTACTTACTGAGTAGTCTCTCTCTTTTAATATGAAAGTAGCTTACAAAACCAACTTACGACATATGCCTAACTTTTAGAACATTGACGTCCCAATTGAAATGCCTGGGTTAGTTTTGAAAACAGTGATGGATTTCTAATGCTCATGGATGTCAGGTGCTGTTAAAAAGTGTGACCTTAATCCTTCTGCAAACAGGACACTAATGCATTTTACCAAGCTTACTGTTTTAACTTGGGACTTTGTAGAATTTGGCAACATATAGCTAGAGCTTGAATTACACTTGATCTCAAAACCATTAGTATGTACCAAATGAGGAATTTAATGTGGCCACCATCATTAGACTCACATAGTAAGAGTTAACATTCTTTTTCTCTGTAAAAGAGTTAGTTTCATTAAGATTCTTTATTAAATTGCTAGTCCAAAATTAAGTGATTTATTTATATTCCATGTCAAACAATTAGAAAATATAATGCAAAACATAGTTATAAAATACTATGTAAGAGGCTTTAAAAAGCTAATTTTATGTATGTCTTTGCAGAGAAATGGAAACACTTGCTGACCCTTAATATTTAACCTTCTCATTGTCAAAACACTTTTTTTTTTTTTAGCTCCCACAGAGAAGAGGTTCTGAAAGAAAATAGAAATGAGTCTTCATTCATCCTAATTATCCTTATAACAAAGTTATAAAACAATATTGTGAGCTTACTAACAACATATTAAAGTTGTGATATAGAAAAAATAATTGCCTCTGATCACTGCTGAAATTCATATGTCATTAAAAAGATAGCTCTGAATTGGAAACTGTGTTTTGGGGAAATAATCTGAAGTAGCTGAGAGAAGAAAACTAAAGAAAGAATTTGGGGTAACTTTTACCTCAGGGACAGTGGAGTCCACCACAAAAAAAAACTTTAAAAACTTTTTCAAAATGTTTCTTTGCAATGAAATTTAATAGCAACATTCCACAATGGCATAACTACACCAATAATGTGGTAAGTAAGAAGTTAACATAGGACAAAACTCCATAAATACATTTTTTTTTCTAACGTGTAACTGCTGCAGTCTACTTCTTCTTATTGATTTCTTTGGGTTTAGATCCATGTCAGATTAAAAAGCATTTGAAACATCTCTGAAAGTAATGAATAGATGAACAGAGACTGTTAATTCTACTCTACTACTACTCTCTACACTTACAGTATACAAAGGGAGAGAAAATGTAAAAATAATAGCTGTACTGCATATCAGCCTGGGGTATATTTACCTAGTCTGCTTTTCCTCTGTACCCATCAGTTTTGTCCTTCTTCCTATTATCTTGAGACTAAAAACTGCTTTTTCCAGGCTTTGAAGTCATACTAGAATAGAAATTGTATTTTCTCGACTTAAAAAACTTAGTGTCAATAGAAGTGCATGACAATCTTTCAAACACAAGCCTTTACACACAAGACCCATGCAGTGTATTATTACCTGTAAGTGCTTCCTGTGAGCAAAGTTCTGACCCCATCGCCCTTTTGTGTAAAGTAGCAGAAGTGTTAAGGGACTGTGATTCACAAGGACTGTCACAATGTCTGTTCTGTGTAAAATCTTTGCTTCATGGTGGCTCTGGCCATATTCAAGAAGAGAGCCAGCTCTGCTCTGTGCTCTTTTTTCAGGGCATCAGTGCAGTCAGCCCTCCCAAAGCCATGCTGAAATGTTGGGTACATCAGCTCGGGTAAATTACTGCCATTGCTCACCTGATATGTGAACTAAAATTATTTGCTTTGGTCTTATTTGGAAAGCAAACACATTGAGGCTGTAATCTGGTGATCTAGACCTACCAGAGATGCAAATCAGTTTCCTCTGCAATTAAAACACCCTATTTTGTGGACTTGACATGACACTGAGATTAGGAAGTAATCTGATAGATCACTTTTTGATTTTTGCTTTTCCAGTCTGCTGAATCTCACCTGCGCTGATTTGCAAGCCCAAAGCTGTCACAGATCCCAATTACTCATTTAACAGAGGATTCAGTCAGTACAAGGGAAACAGTTACACGATATTAGTTACACGATAATTTCTGTACCTACTTTCAGAATGCTGTACAAAGAAGGTGAGTCATTTTAACTCCATTTTATGTTTGAGGAAACTAAATCAGGTGTAAGATCTGACTTGCCAGTGACCCCATCAGCTGTTTCAACATGCAAGCAGACCAGGTACAAAGTCATCAACACTCAAACTTACAATAGGTTGTTCTCATTTCTGCTTTCTGTCAAAAGTATCATCACAACTTCTCTTTTATGGTAGTCTAAAGTATAGTGGTATATGTGAAGGAATTAAATTATATTTTAAAAATGTAAAGAAGTTCACACTGAATTAAGCCTCTCTCTTTTGGTGTAGAGGGAAATTTTATTTGATATTTATTTAATATGAGTCAAGGCATTATACTTTCCACAGTTTCCTAAAAAAAACTGGTTTGTTTACAGGCAACATGTCTGACTATACCAGCATTTCCAAACCCAGGCTGTAATAGTCAGAAATCCTTTGGGAGCAATGCTAAAAACTGATACCTTGATTAAGTAGTGAGATTGACAATCTGAGGAAAAAGCTGTGGAAGAGACTAGAATGTGAATGGGGAGTACGTGTGCATTTGGGAAGACTTGCTGCAGATCAATGTCCTGTTCAGAACAGACAGTTTTGACAGTTTAGTATGATGTTTTCGCCCAAGAACAGATATTCTAGATCTGAGAGCTCTGTAAGAATCCTGCCTTTTTTTTTTTTTTTTTTAACAGGATAAGAAAAGAGGCACTTTTAACTATTTATAGCATAAGTAGCTCTGAAACTTTCTCTTTTTACATTTCAGTATACCTTTCTCCCAGAGAATAAAAGTTTCATCTATTTTTTGTAGTTGCACAAAATAAACCTATTCTTCATATTTCTTCATGTTTTAGGAGTGAGGACAGAGCTTTTAGAGCTGCTGGCAAACTACAATCATTCTTTCCTCACCAAATGTGCAGACAGCAATGTGTATACCATTCTCAGGGAAGAGGAAGAAGGAGTTTTTGTTTTACCAGTGTTCTCACTGGTAAAGAAGTCAACAGAGGACAGGAGTCTAAAATTCATGGATCATTTTAGGCAAAAACCAACAAAAAACAAGAACAAAAAAAAAGTGCAGAAAATACTTCCCCACACATGTTAAATAACATAGCCCCAACATGCAGTAAAACAGGACAGGAACATCTAATCAATGGCAAATTTCTCTGAATTAGAACAGTTATTCTGTAACAGTAATAGAGCTAGAGCTATTCAGACCATATATACTCCTCTGATGAGTTCCAAAACACAGAGAATATCACCCAAATATTTTTTTACTCTAGGTCTACTCAACTGTTAAACTAGTTCCTAATGAAGCATTACAGCCAAGTGTATCCAGCACAATTTTGCTCCAGACACAAAATAGTCTGCAGTCATGGTTCAGACCCATGTGGCATCAAAAAAAGGGAAGAAAAAGATAGTAAAAAAGAATATTTGTTTAAGACTATTTCAAACCTTCCACATTAAGAGCTCTCGGCCTTGAGAGAACAAGCAGTGAGTTCTATATTGGAAGTAGCAGTGAAACTTGGGAGCTGCTTTCCTACAACCTCTTAATAGGATTTTTTTTTCAACCAGGACTGTATTTTTTCATCTTAGTTTTTGGGGTAGAGCACATTACTTTTTCAAGCTTTGCGGTACAGCTGTGATTCCTAGAAATGGATGCCCTTGGGAATATGGAAGCTCTGTGTATTCACTGTGCTGCAGAACCCAGGAACCTCAGGCTTCCTGGATTTAGGCTTATCATGAAATTGGATAAAAAACAATAGTGAAAACGTTTCTAATAAGTTTAAGGTGTGGGAATTTTTGGGTGTGTGAATCCATATGCATGTGTGCAAGCATAAAGGGAAGATACTACCAGGCATGAATTATATTGGTTTTGCTCTTTCTTTACCATCCTTCAATGTTATAGGGTCCCAGGAGTGAAGTGCACTGAAGGCTGGCAATTCTCATCCATGTTTAAATGCTCCTCAACAGCTGTCTAAGCCAGAGCAGTTCACAGCATAGGCAAACTTTGCCACATTTATCTGTTCAGATCTATGTTCTGTAATGTGGCTGGGAAGTTGAACAAGCTAGGATTTTTAAGAGATGTTGTTCAGCTCCTTGATTGCAATGTTACTTCCCTCATCACAGACATTTTGATTGGTAATCTGTAGTGAGAGTCACAAAGGACAATGTTGATGTAATTAAGATGCTAAAATGACGGTGACAGTGTTAGTTGAGCTGTGGGAATGACATTCAAATAGTTGGTTTCATACTCTGTATTTACCACAGAAATACACCTTCAGACTTATGATGTGCGATACCAAACATCTGCTGCTGTTGTTACAGAGGCTTATTATTTAGGGAATTACAACAGCTTTCAAATCAAAAGACAAATTAAGTTTGATCAATGAAATCCATATTTGTGCTTCCCCTATCTTTTTGTTCTTAGAAAAAAGTCTGTCTGTCACCCTATCCCAAGCCTCTGTTTGGAGTTATTCTCCTTAGGAGACTTTTCCATTAAAGCCAAAAGGGATAGGGGCTAAGAATTACCTTCACTGAATCATATATTTATTAAGCTTCCCTTGCTTTGCTTTATCTAAGTGATTTTTCTCCTTGGCAGCTACAGAAAGAATTACTTTATTGTGTTGTACTCAGTTTGATAATAGTTATACTCTCTATCATTCTGTGGTTTTGTTTATTATGCCACTTTTTATGGTATCATAACTTGACCAGTTTGGAGTATAGATATCTTGATAGCTTAGTGGTCATATTTATGCTGTGGCCAACCAAAAGGGAAAAGTTGAGAACAATGATTCCCAATTATATTTTAGAGTATTACCAAAAAAAAAAAGAGTTTACCAAACTCTTTTACCAAAAGTTTTGTTTACTAAAAAAAAAAAGAAAACAAAAAACGTTTATCAAAAAAAAAGAAAATATATATATATATAAACATTTTAAAAGTGAGTCCAGTATGGAGCCTCACTAAAGGTAAGAAGAGGACCAGGGGTAGATGTTGAGCCACATTCAGGCTCCAGATAATGCTGAGGAACATGGGAAAAAGCAACTTGGTTCAGAGCATCACCCTTAGTCGCTGTGCTGTCACCTGCAGCCAGAGTCTTCCAGAAGACCTGAGAAGCAGGACAGTGAGAGAAGTGGGTTTGGGAGCAGAGCTGAACACAGTCAGAGGAATACATAGCCTCGTATTTCAAATGAGGTATTTTTATGGATAATCTACACAAAGCCTGCCAAACACAGGTCCAGAAAATGTACGCAAAATAACAGTGTTATAACCAAAGTCATGGGATGTTAATTCATGCTCATTAACTGGATAATGATGACACCTGAAAGTGTCAGTGATTAGATCCTGAAGTCATTTCTAATTTGGAGTGTCTGCTGCTGGGGTAACGAGGTCTAACTCTAGTAATGAATGAGCAGAGTGAGGCTGGTATGAAATGCATGTAAGATTAAGAGCCTACAGGAAACTGCACCACATCCACGAAAGTAAATGTAGCACCCTTAGTGCAAACACTTGTAGGCATGGAAATTAATTCTGCATAGTAAATAACATAGTAAAGCCCTGATTCTTCAGTTCTCATTCAATTATACAGAATAAATAGAACAGCAGGACATATATTTTATATGTCTTTCAGAGAAAAATAACTATTAAGAAGCTGCCTCTGTTCTGCCAGCTTTAATCTGGGCAAATCTGCTGATCCTGTCTCTCCTGCATACTCTTGAAGTCTTGAGGCTTCCAGTTCTTTAGGATTCCTTGTGTGACCACTGATAATCTTTCCTCTTTCTCAGACAAATAGTAGACAAAGAAAAAAATGCAATGCTTCCCAGTCCTTTTCTCACAGTCTTCTCATATGTCTTTATTCCACCAATTTCCATGTATGAAATAATTGTTGTTGGATTAACGTGCTGGGCCCTATAAAGAACATTAAAAATTCTGTTGATGTGTCTTAAAATATGCAAATGCACAGTCAATAACAAACTCTAAATTATGACAAAAGTGAGGAAAAGGGGCATTGGCAGTGTTGTTTGGCTAGTTCAGTGAAGGGTTGGAATGTTGCTGGAGCTGACAGATTTCCCTAGTTGTTTCTAATTCTGAGAAATTGAAAAGCTCTGACACTGCCCAAAAAAGGAAAGGAGTAAAGATGAAAAGAGCATCAGGAGAATGATGAGAAGGTAACAGTAGATGGGGAAAAAAATAAGGATAGGCAGTTAAGAGGGTGGGCCAATCTGTTAGTAGGACCATGATGTCTGAGGTTACAACCATGAGGAGATTCAGCAGCATTGTACATGTGCATGTCAGAGGTACAAGCTCTTTAAGGCAGATACTTTGAGGTGCCCTTACCTGAAAGCTTAGGGGACACTGGGGAGTTTAGGGGACACTGTCACTCCTCTGGGTGCTTGCTGCTAGAGCAACAGTTGCTGGATTGTCTCCTGATAGAAACTACTAATTACTCAGGCTATGTCTGTGTCGAGGTGAGATGCATTTCTTCCCCCTTTACTTTCCTTTAGAAGGTAATTCAGTCATACAGCTCATGAGAAGGATGCGATGCTGTTGTCGTATCCCATCCTGACAGCATGTGACAGTGTGTATCTCTCCTTCAAGCTTGACAGCAGAAGACATCTTCCAGCCACTAAAGGAATCATAAATTGATAGCTGGAATGATTTTTTGTCCTGTGCAAATTTTTGTAATATTGAAATGTTCCATTTTTGTTCAGGGCAAAATTGAAATCTTTTAAACATTTCTCTCCCTAATGAGGTCCACTGACGTTAAAGCAGCTATAGGCTTCCCTGGAAGTTTGTTTAAAATATAAAAAAAAAAAAAATCCTGAGAAAATTTTAACAAACTCAAGTTTCTCAAGGTAGATTTTTGTGTTGACAAACTGATAATGGAAAAAAATAAACATTTTGTGATCAAGTTTCTTTGAACTTTCATAGATCAAAATATAGCTCTATGCACAATGCATCAGAATGAAAAATCATTCGAGGACAAGTTTATTAAGAGAGAATAGGAAACAAAGGACACAATTCGTCTTGTCCAATGAAAACAAGAAAGACTTTTCCACCACATTTTATAGCTTCTGTTCAGTAAATCTGAGGTTGTCTTCCACTAGCGGAGAACATGTTATACACTGAAGGATTTTGGAAAAGAAGTAAAAAAATTGCTCTTCATTTCAAAGAATTATAAGAGTGAAAAGGTTTCTATTGCTCTTAAATTTTGTAAATCAATTTAGTCCAAAGCTAAATTCTGTGCCACATTTGCCTGCATGCTATACTTTTTATCTAATTTTCCTTATATGTGGCAGTTAAATAAAACAGTGATGTAAAATCCCAAAGGGAAAATAAATCTAGGTAGAGTAATCATATTATCAACACATCAGCTCTGCAAAACTCTGTCTTGCTTCCTTGCACAAAATGACAATTTAAAGCATCTTTCCAAAAGACTCCTGGAGATTATCGTATTTTATTCTCTATTTAGGATTAAAAAAATTCTTAGACAGCCTATTTGAAGTCTACTAGTGAAATACTTACAGTTCAGCTCAGCATTATATGCCAGTCTCAGAGAGGCTGAAGTGTAATTTATTTCATTTTACTTTCATCAGCAAGTCAAGTTCATCCATCCAAAAGCAGCTTTTCTGGATGCACGCATTTCATTTGTTATCATTTTAAGTAGCACAGAGTGCAGTCAAATTCCAATATCTGTCAATCGCACACAAGTACTGCTAAGCAATCTTCTACTTTCTATTTAAATGCTTACACCATGAACACTGAATAAATGCTTGCTTGGCATTCAAACAAACAGCTTAAAGCAGAATACTGCCTTTAAATTGTAAGGAATTTTCTAACTATTTAAAAGGTAACTGAAAACTCTATTTTCCAGTTAATATTAAATTATTTGGAATGTATAAAAAGTATCTATGCATGTAGTTACTCCTCTAAAATCCAAAGTAACCAAATTTTTAAAAATACTCCTCTGATCTTCATAGTCTTTCTCTTCATTTGTTGTACCAATTGCTAATAACAGGTATCATTGGGAGCTCACTAGAAACTACATTATTTCTTCTTCTTCTTTTGCAACAATACTGGGTCTTTAGTTATTCTTGTGACTTCGTTGCTGTGTTTGTTGTCTGCAATAGTGATTTGCTTTGGAACCATATTGCAGTTCTGAAATAGATTCCCTGGCTGCTTCCTCTGTTCTGTTGGTTCTCTTAAGTGACTAAGGTGTCCACAAACTATTTTCCTTTTCAAGAAGAAGTAGTGAGAGTCCTTGTTTAAAAACTTCTGCAAAGGTTCCTAGGGATATTTAGCTCCAAACCAAGGAGAGCACTGTAATACCCTGGGGTAGCATGATCCCTGCTTACATTCAACTGCAGGGCTTCCAAAACAAGCGATTTTTTTTGTGCTACTTGCTTAAAGGAATCAAAATATATTGTTATTGTACTTATATTTCATGTGGTGTATGTATCTATTACATAAGCACACATTAGCTGCCACCTGCTGATTAATCCATAATGAGCAGCAAACTAAGTCCCCAAAATTTCCTCCCACCTTCATATGTAGTGGTAAAATGCCTTCCTTGTTCTGACCTAGGAAAGCTTTCTCCAGTGGTCAATCCATCTGCAGGATAAAAGTATCGCTGTAAAAAAAAAAAACAAACAAACAAACAAAAAACCCCAAAACACAAGCCCAAAACAAAACACGAAAACAAAAAACAAACCAAGAAATTAAAATTTTTTAAAAATAAATAAAATACACCACCTTTAAAATGTCTTATTCTAACATGTTCTTAGAATCTTATATTGTTTTGTATATTATTATTTTAAACATATTCATATATCTTAAGTATCTGTATTGGCAACTAAAATTATTCCACTAGAAATAGCTGGTTGAAAACAATTGTGTTTATCTTATTCATAACCCAAAACCTCAAAGAACAGAAGACTTGAAAGAAACTGACTGGTAATAAAAAAAGAAGTTGATAATAATTGCTGATGCTGAAAATGCAAAAAGGGACAGGATATAAATGAAACCTAAACTGGAAATTAAGAATCCTTTATATTTAAAGTTTTCTATTCATGTCAGCTATATCAATAAACATGATTATTTGCTTAATGGGGAATAAATCCACCCCATTCCCCCATATGATATATTTCATCAAAATTCTAGTCTGAGCACCTGTCTGACTTGCTACAGATTTTTTCCAGAAGTCTAAGGGCAAATTTCCCATCTCCAGTTATTTATACCGAGGTCTCATGCATCTCATGCTGTAAATAATCTCCAGCATTGCAGGATTCAGCCTGCTGCTGTATTTCCTGCTGAAAGAATTGTTTCAGAGCTATGTGCTCTTTCACGCCCTCTCTGATAAAAGGGTTAAGGCACATAAGAAAGAAAAAGATTTTATTTCTCATGTAATAATAACAATACCTGTCTCCACTTTCTGCCTCCTTTTCCCATCCACCCCTCCCCAGCTCAGTGCCCCAGTGAATTCGATGCTCTGTTTCCTTCCCTTCTGCTTGCCAGGATGGCAGCAGCAGTGACTCCATTGCCCTCTGCACCCACTGGCTGACACCTTGCAGCACATCTCATCAGGATGACACAACAGTAGCACATCTCACTGGGGCACTGTCTCTGTCCAGGGCCAGCAGCTTGGGCAGGGGTGCCTTAAACATTCCTAAGTTCATCATGTGTGCGTGTTTGTGTCTGTGTGTGCATACTACATATATGGAGATGTAAGAATATGGATAAAAAATAAATATAAAGCACAAGTGATAAAATACATTTCAGGGAATTTAAGGAATTATGTGTGTTACAAATACCATATAAATATTGTGTGTGTGTGTGTGTGTGTGTATAAATAAAGTATACATAGACATATATATTTATATTTATAAAATGTTGCAGGTGTGAAAGCTGAGAAATATTTCTAAAAGGTGATTAAATCTTTCCTGAAGTTACAGATTGTGTGGCAGTGTATGTGTGTATAAGGGAGAGTGTTTATCCTTTGTACCTTGCTCCAGTGTTTAGATTCCCTCTGCTCTGACTTACATCTGTCTTGCTGTCTCCTGAGTTGCCTTAGGGTTTTTATTTCTAGGTTAACTTTAACCAGAAAGGAATAGCTTTTGAGCTAAATTTCTCTTCTTACATGTTGTTGCAATCCACTGAAAGAACAAAACCCTAACCATACTGAAATTAATAGGTTTTCCAGTGTTTCTGTGAGCAAGATTTCATCTCTGATACATTTTGTCTTTCAGCAAATCCAGCTTTGCTGGTAGAATTTCAACCCTTTCTGCAAAAGGGTTGTGGTTTTTCTTATTTTAAAGATCAAGGGGTCATTGACTTTAATCTGATTAAATCTTCCACTTCCCTGTACTAATTTACCTCAATCAAGAAGATTTGGATGTGTTTTCAGAGATTTGAAACAAAGATACCTAACAAAGATATCTCATCTGAATAAATGTGATATGACTGTCTTCTGGTGAAGTTTCTTTGAAGTAAAATGTTTTATCCCACAGATTTAACTGTTTTGATGCAAATTTAAGTCATAGTTGTCAAAATATTTGTTAAAATTTTAATGATATTGGGAAAATTATCTTTTCTGTACTTAATTTCCACACCTCTACTCCACATAAAGCAGTTTCAGTAATAATTTTCTGACTGTGCTGTGATTAAAACTTTATGCTTGCAAAAGTCCAAAAGATTCTTTAGGGAAAGGCATTTCAAAAATGAAAACATTGTTATTACTAGAGCAGCATTTTGTTTTGCTCTATGGTACTCTTAATTGCCAGATTTGAAAGTATTTTATTAGAGGAAAGTAGTCTCACACTATGGGTATCTAGGAGATGATAGAAAGTGATGAGCACACAACTCAAATTAAATTCCACCCAAATAACTCGGGTTAAACTGATAAAAGAGCCAGAAGTCCATCTACCACTTTGTTCTCTGTCATAAATATGAGACTTGTCAGGCCCTAATTGCCCTGGTAAAACAGTGCTGTCCTTCAGCAGACCAACGTGCTTGTTTGTGAGATAAAGATTTCCTAACATTATTATTATTGCTTTTGATTAAACTTCATTTACGAAGACTACACAGGCATATATTCTAGCAGAAATTCCAAATTTAATTTGGCTGGGAAAAAGTCCTTGCAGTACTTCAACATTTGTTTTGTGTGACATTTGACCACAACTGACCACACAGATCAAAGGCTGCTCTCAACAACCACCTTGTGTGCTGAGCATTAGCACATCTGGTTATTATACCAAAAGCTCATTAGGGTGCCTGGATCACCCACTTAATGCAGGTAATCCATTGGGCACCTGCAAGTGGGACACACACCACAAGCAGTGGAAGACTTGGACAGGACAGGACTGGGATTTGTCTTCTTCCATCCCTCCCCAAGATACATCCAGTGCTCTGAAGGAATGGGTCATTCTTGGAATTCCGAGCTGGGAATCATCCCTTGAGAGCAGGGAACTAGTCCCTTCCTTTTTTGAAGAAGTTGGGAATTACACCTTTTGAAACACAGCCAGAAAACTATTTGCCCAAAATAAAGACTGGTTTTTGTGGTCTTTCCAACAAAGGAGATTTAAACCATCTCTTCCACTTTCTCTTTACAGAGTTGTAAACTGCATGGGAAGGAAGCTGACTCTACCTTCCACTGCTGCAGAGGTGCCCCTGGGCATAAATCACTAGGGAGTCAATAGGCAGGAGACCGAAAGAGGTCAAAAGAAAATAGTGTTGTCTTGATTAGCAACTAGGCCTCCAAGAAGGGGAAAAGGATTGTCCTCTCTATTCCTAAAGCTCTTCACATGTTGTAAAATCAACAGACGTTGTCTAGGAGCTAGGAAATCTTTAAGGAAATTGAAATATCTAGGTCTGAATCACTTCAGGCTGAAGAAAGATTCATACCTAATAGGTCATAGCTTCAATTGCTGCATAAAGGGACTTCATCCTATGCCTGTTTCCTTTAAATTCAAACAAAAAGCAGCTGTTACCAGTGCATTTAAGATGGAGTCTGCTCTTGTAGGCACATCTATATCCTTAGGGCTGAGAGCTGGGGTAATAGCTAGTTTATCGATTTTGAATGGCCCTTCCTTGTGAAGAATGAGCCCCTTCTGGGGATGTGTTGGCACCAGGCAGCTAAAAGCACAGGAGTCTGAAAGGCAGAGGGTCAGAGAGAGTTTAAGCATGACCAGCACTAAAAGACAAATGAACAGAGGTTTTCAGGGTTGCAAACACCAGTATTTCCCCTGATCCCTACCAGTAGTGCCTGTTTCTGGTTTGGGGCTTCTTAGGACTTGGGATAGCTTAATCAACCAGAGATTTCAGTCCCTCTTAATACTTTTGTCGTCAGATTAGTCCTCCCCTCATTTGCTAAACTGTATTAACTGCATGGATTCACAGTCTGTTTAAAAAGGCAGCTGCCTGCCATCACTTTTTTTTACACCAATGTCCTTAGAGCAAAGAAATACAGAATTCAGTGCTGCTGACCTCATGTCTAGACCCCTTTCTTAAACTTCTACAGTTTGTTTCCCTTGCTCTCTTTCTTTCTCCTTGTATTTCCTCCTCCCTATCTCCACGGACTTTCTTTAGAAAGTAACGTTCTGAGTAAGATTGCTATATAAAATCTTCTGTGTATGGTTGGAACAAAGGAGATCTCTTTCTTTCCACTTTTTAAATGCCTAGTTTTAATAGGCAGTAAAGTGGTACCAGAGAAAGACTGCAAACCTTAAGATGGGAAAAAGACTACTTGACAAATTGTATTTCCAAGCTACAGTAAATAATTTTACATTGAATTGTTACGGTAGCAGCAAAAATTTCATTAATTCATTATTGAATTTTTTCTCTATTAAGAGTAGAATAACATATGACACTAAAATCCAGTAATTGAACATTAGAATCAAGCACAAATTGAACATTGGAATTAAACTTAGACTGCAAATATTTAACTTCTCTTTTTAACAAGCCTAAAAGGAAGACAATAAGCTAAGAAACAGCAAATAGCTTGAGCCCTTTCAAAAGTCGTATGATCTCTGCACTAACTCCTGGTCTGCTTTGTACAATGTATTGTCAGCAGCCTGTGCAGAATATTCTGTGCTCCTATGTTCTAATCTTGAGAGTTGCTCTCAGAGGCATCAGGGTATATGTTAACCTGGACAGTAAGTAGTGAAAAGAAAACATCACCGTAGAACATGTCTGTGTTTGTAGCTACTGGAGGATTTTTCCAGACAATTGTTCCTGCAATCCATTCCTCTTATGTATTTGTTATTTCTTCACTGCAGGACTTCAGGTTTTTTCTTTTCTACAGAAAAAGTCTCTTCAGTGACTTTGTTAAGCTTTGTATTTCTCAGCTTGTTATACTTGTAGTTGCAGCTGTCTGCTCTTGCTTTTGTTATGCACACAAAGAAACACTCCAAGAAATTAACGACTGCTTTCTCTCAACTGAGATTTTGTTTTCTCAGAAGAATATGCAGTTTGAGACATTGAGGGACTATTAGTTTTGCTGGTTTTACATACTATCATATTGTTTTTAAAATATGCTTTCGTTCTTGTTACATCATGCTTCAGGTTTTGGGGAGATACGTTTTTGGTTCAGTCTGTGTGCACGCATATGTTATTAGGAAAGTTTTTGAAAGTACTTTGTGCGGATCTTGCTCTTTCTCCCTGTGTTTGAGTAAAAAAGCACTTGGATCAGACTCTTAAAAGCCTTGTGTTCTTGTTTTCATTATCCAAACTTTATAGTATTATATGATCTTTGTAGTAAGTTACTAATCTTGCTTCATCAAGACAAGCATTTCATTCAAGAGTCTTGTTTTATAATCACCTTCTATCTTACACTTACCAGCTTGAAAAGCCATCTTGAAAACCTAGCTGTTGGTGCACAACGAAAATGGTTGGTGCAGTTTTTCCATTTCTCCAATTAGTGCTGGTGTCCTTATGTTCGCAAGTGCTCTACAATCCATCACTTACTTGGACTGCACTTTTCCCAAATGGAAAATAAGCAGCCACTGGTTTTGGCACTCAGTATATTACAATATGAAGGATTTGTATTCTCTGTACACTGACTCTAACCTCAAGCTTTGAGCCACTAACGGGCTTTTAGAAAAGCTGGAACAGTGAGGTATTCTGCTCAAGGCATTTAGACAACAAATAGCAGAACCTGGATGAGGACTCTTGGCCATCCTGAGTCCTGTGGACCAACACTTAGTCACTTCTTATCTCAGAATAGTCAAGAAACCAAATTCTGTTGGTTGTATTTGTAAATCAAATACCCATCCTTCCACTCTGTAAGAAAAAAAAATCTAATTTGTAAAGAATATGGACATTTTTTAAAAATATGCCTATAAATTATCACCTCTCTTCTCTGCATTGACTGCAATAGTAAATGGCATTTTCCAGTTCAGCCACGGAGCAGATTGCCACTGATTTGAGCACTTCAGTTGCTTTCTCTTGTCTCTAGGGCAGTGGTTGCCTCACTGGCAACTAGTATCCATAGCACAGAAGACTTGCAAATTAAAGCAAGAGCACTGACCTGCATCCTAAAAAAGCAGTTATATCAGTACAGATGCCAAATCTAGAGGTATAATGAGTCTCTCAAGGAAAAGGTGCTAGGCAGGCAGTGAAGTGAAATGTTAAGTAGACACATCAGATTGTGGGGATTTTATGGTATTTCTTAGAGGCCTCAGGCTTTCTTTCTTGGCTACACAGCTATCTCATAAGTTGTGTTGCCACTGGCAAAATCCTCAGATCTATTAAGTTGTATCTGCAAGAAAAGACAGCATTAAATCTCAATTAAATTTTTTGAGCTTGCTTATGCAGCAAGATACAGCAGTGTAACTACTGCACATAGCCTCTAATCATGTCTACACAAACAGCTGATGCTCAGAGCTCCAAAAGCCTTGCTTTGCCACAGAACTAAATACCCTACAGTAAGTATTCAATATTAAAAGTAGGCATCCTCTGCTTTTTCCTGATTCTGATTTATCATCCTCACAGGAGAAGGTGTTTTTCCACTGTACAAGGGAATTACATATTAGGAAATCAGTCAGAAGCAACTGTGATTTTTTGATGGGGAGTTTACCTTATGTGCACAGGAATGCCTGTGGTTCTTCTGCCACTTCATGCTCCCCCTCTGTTTGGCTTCTCTTACATCATTTTCACAGCTACTGTGAGTTAATCGGGGCTTTCTGGTGGGCAGGTGGCCATCACAAATACATAGCTTGTGCAGGTATGTTATTCATATTTCAGCTGGCTGGCTGACTGCAGTTTTACAAGCCAGTCACAAAGCTTCTGAAGAGCTCTTTCTGCAGTTCTGGCAGAATCAGAGAGAACAGCAGTTTGCTGTTCCCAAACCACATGGAAAGAAGGGAGGAAGAGACCACTTGCCTTTGGAGCACTTTTCTTTGATCAGCTTCATTTTGTGCAGAGCCTTTTCAGGGTTTTTGAAAGAGACATGGACTGGCTTGTGCTGCATAACTAGGAGGAGCTTTATATTCAGGAAGATAAAAAGCTCTTTCCTGACAAGGCAGATAAAGTTTGCTACTAAGCTACAGTGGTGAAGAACTCCATTTTCTATACCTAGGACAGTATGGAAAGCCACCACCCCTTTCACAGATTGCTGTGTGTCATAAACTAGCTGTGATGTGGACAAGCAAACGTGGAAGTTAAGGTAAAAAAGGCTCTGTCTCTGCATGTTACCAAGGTTGGCAATGTTGGTGAGGTTTTGATCACTTTGCATGCATTTATTTTCCAGTTGTGCCAAGGGAAGGAATGAGGAGTACTTTTATACCCTCTGAAAAAAAATTAAAAGCTCAGAATTAGAAAGCAATGCAGCTGCCACATGGAGTGTCCTGACACTAACTACAGATTTTCTGGAAAGGTTTCTTGCTGATAGGACTTTATTATTTTTTCATGTGTGGCAGTGCTGGTGGACATAGGGTCACTCCAGTATGGACAGCAGTGATGTAGCCATTTTCCTCTGCTATTCTGAGAGACTCAGAGTCCCTGGCTAAAGTCTTTTGCTGTACAGTCAGATCACAGAAACAAACCACTGAGCTGTTGCATAAGCAGCTGGAGAGTGACAGTGTGTGACTGCCATGGAGAGAGGGAGAGGATAGATGACAATCACAGGGGAAGGCTGGGGGCTGCTGAGCCATAGCAGGATGCTGTGCACTACACACCAATTTGGTGAAGGAGGCTCAGAATAGAGTTTTTTCTGCCACAAGAGGCAAGATTCAGAGATTCACAAAAAAAGCAGTAGTATCCCATCTAGCAATTCACAGGAAGATTTAGGTTTAGCCTTTGAAAACAGAGACTTTGTTGTTGCTGTTTTCCACATAATTTTTTACTTTCCTTTGCATTTTTTCTGTGTACAGTGTGGCTATATGATAGTTTGCAAGACATCTTTGAAAATGGGGGATGTTTTTACTCATTTATTCAGCAATTCCTTTCAGTTTTAGACTGCCAGTTTGTGTTCTTATAGGTGTTTTTTATGAGAATCTCTTTTTAATATTATGAGTACACAGCTGGAAGGAATCAAGTGAGGTTATTCTAGCCCAGCCCTAGGACTCAGGGGCACAATCTGATCTCTCACTGCTTAGTGGTGCTTGTCTAACCTGTTCTCACCAGTCTCCAGTGATAGGTTCTGCACCACCCCTAAGCAATCTATTTTAATGACTACCTGTCCTCAAGGTGCTCTTAGATCATTTTTCTAATACTGTTCAAGTAAAAACTACCATGGCTGAATAAAACAATTCTATACTGTTCTCAGGGTGCAAATACACAAAACTGGAATCTGTGGAATTAACAAATAACCCGAAAACAAAGGAGGTGGAGAGGGGAAGGAAAAGAATGTTGTAAACAGTAGAATAAAAATATGCAGTGTGAGATCAGCAGCTCTTTCAGCTTCCAGCCTTTTAACTCTGTGCAGCTCTCTTGAGCCTTTTCATACTGGGCTGTTTTCAGAAATCTGTGGACAGGCATGGAAATGTGTGGAAGCAAGCCTGTGTTTGGATGGTGGGGGGAAAAAATCCATTGTTCTGCTTGCAACAGAGGAAGCTTAACTGGGAGTAGTGAGAGTTAATTCCAATAAAAAGGAACATTTTTCAGTCTCAGAGAGCTAAAGCAAAAGCACATTGGAGTGTGTCCACACTGCAGTGACTTGGAGATGAGAAGTCACACACTGACTATCCTGAGGTAATCAGGTTTCCTTCAATACTGCAGGTGAAAATGTTCCAGAGAATTGGAAGTGTGGTCTAAGAAAATACAGTTGTTAGCATAAATGCAGCTATGCTATGGCCAAGGCTAGTAAAACATGCCAGAGGACAGGCATGTTTTCTCTCTAATAAGTCATTGTTATCTTTCTAATAATAACAATTATTTGCTTGTGGTTCCTATCAGTTCCCACTGCATTCAACTGTCCTTTTATAGCCCCAGGGTATCTACCTAGCCTGTCTGCTTGTAAAGGTACCTACCTCTGACACCTCTGTTAACCTCAGTGTCCTTCTGCTCTTCACCCACTCTGATCCCGGGAGTGATCCTCAGAGATTATCTTGACGTTATTAAGAGTTTCTGCTTGAGTGATCCTGAGACCAACTAGTGGTGAAGACAGTTAGAATTTTTCAGCATTCAGGGCTAAGATGTGAAAAGTTATATAATTTTTTTAATTCATTATTCAGTGTCCATGCTTTTAAAATCCTTTGGTCCATCTTTATTTTAAAATACTGTCCTTTTCCTTTGGAAAATCTCAGTACTAGACTAGTAATGAAAGTTATACCTCTACAAGTAGTGATATATTTTGGGCTACTGGCAAAACCTGGAGAAATTGGTGTAAAAATATGCCAGTGAAAGAGGCATCAATATTGTTGACCAGAAAGGCTATATTTTCTCCCTCCTGCAGTATTGCATAATCAGAACAAAACTACACCTGCCCCATTCTAGAATGATTGAGAAGTCCTGTTTGTGATAAACATATGATAAAACAGTTTCCATAAAATTCAATTTTATTTCTTAATGAACACAATTCATTCAAAAAACAGACATTTTTGCAAGCCTTGCCTGGTATATTTGGGGTTAACAGTGCTGATACCCCATTACTATCTCCCTGTTTGTGTGCAGTTTCTTGCTGACGGAATGCCAAGATTTCCACTTAAAAAGAAGCCTTGCTAAGTTTTCCACTGAGAAAAACAGTCTTGTACTGATGAAATACTATACTTTCTACTTGGGAAAAAAAGCACCTAGAAAATACTTGCTACTCCACAACACTCTGAAATGTACTTTATAACAAAATTATCAAAAGTACAGAATTCTTCCAGCTGGCAAAAATCTCAGTAAACACATCTCTTTCACAAAGTTTTCCTTTCAGACTCCGACATGCATGGGGGAGGGAATCCACAAAAAGGAAATTTGTGATTCTGTGGTAGAAGGAAAGCCATGAAAGAGGAAGGGTGAACTAAGGTGACTTGCCTGGATGGCTTGTAACTAATGTATCCTTAGTGTCGCCTTTCTAGTGAGAATTACAGTGTGATGTTGATGCTTATCTTGGGCATGAAAGAGAAGGACATAAATAAATATGGAAAAGACTCCTCATTTTGGAGAATATTACGAAAAATTCTATGAATTCTAGTGCACTATAACCTTTATGTCCCAGCAGTACAGACAAGCTTCTCCTCAAGAAAATCCCTTCCAACCCAAACCATTTTATGATGCTACACAAGTAGTATTGGTCAACAAGTGCTTACCACATGCCTTCACTGTACTTACTGCTGCCTGGCTGTGCATAGGACTCAGTCCCAAAAGCTGTGAAAGCACAGTTTGCTGGTCCATTCCATAGGTTCCTCAATCTGCCTTGTGAAGCACAGAAGCCATTGTTTCTGTTAGCTCTTTATCATGAAAAAAATGCTGCTATTCCCACTATGCATCTTAATAGTTATTACTGGAGCTAACAAAAAATGGAATACAAAAAAAGAAAAAATGAAAAAATCCTGTTCAGCTCCTCAGGATATAGGTAATTGGTATTTTTAGGAGTCTGCTCAGGTCTTCTGCTTCCTTGCAAGACTCTCATTCAATTTTTTAATGGGTCTTGCTTTTAGAACCCTTTTCCACCATCCCATTAGCAGTAGTTTCAGAGCAAAACATGTCAGCGATGCTGATACATCTAATGGATCTGTGAGTCTGTATAATGAATGGTTAGTTCCCTGAATCCAAAGGATGAAGAACTACGAAGGACTATACAGCCTGGATGTAGGCTAGTATTTTGGTAAGAGGCAAAATCTAAGAACCATGATTCCAGATCAGGAAGAGGCACGTGATTTCACCAGGCAGCAAAGCCAGGAGAGGAAATCAACCCAGGAGAGATAAAAGTAGGTAAACTCCCCTGTTTAACAGAGTCAGATGTTAATATTGGTACTTGGGGTAGCACAATCCACATGTGATTGTCCTCACATTGGCTCTACAGTTCAAAAATCTCCTACACAAATGCAGCACCCTGGGCAAACTAGAATTTCAAGCAGAGAACAGAATACATAGTATCTGGTCATTTCCTACATAGCAAGAATTGTCAAGTGATGATGCAGGGGTTTGTTATTAGCTGGCAGATATTAGTGTAAAATAATCCCTATCAGAAATATTTGAGTCAAAGGGCTTTTAGCTGAAGGATGACTGTGTTACAAGGCACAATATTAAAACCCTTTTCTGATTTTCCATCATCATTTTCAATCCCTAGAAAATGATCAGCCCCTGAGAATAGACGTTTCCCAATATATTGTCCAAAGTCAGCTCACACTATCTGTTCTGTGATAAGTTATACCTGTTCTGTGTATTGCTTTCAATAGCACAGAAAAAAAGAACAGCTTTACACTAATATCAGCTCAGCCTCTTGGTTTTCCCTTGAGCTTCATCTCCTAGAGCTGCTCAACTTAAATCCCTTCTTCCTCAGAGATCTCATTCTTGCTTTCTTGCTTTCCCTCTGGTAAGGCAAGGAAGCAGTCTTTGTCTCCCATAGATCATAACCTTCCTTCTAGACGTATTTTCCAGCAACAATCAACATTGGCTAAAAAAAGCCAATGTTATGTTGCTGTAAAACCACATGTTTCTTTCAGAGGGATTTAAACTGATGAGGATAAGTGGAAAAGCCATGGGCACGCAGTTCCCCTCCTTTACTCCCCATAGGAGTAGTAGGAAGTGGAGGAGCTGAGAATGAAGGAGGAAGTTGAGCCTGGGAAGAAGATGAGGGAAAAACTTATTTTAATTTTTGTCTTTGTTTCTGAGTGTACAAATTTATTTTAATGGCAGTAAATTAAATTATTTTGCCCCAAGATGAGTCTGTTTAGCCTGTGACAGTAACTGGTGAATGACCTCCCTGTCCTTGCTTCAACCCATGAGACTTTCATCTTATTTTCTTCCCATGTTTTGTTGAGGAGAGGGAGTGAGAGAGTGGCTAGGTGGGTCTGACAGCCAGATAAGGTTAATCCATCACTGTAACTAAAACAAGAATTAAGACCATCCGTCTTCCCAAAGCCAGGGGAGATATTTCCTTTTCTTCAAGAGAAGAGGATTCTTCGAAGAGCGAATTTCCTTTTCTTCAAGATACAGTGTTAGAGTAAAGCTAAGCATGATGTTCCCTCCTTTTTCCTTTCCTCAACAATGAATGTGAAAAAATTTCTGTTGTAACTGTAGTGCTACACTCACACATCAGTTTTTATACTCACAAAACCAGCAAAGTTATGTGGTATTAGTGGGCCTCTGAATCCCATTCTATCATGTCTTCATTCTGAATTTAGCTACTTATTTCACAGATAGGAAGAGATGAGCTTTGAAAGTGGTTTAAAAGGCCTGAAATTCGCTTTCTGCTTTTTTTAACTTTCAGTATTTCAATTATATTTATATATAGATATATAGATTTTATTTCTATTATATTAATTATATTTATATATAGATAGATATAGATGCAGATATATAGATAGATTATATATATACATGATATAGATAGATAGATAGATACACACACACACACACATATTATATATTTTTCTATTTATAGATGTGGGATTTTTATAAAAACTTCTTATGGGGCTATCTAGCCAAGATAACAAAACACAAATAATTGAAAAATGTGCAGAAAAAGAAAGCCAGACAAATTTTATAGTAATTGTATGAACTGTAGAATCTACAGTGTGCCAGTATATTCAGAACATTTCTTTCTGGTAACTGACATCCCCTCCTTTTCCCTTGTGTGTCATAGTGCTGCATGGTTAACTGTTGTTAGTTTTAGAACATCTGTGAGTTCTAGAGCTACAACATAGGAGCAAAGGTTAGCAATTAGCAACCCCTAACTTTGCTAGGTTTTGCAAGAACCATATGGAAGAATAGCTTTGGAAAGAGATTGATCACTTCTCTCAAGAAAAACCACCAGAGTAAGGACAAAGGAAGCTACATGAACTCCTTGGCCCCATGGAAAGAAAAAGGATACCTCATGATGATGCAACATATCTCTACTTTTCCTAATTTTTAACACGTAAAAACATAACAAAATATAAAAGAATATATTTTATAATAATTTCTCTTTGTTTTTTTAATATGGGAAATACATGGAATATGTGGATGCACAAGGGGAGCCCTCTATTTCTTCTTTCCTTCCTTAGGTATTTTAGGTGTCCTCTGGAGAAGGATAAATATTCATCCCTATGTAGTCACGAGACATTAACTAGTTTTCTAATAAGAGTCTTACTGATTACACAGTTAAAGTTCTGGTCTCTTCCTTTTTCAATCCTCTAATCCTGTGTCCTCCACATACACACAAATACAAATGGAACAAATGTGCAGCATGTTATCCCTTACACAGACACAAGGATAAAATCAAAGGGTAATTCTGTCTGTCTTGTGTGTCTCAAATGCCTGGCCTAGGTTCTAAGCAAAACAACTTCTCAATATGTTCTGATTCACATCAAGTATGAGACATTAAAACCCTGCTTTTAATTTGTTAGTGAGCTTTTAATGTGAGGAAGAGAAATACTGTCACTTTGTCATAAATAGTGCACAAGAACCCATGCCCTCTCCATTCAAAGGAAATTTCTGAGGTTACAGCTCAGTGCTATTAAATTTCAATCCATTTTGATGTCTGATTGTTTTAACAGGACATATATATGAAATTTAATATGATGTTATTTTCTCTCTTTCTCTTCCTTTTTTTTCTCAGATCAAATTATGACATCGACATCTAAAGGAATTTTCCGGCCATTTTTTATTATCTTCATTATCCTTGGTTGTTTCATGGCATTTATATTAATTTATATCAAACCAACAAATAGCTGGATTTCTGGTCCTATAGAATCAGCCAGTTCAGTGTTGAAAATGAAGAACTTCTTTTCTTCCAAAACTGATAATCTCAATGAAACTACTGTTTTGATCTGGGTTTGGCCATTTGGTCAGACATTCGATCTAACATCCTGCCAAACAATGTTCAATATTCCTGGGTGCCATCTGACTATTGACCGCTCACTATATAACAGATCCCATGCTGTTCTCATTCATCACAGAGACATTAGCTGGGATCTGGCTAATTTACCTCAGCAAGCCAGGCCACCATTCCAGAAGTGGATTTGGATGAACTTGGAGTCTCCAACTCATACTCCACAAAAGAGTGGCATTGAACACCTGTTTAACCTGACCCTGACGTACCGGCGTGATTCAGACATCCAGGTGCCTTATGGCTTCATGATGGTTGGAACAAGTTCCTTCACATTTGAGGTGCCAAGTAAGGAAAACTTGGTCTGTTGGGTCGTGAGTAACTGGAATCCTGAGCACGCTCGAGTCAAGTATTACAATGAGCTTAGCAAATACATTGAAATCCACACCTACGGACAAGCCTTCGGAGACTACGTCAATGATAAAAACTTGATTCCAACTATCTCCACGTGCAAATTCTACCTTTCCTTTGAAAATTCAATCCACAAAGATTACATCACTGAGAAACTTTACAATGCTCTTCTGGCTGGATCAGTACCAGTTGTACTGGGCCCTTCCAGAGAAAATTATGAGAATTACATTCCAGCAGACTCTTTCATACATGTGGAAGATTTTCTCTCCCCAAGAGAGCTGGCAGAATATCTTCTGATGCTTGACAAAAATAACAAGCTGTATCTTAGTTATTTCAACTGGAAGAAGGATTTTTCAGTGCATCTTCCTAGGTTCTGGGAATCACATGCATGTCTTGCTTGTGATCATGTGAAAAGACACCAGGAATACAAGTCCATTGGAAATTTAGAGAAATGGTTTTGGAATTAATTTGCGTGTGTGTGTGTGTGCGTGTTTGTGTGTGCACTTTTTTGAAGAAGCCAGAAAGGACTTCAGTCCAAGTGGAGAGGAAAGGAAAAGTGAAAAAAGGAAGGAAAAGAGAATCTCATATCATGGTTTATCAGCTATTCTCTCTTGGCTATCCTATTTATATTTTGTAAGAGATTTTAAAAGATCAGCAGCAGCAGTCATCAGTACTCAGTTTCAAATTATAATACAGATACTAATTATGTGCACTGAAGAATATTTGATTGCTTATTATAAATTTAAAACAAGATTTTCAACATTTTCTGTGAAACATGTCCCAGTCTTACACTTGAAGTAGTCATTTTTAACAATTTTTTTTTTTATTTTTAACATTCTCTTTGTTGTTTAACCTATTTGGAAAATGAGAAAACAATTTTTAAATGTCAGAGAAAATTTTAAGAACATAATTTGTTGTTCCAGATTGAAATGTGTGTAATACTTCAAAAGACAGTAAAGTTTCATATGTTCATCTTGCATTTTAAGAGCACAGTAAACTACAATACCTGACATTATGGAAGCATGATTAATTGTCCCCTTTTTAAGGGTAATGAACCTGGAATTATAGTTTTTTTAATGTATTAAAATAGTGGACAGACTTTGTTTTTAAAAATGTTTCCTAACATATGGTCCCATTATGTTGCTTTAGGAATATATCTGTTCTTACCCTCTGAAGAAAAAAGAAGTCAGACGTGGAGATGACCAATCCTGGTGACCAAAGCCCAGATTCATCCAATTTTTGAGTGTATTCAAAGGCAGCACACTCTTAGCCCTCAATCTGTCTCAAGCATTGCTAACCTGAACCAGGGCTCTAAGTGGTGTTGCAGTGATACAGAGATAAACAGATTTTAACAAAGGCATTTGATTACATCAGCCTCATGCACTGAATGCGGCTGGTAATCATGGATTTTTAGAAGTAGTTTGCTGTGAAATTTTAGAACAATTTCCCATATAATTTCTTGAATAATAGTGACTTTTCCCCAATTCTGTAAAGATCTGTTGAACTTTAGCTGTAGCTGGACAACATGATGTTATGACGTATAAAAGGCGAAGAAAAATTACTAAACAGTCAATTTTCTGAAAAAAATATGCCGAAATTCAGTTAATAAGCTCTCAGGCTGACATATAACACTTCAATTTATTAAGCTAATGAATTTTGGGTTTGAAAATAATTTATGTCACAGGTATTAAAAAAACGCTCTTCAGAGCAACAGTTGCAATCAATATTTGATCATATAAGTAGGGTTTTAAGTATTAAATTTGCTGTAATAGCAAATACAAAATAAGGATAATTGTCATTGCTTAAAATGTCTGTTTAAACATGTGTCATTTGATTTTATTACTTCTTTCTTTCAGCTAAGACATAAATTTCTGAGCCATATATATTCATATGTACAAGGTTGGTTTGATGACATAAACTTATGGATATGTTCTGGTATCAAATGGAAGCCAATCAGCTTGGATTTTCAGGTCAAAGTGCTACAAATCACACCTTTGTGTTGGTTTGAAAACAAACCAGTGGGAGATCACAAGTCAAGATTGAAATTAAAAGTAAGTGAAATAATACAAGGAAAAGCACTGACAAAGTCAGATACAACCTGACACCAGGTTAGGGTGGTAGTAGCAGTCCAACTGAAGCAGTCCAGTTGAAGCGGTGATCCTGTGGAAGGTCTAGTCTCCAGCTGAAGGTCCAGCAGTAGCTCTTGTCCTCTGGGAACCCAGTAGACAGGGCTAGCTCAGGCAGTTCCAAGGCCAGGTTATATCCAGGTGGGAACACCTGGCTCCTCCCTCCTGGGCACAGCATCCCACAATGGGATGAGATAAGTCCATGAGTCACACGGTGGGTCCCTGATGGCCCATTGCCTGTCATCCGGAGTGGGTCATTAGCAGCTGATAACAGCTAACGGCCCACAGCTGGTGGTAATAGAATATTTAAATATATCTATATTGGAACCTAGGACAACCTTCTACTGGAAAAAAGAAAAAAGTAAAACTGGAAAGACTTCAGCTTATGAGTTGCATAAGACCCTGATCAAAGAAAGTAGTCAATCAAGTAACTAAGATTAAATTTGCAGACAACAATGTTGCTGAAGTAAGGAAATGAGAGATAAATAACAAATATTTGGCAAAAACCAGAGGTGACTTGTCAGATTTGTTGGGGTTTTTTGTTGGGTTTTTTTTTTTAATTCCAGGCTGGAATAGAAACACCGAAGGCTGTAAGAGTAATGTAGTTAAATTTCTAGAACTCAAAACCCCATGGAAAAGTTATAGAAAAGTTAAAGTCACTTCTGCTCTCCCTATGGCTTCAAAAGCTATATTCTGATCCAGCTAGCTTTCAATATACTGTGAAAACCAAACTCACCAGCATTCTAGTATGAAGCAAGATGAGCTTACCTTGAAAATTAATGCAATACAATGAAACTTAGTCTTCTAAAAACAAAATTCTGACATGGATGTTTTGTGAGTAGTATTTTATCATTTTGACAGCAAGTGGCTATAGCTTACAGTCTGTCCTACAGGATATTATAACATTTTGTTTTAAAGAGGACTGTGAAATTCTCAGTGACTAAGCATACCACTGGTTTGACTCAATAACTGCTCCCCTCTGTGCTGGAATTTGGAAGTTCATTGCAATGATCTCAGTGGAAGGTAAATGTGCTCAATCCTTTATTTCATTCCTCATTTCAGATTGTGAGAGTTGTGCTGTGTGTTAGAAGGCCTTGGGTCAAATCAGAATGGTTTCTTGGCAGCAAGTTCAGCTACGTCTTTATAGTAATAACAAGCAAGCATATATAAGATATATGAATTGTTACTACAAATATTGATCAGTGTACACACTGGAAAGTTTTGAAATACACTGAATATTAATCCTGTAAGTAACATCTTTACCTTTGCAAGCACAGAATCCAGTCAGCATAGTTAGTCTGAGGGTGAATTTTAAGAAATATGAAAGTCTTTTAAAGGAATTGGAAATAGAGTTATTGTCTTCACAGAAACTCCACACAAGGCTTGTATACATTTCATTCAGAAGACATTGCTAAAATTGCTTAACTGAGGAATAAAACAGGAGAGAAATCTAATCCAGAATTATGCAGAAGAATCACAACCAAATCCTAAAAAATATACACGACCCTAATGTCTCACTGACATTCCTGAAGAGTATGGGCTGGAACACAATTGATCCAATATTTTATGAAGATTTTAAGGTGATCTGCAGGTATCAGGCCTTAAGCAGTTCTGGATATAAAGAGCTTTGCTGACAGAAGCTGAAGCATTTTCAGGCATGTCCAGCCTATGTAGTAAATTATGTGAAGCAATGGATATAAATCTGTGCTCCATGCATGCATAAAGGCTGCCTGCCTAGACTTACACACCTAACTCACCTAAGATTGCTTCCAGTCTATATGTGACATTCACCTTTGTGAGGTATGTGCTTCTTTCATGATCTGCCCTGCGTGAGCAGCAAGCACAAACAACCTCAAATAGCAAATCATTGTGAAGGAGAATGAGCAAAATTAACCAGCTGTGGAAGGGTAAATTACATGGGATTAGACAAAATAGGTATTATGCTTTGGTACTATTGGCAAAAGAATATACTTGTACTGGAAATGAGAACTAGAAGATGGGAAATCACACCAGTTCTAAGTATTTTCTCAACAATTTTTCTTCAGACATTCAGTTTATTTTATTTGCCACCTCACAATAATCTCAAGTTGCACTTGTCACTAGTTAACTAAGCAGTCAGTGAAGACAGAGAGTAATCACCATTCTTTCTTTTATAATGGCTTACTTTGGATGTTTTTAGGCTCTCTTTCATGCATTGAGCTATCAACATTACTGCCTTTCTCAGTGTGGAAAGATATACCAGATAAAATACTAACTGCACATGCATTGCTACCCCACTGAATGAGAATAGATATCAGACACAACTGGCAGCAGATCCTTCTAAAGCAGTTTTCCCTTCATTTCATAGACAATCAATATCCACAGCAGCTCTTTCTTAGTGAGAAGGAATGAGATCTCCAATGAGATCAACAGTGAATCCTGTTGCCAGTTTCTTTGAATGCCTCTTGCCATATGTCTATACTCACAGTGAGCAAGAAGCCTGAATGAGGACCACAGAAAGTGTGAGGCATCCAGCAACATTTTTTTTTTTTAAGAAACAGATCAGATAAACTGGATGTTGGACTGAGAGAACATGAATGTGGGGATCTGTAGAGCTCATGCAGGCTGAGCAAGACATAGGAAACTGACACCACTGAGCACAATTAACAGCTATTTGCTCTTTCTAGATACTCATGATTGTTTCTCAAAATAGGCTCAAAAAAACCCCCAAAACAAACCACAAGCAAGCTTCAGTTAAACAACCAATAACTGTTCCTGATTATTCTAGAATGGGACTCCTTTTGGTCTTGTATTATCTTTTTGTTAGACACAAAATTATATTTGGGTAAGAGAGAAGTCTGTCAGTAAGATAATTATATTTCTTATCTAAATTCAAGAATCTTTTTCATTTTCAATTCAAGAATCATTTTCTCTTTTGATTTATAAGTGCAGCAACACTTTCTGGACACGATTGAAAAAGACCTTAAGAGTATGCAGATGACCATGAGACTTAATTTTAAGCATGTGCTTAATTTTAAGAGCATCTTAAATGCTTTAATGCACTGGGGCTTCAGACAGTATGTTTTCATTGCCTTTAGGAATTGTGCCAAAGAGTGTGATGTGCAGACATCAGAGACCAATTTGTGTGGCCTCTTTTGCATCGTGTGCATAGTGAGCAGACTGGCTAGTCCACACTGAGAACTAAGGATTCATTCTGATTTGATGTCTAACCAACAGTCTTGGCCCAACCCTTCTGCTTCAGCATCCTATCTGTGCCAGCACCACCTCCTGCCATCCCCTCAGCACAGCACCTCAGCTCACAGCCTGCTCATGCTATGCAGTGTCACCAAACTTCCATGTGACGTGAAGCCAGAGTGGCTGAGGATGCTGAGATGGTATTTCAAGGACTGTCTGAGGATAAAAGCATAAAACCTGGTCATGTCCTAAAATCTGGACTCAGTGTGTCCTAGAGAGAGTTAGTCTCAGCCATACCTGATTTTCTACTTTGAGAAATGTATTTGGTTCAGTCTAGATGAGACTGTGAGTAATCACTGTGTATGAAAAGTGGGAACAAGAGGTGTCTCTGTGTAGGCTGACAAGAAGGCTTCTGACCTATTTAAACCTAGCAGTGGAAGTTAAATACTCAAGTGTTTCCTTGGTCAAAACTAGTACGTTATTGAGAAGAGAGTCCAGGGGAAGTATTTGTATAGCTACCAGCTGATGGGTGTTTCATTAATTTTGGCTGACTGTTCTGTTTTGGCTTTTTTTTTTAATAGAAGTGATTCCAAAATGTTAGAAATCAATCAATATGATTCATACAAGAGAGTTATTTCAGCTTTGTCTTTTGCTCCTTGCTTGGGCAAATCTTCCACCAGAGTTAGCAGGTGATTTGGGAGATTCTTATGCTAGTAACAGAGGATTGAGCTGGGGCTGAAATGGTTTGGGTAAGAAAACCCCATCTTATTCATGGCTATTTCCCTTCTAATATTTGAATATCTAGTTATAGTGCTATGGCAAATTCTACATTTAGAGAATCAATGTAAAAAGCGTAGTGGTTAGATATGCTCATAAAAGGTACAGAAATACCAATAAACTCATTAAATAAACCATGCACTGGTAATTTTAATTCATGGCATTATTGCCACAGAGTGATACAGATGATAAAACCATCAACTTGTGAGAAATAGCTTGGCCTAGAGACATCATCCTGCAGTTTTCATACTGGAGTAAGTCACTTCATTACTGTTGCAAAGGTAATTAATTGGCAATCTTTTGTGTCACCATATTCTCTACACAATTGACTGAAAACAACAGTCTCTGTGCAGTGAAGAGTCCAGAGATTCACTCATGTGGCAGAGTCTTTCACCTCCACGTTAACAGCCTGAATTACCACTAGGTTTGTACAGAGCTCTGTTTGGCAACCTCTAGGAGATGATTCAGTGGTCTCAGGTTTTTCATTGCTGCTTTCAGCCATGGAAGGCAAAGAACTGAGCTGAGACTCATCTGACACCCTCTGTGCATTTCATGGCACACTCACAGGGTGGCTGAAGACACTTGTCGCTGTTGAGCGGCTAGCTGAGGACTGACCCAAGTTCTCAGACAAGGAAAGAGAGGAGAAAAAAAGACTTTATTGTTTTGAATTTCATATATATAGAGTCTACAGAAGTGCCCCAGATTGGTCAGCCCGAGACCTCCCCCTAGGCCCAACTGGCCAAGCCTGAACTGACTCAATCCGGAGAAACTGTTTGCAAAACATCCAAACTTTATCTTGTTTATGAAATATAGCAAAATGTTCCCACGGGAAGAACCTGTGCTAGCCACAGACACTCTCACTCCTGCAGCCTACACCCTGCCTCTTTGTGATAGTGCAGAAGACTTTGCGAGAATTAGCTTTTTTTGAGGTGTGGTGCCAGTCTGTACAAATGAAGCATTGATACTTGGGTGAAGTCCTCATTAACATTCCTAAGTAAATAATTAGCAGGAAAATCATTTAATCATTGCAAATTGGCAGCAAAAGCAACTGTTTGTTATTCTTTATTATGAATTAGTCCAGTGGAAAAGAGGACTTGGTGAAACTTTATACTCCTGGCTTGATAGAGCCTGTTTAGCTCCAGATACACAAACATTAGATAGCAAAATTTGAAAGATATCATAAACCAACAAATATATATGTTTTATCTATAGGATAATTTTCCTACAGAATCTCGAAACTGTAAATTAGCACTTTAGCAGTCACCAGATGAAAAAGATTCCCATCAATCATTTTCTTTATGACATGATAAGAAAAGCCAGCCTGGTAAAGGCTGTTTGGCAAATAAATTAACTAGAAAATCTACGTTTTATTTGCCGCTTTGCAACACACATATTATAAGAGCTGAGATTGAAAAGTTTGGAAAGTTAACTCCCTTGGTGCAATGTAATGTTTTAAAGAATCAATGGATACATTGAAGAGAAGCAAGTGAGAAGCTTTTCCATCTATACAATATCCTAATGTGCCAAACTGTTTCCAGTGAATGAACAAAACAGTTAAGTATACTGACTTTTTATTAGGATTTGCAAAATCTTCTATTAACGCACTGTAATTTTGCACTATTTTGTAAGAAAATTTTTAAAAAAGGAAAAAGAAAAAAAGGAACTGAAAAAGAAACAGAAGAAAATCTAAAAATAGATGCCAAATGTATAGTTTGTAAAATACTATTTTTCTGATATAAGGTGTCATTACATTGTGAATCTAACTGTGTTATTGTAAACTGTGAAAAATGTGATGTTCTCTTGTGACACAGCCTGTGAAGGGCCATTTCTAACACAGATTAGTCACCTGGACTTGTTTATATGAAACATATTCATAAATCTGAGATCACTTTTATACTTATTTTTTGTAGACTATTTTTCCACATTTGCAACACTACTGTTATTTTATATCAAACATTAATTTTGCTTTAAAATATTATTTGAGTAGGTGGGTGTCTTAAATGTGCCAGAGATTCAAAGCTGTATCAGAGATAATTCAGAAACTATTCTTTGCCAAACTGTAATGCTACTAAAATCAATGATGTTCTGTTGAAAAATAGGCACACTGTCAATAAACATAAGTTTCTAGTCCAATTCTGATGACAATGTTACATTTTCTAGGATAAATGCCTGGTATTTATGAGCTGCAATTCCCTTCTGTCTTTGTGTATGTTGAGGAAACAAAACCGTGTGCCATAGCTGAGCGTCACAGATATTCAGTCACTTAAATAATGTGCCATGGATTTGACCTCTGAGGTACATTGATGAGAATTAGGAGAAAAACCCAATCTGTTTGTCCTGATTCAAATTCTGTCTCCATGATGGGTCACATGAAAATGGGGTGGCTGTCAAGGCAGGACTAGGATGATCTCAGTAGAGCTGGTAAGTTCTGTACACAGAAACATGGGGATGACACTTATTGTCCGAGTGCAAGATCAGGACCAAAGTCCCCTTCTTGTACCTTTGAACTTACAAACACAACATTGAGTGTGATCTGATTGGAACCCTTTCTTCATGTTCTCAGCTAATGATGTTCCTTGTACTGACAACTTTTATGTGTTTTATATAATATATATATAACGCACAAATTCCTGTGTAAGAAAGAGTAACCATGGGAAATTAAATTTTAATAAAAATAATGAAAACCATTCTTACCTGGAGGCACATTTAAAGATGCTATGTTGAAAGACCTTGTAAAAAGTTGTATTTTTTTATTTATTAGTGATTGTATATTTTGCCCCATGATCTAGACATTTTATATCAGGGAGTCTACCAAAAACTGGTTTTTTGTTCTCTTTGAACACTACCATCACCCTGAGACGCATCTGAAAAATGTAGAGGTCAACCACTGATGTTTTGTGGTATTTTTTTTAATATGATGTTGTTGTTGAACTTTCTTCTGATTACCTATAGCTATGTTCAGAGTTTTCAACATAATTTAACTGAAGTCTGAAGATGCCTACTGAATGAAACTACAGGTAACCATAATTATTTCAAGGACTTTCGCCATTTACGTGAAATTAATATTTCAGAACACTGATTCCAAGATGGTTAACGAGCAGCTCATTGACTCTTATTTATTGAGCACTGGAATTCTCCCTAAAGGATAAACACTGAATCATGTAAATAATAGTGCTCTATATAAGCCTAACAAAATATTGTAATAGGTATATTTAAAATAAAAAGAAAACATTCCAAGTGTACTATAGTCTTTGATCATTATTTTATAGGTCTGATGTCACCTTTTTTCTTCTTATGATATTTCTCATCAAGAGCCTGATCTGAAGATTGTTGCTACTCATAACCACAACTTCTGGCAGAGATCTCACAAAAAGAATTTTGGTTCTTTTTAAACTGTTGCACATGAAGTTCCTGTAAGTGCACAGGATCAAAGTGACTTCATACAGACTGTCATATGAGTTTGCTATGTACAAAGGAGCAAGGATCACAGCTGCATCAATATGATACTATGGCAGAGGTTACTTTGTATTGTTTTTAACAATGATCTTTAAAAGTTTTCAGAGGAGTGGAATAGTAACTTACATGGTCATATTTCATTGCTTTATCTGTGGTACAAATAACCTACCTTTGCAGAGATACATTAACTGTATCTAAAATAGCAAATGGTTAATGCAATAGTGTCAGTTTTATTTTTAAATATATATGTTCAAACAATGGAAATAGCTGCCACTGAAATAAACGTAATAAATAATGCAATATTTCCAGTAGAAAAGATCACTTGGTCACAGCAATTGCAGTTTATCCTAGATATAATACCACCTCTGACTGTGTAGCTTGAAGAATAGATTAGGGGTCTTCAAAAATCCTTTTCCTTTCAATCAGACAGGTGAATTTACTTTCCTCCTGAGCTAACAAACCTTTGTTAATTTGGATACATTCTTTAAAATTTTATTTAATTCTTGCCATTTACTTAAAGCAAGCTTATCATCATCTTGAACTCATGCTTGACAAGTACAGAGACAGCCTGACTTTCCAATAGTATATGAGACAGTAGTCCCTGCCACATTTCACTCACACACAGACACACACCTTTCTCATTCTTACATTCAAATTCCACTTCAAAAATTCAATCTAGGGCAGAACATAAAATTCTCTGTCTTTAAAACAGAACTTTTTTCTTAAATTATCCATTTCTACTTCCTCTCACAAACTTACCCTGGATGTGCCAACAAAGTCTTGTGTGTTTGGAAAGCCAGCTCTGTGCCCCGAATGTCAGAAGCAGTCAGTTTAATGATATGCCTCTGAAAGTACAGCACTGAAGTGAAACCTGAAAGATAAAAGGATCAGGCACAGAAGGTGTGCAGGTTTCTAACACTGCTAGCAACAGGGTGCTATTACAGATGCTGAAACTACATCTCTGGGTGATAAGGCTGCTATTGGCACAACATCCTCATGCAGTGAAACAAGCAATAAGCCCTTCATAAACTCTTCACAGGCTGATACTTCAGCACAAAACACTTCATTGAAACAAGTGTTCTGCCAGTGAGCCTGAGAATAGGCTAGCACCACTCAAAATGCAAACTATGCCATGTCAGTTCTCACACAGATTAAAACAGAAGCCTCCTTTCAAGAAATACATCACCTCAACATATATTTTAGTTCTGATAAAGCCCCTGGATAGAATACCAAGTCTTGAGACCAAAGACCAGGTGGTAGCTTAAGAAACCTCTGAACAAGTTTATACAGGTAGGTGCACAGAGGAGCATTGAATTCCTAAGTTTTCCAGTATATGTAAAGCAGTCATAAGTTTGAAAGAGTAAATGAAGTCTGAGAGTAACTTGGCTCACCGACTCAGAGTGTTTTCATCTTTAATCCTATCTAAGATCACATTAAAAAATAACTCACTGACTTGCAGCTTGATAGCAATTGTTATTACAACTGATTTTGATATACAACGAATCAGAAAAATGAGAGAAAATAAAACTGTTTGTGTTGAAATGTGAAAAATTATCAGGTTTATTTTTTTCAGTAAAATTAGTTGTTTGTGATGTTCTAATCGATGCTTTTATGGAAGATCAAAATCACTCTCAAAATTCTTGCCTTTAATCAAAAACTTAAGATTTCATTAGTTGCTATATAAAATTAATTTGAGAAATTGCATACTAATTTTAACACTTTTTTCTGAAATTATTCTTTTTCTTAAAGGAGTCTATTTTTCTATGACAGAATTCTTGAATGAGGAAAATATAATAAACTGCATTTTCATTCTTCTCTTGGCTTCTGTCATCTGAATTCTCCCATGTGTGAAGAACACATAGTGGGATATGGGTAATCAACATGGAAGAGTTGCAAAAGGTTTCAAAATAATTTCTATATCATCACAGACTTGTTGTCATACCACAATTATGTTATTCCTGCAATAGGAGCAATCATTTAATGGCTGATTTCCAGCTTTCTGACATATAAACTGTCACGTTATGAACTTCACTCTGCTTTTTAAGCTGCCCAGTCCTGTTTCTACAGCTTCTGACATTTGTTGACATTCTGTCCATCTTTTATCACTGTCGTTTCCTCAGCCATATCATGCCCTGTCCTTCTACACTGACTGTATAGCTTTATACTCCCTCTCCGCATTTTGACATTAAAAAAATCTATTTCCAGGTAGAAATAAAAAAAAAATCTATTTCCAGCTAGAAATATAAGGCTCTGTATCTTTGAAGTAGTGAGCCCTACACCCTCATGCCACTGCCCTTTCCTTGTCACTAAATTAGATTTAATTCACATTAAGTTTAATGCACTGAAATGAACTGTAACAAGATACATGGGCAATCGGGTGATTTTTAATCAGTTCTGCTTGTCAAACAAATTTATTGCACTGCAATCAACAGGATGTAACAATTAGATCCACGGTGGTGGTTTTACCCTTGAAACCTTTTATTCAAGTGCAGGTCCAAGATGTCATGTGGTTATACTGTACTAGTCCCAGTCTAGCGTTCAAAGACAGCAAGCAATACTGACCAATAGCACAGGATAACCATTCAGGCAGTTACCCGATACTCCCTGATTAATAGGAGAAAAAACAACCCAAATACATGTAGACATGCCATGTGATTTACTACAGTGATGTATGCCTGCACAGGCTCAGTTTGTGTCCAGCAGGGTTGATCAGCTCCATCTCAGCACAGCCCTTAAGCCTGCATCTCGGATCTGTCTGACACTTCTGGCTTCTGAAGTGCAGATTTGAATCCACTGAACTCTCCAGCACTCTGGACAAGCTTCCCAGAAATAACAAAGTGTAGATGCATCTACAAGCATTCCTGAGAGCTGGATAGGACTGTCTGGTGTACAGGATTAATCCTGTAGGCCACCTCTTAGCCATAGGAGAGCTAGGTCAACAAGTGAATGTGTTCAAAAGTGCAGCTTTCTTTGTTTCCATTATTTCTCAAGTCTTTCATGTTGGATGTCTGAAAAATTCTTTTATCTTCCATTTGTTTGATATTAAAAAGCTCTGCAAGCAACAACACTTAATATGATCACTCAAAACCTCTTACAAAAATTACAGAATCAAAACCTTAATCTTTGTAGTGATTTTACATGTCTCTGATGCATTGAATTTTAGTTTGTGTTCAAGATGAATGCATTTGCAGATAAACATATTGTATAGCAAGGCAGAGCTCATTTACCTTTTTTGTAAGGCTCAAATACGTATTTGTAAATGAAAATATAGTTTAGAAGCTCTATCTTATCAGCAAAAATATGCAGGAATGTGCACCATAATGATAATAATTCTCACTGCCACTAGTCCCATTCAACCAAGATCAAAGAGTTGGTGAAATAGATCTGACCCTTCAGCATCTATAAAAATGTTTTCCTTTGATGTTACAAATTGCAGGCTTAAATGGTTTTGAGACTCTTTCCACACTTATGTAAAACATCTGCACAAGTGTTTGCAGAATTATGGCCTCTACTTCCCAGAAAAACTGGTGCCTTGCATAAATATTTAATTTTACAGATATGCTTTATTTTTATATAGAATTTATTATATAAATATAATGTTTTCATCTTTGCATTAAAGAACTGAGGCAGGGCTGATGAATGACAGAACACTTGAGCTATACCGGTTGCCTGCAGAGCCCACTGCAGCCATGAGCAGAGTGAAGGAGTTCAGCTGTTGTACAGCATTGCTGGATAACAATACAAACCCTTGTCTGCACTGGCCCAGCAGCTGAGCAAGCTCACTTCGAGCCATTGCACTTCTGCAAGAGATCTGCTAAACCTTTTAACTCAGAAAATCTCTAGCATTCTCCATGAATGTTAGTCAGAAAACAGGCCTTAGGCACTTTTCTATATTTCTTAATCTATAATGAAAGGTGTGACTAAGTCACCTGGGAGCACCTCCCTGGGGTGGATATTAAAGCATACTTTTACAGTTCACCACAACATTAATAAAGATGTCTCAAAGATTCTTCTCTTAAACCCTCAGCACAATCATTTTAAGACAACTATGACCTGTCATCAGTGAAATATTTAAGGTTTTGGAAAATCCTTTCTGAAGAGAGAGCTGTCTTTTTCCTATCAATTCGTTTTCTAGTAGCCTTCTGTCTTTTTTATACAGTTGCTGGCAACATGATATGGAAAATTTAAGACTTGACTGGAAAGGACACATTCTAGGCCAAGACACCCAGAACTAGCAATTCTTAGCAAATCTGAGTTTACAATTCACACTTAAGCTTGAAATTACTTTCAAAGGTGTTTTGCTGCTCTGAAATCTCAGTGTTTCTCAAGTCAGAACAGTCATTCTCATGGAAGTCTGTCTCATCTTGTGAGAGCAATGTTCTTTATCTTAGGAGGGAAAATATTCTTCTCCTCCCTTAAGTTTCTGCTCATGATGTGCTTCCATAGTGTTGCATCCCTTCTCCATTTTTATTTTGTTCTTACATTTGCTCCCCACATCACAGGTTAGCCATGCCCTGGTATTCTTAGCTGCCAAGAGGAATTTATCCTTCCTGAATCTGAGTGACTAGACATCCACACAGTAATTGAGATGCCTGGTCATACCAGCTTCAAAATTTCAAAAATTATTGATACATTTTCCATCTTCCTCCTCAAGGAGACCTTTACTGGTGACACCTCAGGTTTTACAGTGGTTTGTTATTGTTCTCCCAATAGCTGATGGCTTCGTTTGAAGACATTTCCCAATTAGCTCCCTTTAAGGGTTTCTCAGTCACTTATTCCCACTACAGGAGAATTCCCTTCATTCATTTACCAGCTCAGCACCCTAATGTTATCTAAAATTCTTTCACAGCTTTTGTTTTCCCAATTTAACATATTAGCATAATATAATTGAAATTGCTTGTGAAGTCCAGAAACATTAATTTCAAGGCATTGTTGATTCCATTGTTCTAATACTAGCAGTAATATCTCCATTGTGTGATACTACACCCTGTGGACAGAAGAATACATGCTTAATAAGCTTTGTTATCTCCTCAGAAGCTAATTGCTTCTGTGGGTTTTGATTCACAATGCATTCTGGTTTTAAAAAGTTTCTCAAAACATCCCACTTCACTATTATTTTTTTAATCCAGACAATGTGGTGCTCTTTCTCACTCTGTTAACCAAACATAACAATGCCCCTCCACAGCAGTCTTTCAGCAAAGTTTATCAGCAGCCCCATCTTCTTAACAGACACATATTCCTTTTAAGATCCTCTAGCAGAGGAAGCAATGAAGCCTATTTTATGAATTCAGGTCTTGTACTTGGATTCTCTAGCATATAATTAGGCATGATGTCTGATTAAAGCTTTTCTCACAATTAGGACACTCATAATAGTTCCCTCCTGTGGATTCCCTCATGTCTCTGGAGGGTTGCATTCATAAATCAGGTTCTCTTTCAGAAGGGGGACTTTAGAGATCTGCTTGAACTATTCCTTTGTCCATTTTGATGAACAGAACATGAACATGCTATCTTTGCATCTACTAAAACTGTGAAATTGGCTCATATGCTGGTAAACTAGGAAGTATAAAAGAGGGTAGCAGAAAGGTAAACAGGTAGAGACAAGCAGAGAAGGAGAGAATGTAATCACTTAAACCTCATATCCTTAGAGAATTTCTAATATGTCTAATTCTGATACATATCTTCTTCTACCACACAGCAGTATAAATATGTGGCATTTTTACACACTTAGAGAAATGCAGGTTCAACCTTTCGTCTTCCATGTAACGTGAAAGACAAAGCCAGGCTCTAGGCTGAAACAACTTCTTCACTTTTAACCGAATTTCAAACCTTTTCCTTTTTCCTCAGACTGTCTTGATTTTGTCAGACTCACATGAAGCTCTTTTCACACAATATTTTTATGGTCTCACATACAAAAACTCTGTTTCTCAAATGTCCAGATAAAATGTTTTAAACATGAGAATGACAGCTAAGAATTTTTGCTAAAGGACAACCATTCCCCAACTGTTCACTCAAACACAAGCTGCTCACAAATAAGCATTCAGCCAAGCAGCCATTAAAAATGATTCTTCAGCAGCCTACGATATTGCACATTTGGACACCTGCTTGTGTCTGATCTTGGAGACAGACCCGCCAGGCTGGAGAGACTCCTAGTCTAACCCAGTTTGATCCTTCTTATGTCCTCACACAAAAGTGCCATGGCGAGCTTTCCATTACAGCATCTCAAAACTGCCACACAGGTGGCCAGAACTTTTCATTCTGGAGACCAATGTCAGCACCACGTTCATTGGCCAACTTCTAAAATCCCTTTCTAAGATGTTTAACAGTCTGTGTGTGCTCTCCAGGTAATCCCAGCAGCATGCACCTCTTTTGGTCAGCCTCAGACACAGCAGCAGGCAGCAGGCTGTGTGTAACAGCATAATTTGTCCCAAATCTCTTGAGTGAGTCAATTGAAAACTCACCTGGCTGCACCGGCAGAAGGGCTAAACAAAGTGGAACAAGCCAACTGCACACCTTAGAGGCAGCAGTGTGTGGACAGAGATGCCTCACTACTACTGTCAGCATCATGGCATTGTTGAGGGAATCACTGGTAGATGTTTTTGGTGCCATATTTTTCCGTAAAATATAGACCTGTTTCTTTTAACTAATTCCAGAGCCGTCATTAGCCTCTTGGAGTCACAGATGAGTGAAAGATACAGATCTCTCAGTCCTCTCTCGTCCTTGCTTGGCTCTATGGACTCCCACAACTTTTGGCCCCACAGAAATTCTTTCCCAGCCTGCCCTGAAAGTGACTGAGGAATGCACAAGTCTCCCTTAAATCCACCTTTGGTGAAACTACGGGCCAAATGTTCAAATGTAGATACAGGCAGTGGGAATCAGATATATAAGGTCACTTTTTCCATCACATCCCAGGCTTTGTAATCTGATGTATTATATTACGTTGTTAGAGGGATCTAGATAACTACATTATTAGAGTGAAACCTGCTCCCACTTATGCCTCAGACCACCTGCTGCACTCCCAGCATATTTCAGGAGTCATCTCATACCAAGAGGCACTGAGCATGTGACTATTCTTTTTGGAGGATAGATTTGACTAGTGTGGACACGTGTGGTTACTGTGGTTAGTCCAAGAGAATGGTCATGGACATATTTCACTAGCAAAATGCAGCTGAATTTAAAGTATAAATTTAAGCCTTTAATATTAGGTAACTATTTAAAATCATGAACAGGCTTTCTCATGAACTAAAACAGTATCACATCCCACCACCTGCAAAAGTCATTGTCATATTCTCTGGGAATAGTAAACACATTATGCTAAAACAGCCATAAACCCATTCAGGAAAAATCTTTTTCCTTCACAGTTCAATGCATGATCAGTTTGGCAGAGTTCTGACAATTTACTCTCCTGTATGAAAGGTGAATTTACTCCTTTTTAGTGGCAATTCCTCCTTAATGAAAGCAAAATTTTTTACAAATGGTATGACATACATTGTGAACATAATCTATGTCTAAATTTTATGCTGTTTGATGACCGCCCTCCCTTTAATTACTATGAAAGCCCTCCTGCAGGGTTCAACTATGTAAGAGTGAATTCAATCTTTCTCAGGTATTTGGAGAATTGATAGCTCTTGATTAAATAATCCATTCATTACACCACACAATATATATTCAGGCAAAAAGGATAACTCCCATATAGTTTAAATAGAAGGCAAGATTCTGTTCACGTTTCAAAATTAAAGCTGCACAGAACAGGAACTGGTAGTCATGAGAAATATCAAAGCAAGCAGAAGAAATTCTGCTCTTCTGATAAGCATCTGCTGAAATTCCTTGAATTTGGGGACACATTTTTTACCATATTGGGACTAAATATACTTGTAGAAACATAAGAGAAAGTCACCATGTCAGGTCAGAGGCCCTACATGGAAGGATTTTAATGAATCAAATGAATGCTTGCATGTTTGCAAACATAACTAAATAGAAGTTCTGAACCCTTCCAAATTCACCTATTTCACACATATCGCATCTCACTTTTTAAAAGGAAGTTAGGAAATTAATTCATTATTTAGGTCAGCATGCTTCATAAATGTCATACCATTCAGATAAATTTCCCGAAATAGAATAATTTGATATACATTTTTTTGGTTTGAGGTTTCTTGAGGCTTTGAGTAAGGAATGTGAAACCTAGTAGGTCTAAAATTTAAGATCTAAAAGTCACCCAGGCAAGAAAAAGCAGTGCTAGCACATTTACAACCCCACTACTATTGTCTTGTGTTCAATTTTCACTACAGTACAAGAAAATAGGGTCCCCATCGAAAACTCTTGACTGGCATAGCACTTTTCTCTAAAGTAATGGGTTGTGACTTCATCATCAAAACTCAGTAAAACAATTTGGCAAAACAGCACAGCTCACACATGAACAGGAGAGATGGTTAGAGCTAGCTAGATGAACCACACCTCTTATAAGAAAATCGGGTCATGCTGAGCTGAATTTATGTCCTGTATCCCAAGCAATTCTGAATCAACCTCATGGCAGCAAGATGGTACCATCTCAATGTGAATGAAAGGTGTATATTTTGAAATTTCATTTAGTCTTTTTGTTTCTGCCTCGGATCCCATCTTTCTTCCTCCTGTTTCTGGCAGAAACCTCAATAAGCTGACAAGACTTCTATTTCATTCTTGGGATGGCAACACTCACTTGTTCCCACACTACTCATAAACTCACAAACTTTGACTGTAGGGATAAGTTCACTTACCTTTTTTCCTGAATGGCTCCTACTGACTGCAATAGGTTTATACCTCTGCACAATATTAAACCCCCATGCAACTTGAGGCAAGACTGATTATTGTAATAAAGCCTGCTTACTTTTTAATTTCTCTTGAATTCATCAAGGAAAATACTTTATCCGTCTTTTGTGTTTTGCCATGTTTGGTTTCCAGGTGTGTTTTACCTCTGAAATCACTGGTAATACCTACAAACAGAATTCTTCATTAAAATATTGTGGCCCAGCAGCCTTTTTATGTGAATTCCTGGTTTTCTCACTGAGGAACATCACCAATATAGCATACAGTTAACACACACTAGATTATTCTGCAACAACACTAGACCCATGAGGCTCAAGAAAAGAGTCTGCTGGAGAAAAATCTATTTTGGTTCCAAAATTATAAAAAGCTCATTTCACCTAAATTTGTTCTAAAATTACATCAGCATATATTTTTGTTTTAGTCTGTTTTCCAAGTTCTTTTGGGTTTATTTTCAATTGATACACACCAATGTACCTACTAAGCATATAATCTATTAGTAGAACTGCATCTGCATATGTATGGGCTCCCAGCTGGATAAAGCTCATAGTCTGGTAGGCATAAATTATAATTTAATAGACACATAGCAAGAAAGGATCCCTGCCCATCTGTTTCATCCTTCAACTAAATATTTTGGAAGGAAGTAATTCATCTTGGCAAGATTCCACAGTAACTTATGAATAGAATAAATAAGCTTCCACGTATTTCTGTTTGTACTTGCATTGTCTCTCAAGTTAGGACAATTTATATTCATCTCTTTTAAAATATTTTCACTGTAAATGAATAAGACAGACACTGTTCTTAAAGGCTGACTGGTATCAGAGATTGTATTATAGAATCAAAAGCATTTTTGTCAATGAGAGAACTTAAAAAGTGAATATAGTATCTGGACGTAAACTGATTTTAACTACAATATCTCTGGACAATGGGGTGCCATATATTCCAAAGGAGGGATAAAAGTGTTTTTCCTCTGAGTAGCTGCCTTGAATCTTCCTTGCTGCAAAGTGACTTTTCTCTATCTCTGATAACTATGAAGAATATCCTTATATTTTAGTAGCCACAGCCTGCTGCCGTCTTCCCATCTGTTCTGTTTTCTAGATCAAATAAACCCAACTGCTTCCCAAGTGCTTTTTCTTTTATTTCAGTGGTCTTTCTCCAGGTTTTTATAGATGCTTCTCTAAATTTTTTGCCCAAGTTCCAGTTTCTCACCAGCCCTTAACAGAGGAAGTAATTTGTTCCTTTATACACCATTCTTGCTAATATATCACAGAATGAGAGACACCTTTTCTTTCATTATAATATCCCAGCAGGGATTCATGTTTCATTTGTGATCTGCTACAACTCTCACAGCCTTCACTGCAGTATCTCTGACAACTCAGTTATTACTCATTTGTTACTTACACCTTTGATTTTGCCTTCCTGAATGTTGAACTTGTGTTCAGTGAATTTTGCCTTTTCAATTTTAGATTATTTCTTCCATTTACAAAGAACCATTGTATTCCTATCTTTCTGATTTCTTTTTGAAGTTTTTTGGCTGATAATATGGTGAGCTGGGCTGGATTGCTGTACATCACACACATTCATGATAGGATCTGTCCTATGAGGTGACCAATATTCTGGCCCTGTTTGAGAAGATGGGGACACGAATTTAGTAACTTTATGTGGTGGGAGGAGTGAAACAGAATTTTGTCACCCATCACACAACAATTTCAGTCTCATAGCAGCAAAGCAGGAAATGGGACAGGATTTCACTGCTGTTCTAGAAAAACTATAAGCAGAAGGAAGCAACACTGGGAAATTGGAGTTTATTGCTTAAAAGATGGCAGTGAAAATGATTGAAAGCCTGAGAGGTTCAAAAAAGAAGCATCTGTCAGGGAAATGTAAGGCAAATAAGACCTTTATTAGAAATTCCAATTCACAATCCACAAAATTTGCTATGGTCAACTTATGGATTCAGCTAGAAAAAAAATAAGTAAATAGAAGAAATACTTTAAGGAGGGGGGAAGGAATACTTTTACTAGCTTTTATTGTGCTGTCTAGATTCATGCATTTTTATTAACATATTTTCATTTATTTTCAACAAATGAATAATAGAGGGCCAGTGCCTGTTATGATATTCCACACATTTGTTCAGCACAAAAAATTTCTAGGCATATTTAGACATCAACTATTTCTGAAATCAAAGATCTCAAAAAAAAATTCTAGTTCATAAGCAATGTCAAACAGCTGGGTAGATCTCAGCAACCCTGAAGAGATCCCTTTTGAAAAACTGTTGCTATTTTCTCATGTTATTTCACAGTAAGAAGTTAACTATTCTAGCGCATCCCTAGTTATATTATCTGATGTGAATTTGACTGCCTCTTATCTCAATATCCAGCAAAAGACTGTCTGGAAATATGTTTACACACACTGATTTGGCTTGGAACAAAAGAAAAAATAAACAGCAGGAAGTAATTTGGTGATGTGCAGGGAACAGTGACCTCCCAACTGGAATGAACAGATAGGAACCAATTAGATTTTTAGTAAAGTAGTTTTATATTGCCTAAGTTTAGCTGTCTTAAGGTTGGGCACATAGTTAAACATCTAAGTCTTGTCACTTAGGCTTTCTCCTTTCAAATATCTCCATGGAATGACTAGTAAGATACGTGTTTTAGATATTTAAGATCAATATGTACTTGAAGATGCCTGTCTCTGTTCACTAACTACAAATGAAGTTTAGGTGAATTTAGGCTGATTTATAGAAATATATAAATCCCAGACAGATAAATTAGATGAAGCATATCCTACCTTAGAAGTCCAGCATGAAATAACATAATTTTGATTTGCACAGACTTTTCAGTCTTGAAGGATCAAAGAACTGTTGTAGTGTGCAGAGAGCATTAATGAGTGTAAAGGGAGGGGAAAGGATTATGGTGTGTGTAAAACATAAAGTAAATTGTAGAGGAATACTTTCTGTGGGAATGTTAATTTTCTGGAGCAAGGGGTAAAATCAAGATGCAAACAGTTTTTTGCTTGTTAGTTTTGAAGGGTAAACACGAAATGGCTAGTTATACCTGCGGGCTATTTGGAAACTAGGAGAATCCACAATTACAGTTATAAAGTTTAAGATGAGTCTGAGAGAACTTATTACAAAATGAAACATTTTAGGTGTGTTTCACCTTGACACTGTATCACATATTCTAAATAAATTCGGCTTGGAGTTGTACTTTGGATCTCAGACAAATGCAGCATGGGGATTGAAAGTCAGTGCATACTATTAATAGTGGCTGTAGAAAAGCTGCAGGAAGGCACTGTACTAACCAAAATATGCTAATCTGGTGGCTGAAATAATTTAAGTACCTCTTCCAGGACCTGAAGATTTAGACTTCCAAGACTGAGTTTTAGAGAATTGACTAATGTAGCCTTTGCTATATAATCAGTGAGAAAAAGACACCTAATGTTATTATCCAGGTTCTGTGTTTAAATTCTTACAAAAAACCACTGAGTTTTCAGAACTTACCTTCAAATAAATTAACAGTGATGAAAAGGAAACCTAGCTGTCTTGCTGAACCATTTCTGTGAGGCAAAGTCTATCCAAGTTTATTCTTCCTTGCTGAGTCTTTTTTTTTTTTTTTTTTTTTTTTTTTTGCATTGCCTTGATCTCTAAAACAGCTTTGAGATACAAAGCTGAATGGGTGCAAATATGTCCATAATTTGTACATTTCCTCCAGACTTATAAAGCTGCAAACAGCTGCAAGCCATACAGAACAATGCCATTTTGAAGAGCTATTTAAAAAGTTTGAGTGGCAATATCCTTCATATGGCATGTGAGGCAATAAACACAGAGCAGTTGATTTTTGTGTACCTCACTCTTAAATTATAAAGCTCTTTTCTTGCAGAGACGGTTTCTATTTCATTCTCTATGCTCTGAAGTCTATGCAAAGCAATGCTGTCTGATGGACACTTGACTTTTATTTTTTCTTCTTGTTTTTCTTTAACTTAAAATAAAGGTAATCAGTGGGGAAAGCCTGTATGTGAGGAAAGATAATTCCAAGCACATTAAAATAAATAATACTATAATCCCTATTTAATCCTATTGGTTGAAAGGAAGTAGTTATAGCTGCTTCTAAATGGAATGATTTTTACTTTAGCAGCATCTAAAATTTATTATTGTTTTAAAAGGGCATTTATGAATAAAACATTGGAGTTCTAAAAACAGCCTGGCTTTGCAGTGTTACAAATTGAGAGGAAAAGTAACAATTAATTGGTATGATAGAATTTCACCTGATATTTTATGGGCAGAAGCATTACATCTGATTTAATAACTGAATCATCTTAACTGCAGGGTTAGTCTTGAGAATGAATAGTTCTGAATGGGTCTGATTTAATTCCTAGCTTTCAGTTTAACGTAGAAAGGCTTTTCATGGCCCCACTTCACTTCAAAATTCTATATTGTTAGTAGGAGTATTTATAAATGGATTGCTAGGAGGGCCAGAGATACTAGATATAAATGAGATATTACAAAAAAACATAAATCATATATTACAAAAAAAGCACCAATGTTCTTTTGAAAGAATTACTAACCTAGAAACAAGCAGCATTAAGGCTGACATGGAGTTTCTTTTCCCTTTCTGGAGAACATTATGATCTTGATTTATTTGATCTTGGAGAAGCCTGAGTGCCTTCAACTTTGATTGACTTTGAGATGAGATATAGACATCCAACATGTCATGAGATTAAATCCCTGCTAGCATGTGGAAATAAATATTTCCCTCAGTCTGCTACAGGTGCGCCTGTGGGTCTGGGGAAAGGTGCAGGTTGCAATTAGCTTCACCGAATGCTCAGGATTTCTGAATTTTACAGAAGAAATATGGAATAATGAGATACAAAATCCCACTCCACAGGGGCCCCTTGTATGGTCATATAGAGATTATCAGGTCTGCACCAACACTACAGCTCTTGGCAAGGTCCAAGCAATAAAAAGGAAAGGCTAATTCAAACAGCAAACTCAACAAGGCCTCATTTGATACCATTTTCTGTTTCAGTCTGAACTACTATCATTACCAGTTGTTGCTTTTCATTTCACTTTCAGTACCCACACATATGCAGCCTAAGTAACTGCTTCCTGCTTGCAAAAACAGCCCGTAACTAATTCTATCCACCCGCAAGCATCTGATATTATTGGATCAACAATGCATATATTACAAAAAGTGAAAGTATGCTCTAAACAACATCCCATTACACAGTTCCCCAGCTTATATATATTAAAGTGTTATAAACATGGTGGGTAATTCTAAGCAGATCTCCTGTCTACACAGAATTTCACCTAAGACATTAATTTTTGTATGTTGGACACTGTTATGAAAGTGAAGTTTTGCAAAACATTCAGTTTTTCTTTGCAAGGGCTTCTTTTAAGAACTGGCAAGAAACTCCAGGGAGACACAGAGTGAAATGACTCCTAATTCAGCAAACACCAGCACAGCTAATTGGAAAGCTGTGTATCAGAAAATCCAGGGACTACCCAACAGCAGAAATTCATTTCTGTCTAATGCAGCAGTTTTCTTTTCAGGTGAAGTCACCATGGAGGCAAACACACCTAGCAAAGCTGCACTGAGGCAACTCCTCTGCAGCCACTGTGGATTGTACAATCAGCAGCAGGAAAGACCCTGCTCTGAATTAGAGCCAGGGTGAGATTGGACCTCCAAGCTTCCAGGTTTGGGGTCCAGGCATGCTGTCAGCCCTTGTGCCTGGGCACTGAGATAAGGCAGGATCCTATCCCTAAAATGCATATTCTCACATAACCTTTCTGCCAGCCAAAAAACAAGTCATTAACCGATTCCCCTTGTCCACTCCTTCCATCAAGTAATGTCTCCATTCCCTGGCAAAAACTCATTCCTTTGTCCTTAAAAATGCCATTGTGTTCTTTTCTGAAGTGCTGTGGGTTTTGTGCTATGTGGCAGGGGTTTCTGTCTGATTTTCATACACTCCTTTGCTCTGTGAGAGACTTCTGGGAAGGAGAATTTCAAGACTAAGCAGTGGGGAGAAGGAAAAGGAGGAGGAACTGCTAGGCAGCAAAAGAGTTCTTGCCACTGTTTTGTTTACTGCTTTGTTGACTGTCAGTGTCAAATAGTTAAGCAGGGAACCTGTGGCTCATTTTCTTTTCATTCTTTGTGATGCTTTTACACAGGAACCTCCCTGTGGAGCTTCCTCAGCTGAACCTAAGCTTCTCCAAGCTCAAATAGTAAGGTATTTTCAAGAATTAAATGTCCTGTTACAGAGGTATTGTAGGATGTCCTGATCTCCATATCTTCCACTTATGTACATGCAAATGTGGCATTTCCTCCCAGACATGGTCCCATGTGCAGGAATACAAATGAATAGGAAAAGTTTCATTTAATTATATAAGGAAAAGCAATAGTCAAAAGCAGCTGTCTGCGCTCTCCACCGTGGCGGTGGTTTTGCAAACATTTTACGCCCAGTGTTGAATATGCTAGCAGGTAGTTCATTTAATCTGGAACTATTTAATGTTTCAAAGTTAAGCAGATCCCTAATTGCAATGTTCACAGAGTGGTAACAATGCCTGAAGTTAATGGTCCCTGACAGTTTTTATTAGAATACTTATTTTATATAAGTTTTTCTTTCCCATCCATGATTTATAGTTGGTGGTTTCTTATAAACCCAGCAATTTACAGATTATAAAGTCAAATTGTTCTATCCCATTTCTTCAAGTAATGAGCAGACGAAGTCAAGCAAGTGTTAAGTATGTACCACAAAGAATTTAAGTGAACTTATTGCAAAGTTCTTTGTTTCTCTGGCCATCTAGCTCACAGTGCAGGTATGTTTGTAGCACCTTTCTCAGCACTGATCCCTCATTGTGCAAACCGGAGAATGTGGGAAAGTGTACCATGGGTCTTCATCTCAGTAGCACAAACTTTGTTTTAATGGAAACCAGGATCAGGCAGCTGTATAAAGGTGGTTCATGCCTGTCTCCTTTGCAAACAGGGACTGAGGCTGTGGCTTGGATGTGCATCTGCCCTGTGGAACTGTGAACCTGCCCCAGATCCTACAATATTCATGTAATGAAGAGTGAATTATTTTGCTGAGAACAGAGGAGATTCTCTGTCACAGCCTCTCTCTTATACCCCAACCACATTTCATGCCATTTTGGTTTTTGAAAATGTTCTGTGAAACTTCAATATATTGCATAATTGTGTTAATGATAATGCAAAAATTAAAGCACACCAATTCTGAATTCAGAATCAAAGCAGCCTAATACTTAAGGGCTTATAAGCTTTGACATTTCCTAGGTCTTCTGGGACACTTACGAAACACCCATCTTCTTTGGTGAAACTCAGCTGAATATTTTACTGCTATTCCGTATTAAGATTTGGTACTATTTGAAGGTTTCCTCAGAGGATTTCAAAGGATTTCTGGCAGGCTGCACATATAAATTTTCCTCCCCCATCCTTGTGTTTAATACCTGTAGTATAGCTAGGTTGCTTACAACCAATGAAAGGTTTACACTGAAGGACATAGTCATCATAAAAAGTAATAAGCCAAAATTCAGAATTCCTTACTACATAGAATCAAGTGCCTACAGCCTAGTAATTACTCCAGTGTAAGACATTAAGTAAAAGCTTCTAAGAGCTCCTTCTTGTAGCAGCTGCTGAATGATTAATATCACGTTGGTGGGTTTAGCAGGAAGATCTGTTAAATAAAGGAAGGTTCAGTGTATATGCAAAGTTTCAATTCCGCACAATTTGTTTTAGAGTCAACATAAAATATTGCATATTTCATGGTTCCAAGAGGAGTACAGCATTCATTAAGAAAATACAGATGGTCTTCAGATAGCTAACAAGATTTCACAGTCATTTCATTTCTCCCTGCTGTGAAACCTGGAGAGAATATAAGAGTAACAATGAACTCACTATGGCTGAACCTCAAGGCTCATTTCTGCCAAAATATTATCAAAATCCTGAACTGATGTTAGCAGTCAAGTTCCACCAATTTTAACAGAGCTAAGATATTTACAGGACTTTGAAATGCATCCCTCTTCTCTCCATCAGTACTTTTCTCACCTTGAGAAAATCCAGCATTTTTAAGGGTGAGAATGTCAATTTATTGCAAGCCGTGAATAGCCAGCAGTGCGTAGTTGCACTGCCCCAGGAGCACAGCAGTCTGAATCTTCAGACTCAGGGAATGAGAATTCAATCCTTGGGAGATGCCCTGCTTTAGAAGAAAGCAACCAAATTGGCAGCACAGTCACATAATCTCTGCCTTCCCCTCCATGCTCTGCCCTGCACTAATGCAGTGTGGAGGGAGGGAGGCATGAAGAGAGGAGACCTTGGGCATCCGAGCATCCAAATCCCTCTGCTGCACTTCTCTGCTCAGCAGGACCTAATCGTGCCTGAAATCTGCATTCAGCACACTAATATCCTATGGAATTTGGGGAAACCAAACAGATAGCAAGCATGGTTTGCTTGGTCTGAATTCACTCAGGAAAAACTGATTTCTCTCACAGTTTTCTTGGCTAAAGCATATGGATTTCAGGATCTCTTCCCACATGATTTCTGCCTGCAGTAAGAGAATACATATGAATGATGCAAGTACAAACACTGAAAAACAAACTACGGGCTATCAGAATTTAGATCAGGAAGTTAGTTTTACCTTCACCTGACAGTCTTAAAAACATTAAGCTTTCTGCCTCCAGTGTTTATGTTTGACTTCCCCTCTGTTATTCTAATGAATTCACTATTTTTCTCCTGGAGAATCTAATAATAAGAACAAATACATGCCTGGAACATGCACACAAAGACAGATATATATTGATGCCATATTTCTTCCCTAGAAAGTCCTTCCACACTAAAATGCAATCGGGATATCTAAAAAACTTTAAAATATTTGAAAAATTATGCTTGTTAAACCAAAGTCTCTTCACCACTGTGGTGAGCTGGTTTTGACTGGAATGGAGTTAATTTTCCTCACAGGAGCTAGTATGTGCCTATATTTTGAATTTTTGCTGGAAACAGTGTTGATAACACAGGGATGCTTTTGTTATTGCTGAGTAGCGTTTGCACAGAGTCAAGGCCTTTTCTACTTCTCACCCCAATCCACCAGCAAGGAGGCTGGGGGTGCACAATGGGCTGGGAAGGGGCACAGCCACCCAAACCATATGGTACAATGTTCATCTTATAAATCCGGGGGGAAAAAGAAGGGGTGGGGGACATTTGGAATGATGGTGTTTGTCTTTCCAAGTCACTGCTATGCGTGATGGAGCCCTGCTTCCCTGGGGATGGCTGAACACCTGCCTGTCGATGGAAAATGTTGAATTAATTCCTTGTTTTGCTTTGCTTTTGTGCTTGGCTTTTGCTTTACCTATTAAACTGTCTTTATGTCAGCTGATGAGTTTTCTCACTCTTACCCTTCCAATCCTCTCCCCCGTTTCACCAGAGGGGAGTGAGAGAGTGGCTGCATGGTGCTGAGTTGGCAGCTGAGATCAAACCATGAGAATCACCCTCAATTTTACCTATGCTGTGTTCACACTCTAGGATGCAGTACTGGGCCTACATACAAGCACTCTGCAATTAACTGAAAATACTAGCTTAAGGCTACTGTTGCTCAAATACTGCTTGGTCTCACCCTTGCTATTAAAACTGGGGAGTTAGTCATTATTTAAGTTTTCAGTGAAGAGCTTGCAATCTACTTCACTTCAGGATCTGCCAGATCTTTTGCAGACAGCCCTGAGCTTGTTCTGCTTGTACTTGGAGCTGGCAGAATGCAAACAAGGTCTCATCCAAAATTCCCGTAGCTTCATTAGGTGGCATTTTGCTCTGAGCAAGTCTTACTGTACAACTCCAAGCATGGTGCTTTCGGTTTAAAGCTGGCAAGTAAGTTGTTGACTCAAAGCACAGGTGAAACAAGTGTCTGTAAAAGTACAAAAACATCTCTGCAAAAGTATAGGTATAAATATTTATAGTCTGACACTACTAGCCAGGATGTCAGGCTGCAGGCTCTTACTGATACTTTAAAATCCTACTTGGAGCTCAAGCTTGGGGCTATAGCTGTCGTACAGAGTCTCACTCATGCAAATGCAAAACTTGTACTACAAACAAGTTTCTCCACAAAAACAAAATCAAAATCACTGTCTTCTTAATATTTATTCTATCCAAGCACAGTGGCTGTCTCTACATTACCAGGCTGATGTCTACATCTGCTTTCACCCATACTGCTTATGTAGGGGAACATCCTTGCAGTGGTTTTGCAGGAGGTATCTTGGGACAGAGGATAGCCTTCAAAATATAGTATAAATTTTTTTAGTGTCTGTATGGACCTTGCAGCTCTGGACCCCATTGACTTAGGCCAGTGGACTGGGTAGAAAGATTGTCTCAAGATCTTGTCAGCTATGTCAGCTTCAGTGTTCTACTGTAGGTTAACATGTAAACCCTATATTCTTACTGAGTACTTCTATTTCACTATATGTCCAGACTGCAAGACTGAAAGGTTTCTCCAGACTCTCTTACAACTGACTATACATTAATTGTGGTTCTAGTGAAATCTCTGTAGAGATGAAAACATGTCATGCAAGGCTTCTGCTGCAGTATTAATGGAATATTTTATGTAAAATATTAATTACATATATAATGCTAATGAAATACTTTCTATGTAGCATATATATAACATATATTTGTGATATGGTTCAAGATTTTCATAGAATTTTATTACATACCTTTACCTTTAAAGCCTCCTACTTCAAAGCAACTGTATTATACTGGCAGGAAAAAATACCTTACCATAATATTTAAATCTAAGTATTCAGTAAATTCTTCACTGGTTACAGTGAATCACATTTCCTGTCTCTATAACATATGTATGCAAGACTACTTTAGTTAGAACTTCATTGATGAGACATCCAAAGTTATTATATGTCTGAGAATATAAGTATTGCTTTTGGAATTTTTTTTTTCTTTTAGCACTTTCTTTATGACTTATTAGTTTGTATGGCTTGAATGTGAAGATAGCTGTACAAGTAGCAACTGCGAGTCTTCTTAGAACTCCTAAAAATCTTTAAAGCTTTCATTTCTTTGTCTGGTGTATTTCAACTCAGTGTGACCTGAGTAATTGCCTCTAAGTCTGATTGCTCATGTGGGATTCAAACACTAATGTTGCTAAAACCTTTAGGCCTCATCATGCTACCAGCGTAGTCTCCTTACACACTTTGTTCTGATCTAGATGTATGAAAAACCCTTTCAAAGAATAGAAATCCCATCATCTGTGGCTATATCAAGCAGTCATGTTGTTAAAACTTCTTCTTTCCTCAAGTCATGACAGGAATTGTGCCTTTGTGAAAAGGAAATTGAGACCCAGAATGAAGCCTGAACTCCTAACAGAGATCTGGTGTTTTAAAGTGAACCTGTCATGAGTTCTGACTCTGCTGAATGAAATCACCTTCAGCCTCTCTTGCTTATGAAGCACTCCACTTACTAGAAAAATACTTACAACAGGTATGACAGGCTTTTTCATCCATTTGTCTTTCCACTCAAAATACACAAGTCATCTTCTTATTGCAGTAAACATTCTTCTCAAATAGGTGAAAATTCTTAAAAAATAAAAGGAGCTTGATCTTAATAAATTCAAATGAAGGAGAAGAGCCCCACTTTCAACCCAACTGAATTTTTGGAAATTACCCAATGAATTATGGCATAGAAGTGGCCTGGAATAAAGCAAGTAATGTCACAGATTTTCCAGGAGCAACTTTGAGGTACTGTAATTTTTGCTGATATGAAAAAGAAAAGACAAACAAAACAACAGTGTGGTGGTTTTGATTGGCCCAAAACATCAGTGAAGTGTTTTTAACATCTAGGAAAAATTTGGACCCCTCAGAAGCTGTTGTAGTAGGCCTGGGGAGGTGTCTGAGGGGTGGAGAGTGGCACAAAGGTGGCTCCTGTGTGTCCTGAGTGCAAGTTCTGGAAGTTTTTACATCAAGTCCAGCAGAGCCAATCTCTGATGGCTCTGAAGGTGATGGACATGCTGCCGGACAAGTTTGGGCCAATTGGAGGTGCTAGTTACGCCTCTGTGAAAACATATTTAAGAAAAATTCAAAACAAAGCAGGCATGCACTTCTTTCACTTCTTTGTAGTTGGAGGAGGAGGAGGTGGAGGTGAAAATATGTGAGGGAGAACAGCATGGAGATGCCAAGGTCAGTGAAGAAGGTGGGGGAGGAGGAGCACCCAGTGCTGGAGCTGAAAACCCTCTGCTAGCCACAGTGAAGGCCATGGGGGGGCAGGAGGTCCCCTGCAGCCCATGGAGTCCACAGGAGTGCAGAAAATCACCCACAGCCCATGCCAGAAGAGCAGGTGGATGCCTGGAAAAGACTGTGAACCAGTGGGAGTCTCATCTAAGAGTTAAAACTGCAAAAGCCTTCCAAAGGAGAGAAAGGCCTTGCTCCTGGCATGGAAGCAGCCTGGCCTCGGCTTGAGAGAGTCTGCACAGCACCCTATGGACAAAAAGACTCATGTTGCAGCAGAATTTCGGGTGGGATGTTGCTCGTGAGATTGGACCCACGCCAAAGAAGTTCTCAAAGGACTGTCTCTTGTGGGAAGGACCCCTGGCTAAGTAGAGAACCTCTTTTCCTGATTGGACTGACCAGAGGACCCCTCAACCTGCCCCCTGTCTGTGTTGCTGGTTTGGAATGAGGGAAAGGGGGGATGAGTGCAGAGACTGCTTCTTAAGAAGGTGGGGGTGAGAGCAGAAAGAAAAACTGTCTGGAGAGAGAGAGAAATAAGTAGAGATAAAGAGTATTTGTAGTAGAAGAATTGTGGTGATGAGTAAATTTGAGAATCTGCTCTGTGGACTGAAAAGAGACCCCACACCCTGCCCCCACCACCCGGCTTGTTGACTGTAAAGGAGGAAAGGGGGTGAATACTACAGGTTCGTAAGAGGGAGGGGGGAGTGAACCAAAACTGTATGAAAAGTTTATTTTTGCCTGCATTTATCCTCCAACTCTGTTAGGTAATTAAAACACCTTTTGCAACTTTAAGCTTGGAGCCTGGTTGCCCTCTTTTCGTGCGTCCTCCTGGCAATGTCCTGTCGAAAAACCATGACAAACAGAAACAACAAAAACAAACAACACAGAAAACAAACAAACCTCAAACCAAAAAAACAAAACAGTAAGAGATGTTGTATTATATCAAACTTTTTAATTTAGCTGTTACATGCTTGGCTACCTCAATGAGTTCATCTAATATTAGATTTACTAATATTCACTATTCAACAAACCATGCAAGCACAAATCATCATCAGAAAAACCTGCAATAATAACAATACAGAATGATTGCATAAATATATTCCCTGCTTTTGTTTTCCAACTTTATAATATAAGAACTGTTTTGAAGTGCAAGATACATTGACCATGTTCTGGAAAGACAATGAGGTTAAAGAACCTGCTTATGTGTGTCAATAAGTAATAAAACAAACTATTAAACTCTTTTCTATGGGTCAGTTTTTCTGCTGTGATATCATCTGTGCATTTTTATTATGGTCATTATCATGCTATTGGCACTAGATTTAAAATCCTACATGCCTCATATCATTAATTGTTTTTAATTATAATTAAATAAATATACACAATGTTAAAATTACCAGTTTGTAACACTGTACTAACAATCCAGATTAAATAACTAACATTGTGAGTATGAGTATGACACTTTTAGCTTCCAACAAAGGACAAATTACAACAAATAATTTATATATTTAATTAAATCTCCCTCAGTTTTACATGTGCATGAATATCACATAATACATGCACTGGCCTACCTTCACAGGTTTTTCATATACACACACATTGTACGATGTAAATAGACTGTAGCTTGAAATAATTATAGTCGAGAGGCTGTAATAGTAGTCTGCTCAGCACTGTGTTTTTTTTGTCAAGAGCAAAGAAATTGAAACTGAGCAGTCCTGAAATTGCTCGGAATGACTCATGACAGTGTGAAAGTAAATTATATTCTCCTCATCTATTGAAATGGGGGTAGTGATATTTACAGTGTCTGGTTTTGTTTATGAAGTGATTTGGAGATGAAAGGTTCAGTTACACACCGACTCCTTCTGTTGTGCCAAAAAAGTGTCTTACATTTCCATTCTGTGGAGCCATCTGTCCCACAAGGACAAAGCTTTGAGTGTCAAAGTGCTCTGCAGATAAAGTCCTTAACATGATTATTTGGTTAATAACTATGTGAAGATGTTGTTACAAATTAGAGCACAATATTTGGTAACCATGTTATCCTGAGTGTCACTGCATATATATTTCCCTAGTATTAACATTACCTTCCTGTCAGATTTAATTCTGTTGTTCTGTTTTTGTTTGAAGTTTTAAGGAGCATCAGAACAGGGTTTCATACAATCAGTGTCAGGAAAATATCAGGGATGTATATGAATTCTGATGTCTTTCAGCTCCAGAAACAGAAGTCTTCAAAACAATTTTAAGTGAAAAACTTTCTGTAATTGTATGTGAAAGCTGTCTCTTATCCTTTCTGTGGAAAAAACACCAGAAGGCTATATAGCATTTTCAACCACGTATCCTTAATTGCAACACATTACACAGTGGAAGTACTGGCAGCTGTACCACCTTCTCAGAAATTATGTGGACTGTGTCTTTGTCTCAGCAGATGGTATTTTCATGACCCGCAGTTCCTATGCTATGCTCAGAAACTCTAGAAGAGAAAATAGAAACTGAACAAAATTGGGAATGTAATTCTCCTGAATTTCAACAGACAGTAACCAAAGATCTTCAGTCTTAATAATAGACTTAACATTAAGAAGTGTGGGACTAAATGTTCTGCTTTCAGAGATACACAGTAATAGTAATTGCCCATTATGTACATCTTCATGTGGAAATCCTGTCAGTTTAGGGTGATGACCTACCAAGTCTTAGTAAGTTGGGTAGAAGAACTCCAAGGGAAAAAGTTTTGTGTATAAACAAAGCTTGTGTAAGATCCTGAAAAAACACACCATTCCTGCTGTACACTTTTTATAAGGCCGTGTTCCAGCTAGTGTTTTCAGCATCCCACATCAATTTCATATAGTATGGTCATTTTAATTTATCAATAACAGATATCAGATTGTTTCACCTTCACATGTATGGATTTAATCAATCAAGAATACCAAAATATATGCCTCTCTTCATTTTTATGTTATCCTAACCTAATGCTTAATCAAATTTCATTTTGCCCTCATTTTGTCTGGAGTGTAGTCAATTTTCTTCTTAGCAGCTAACATAGGGTACCATAGGGTGTAATGCTCAGTATAAAAAGCTGAAAAAGGAAGAGGGGTGCGACCTCCAGAGTGATGGCATTTGTCTTCCCAAGTAACTCTTACAAGTGATGGAGTTCTGCTTTCCTGGGGATGGCTGAACAGCTGCCCGCCCATGCAAAGTGATGAATTTCCCTGGTTTGATTTGCTTGGATGTGCAGCCTTTTCTTTACCTGTTAAACTGTCTTTATCTTGTCCCCCAAGTTCTTTTGCGTTTACTCTTCTGATTGTGCCCCCATCCCATTGTAAGAGAAGTGAGAGAGCAGCTGTGTGGGACTTGGTTGTTGGCTGCATTAAACCATCACACATTTTCAACTGATATTTTGGAAATGGGATAGATGATTCAAAATTATTCATTTTTCCAATATTTGAAGATGAGCAGCTGAGCTTAGCAGTGATAAACAGCAAAAATACTTAAAACATCAAAAGACTTAAAAGTAGCTCCATATCTGTTAGTTCATTATTAGTATGTGAATATTCTGGTTCATACTGTACACTACTTGATAAATGTTTTTCCCTAGACATACAAATACAGATGCACCATCACACTCTCAGTTCTGCTCTTTGTACTGCTGTAAATCTACCATAGCTCCTCATTGGCAATCTCTTTGGATTTCTATCAGTACAACTAGAGGACAAATATGGCCACCCTGACTGAATATTTTATATGGTACTCTAAAACTTCACTCAGAAAACAAAACTGTGGACAGCTTCTACCCCTTGATCAGCTTGAGAGAAATAGAACAAAGCAAACAAATAATTTCCCAGCTGTAAGAACACCTAAAGAAACTGTCATTCTGATAAGTCCCAGAGTACTTTTTGAGTAAAGAAGTGTTTATATTTAAAAGCCACAATGTCATTTTAAAGAATTCTTTCTATCCCACTCATTGCTCATGGTTAGAGCTAATTGGAAGCTGTTTTCTCAGTCTATTGAAGATTAATGAGCAGCATTTTGGTTTTTTAAACATAGCATTCTTTCGTCCAGTATAGAAAGGCAGAAGAAATTAGTGGCTTAATAACTTAGAATTTCAGAGCAGGGAATAATTTAAATGATGAAGAGGCAAAGGAGAGGACACACAACAAGCCTTATTTAAACAAATCCCCCACTGAGATCTAGGAGAGTTTGGGACCACAAGCAGTAAGCAAAATCAATTCATTTTGGTCTAACTTGAGTAAAGTTATTGATTTTATATAAGGATTTGATCTTCCATGCTTGTTAGTTGCCAGCACGAAAAATTAATCTCATTTGACAGGAGAACATTAAATGTGGAGATTGTAAAACTCTGAGTTAAAAAAGTAAAGGGTAAAAGACACTCTCTGTTTATACATTCAGAACTGCTTGGTGGTGTGGGGGATGTCTTTCATTCTTTCTTTTTTAAAAAATATGAAACCATGAATATCCATACAAAGTTTAGCTTTCTTGCCCAACACTGTACCTCCTTTCATCCTGTCAGCACAAAAAATGAGGACCTATCCCTGTGTTTGAATAGATGTCTTCATAAGCTCCTCAAAGGATGATGAATAATACCATTCACATTTCTATAATCTACAACCAAACTAGGAAAAAATGGTCAAAAGATGTGCCCAAGAAAAAGAGACAATAAAGAAAAATATAAGTTAAAAGAGCAAAGTGTTAAGTGAACTATACCCTGTTGGAGCTTAAGGAATGATACTACTTCTAGCTGGCTCTGGAAAAGAACAGTCCACTCTAGCCTTTGATTTTGAGGTTATTGAAAGTGGCAGATTTCAGATCAAGACGTGGAATTTCAGCTCCCAAAGACTAACAGAGTTTGGGAGTAGCCAACCATATCATACAGATCTTGGTTTGGATTTTCTGTATACTTTATACTTGTCTCCCAGTTGCTCCGGATGATGTAGATTTTGAAGAGAGGTCAGCAGTGATCTTGCTTTAAAGGAATAATTGATCAGTGACAAACATTTGCATTTGTGCTTCAGGATTGTGGAAAGGCACCCTGCTCATTCTCTGCCACCTTGCATTGTGTCCAGTCATCAAAATTTCACCTGTATGGACCACTATGCAAATGTTCATAAAATGCCAAGCATTGATAGAACCTGCCACTTGTAAGTAGGTATGAACACAGTGAGCGGGAGGAAGCCTTATAAAGTTTCAAAAATAATATTGTTGCAGACTTTTTCACTTTATTTAATTCATTTTTATTTTATCCACGTCAATCATTTGTTCTGTGCTGCTATTGTACTAACTTCCAAGGGTTTTTTTCAGGGCAGGCAAAGTCTTTCTGTCTTGTCACCCAAAGTGTAGATAAAAGATTATTTATTATCAACTTGAAAATATGACTGATAGCTGATGGTCTGAGAAATTACAATAGGGCAGACATTCTTATCACAGACACATTCCCACAGCAATTATATTAGACGGACAACTGAAAACATCAGTGCCTAATTTTTCCTCTCAATTCCAGAAGCAACCTCTGCTTTCCAAAGCTGAGACAGGGTAACAGGCCACCATCCAGGACCTTATGTACAAAGGAATTGTACTGCTCCACGTGAAGCAAAAATTTCTCTCACTTCAAGCAAACAGAGCAGACCCAAGACCCAAAGCAGGCAGACATCCCAGGCAGCACACTGCTGAATGAGCTGGATATTGCTTGCTGCTCACAATAACTATTCCAGAGCCCTAAAAAAAAATCAGCTTTCTTTGCTGCTGCTGTCCAGGAGAGGCTGAGAGGTGAAGGTTGCTGCTCATTGCTCTGTCCCCATAAAAGCTTCAAACCCTTTGCTCTGCCATTGCCATCCCTCTTGTCTCAACTGAATCAGGAAGCCTATTTTCCCATGATTTCTACACTGACTCCTCATCCATCTCTCTGCTCTTTCTTCTGCTTCTCCTGCTGCACAGGCAAGAGTAACCCAGGGTCAGTCAAAACCTGAACTGCCTTTTCAGAGCAGCATGTAAAATGCTGCCAATAATGTTGAAAATCACAGCAAAGCCTCTGAAAAAACAGAAGCTCAGAGCCATGACTTACTTCTGTGCAACACAGCACTGAATCCTGCCCTGACCTTAAAGTATGTTCTAAGCCTCCTGTCTTCGAGCAGATTAGCTGGGTTTCAGCATACACTTAATTGCTGTCTTGAGCTAGACTAGATTAAACCTCTAGGTCTGTCAAAACAGAAATATTTTAAAGAGCGCATGAAAAAATAATCCAAAAGAGGGACACTGTGACATTCCATCAGCCAGAATTAATTTTTTTCCTTCTGCATGTAGAAAGTGAACTGGGTCAGTGACTTTTTTTCTTACATGCTTTACCACACACAGCGATTACTTCTCTAGATTTAGATCACAGTCACAGGAGGTTTAGTAATTTAATATTTTAAAATGAAGTGGCACTTCAAATTAAAGGGGCACAAACACTGTTTGAACATGGCAAATGCTGATCATATAATTACATGGCAATTAATTTTCATGTGGTATCTGTGTGATTGTGAGATAAATATATGGCTTTTCTGTCTTCAAAACAGCACAGTAGTTTACCAGTTAATTACTTTTAGATCTGCTTAGTGCAATTACACTGTAATCCACTAAAGTCTGTACATATTCTGTCATTGCTTCTTGCTTACTAATAACGGCACAAAACTGCCTTAGGTCAGATCTGTCCTTTTCTCTTCAGCATCCTGACACCTTGGCATGGCTGTACTTCTACAGAGGAAAAGGAATGCAGGAATTTAGGAGGATTTCTTGGGTGCTCCATATCTTATATATAATGTGAAATTTACTCTGTTTCTCCTGGATTTCTTGCTCTGCAATGTAATGAGATTTCCAAGATCATTGCTAGAATTTGAATTTTCTTTTTCTGACGTAGGATGAAGAGAAGGGCACACATCCATTCAACTACATTTTTTTCCCTGAGTTGCTTTATTTAAATATAACAATACTTAAAGTTCTGTATGCTTCTTCCAGAATTCACATATCACCAGTCTCTGAAAGTATCTCAGTGTCTCAGACAAGGAAGTAGTTCAGTTGAAGAAAAAGAATCTAAATCTCATCAAGCAACTTCTCCATATCCAAGAGAAAGATCCTCCCACCTGCAGCTGGAAAAGAAGTGAGGGAATGTGGCTAGCACAGGTTCTTCCCGTGGGAACATTTTGCTATATTTCATAAACAAGATAAAGTTTGGATGTTTTGCAAACAGTTTCTCCGGATTGAGTCAGTTCGGGCTTGGCCAATTGGGCCTAGGGGGAGGTCTCGAGCTGACCAATCTGGGGCACTTCTGTAGACTCTATATATATGGAATTCAAAACAATAAAGTTCCTCTTCTCCTCTCTTTCCTTGTCTGAGAACTTGGGTCAGTCCTCAGCTAGCCGCTCAACAGCGACAAGGGAAGGGCAAGAATGTGCAGTTGTTCTGTGTTCTCACTGGTGTTCAAATTTAGCAGGCTGCTGTTCCAGAATGAGAGCTTACAATGATGTGCATTATCCCACATATGATATGAATGGAGAAAAGACATAATAAAACCATAGTAGCTCTATATAACTTGTGCCCTGTGGTTTGAATATCTGCTATGGGTTCAGTCTGTGTGTATTGTTCTGATTGTACAAATGCAACTTTTTGTCGGGGGAGAGAAAATGCTGCCAAGAATTTACATTTGCATTTACATTTGTTTACTGTATCCTCTACTTAGATATGTAACTTAAGCTCCCCTCAGTTGTTGACATCTTATCTAGGGCATTGTGTGTCACCCTGTTTTGGTAATGTTGCTTAAACATGATATGGAAAAGAAATGGGCTGAACGACAGCACAACTCACAATGGGAATATTTACTTTATTATTAAAGCAAAGGGGTGGTGTTCAAGAGGCTGTAGACCATAATTTTGAGGGGTAAAAGATACCCTTCCTGATGAAAGCAAACACCAAGAGAACTGATTTTCAACAAGCTCTATGAGAGAAATTATTTTCTCTAGAATCATGATTCATAAATCATTTTCAAGGCAAATCATTGTGACTTCTCTGTGATGGCAGTTTCAACATCATAAACTGTACATAATTCTAAAACAAATAGCAGCTTACAATGTCCTTGTTAATGGCAAGATAACCGTAGATTTTTACTCAGATAATGAATTTTCAATGTATCCAAACTTACAGCATCAGACTTCAGCAGATCCGTGTTATTACGTTTCACTTGCTAAACTCAACAGTGTTTTTAAAAGCCTTTTAAAATGTTAATTTATGCACTGGAAGTAAGACATGATTCACCATCTGTCACAGAAGGTCACTGGTTGTATTTGGATCCATTAATAAACACGTAGGTTGCAAATGAGTAAAGGTGAGCCACCCCCTGCAGTGAAAGAAGCTGTCCCAAATCTTTGCCTTGTTTCAGGGCCAAATTGTGAAAGTTCATTCTGACTGAGATAAATTCCATACTATGGAAGAGATAAGTTAGTCACTCTGTCTGCAAAACAACCCACTCAGATGGATCCCTGTTGGATTGCAGGTCTGGCCATGCCAAGCAAGCAGGATGACATCTTATCTCTGCCTGTGGAGTTCAACATGAACTTCAGGAGGCTCACAGAATTTAAAACCCTCTGAGGGCCTTTGTGCACAGCCCTTCACTTTTCAAGTTTGAAGTCTGAGCTAAAAGATTCAAAGGTGGTAGCATTTCTGACCTGTAGCAAGGAATTGACATGACTTGTGTCTCTCCCTGACTTTACCTGACTGAATCATTGTTAAGCACTTCTGCTTCCCTCTGTGTTTCTAAGTGGTTTATCTGTTGGAGATATTTACACCAAAGGGAACTGCTTTTCAGCCCAGCATTGTCTGAGCAGCACAAGAGATCTCAGAGATTGCATTAGAGTTACTTAAGCACCAGTTTTCTGGGTGCTTTTTGATGGCATTTCTGAGGTTTGAATAACAGGTAATCTGGAGATAAGAGAAATTGAATAATCTGCTCAAAACCTTATCCATTCTCCTTCATGAAGAAATTGACAGAGAAGTGTGGAAACTCCAGTGGAAGAAAGCTAAAGAGGGATTTGGGTGGTCTACTGCAGCATTTTAGTTTAAATCAGGAATGTATTTTTTAAGCAAATCTCCAGATTGAATGCATTTACCATACTTCAGTTCACAATGCAAAGCAGACTCAAATTGCAGGAACAGGACTTCTTTCAGATGACATTAAAATGGGAGATGAGCTCCTCAGGTTCAGGATGTGTGCTCCAGCTGCTGAAGAATGGCCAGTTAACACACCCAAGCTACACCTGTGAAATCCCCTGGTACACCAACAGTTCAGATTTCGGGCTCTGGGCACCAGTGCTACAGATCTGATCCTAATAGGGTTGCACCATCTTCTAACATAGTTCAAGAAGAGGTGTATTCCCTGTCCACAGGTTCAGAAGCTCCATTTCTGCTCAGCACCTGACCCAGCAATGTTACAGGAGTACCAATCTGCTGTAGTCTGTCCCAGACCACTGGATGAGCCCAGATCCCATGTGTAACTTCTTTCTGGGTTGAACCTGTCAGTGTGTAGTTGCTCTGTCACCACTCCTGACCCTGGCCCTGCCTCTTTCTGTTCCTGATCTGACTTCCTGTCTAGAGCCTGGACCTGGCTCACTGCTGGCCAAGTTGGGGGCTCTGGATGGACCCTGTAAACAGTACCCAGCCCTGTCCCACCATGCTCAGACCTGTAAGATGGAGATCCATCAGTGAAGACATTGCCTGGGCTGTCTTCACTGATGGATCTCCATCTCAGTGAAGACAGCCTGGGCTGTCTTCACTGAAGAGTCTCCCTCAGTTCACTCTTCTTTAGGGAGCAGCTATCATTCTTTACACCCTGACTCCAGCAACACAAACCAGACATTTATGTATACAATTCATTCTTTTCATATAGGTATTTACTTTGCATTCAGTCACAATATGTCAGAAACAGGGACTTCTAAATTTAAGGGCACAAGCTGACATCCATCTGAGAAGGACTCGATACACATAACAGACCACAAAAACACACACACAAAAAATTGTTTAGATGTATTTTAAATTATTCTTTTTTCCCCTCATAGAAAAAAAAATTCAAAAATTGCTGGGAGCAGGAATAGATCCTTAGCTTCCATTAGCCATTTTTTGGAGGAGCTGTGCTCCAAAGTGAAGGAAACTGAAAGCTGGTGTCCATCAGGTAACTAAACTGTAAAAACTCTGGCAAATTTCCAGCTGATGGCTATCTGTCAAGAATAGCTCATGAGATCTATCCCACAGTTTCATTACAACCTCAGAGAAGGCATGATACAATGTCTCAGTAGTGCTACTGATTCCATATGAAGAATAATGTCTGCTAACCTTGTATTGAAAATGTTAAGAATATCTTTCTAGTTTATATTAAACTATTACATTATGAAGCTTTAAAATTTGACTTTTATGTCCCTGGAGTTACAGATACTCATCTGTTTAAGTATCTGGAGACTTGTTTTTAAGAAAACTTAAAGAGAATCTAGATGAAGGCAACTTGAGGTGATTATGTTATGGATAAGGATTAATTTCACCCTTCAGTTTCCTGTGATCATAAAAGACAAATGAAATTTGGGTTTTCAGTGCTAATTTCACATGATTGGGCACATCATAGGAAGTAAGGATGTTTAGCTCCATACCATGCCTGACACCATAGTGAGAATATCACTAGGATACTATATTTAATATATACCTGAAAACTGTATTGAATTCAGTGTTATTACTAATGAAAATTTTAATAAAAAGACCAACTAAAAATTTGCAAAACATCAAACACTTTAGCTCAAAAGAGAATGAGCCAACATATTCTTTGTTGTTGTTCATCAGCATTTTGCTTTGTCAGTCTTTAATGGCAATCTGTCACTGACAATATCTGGCATGGATAAACATACCACACATTTGTATGTAAGTCTCACTGTGCACGTGCATATATTGGCATGTGTGGGAAAGTATCTCTTACCCCAAAGCCACATAAACACAGAAATGTAGATAATCTCAAGTGATTTGGCAAGACTTTAAATAGAGAAAGTGGCATTTTCGCTTCTTCACAGGAAAGAAAGAGTGGGAGAGATCCAGCCTCAGAAGCCTTTCTATGAAACTCCACCAATGAGTATTTCCTTCATAAATACTTTCAGCCACTTTCTCATTTGGCTTTTTCTCACAGAATGCTTTGCAACCTGGACTAGCCCATCCTCAGATTTCTCCTCTTTAGGTGGGTACTACGAGTTCCTTCCTCTCAAAGTTCTCATGATAATTATCACATTGCCATTAGGATTATTCCAGTCTTAGCGATCAGTATCTAACAATGGGTTTTTCCTTTGCATCAAGGTTCATCCATTTCTCAGCTTCATTTTCAGAGGAAGAGGTTTATGTGATCCTGTCTCTTTGTGTTCATTTATGTATCTACCCTTGAAAGAATCTCAACTCAGAGGCCAGTTTCCACCAAACTCAACAAAGAGGCAAAAGATATCCATATCTGACATGCTTGAGGGTCAGGACGAGGACAAGGTAAGTAGAGGAGACATCTCCCATTTCCACTGCAATGCAGTTCATCATTTATTAGAAGTTAAAACAAAGAAACAAATCCGTAAGAAATTGTGACTCTATTCTTATGAGACAAACTTCTGCCACCAGCAAAATATAACTAATTTTCCTTACTGTGAAGCAGGGATTGTGACGATTTAGCTCTGAGTGCATAAAAAAAGAGACAAGAGATTATAGCCTTTCTCTTCATGGTAATAAAACCTTTGTTTATCTTGGCCTGCTTCTGCAATGCGAATCTCAGAGCATGAATTCTGCAAAAACCAAGGACCCTACAGCAAAAGTCAAGTTCATCCTACTCCAGAGAAAGTGACATTTTGTTTTATAAAGATGCAGAAGATACAATATAAAAAAGTGGCTGGAAAATATACATGTGAGTTCACTGTTTACTTTGAGAACTAACATTTCCTTTTCATACTTATCAAACAATGCAAAAAACCCTCAATATTTGTGAGTAATTTATTTTAGAAAATAGAAATAAAATTGTATATTGCATTGCTTTACAGTTCATTTTTATATATAAGCAAACATGGCTTGGCTATGAAGTATACAGGTGCTGTGAGAGAACTGTGGACTGGAAAAGCCTCGACAGAAAGGCAGGGAGAGGTCAGAGGCAGCTGAAGGAAAACAAGACTTGGTTCATTCCTCATACCCACATGCAATGACAGTTTATAAGAAGGACTGTGACTGGCTTTACATCATGTGTCAACTTTCCTGCCTGCTCAGTCTTTAGTGCTGTCAAATTTTATTGTTCAGACTGACATACAACTGAACACGGCTTTAAAGGGTTAGGGCATTGTATTCAAGAGCAGTTCCAGCTGATTTAAATCAGGAAGTTGCAGCACCCCTGATTCCCCAGCCTATTGTCTCCCCAAGCCTTACATTTTCCCAAGCATGAGTAGCACCAGAGGCAAACATGGGAACCCCATGACTGCAGGCAGAAGATGGGACCCTGACATCCCTACTATGGCCAGTTTAAATTCTGGTAGAGACACTTCCTGAGAGCATGCTCAAATACAGCTAAATGTAACAGAAGAATATACAACATGCAAGGGCAACATTAGGTACACAAGCAATTATGCTAAACAGTGTTCATGCTCACTGATCATGGTAGTAGAATAATTGCCTTCCATCACAGATTTTTTTCTGAGGGTGTCTTATTATTTTCCCGTCACAGTCATGCTTCTGGCTGAACAACTGAGATCTTCCTCTAAGAAGTCCCTGCTATAACTAATTGCTCCTTTGCGCTCTATCTTCACAGTCTCAAAGTCTGGGTGAAAGAGTGGTACGCTTTAGTTGCCACTCACACCCAGAGGTGAAGTAAAAGAGATTTTCCTCATATTTACATAGAACCACCTGTAAGTCTAACTTTGCCTTTTAACACTGTCCCATCAGGTATTTACACACATTGCCCAGATACACCCCAGTTCCCTTCCCTCAAGGCTGAACAACCCCCATTTGAAAGATTCTGAAATCTCAATCACCGTATGATCTTTCCCTGGACTCTCTCCTGCCTGTCTCTTGCACTGGGGAGGCACATCTGGACAGAGCATTCCAGATGTGTGTCAGCAGTGCCAGGTAGAGGGGAAGGATTGCCTGCCTCATCGTGCTGGCAGAGCAGGAGCTCTTGGCCCTCCTTGGTACAAGGGCACATTGCTGTCTCATGCTCACACTGTCATGCACCAGGATCTTTGTCCTTTTCCTTTACTGGAGAATTAGTCTGTTCCCTTTCTTCATATCTTTTTATTTCAGAACAACTATAGGGTATATGTTTCCCATCTTTATCTGTCTGTCAAATTGAGTTAAAATTGGTCACAGAGATTATGTGGTTTTTTGTGGGGGAAGTCAAGAGCAGCTGACAACTAAGCATTTTCCATGGGGAATCTGGATAGAAATATCTAAAAATATATAATACTCTCAAAAACTATGAAGCTTTACATATGCTAGATGATGGAATTAACTAAATTATACTTTTTTACAGTAATATTAGGGGGAAATGCAAATGCTCCAATTTCCATATGAAAATGCAATTTCTTTCATTTAATACTTGAAATTTTTGAGTGAAGCCACAATGGCAGGTTCATTTTAAAGGAAGTGGTCTTCCCCTTTCTTATGCCAAACTGTAGAAAGCTACCATTGTTAGAACCTTTGTCCTTTTAGCTTAAGAACTGACCCAGCAGTCAAAACTGCAAATTGCACTTACAAAAACAGAACTGTAGACTGTGCAAGTGTTAAGCTTTTTAATCTCTGCAGTGTCACACTCCAGCTCAAGTTACTATTCATTAAACAGGAGTTGTTGATGTTATTTGTTGACAGCATGAGTTATCACCATTTGACAGTCATTATCTTCCAGCAAGGCTCTTTAGACTTTTTTGGACCCTTTCTCTGTGATTATGCTGTATTTTTTTTTCTGTGAGCAGTAAAAATCATTTAATCATTTATCATTTAAATTGGGAATTACCACAGAAGCCCAGTTTCCCATTGAGTTATTAGTGAAGAAGAGGGATGTAGTAGTTTTGGATGAAGTTTGGACCATTCTATCTTTGAAATAAGGGAAAAATTATATTCTCCACCTAGACTGGTACCTCCCATTAACAATATTTCAAACATGGTTGTGTTACTTTCACTGACCAAAGACTTTTTTGTAAAGGCAAGAAGAAAAGGAAGGAAGGCATGACTCCTGATGTCTGCAAAATTCAGCCCTTAAGTAGTAGGAGGAAGACAATGTTAAAAAAACATTTAGTGGGATGATGGAGAAGGCAGGAGTAAGATGATCTAAGGTAGTCTGTGAGTCAGGTTGTCTTTTCAGTAGGATTTTGTAGCCTTTGAAGTATCACATTATACTGCAAAAATAATATAAGGAAAAGTTTGAATTTCTAATCCTTTAGCAAAGCAATTTCTCGTTCCAAATCAATGTCAAAATATTGAGGATTTTTTCTCATCAAAAAGTTCATAAAAACCCTGATTCACAAATAGCTAAATATTGTGTTATGAGTCAGTTTGGCATTAAATTGGATTATCTGTCATCCCACATGGTCTCACAGGAGCTGTACCATCACCAGTTCATAATCTACTTCATAAGCAGTGCTCAGTGTCAGGACTTCATCTTTCACAGCATACTCACACTTGTGATTCTTCACGTTTCAATCAAAAGGCTGCCATGTGGCACCACGGGCATTATAATCCATCTGGGCAACATAGATTACAGAATGCCTGGAGGCAGGACTCTAACCACCTACTGGAGAGATGTTATAGAATTTCACTGACAGGAAGAGACCCAGGTTAACGCTGAACTGAAGCTACTATTTCAAATTTGTCAAAAAGAAGTGTTTAGGCATTTCTAATTGATATTTTATTTTTAGTCATCAACATAAAAACATGGTTTTATAGAAATGCTATGTAGTGTAGAAGTTGGTTTCCTCTAGCTAAAAGAAATAAAGTAAAATTTTCCTGTCCATCTCCTAGTGTGATGCAAGTTAATGATTTTAGACTAGTGCAGGAGAATGTGCGATAGTTCTAAAGAATGGCAGAACTTTTTCCCTTTGATTCTTTGGCTGTGTAGAGACTTTAGTCAAGGAACTGCCTCAGAAAGGCAGGACAAGCATTAATAGCTGGACTAGTTTAAAAAGCCAGATGGCAGGATGTCAGGAAATGCCACTGAAGTATTCTGATGTTTGATAACTCTGTAAGTGGAAAGATCTATTTCAGGCTAGATTACAAACTGATTTAAAGCAGCTAATTCATCTGAGCAACCCATTTATGTGAGCTACACAGAATCGCATCAGCAAAGAAATATTCCATATCAAAGCATAATAAAATTGAGGGCATGTTGAGAACTAAGGGTCACTGAGGTGTTGCTTTATGCTTTATCACCACTTAACAAAAAAGGCAAAGAAAGATAATCTTCTAATCAGTCCAATATGAAAATTGGAGATGAGAGGACTTTTTATGCTTTTTGATACATTACCTATGCAGCTGTTTTTTGAACACCAAATTTCTTTCCCAAAAATGAATATAATTTACAGGATCTTTCTCCTGCTTATGGTAGGGTTTTGGTTTGTTTTTTTGGTTTTTTTCTTTGTCTTTGAAAATATGATGAGACCAGGAGAGAGTTATATCTCTTCCATTACACAGCATTCTGTTCTAAGCAATTTCACCCTTTGTTGCATCATTTTTCTTATTTGATATAATAAAGTAGCTCATTATTTCTTAACCTTGTCCCCTGACTTTGCTGTTATGAAAAAGCTAGATAAGAAAGAATTAAATGATAAGAGTATATTTAATGTCCCTTGGTGTGGCTAAAATGAAAATATGGCCTTGTCCAACAAATGAGATTTCATTTTTGTTGAAATTACATGTTTGATTGATGAAGATAAGTGTACAAGTACAATTGAATTGTACTAAGTATTGACATCTGAAATTCCAATTTTGAAATTAGCTGTCTTTAGAAGCAATCAATTAATCATCCAGTGAATAAAACTCCAAAAGTCACTTGAGAACATCATTTAGCACTTCTGCTATTACACACTGGGAAAGGCTTTCCTGTCTCTGACAAATGCAATGCAATGCAATGCAAAAAGCATTAGCATTTTGTGGTAAAATCTGTTACAAAATTAGAACATTTCACCACAGAGGACACTGTCCTTCTCACTCAGTGAATTTTTAAGTTTATATATAAAGCAAGAAACAGGTATTGAGACCCTTTTAAGAATGACTACAGTATGGTAAGAGATTTCATTCAGGATATGGGTAATCTGGGTTGAAATCCAATTCATTAACCTGAATAAAAAAAAGAGAGAAATCTGAACTTAGAAACTCCGAATTCCTAGGAGGTGGATTTCTCAATATTCTGGAATGGAATTCTGTTATCTTTAGTTTTCATTACACATTCCTGAGTCTAAGAAACCTCTCCGTAATACTCATCAAAATCAGCACAATATATGAAGGATTATTCATTCCAACATATCGGTATAATCCAGTGAGAAAGACCTTTAAAAACACTGGCCTATGACTATTTTCGATGGAAATTCAGTGGGGTATGACAATACAGCTGGCACTAATCAGCGTCTTCTTCAGTGATATGGAAATAACATAAACCTACTGCTGATAAAATTATATCAACTGATGCGAAGATAAGTGGAATGCTAAATAATGACAAAGAAACACCATCATGGATGGTAAATTGCTCAGTAAACTGAGTCTATTCAGGCAGGACACATTACACTAAAATATATATAAAGTGGAATATATATAGTACAGAAGGAGATACTATTCTGTGGACACAAGCTATGAACAGGGTTTAGGATTCCCACTGAGTTAACCATTGCAGTGGAGGACAGATGCAGGCCCTGGTCAGAGAGCAGATGACTACTTCAGACTGTATGCCTGTTTCTGAATAATAATAACAACTAAAGATCTCTCAAACCTAACAGAAAAATTGAGTCATTCAAATTGGAAAAAGTCTTACATTTGTAATAATTTAAACACCAGAGTAAAGATGAATTCATCTTCCCTCGCTGTCTTTGAGTGAGCATTTAATAGCTTCAAGAGAAATAATGTTTCAGTCCGACAATTTTCTATGTTTTCTTAGTAACATTGCTTCTGTGTTCTTGTTACCAGATGAAGAATTGTTTCACACCTAGTGGGTTAATACAATGCTCTTTCTTCAAAAACCACTGGCCTATGGAACTGCACAATGCTTATTTTGTTAACATGTTAAACATTAACCAGCAAGAAGAATGGAAACTAACCAGACCAGTTATGCCAACTTTTCACCAGCTCACCAAGCAGCCAAGTATGACTGTGGGGTCACCAAACACCAGATACCACCCCGGACAGAAGAATGCATGCACAAAGGGAAGGGAATATATGTTGAAGATTCTGGGGAAATTATATCATTTGCATGTTTATTCCAGGAAAACCAATGAATATGTATGTATATATATAGTATAAAAACAGAAGCTTTTTCTCAGCATGCAAGTGTAGTCAGCACGCATGATATTTTGGAGAAGGCATTCCCTTGGGCATCCATCCAAATAAAGAATGCCTGTTTCTTAACTTTACCTTCATGTCAAGGAGTTTTATTTTTACCTATTTTTGGTAACAAGCTCATCTTTGATTGCAATCCTGTAGCACGGGAACAAGTTATTAGTCTTCAACACTTCCAGCAAAATGACATGTAGGCTCTGGCACTGAGGAAGCCTGTATTCCATTAACTTTTAAGCTACATCATAGACTTTCGGTGTGTGAAAAACAAAGTTAACTGCAGCCGGAAATTCAAACCCCTTCCCATATGGATTGGCCAGTGGCTCCACTGAATGTGCTCCCAGAGGTGACTTTGCTTCAGGTTTTACACAAGCAAAGTACTTTTCCTACACTTCCCTGACGTTTTCATGAAACTAGAGAACTAGCCTGCAAACTAGAGAACTAGTCAAGCAAATTGAAGCCTGTCATTTGAACTTCAGTTTTAGATAACTAGTGATGCTGTTTTCGTGCTCTAGCACAATAACCACTGAATGGAAAGCAGTAGGTGTTTCTGAGGGTCTTCAGAAGTTACTGTCCAGCTTACTTCCATGCCTAAACTATGCCTGACTTCCATGTCAGCAAGATCTCTCTTCAGAGTGATCTCTAAAGCACCCACTTCTCTGCTTTAACTGTACAGGGAACTTAGCCAGATGATTTAAGAACACTTCCTCACTAGGAGTGGAAAGATAAACGCATTATGAGTGCTCAGTTGAGGAGACTTGTTTGAGGAGACTTGACTCTAGTCATCAACAGCAGCTGTATGAAAAATTAACAGAGAAGAACAGTACCCCAAAGACTGTATTAGCCCTGAAACATGGATGTATTGTATGATCCCAAATATTTATTTCCATAGAAGACATACATAAAATGTCTGATTATTAATAACTCTTTTATTTTTATCTCTAATAAACAAGCTTCAGCATATTTTAAGTTAGCTGGAACAAATTTCTATTGTAAGGAAAATTGTGTAAAAAGGCTTTCTCAAAGTCCAGTAATTTTTTTTATTACATGAGATCCTTATTGATACCTTCATTTGTCTAGAGAGTAGTGCTTTACAAATATCAACACTACTGTATCACATTTTTCTAAGCTAATATTACCACTTACTATTATTGCTGAGATGCTATTGCAGCTCAATGAACTGTCCAGCAAGAATCTAACTGATCACTGAACTGGTCTTAAATATGTCAGAAGAATTGCTGGCAGCAAAGTCTGTGCACTGAGGATGTATAGGTCTGCCAGACATGCACTTCTGTGCATTATATAGCTCCACATTTTCATTTAGGATACATAGAGAATTTCTTACCCTTGGGCTACCTGCAATTTAGGATTGGACTTGGATTTGTTTCCCTCTCTCCTCTGTGCAATAGCCCAAAGCACAGTGCTTTTTCTTCCTGAATTTTTGATGCTCATTTCTGCACACTAGCCTATGAGGGTTGTTTTCTCCATTATCCGATCTTTGTCTTATTTCTTGTCTTCCTTTAGCTTGATACACTTGTTCCAAACTGATGGCTGTTTTACTTCAGTACTCTCACTGAAATTCAATAGGAGATATCTTTATAAAGCTGTGCCTCTCATAAATCTCCCTAGCAAGTTGGATTCACATACTCCACATGAGATTCAGCCTTTGATTAGGGATTTCTGTCTCTGAAATAATATAGGAATAGGCAAATTCCTAACTGTGCATGTTTTTGAATGTTTTTTTATCTGCAGTTTTTGCCTTAGAATTCATCAAATTGCTTTCATCTGTGTTCATACAGCATTTCTAACAATGGTGTCCCGTTTATTTGCTTTCTTTTTTTGTTTCATAAAAATATTTAAAAGGCAATATCTCAGTTTTTTAGAATCTTCATCACAGGGAGCTCTTTATACACACTCAACTCTTTCATCCATTGCTTTTATGCAAAGATATTTGTATCTGTGGTTCAGCCTGAAGCTGAGGACTGTAGTGTTCAGCAGTTTATCAGTGTCTTCCAAAGCACGAACATCAGACAACTGAATATGGCTACTGTTTGTCTTACATCACCTGTTAATTAACAGATAAGAAGATTCTTTTTTTCTGATGGCCCACTGCCTCTTCATTAAGACTTTGACATATTCTGCAACAGTAGCCAGCAATCCAGGCACATGATGTCTTCTCAGTCCCCCTTTCAACAGCTTGCTTTTGCAAGCTGTATGGTTTCTTTCTCCAATACTTTTCCAGAATTTGTAAATTATTGCAAAGTTTACTTGAGGGTAAACAAACAAGCAAGCAGCAGCATTGCCAATGTTCAGCAGCTTTAGTTCTCCTCATGGACCAATAATTTAGTAATTCCCTTTAGATCATCAGTACATGACTTCCTTTCTGTAGTAGCAGCTGAATAGCAGCTGATATGGAAAAAAATCATTGAACCTTTCTGGAAATGTCAAAAACTCATTTGGAAGTGTGAATCTCCAAAAAAATTTTAAATTTTTTATATAAGGGTCTACTAAAAATCAGTCTCAGTATCATGTAGTGGATCTACAATTTCTCTTGCTATTTCTGTACTTGGGACACAGATAATAAGGACTGATTCATAAAATAATTCTAAATTGCAAAGATAGAAATATAAGCATACGATTATTTATAATTATGCCATACACTAGTGAGGTTTTATATGTAAGGTAATTAACAATTCTACAAGTGTTTGAAACTCATGACTGTCCGAAACCATCAACACTTTAAACCTTTACCATTCATAGCATTAACTAACAAGTGAAAAGTATGCAGGGCACTACAAGTAAGTGCAAAGCATGTTTAGTACTTTCTCAATCCCTGTCTCAAGCTAACAAAACAAAGTGTATCTCAAATACCTGAACAAAATAAATGGTAATCACAAATGATTTATAGTATAAAACCACAGCAGTACCAGAAGGAAGTGAAAGAGGGTAAAATACGAAGAGTTGACCAGGAACAGTGTTGTTTTTTTTTCTCGAAGGCAGGATCTAATTTGAATTCATTAAATGGTACTCACAGTTAGGAGGAACACAGAATTCCCACGGGCAAGGGATGTTTCACTGAACACAACAAGCAATCACATGCGCAAATCGCAGCTTCATAACATCAGTACCCTTTCTCAGGTTGATGCTGTTCATTTGGGTGTACAGCTGTGAGACAGCAATACATGTCTCTAAGGTGTTCAATGAACTTCGGAAATAGCAGTCCAGCACATCAGCTACTCAGCTGGGATAAGCCACTGATGGTCTTTCTCTGCAGTTCCGTTTTCAAACTAGTCGCTGGAAGCCCTGAAACACTTCCATGCCCAGAAGTTAAAAAATACTAGGCTGCTTTTGCATACCCAAGCTTTACACACTTACCCTGTTTGAAGATGGATAGAGCAGAGGGAAAGGCAAAAAAGGCTTCTTTTCTTTCTATCTCTGTTCTCTTTAGGTTTGCTCAATTACATTTTTTTTCTCTAAGTGAAACCACAACAGTGACCTTTCTTCAACAAGGACCACCAGATTATTAGCACTGGTGACAGAAATAGAGCCTGAGATTTAGGTTTTAGAATAAAATCAAGATTTATGGTTTGTTCTGTTTCTCTTCACTCCATTTTTTATCATAAAATTGTCACATCATGTATTTTTCCTTGAAAATATTGTGTTTTGCCTCCAGCAACCCACAAATCACAAACACAGATTGCTAAGGATGTTTCTATCTTTCTTTCTTTCCCTCAGAAGCAAACTTTTTGTCTGATATTCTCTTTCCAAGAGAAATTATCTTCTAGCAAGTGTGGCGTGTATTTATTCTGAGTAAATATGATGTTATCATGCACTTCACCCATGACTGATTTTCTGCTTTGTTGACTTTGGGTTTTATGTCTTTTTAGGACTTCTAAAACCTGATGGTTAGCATTAGAACTTTTTCACTAGCACAGATTCTGGTGGCATAAGTTACATTGAAATTCTCCTGTCCAGCACTTTCTGTTCCTCGCTGGTAGATCCTCAGTGATGAGTGGCTAATAGGAAGCACTGTACAATGAGCCTGAAGTGGAATTCAGGTTGTCAGAATCCACATCTCTACACTTAGAAACCTGAAGTCTCAAGGAGTATCTTCTTTCTGTCTGAATTGAAAGGACTTTGCACTTAACTACAATAGGTAGTACCCTTCAAAGTTAGCTTTACATGTGCTGGTAACCTTCACCAAATTATATGCCTTTTCAAACTTCTCGGGGCAGATTAGCAAGGAGCTCTAGACACCTGACTCTCTTCTGAAGTGTCATATATTACTGGATAGCAGAAACAGAATTCCAGGCAGATGGTCCTTTGTTTTGCCCACTGTGTGAGTGTTACTGAGAACTACCTCTATACTTGGGCATCCTTTCAGCTTCTTAAAGCTTTTAGCACATGAATAATGGTAAAGCTATTCTGTAATGTTCTGGGCAGGACTTGCTAAGGAAGAGAAACAAGAGGCAAATCTTAATAGAAGAGTGTTACTTCTATCAGCTGCACACAGTGGATGACTGATTCTATTTTTGATAGAAAGTCAGTGAGCTGTTGTCAGTATTATTTACTTTTCACTCCTTGGTTGGTGAAATGGAAGAAAGTAGCCAGGACAGCTTACATTAAAGAGAGGACACAGGATAAATGAATAGTTGGGATAATATTGGCAAAATTATTAGGATCTGCAAGACTTGTCACACATACTGGAAGTCCCTTATTTCTTGTCACACCTGATCATCTTTGTAGCCTATCTCTGGACTCACAAGCCTGCCCGTGTCTCTCTTCTAGGAGGAAGCCCAGAACTGAACACAGTACCATAAATGTAGCCTCATCAGTGCTGAGCAAAGGGAAGGATCGATCACCTCCCTTGACCTGCTGGCAATGCTCAGCCTACAGGATGCCATAAGCCTTCTTTCATGCCCATACTGGAAAATGTAAGGGAATAAAGTCCTTTTATTATCTCCGTGGAATACAAAGTGCTAGGTACTTAAATCTTCTTGTAAAAAAATGAAGCATTAAGGAAAAACAGCTCATCAGTGGTCATTACAAGTGAATTAATCTTCTTTATGGCACCCATAAATATTGCTAATGCATTAGTGTTTCACACATTGAACTCAGAGACGAGAAAAAATAAATCAGTAATACATCCACAATTTTCCGGTCACCCCATAACAAAAAAAAAAACAAACCTGACATACCTTGCAAAAATTGTGAGACTCTCCACATCCTACAGAACTAGGAGACATATGTAAGGTTATTTGCAGCAGGCAGCAGGTAGTATAAGGAATTGTTAATAAATTCAGTTCTCAAAGGATTCTTCAGTGCTCATAAGCCACCTGCCATCAAAAGCAGACCAGTTTGCTCCTCCACACACAGTATGAACTGAAGAAGTATTCTCAGGTGTAGTACCACATAGGTGAGAAGGGCACACTTGTACTCTGCTTGAGGGGGACACGTGTCTCAATCCCCCAGCAATGCCATACAGCTATCCATTTTTACTTCATCTGAGGTCTCACACTGCTTCTGCCTGTTACACACCCTTGATTATTCTCATATTCCCTTCCATATTTCCATAACATGACCTAATTGACAATTCCTCTCTCCCTTTTCAGTGGTTTTTGTTGTCTTTGTGCAACTGACGAAGGAGATAGATATGCCAATCAAAGATCCATCTCTTCACTTTGGCTATAAGCACATACCAAAGGTCTGGAATTTGAAAGAAACGAAACTTAACTAGAAACTCCTGCACGCATTTCATATATATCCATAGTAACAGAGCTCACAGCAGACTTTTCACTTGGTCAGCCACCCTGACAGTGGTTGCTATGGATGTTTTGATGGTTTCCTTGCAATTAAAGGGTTTTGTAGAGACTGATGTTTCTGACAATATATTGCTTCTCTGAGGTGAATTTCACATTTCTCTACCTGTTATTCTGGCATTCTACAGATATAAACATACTTAGGCACAAATCAAACAGCAGAAGATGCTTATGTCATTCAGGATGTTTCCAGTGCACAGTTAATGAAAACACTTCACAGGCAGATAATAACAAAAAGTGAATATGGGCAGCCTAGTTCAGTGTAATTGCAACCCATCACTACAATCACTGTCTGCATGACAACAAGGCATCACACAGCCTTGCAGCAGGTCAGAAGCTAAACTGTCTTTGAAAATGAGAAGGAAACAAAACAAAACAAAACAAAACAAATGTTTAATAGCACCTGATATTTTCACATTATTATATAGTGCAATGGGACATTTTGTGGCTTTTCATTACAGTGCAGGAATTAAACTGGATAATGCTAGCTCCAAGTGACATATTTCAGATTTGATGCACTTACAGATAAAAAACAGCCTATATGGCTTTTGGATAAAATTAATAACCCCAAAGGTGCAGAATGCAATCATTAAAACATTGGTACACTAACATATTAAATAAAATTTTATTTTATAGGAGAGACACCTTTTATTACTTCAAATCTCACTTGATTTTATTCACCTCTTTCTACGTAGCCATTTAAAATTACACAAGCAATTAATATTAATCAGAAAAAATTAACTATTCAATCAAACAAATCTTCCACATTTTTCTTCCCTCTAGTAAGTTCTTTATATTGTAGGTGTTTCAGCCGAAGAGCATAAGAATTGGAATTCAAGGTTTGTCTCACTTAAATGTCAGGGAAAAAAAAATTAAATAATAAATAAATAAAAATTATTACCATTTAGAAATATGCAAAAATCAACAATCAGTCATGCATGTTATTATGCAAATCAGACTATTTCCTCCCCATTTATATTTTAATCATCCAGGAATAACTAGAAATATATAATGGATGTTCTGGACACAAAAGACATTTTAGTACCAGCAATTTCATCATCACTTGTGGTCACAGAGTAATAACGAAATAAGAATATGGGAAAAAAAATTTGTATTGAAGAATCATTCAAATTGGGTGGCAAAAATGGTTAATATACAGGTTAAAAAAGTGCTGAACAGGAGTGCAAGGTAATGACCTCCTGATTGGCTTTGGGCATCAGTTAGTGCTGGTTCCAGTCAGCTCTTCAGGGATGATAGAGTAGCTAGAGAGAACACAGCAGTAATTTGGAAACAGTCCAGTTGAATGGAGCTGTAAAAAGCAATGAGTTAGAAGATATGACACAAAGAGACCTGGAAAGATTTGAAATCTGTGCCAAAATCAAAAGGACCAAAATTTTTTTTCTTCCGAAAAAACAAAAAAAGTCAGCCTAATATACCTGGGGAAATCCAATAAAAAACAGATACAGAAATACCCAGTCTGGTGGAGAGGTGTAGGTAAGATTAATGATATAGAAGTCCCAAGGGTGAAACATAAAAGTGAATGAGACTGGCAACATGATACGGCTGCAAAACCAATTGTACTGGGGCTACAAAGATGGTGAAGGGCTTTGAGGGGAAGCTTTTTGAGAGGCTGAGGTTACTTGGTCTGTTCAGCCTGGAGAAGTGAAGACTGAGGGGAGACCTTATTGCAGTTACAACTTCCTTGTAAGAAGAAGAGGAGGAGCAGACACTGATCTCCTGTCTATCATGACCAGAGACAGAACCCAAGGGAATGACCTGAAGTTCTGTCAGGGGAGGTTTAAGTTGGATATCAGGAAAATCTTCTTCACCCAGAGGGTGGCTGGGCATTGGAACAGTCTCCCTAGGGAAGGGGTCACAGCACCAGCCTGACAGAGTTCAGGAAATGTTTGGACAATGCTCTCATGTACATGGGTGTGACTCCTGGGGAGAGCTCTGTGTAGGACCAGGAGCTGGACTTTGATGATTTAATGGGTCCTTTCCAACTCAGAATATTCTGTGATTCTGTGATATATTTTCAGAAACTTTTTAAGAATTGAAATCATCATATATGTGAAGCGTGATTCTACAAATATGATCTAATTAATATTTCAGGCCGTGGGAAATGAATAGCACATTATATATTGCTACCTGAACATAATTAGTGCAATGACAGTTCCCCATATTCTGATAGCAATTAAGAATTTACCTCAATTTTGATAATTAATCATTTTGTATTACCAGAAGAGATAGAATATAGGTAACTCAAATGTATAATGTTGTACTGATCTTTGGGAAAAGTGGAGGATCAAAATCAAATGTAGAGAAGTTTACTTAAAATTATAATAGTAATGTGTGTAAAAGTGTGTCATAAATATTCTCCAATAAGTTTAAATAAAGAAGAAAGCTTTCCTGAATGAAACACCTGCCAAAGAAAAGCAGCCTAAGTTTTCATCTCCAGGAACTGCATGAAATTCACTGTGTAAATCTTTGATATCAAGTGAATAAATGTACCATGATGATCTGGAACCTTCATTAAGATGCTGAAACATTTTACAACAGGAAATAATATACAGTCGTAATTTTCTTCCCTGAACAATGACTCAATACACAGCAAGTTTTCTCTGAGTTGTATCTATTTTCTGATGAAATCACAACTAATACTGAAAGTATCACAGCAAGTATTCTCTTGATGAAAGCTTCAGATTGTCTTGTTTCTCAAGTGCTCAATCCATCTTATAAATAATCTTTGAGACAATAAAGGACACAGATATATGTGCCTTCTGTTGTTAGATTTTGTTTTCATTGGAGAACCCTTAGCTAAGATGATTTGAAGATATAGCATGAAGGAAAGATACACAGCTTTCCCAGTTTCCAATTACAGAAGTCCAGGCTTCTCTCATATTCCTTGAGCTAGCTTTCTTCAGCTAATCATTAAAATATTTTTCCATATTTTCCTGCACCTGTCCATAAAGAAAAATGAACTCTGTCTCATCATAGCCGAGAAATTGAACAGTGTATAGTACTTGCAAGACTCTACATAATCCAGAAAAATACACCTGCTTGCTCAAAATAATCACTTCTGCCAGGAAGCTTATACCACCTGGGGGGAATAACATGCATGAAAATATGCAAGCATCTGAACAAGTTATGCAAGCTTAGGCATGGGTGAAATGACAACTAATTAATAAGTCACCTCACAGTTGCTGAAATGCTGAATTCCTTATGACTATGGCAGCAGACGACTGCACTTTCAGACAGGAAGATTGTATTTTGGAAGAATCTGAAGAGATAGGGAAGAGATAAGGAACAGTGGCAGGAAAAGTGAAATATCCTTTATTTTAATTACCTGTATTCTCTTAAGAGTTTTGAACAAAAGAAGATAAAACATAAATAAAAAATTACCCTACCTTCAGTAAACTCTTAAAAGAATTTTATTCCTGCCACTGACTTTATCTAATGGTTAAAAGGAAAATTTCTTCAAATATGCCATCTAGCACTGACAACAGCCCCAGTCCAACCCACAATTCTCTCACAAGCTTGAAAGTAGTCAAGCCATTTAAATAAAATATGATATTCTAGTTCATTATTTAGCAAAAAAAATTTCAAATACTATTAATAAGGGCCTACCCAGAGAAGACTGAGTTATATGCCATTTTTTCCATGCAATTCAGAAAGAAAAAAAAATATTTGCGTGGTTATTTATTCCATCAAAAACTCTTCCCCTCAAGTCAAGTTGAAAATATCAGATTCAAATTCATGGATACCTAATTTGGTTCCGTAGTGACAGCCCTACAAGACAGGACTTTCCTATGGATGTGCACGTTACTTGTTGAGAGTTAAATGATAAGTGCTATTAACCAATAATTTAGCAATAGAGAAGGTCTCATAAACAGATAACAAAACTAGCAAGAACTGGTTTTTTATTGTAAAAAATTATTTTGCATACTTCTTTCTATCTATCAATGCAGCAAGTAGTGTTAATATTATTCAAAAAGCAGTATCACTTGACTCAACTCAAAGACGGTACTTATAACCAGGTGCTGCAGCATGGTGGCCTCAAAACTGTCTGAATTAAGGACCTGGCAGTAGCTGTTGAGGGTTCCCAAAACTCCCACATGAATGATTGTTTTTCTTACAGAGTGCAGCCCATTGTGGAATTCAAATACAGTTTTGCCTGAAGGGCAAACACGGCAAACCTAAACAGAAACCTATGTTTGTCCCTCAAATGTTCCTTTATCAGTCAATTTTATTAACAGCATACAATGATGTCATAGTGCAACAGAAGTAACATTTAAAATGGAAGTAACAGCTTCAAAGAAAGAAAAAATACTGAAGATAATACTGTAGGATGGTTTGTGACAAGGCTGGAGAAAGAAATTATGAATACATGTAAAATCCACACTTAGAGACACTGCACACTGGGACAGAGTACACACACTGGCTAGTTGGTAGGGTAGATTAACAAGTTGGTACACTTTTTTTTTTTAAAAACACAACATACAGGGATCCAGGTTCAAGGGGCTGAAAAAGAAAAGTGTGACCTGCAAAAAGACCTCTGTATTGAGAAAATTTTTTCTGGAAAAGGGTTGAATTTCCTTCCCTATAAACTCCCTCTTTTCTTAGGGTTATGGTTGGAGTTAAGACAGAAAAAAGTTTCATTGACAAGAAAAAGATCCTAGAATTCAAAGTAAGAGCAGAGACTGGGTGGAGAGAAGGGTCCTCAAATATTAGCACCCATAAGGTGTGACAGTGTCTCTGTACATAAGGGAAGAGAGAAAGAGAAACCCCACAGGTAGAGCCTTAAGGGTTCTGGAAAAGCTCCAGCAAACCAAGAAGGATGGGCTGATGCAGCAATTCTCAGATCGAAATAGTCGAGCCTGGCAATGGAAACAGCAGCACAAAGGTCAGAACATGGTAAGGTTTTAACTTGTGAGAAAGCTGATAGCATCACCTGCAATACGGGCAGGGGTTAGGTCTAAGAGAGAAAGCATAAAGCTCTGGTTGCTCTGGGCTACAAAGGCAAAGGCGGTGGAGGGCAGGGATGGGATGATAGAAGACTTAGTAAATTCCCTGAACATTTTCTCAGCTTGGTCTTGTCCGGGGATATGGATGTGCCTAGGTTAGGATTTGGATTACGATTCCTTCAGAATTAGAGGAAAGAGAAAACCTAGAGCTCCCATTGGACAGGGGCTGAAAAAGTGAGAGGAAAGCTGTAAAAATAACTTTTTGAGAACTCGTTGATCTGGGCCAGGACACTGAGTCTCAAACAAAGGTTCAGCTAAGGCCAAGACCAGTATTAAAGGTTAAGATATTGGTTGGGAAAGGCACAAAATCTAGAGCGATGTTTAGACAGAGGCTGCAAAGGGGCTGAAAAACAAGGCTGTCAAAAGAATTGTTCCCTCCAGATGTGCATATCCCTGCTGCTTATCCCTCCCCTGGGATTGCAAAGGGGCTACCCAGAAAGGTGTAGATTTCTTTCTGCAGCCTATATCTTTCTTGTGGCAGTCTCTTCGAAGCTCCCCTTCAGCTGGATTTCTGTGGTTATTTTTTTTTGACTCCTAAGAATCCCAAGTGATAAGCTGACTGCTGTGCCCCTGGTTACTGCTTCTATCAGAGGCTCCACATTCCTGAGAGGAAAATTCAAGTCTCAGCTGTTCCTCTTCTTTAAAGATTTTTCAGTGTCCTAAACATAGCTATCCCACAGTTCCTCTTTTTTCCTAACTGCAATTTTATTCCTAAATATAATCCCAAACATAAAATAAGTCTAGGCACTTTCCTTCTTCATTTTACCCAGAAAAGGATTTATTCCAGGGGGAAATCTAGCCTACAGGGTTGTTTTTTTTTTTTTATCAGACAGCCCTTCTTCTGCACCACTCAAGCTGTAGCTCCAGGGTTTTTTTTCTCAGTCATTAGAGTTGTAAAAGGAAGTGAGTGGTGCAAAAATAATTGTTTCCTTAGGAATTTTTCATCTTCACTGGCATTTTTTTTTCTGAGGTTCATTTCAGGGTTTGGGTTAAGGTTATTTTTGACTGAAAGTCCACAACTAAATTGGATCCCATCTGGACAGCAGCTGACAAAGAAACCATGGGCAGACTCGAATATTCTCCTTGGAAGAACACTGAATCTTTGCATGGAACACTGTTTTTGGTTTATGCATCAGTCAAGCATTTATGTTAGTGCCAGAGGAGGTTTAGAGACAAAGAGAAATCTGAAATGAAGTTATAGTGAGACTGCAATATATTCTCCATTGCTAAAAAAGAGCTGAAGATACAACTGGAGAATTGCATCATATTTATCAAACTGCTTGCCTGAATGGAGAGGGTTTCCTCTCCTATGGCCAGGCTAGGCTTAGGGCCCTCTGTTAAAGTTAGGTTTGTTGAGGAAAAGAATTAGCCCAGAACTTCAGGGAGACTAAGTCTGGAAAGGGGCTGCCAGAGGGAATTGTGAGTTCCAAAAAAAGGTATTCTTTTGGCCAGTTTTCAGTATTGGCAAAGTCCATCTGGTCTTTTGTGACATTCATATAACATGTAGGATTTAGTATTAAGGCTTTGCTTACTGTTGTGAGAAAGAGAAATAATCAAATGACACTTTGGAGATATCTTTTACAGTTAAGTAAAAACTTACATGTAAATTATTTTTTTAGAAATATTGATTCTTTTTGGTTGGAGTATTAGCCCTGTCCTAGATCCAACTGCAATTATTGCCTAAGGCAAGAGCTGCAAGAAAGAAATTTCAGAACTCCACTGGCAGGGGGGCTGGTAATGGATAGCCAAAAAACCCTGAAATTCTCCCATGAGGCAATTTTTGTCATGACTGGGCTGGCATACTTTTTGTCTGAGGTTCCCCTTGCATTAAGCTTTTGTTGAAAGAAACATAGTAATTTGTTTGAACATGTAAGATGTTCCCATTTTTATTCATCTTAAATAACCAACAGAGTAATGATGGATTCGTGCTTTCCATGGTACCACAAGAAAGGATTCCTTGTGCTAACCACAGACTTGCAGAGCAGGCATATATTCACTTGGGCTAAGTGCAAAAATTGTGGAGAGTGATACAAGACCCTTTGTAAAGAAATTGCCTTTGCCTCCCCCCCCCCCATATTCCAACATACAGTAACAAATACATTAATCTTTTTGGCATTATTTTGACAATGTAAAATCTACATATTCTTGTTTTGTATAGCACTGTTTTCTTGAGCATCTGTTCATACACAAGCCTGCTCCAGAGGTTTCTGCCGAGATCTGTAACAACTGAAAAGCCTTAGAACCAGGAGTAGTGGTTACAAGGAACTGAATTTGTTTTCAGTGACTTTTGAGGAAATGAACCAATTCTATATAATTATTCTACATAATTATTTAATTGTATAATTTCCCTTACGCTCAGCATCATAGTATCTATGTGTTTATGTTTGCTATATGCTAAAGCAAAGTATCAAACAAACAGCTTTATGAGTGTAAATCTAGCACACATGACATAGCTTATATTTGAGAGAACATAAATATAACTTTTCTGTTGCTTCTGGCTGCATGGATAATCTTCCATAAACAAATTGTGGATGACTGAACAATGCTAGCCTGAACATGCCTATTCAGGAGATTTTTGTAATAAACCCCTTCTTTCTCAGGGAGATGCTTATGCCTTAGGCTCTCTGTGGTAAGAACCGGAATTTAATTTTCATAACTTGAGGGAGCTCAGATTCTGTTTTTCAGTTTAGTTTACTAAGAGCAAGAGAGCCCCCCATCCAAATATGACCATAAAGATTAGGGCATCCATGCCAGGACCTGATGGAGACCTACCTCACCTTCTTGTCTAGGTATAAGCAAATCAGTGTAAGTGAAACAAGGAGTGTCTCTGAAAGGCTCTGACATAAACAAGAATGGCTATGGCAGCAATGGTTATGGGAATAATCCCAACAGTACTTCAGTGACAGCTCATATTTGGTTTGCTTCTTTAGACTACTTTCCACAAAGCTGACCCAGTTTATACCTCTGTTGCTTCTGCTTTATGAGCATAGCATCCATTAATCAAGCCAGAATCCAGACTACTGTTTTGCCTTCTGCATCATGCATTACCCAAAATCCTCTTTCCCATTCTGCTTTACAATCTTTAGAACTTCAGAGCCATATTTTGAGTAAAGTATAGGAGCTTGCATATGAAATGACTGTTGTTTTGGATGATACTATTTTCTTGAGTCGCCCCATTTAACCTATTTTCATTATTTAAATATATGCACACACTAAATTCTTAACATCCTTATATTCAGTACTGTATATACTTAAAGGAAAACATAATATATATGCACTGCACTCCATGTATAAAATAAATCCTACAGAACTACACAGTATCACTGGGCATGTCACCAATTATTACAATGAAATTATTACAGAACAAGAAACATGACAGAGCAGCATTCATGTGGATGATATTGAAAAGTTCTTCAGATTGTTTTCTTGTTGTCTAGAGCATAAGACTGAGGCAAATGTAGGCATGTGGTGTACTCTGTTGTTCTGACTGCACGGGAATTTTGAGGATTCTAGTCTGTAAATGTATGCATATTGAAGCCACGTGCTAATCATAGAAGCAAGAGTATCACTATGGAAAGTCTAAACACAGGTTAATACCTGGAAAAAAGTATCTGCACCATTTTTTTCAAGTCCTTGTCTGTTTGGTATTCATCAGAAGTACAGATACCTCCTGAGACAAATGACATTTTTAAGGATAAATATGAATTTCAGCAGCTGCTATATTTCAACTTTCATAGGTTATAGAGAGCAACTTTCTATATACAGAGATGTGGAGATAGGTGAGCAGGAGTGTTAGCTAAGGGCAAATAAAGGTTAATTGATCTTGCTTACATATCAAGCTCACCCCCTTCTCAGTGCCCATTCTGGAACACACAGCAAGTAAATTTAATCCTCTGTTTTAATTATGTGTCTGTATCTGTGTTTACACATGTAGGTAAGGCCTTGGACTGGTGACCTACCTACTCGTCTTTGGGTTTTTATTTTCCCTGAGTAACAGTAGTGCTGTGCTGTATTGTAACTCCAGATCATTACAAAATAAAACTATTTTGGGGCTGTGCTCATTGCACTCAGGGATCCAATAGTTCAGGCCTAAGGCAGTATCTGCACAAATGTTCTAAAGAAATGATTTAATCACTATGAAGTATCACTGGAAACAGCTGAAAAGAGATTTGCCCAGGTAGTGAGAGTGGTCATGCTCCTACTGTATCAGGGCACAGGCTTGTCCATTTACTTGCCCTATGGCAATGGGGCTATAATTAGAGCTGTAGCTTCTGGATTAAAAGAGATGCTGTTATACTCACACTCCTGTTATGGGCAAAAGGGAACATAACATAGAAATTAAGCTAAGAACATATTTTTATTCCATTTAAAGTTTTATTAGACTAACAGTCTGAGTTAGATAATTAATTGTCATGGTCCTCAGCACATCAATAAGTTTTAATTGCTTTGACCTCCATCCATGCCCATTGGTCCAGGAGCTGCAGTTAAGCTCGTTGCCTGATTTATGCTGTAGGTGTGTTTGGGCTCAGCTCTGACCCTAGCTTGGTTTTGCTTGTTGATTTGTGTATCTCAGATCATCATTAGACTGCAGTAACATCCACCATCCCTATGCTTGTGTTGGAATGAATGCTATCCCTCTGCACACTGTTGTTCCCAGCTTGAGTATTATTTTTGTGGTGAAAGACACTTAAATAGCCATGCCCCTGCCTGGGCTTTTATAACCCTGATAAAGCATCATCTGTTACAGCATAAGCAGCGGATGAAAAGCCAAGACACAGAAGCACACCTTACCTTCTATGACAGCAGCAAAAATGCACATTTTCTACTCAGACATTACCCTTTCTGTTTCAGACTGTAATGGCTCAGCACTCCGTGCTGCTCTCCATCTGTGCCTCAAGCTACAGTAAAGAACTGAACTATTATGGAAGCTCTGTTAACATGCTGATATGAATTCTTTCAACACCTGTACATTAAGCACATTACCAGGTTTTACAGGATGAAAATAAAGAGCAGGAAGATAAAAAATAAGTGGTTTAAGGAAGACTATCCTACAGTGGTTATCGACTGAGACGTTTGAAATCAGCAGTTTAGCAAAAACATCTAGTATTCACTCACAGATGCTGCCACCTAGAGACTAGCATTATGACACTGTGAACACAGGGATTATAGAGCAACTTTCAGGCAGGAATATTCAATTTGTGTGGAGGTGGAGGTCTTGGTTTCTGGGGGAGTATGTGGCAGGAAATGGTGAAAGAGTAGTCAAGCAAGCAGAAGAAAATCTTGAATTTTCTAAGTGTCTTCCTTCTGTAATGATCAAAATCAGATCTTACACTGAAAGGTGGAATGGTGAAACTTAGCATGGGAAAGCAAATTGGAGCTGCTGTTCTGTCCATTTATCAGAATACTTTAAAAATAGATTTATTTCCAGTTCAATTTCCAGGTCTGAAAAATAATGGTCAGCAGAATAAGAGATGTTCTAGTTGAGTAACCTTGCCTTCAATTTCGATGAAAAAGCCTGCCAGTACTCAAAAAGTCATAAAGAAAGCATATTTAAGCTTTTCTCTCTCTCTCCATCAGTGGAATATTGCAGAAGACAAAATATCCCTATGAGGCAGCCTAACTGGAAATCCAAGGCAGCCTGGAAAATGAGCTATCCTGCTATGCTTTAGAAACTCCAAATAGCAGCAACCCAGTTTCTCAGCTAACCTGAAGGACCTGGCAGCATTTGCTACAAGATGCCTAATTCCATGCCTGGACTCTCACACTGTGTGTAATTTGTTTAGAAATGAGCTACAAACCTGGATCTCAATTTGCTCAACAGGATATGGTTTGATTAAATGTGTCCAGATGCATTTGTAATGGGATTATAGATTTCAATTAGGAGTAAGCAACAATCATTACAAAGTAGTACTTTGTCATGCATACTTTAACAAGCAGAACTGGGGCAAAAAATAGGAATTTGATGGAAAAGTCTCTCATTTCTTTCTTCCCTCCACAATATTGTTATGACTCCTTCACACTCTAGTACTTTTTTCTCAAGTTCGTATTATGTTTCCTTCCTTTCTCTTTGCTGTCCTGTTGTCAAATTGATGTTTTCTAGTTCCACTGAGTTCTGAACATGGTCATCTTCCCAGTAACAGACTGATCTGCAATTCTTCTGCCTGCTAGTGAATGCCAGTGAATAGATCTTTACTACATTTGATTGCTGATCCAGAAGAGTTAAGCCAATTGTCTCCATGCTGTTGGGTACAGCTTGACTGAACTAAACCAGCACTCCCTTCCCTTGTATCTGTGCTGCACGGTGGAGAATAGGCTTGAGAAGACAGTGTCTGTTCAGTGAGCTCCACGATCCTCCCAGCTGGTGGCAGCTGAAAAAAAGCCAACACCCAACATCTCCTTCTCAACGGGTGAGTAAGCCTCACACCTGCTTTGTCAGACTGCAACTGAAAGAGTCCTGCTGCAGAGCCATGCACAACAAGGATTCTCTCTTCTACAAAAAGCACTCGAGCTAAGACTACTTTGACCCCTTTGTGTAAAATTAAGGGTTTACAGCATGGTTTGTGGTCAGTTCTCTTCTATGAGTGGATTCATACCTCTGCTGCCTGCAGTAGAGACTAACATAGAGACAAGTGACAAAGTACAACTTACAACCATACACCTAAATTTTCTTTCCACCAAACAGGATGACCTCATTCAAAATGGAAATGCTACCTGGCCTGTACTGTTCTCCAGACTTGTCACTGTTGAACTGCTAACAGAGAGAAAGAGTCAAGTTCTTCAATGTGGCAAAATTCTAATTTTATTAATTAATTCCAACTTATATAGACTTTCAAAGATCACCCGGATTAGGCCAGTTCAAAACCTCCCCCCAAGTCGATTGGCCAGGCATGAACCGCCCATGTATCCAGAGACCGTTTCAATAACATCCATACTTTATCTTTGTTTATTAAACACATGAAGAAGAGAGAAAAATTCTCACGGGAAAGGTCTGTGCTTGCCACACAGACTATGTCCTAGAAGTCTGAAAACCTATTACCTGACAAGAGCTAAAATCATGCCAGAAAGAGAGTTAGCAGTGCTGGACTTCACATGGATCTGTACCCTGGTCTTGAATAGTCTTGTGTCCTCACAAAGCAGGAACTCAAGACAGCAACGAAAATAGGTATGCAAGTGATTCTGAATAGGATGCCAGTTCTTTGGTTAGAAATACTGTTTGTTAATGGTGGTTTAAGTGCCCATATCCTCCTGTGAAAAAATAAGAATGCTGAATGGCAAAGGTGAAAACAAGACAAGCGTCTTATTCTGCCTGTCTCCTTCTAAAGGCATTGTTACTGAAACAAATAACAATCACCTATGATAGGTGAGAGTAAGGTTCTAATGCATTTTACAAGCATGCTGTCAGGAAATCCATTCAGTCCCATACAATATCATAGAATCATAGAATCATAGAATCATAGAATCATAGAATCATAGAATCATAGAATCATAGAATCATAGAATGGTTTGGGCTGGAAGTCCCTTCCAGCCCAAACTATTTCACCTTGAAGATCATCTACTTACAACCCCCCTGCCATGGGCAGGGACACCTTCCACTAGACCAGACTACCCAGAACCCATCCAACCTAGCCTTGAACACCTCCAGAGATGGGCATCCACAGTTTCCCTAGGCAACCTGTTCCAGTGCCTCATCACCCTCACAGTAAAGAATTTTTTCCCAATATCTAATCTAAACATACTGTCTTTCAATTTGAAGCCATTCCCCCTTGTCCTCTCACTATATGCCCTTGTAAATCTTGCCCCATCTTTCCTTTCTGCATAGACTTACCTTTTCTCCTTATCTATCATTTATGATGGCTACAATTACACAGACATCTGGCCTGCTAATGCTATGATTTGTCAGTGGATTGCACATGCTCAGATTCTACTTCAACCGACAGAACCAGTCTGCATCAGTTTGCACTGTACTGGAAACCCCATTTGCATACACTGCTGGTGCACTGGCACAGACAGGATGGAAATGACTCACAGGCAATGCACTACTTATAATTTTGCCAAATGGGGCAATGTATTGGCAATTTTGTTGCATCTGCCATAATATTCAGGCCAACTTTCTCTTCTCCACGGGAAAGCAAACAGTCTTCCAGATGAGATGAAATTAAAAGGAAATATGACAAATTTTGCCCATTCATTCCATTCACACATTTCTATTCACTAGTTACTATTTCATTTATGTCCTTTAGCATAGAGAAGATCTGGTGCCTCTTAGTACCAGTGTTCTGGATAGCTATTCCCAACCTATGGAACTGAGTGGACAACTAAGATCAAACACCCTTTCTACAAGAACAGCACAAAAAATGCAGTTGCTGAGCCTGGACTGATCACCTAGTTTCTTGTTAATCCTCTATTTGAAGGAGTCCTAGTCTGAGTGCCCATTTAATTCTTTGAAATGCACAGAAAAAAATTAAACAAGTTTGTGAAAGTTAACAAGTTTTGTGAAGTGAGTGAAAAACAAGTTGGAGTTTAGAGTATAGACAGAGAAACAGAAAACCAATTGAGGAAATAAGAACAAGAGATAGTGAGAAACACAGGTAACAATTCCAAAGCCTCACTGCAGATTCACATGAGGAATTATCATTAACTGTGGCAGAAAGGAGCTGCCAATATCCTACAGACAATTCTGATTACTTCAGCAAATGAGAGAATGGGAAGACAAACTGCTGATGAGTTGCAGTGACCTGAGATTAATTTATTCGGAAAATCAGTCCATAGAAGTAACCAATTTTAAAGTTATAGATATGTTTCTGAAAAGCACCCACCTCTATGCCATTTTCCAGGATCACAAAGCACATGATGTTAGAGGTACATTAGATACAATAGTCAAAGGTCATAAGCAAAACAAGTCTTAGTTAAATATAGGGTTATTAGACCAGACAATATCACTGAAAATATTTACTTCAGAAGGTATTTCTCTTATGTCTGAAACTGAAAACCTAACTTGCAGATCCTCCATTCTGCCCAACTTCCTAACCCACCTCTAGACCTCTCTGCTTCCTGCTGGTCATCCATGGAAAGCTTCCAGGAGAAGGATGTCAAAAACTCACAGATCAGGAGCAAGACTGTGTATCTGATATGTAGTGTGGCCAATGAGTTCAGGGCAAATCAAGCAACCAGCAGATAGTGCAAGAATGCCTTAAATGGCCTGCATAATTCTTCCATTCAATTGCAGCTAAGCTGTCTGACTTAGCACTGATATGCCATCAGGGAAAAATGAGAGGCAGTGGAGGCCATGAAACAGTTTTGGAAGGGATCACTCTTATACTCCCTCTTCATTCTCTCATCAGCCCCACAAGCCCATATTTCCTAAGATTTAAATTTATATTGCAATACTGTTTATAAGAACCCTTTTCTCCAGAGTTAAAATAATCAGGGAAGTGAAATTATGATGGGATTCAGACAGGGATAGGATCAACATGTATAATCCAAAAGGTAGGTGCCTGAGAGAATTAAATGCCAGCGCTCATGAGCAGTGATAAATTCTTTTCACAACACAGACAAACTGTAACGCTTTAAATTGGACTACATTCAAGTTTTAGGTAAGAGGTTGGGAGGTCTTTAGGGGTTTCGTTGTCGTGTTTGCTTGTTTAGAGAAAATATTTCCAAGACTGCATATTGGAGGAAATATTCCTTTCCCTTCATTTTACAGAATCGGAGAAAAGGGAATCAGGTCTGTGTTCTCAGTAACTCTTGTCTGCTTCCACTGAGCAATGCCAGAGCTGCTGTATTCCATGTGGCAGTATAATGAAGTTCATTAGAACCTCAGATGGCCCATATTTATTTCAGCACATCATTTTTTAGCACTGTTCTAGATAACAGTTTTGATCTATAATTCCCTGCGTGGTTAAAAGCCACTGGTGTTCTCTTATTTTTCACCAGCAGTTGAAATCTACTAAACCAACAGCCACTGTGGGATGCACGGCTGGGGTTTTTCAGCAGTCAGCCTTTGCAACTTACCCTTGATTCAACGAAGCTGAAAGACATCTGACTTTCTGCTAATAGAGTGAGGCAGAGAACATTTTTCAAGGGATTCGAAGCCAATCTCAGCAGGATTGTAGGCATACAAATGAAAATATTGCTGTGTTTTCTTCAGAAAGACAACTAACACATTATGTAGTGAGGACATTTCATAGACTTACACTCCTCCATCCTACCTTCAAAGGAAGGGCTTCATTGCCCAGGTGGCTCGAAAAGCAGAGGCAAATACTGCTCTGGGTTCACAGAGCCATTAGCCCCCAAAAAGCTGACACCTGTAAGACTGGCCTTAACAGGAACACATGTGTTCACATGTAACCTAACTACATAAAGGACTGGTTTCTTAGCATGTCCTTATTAAAGCATTTTAATTGTTCTTTACCTAACATATCAGCTACTTGCAAAGATTACAGTATTTTAGCACATCTATTCTTTCCTTATATTCATATCTGTTTCAATTTTTTATTCAACTGAGAGCTGAAGAACAGGAGAACAATGTTAATGCCTTCTGGGCTTGCCATAAGGAGAACTGAGATGATCAGTAAAAAATTCCCAATAAGCACTCTGTCAAGAACTGAAGTATATAAAAAAGGATGACCAACTTTCTGCTCTACACCAGCTGTGCCTCTTCAGCACTCACAGCTTTACTACTGCTGACAATGCAGTACGAACAGGGAACAAACAGCACTTGCATGTGGAGCATCTCTTGGCTAACAGTAGACTGCATGATCCATAACAATTCAGTCCCGCTGGGAAGCACAGGCAAAAGAAACTCTTGCAAGAATTACAAATTCTGACTTTTGATTCATAGGAACTTCGATGATAGGTCTTGCATTTTAAAATATCTGTTCTCTGAGGATGTGAATTTTTCCATTTTATTCATGTATCATTTTGCTCAAAATCTGTGTTCTCAGATACCTCTTTCTATTCCTTTTACACAATATCAGACCATTTCATTTGGCATTCATTCTACTCACCTCTGGATTCATTCTAAGGCAGCTGCTTAGGCATGGAAAACATAATAAAAATCAAAACAGCAAACACAATCCCAGAGGGGAATAGGTTCACTACCTCAGAGATCTTTCATTTTATATAAATAAGCAATGCAATTTAGATTCATGGAATGTGAGAATCCAAGCTTTGACTCCAATGTGCAGATGTTACTTTGTGCAGAAAATATGTTTAAGTGGGTAATACTTTTGATGTTGAAATTAACTTATAAATTTATAAGCTGTCAATTTTCCTCTACTTTCAATCAGTCTTCACTATTGTGAGTTTATTTTCTGTAAGACAGATCCTCAAGTTTCTGAAATGTCTGGAACTAAAAAATTGTATTATCAGTGTTAAGCTCAGCTACTCAAATTTATTGGCATTTATTTTACCGATTTCTTCAGTGCACAATCCAAGAGTAAAATAGTGGAACTTATTTGTAAATCATCCAAGATGTTATCAGCTCAATGGCTATAAACATTGCTTTGATTTCTGTGGACTCTGTTTTCCAGTCTTTTAAAAGTTATTGCCTCAGCTACCTGCAAGCTGCATTTTTGTCACAAAACCTACACACCTCATAGCCCATTGCAGAATAATCAGGGCTTTATAAAAGCACATTTAATCCATTGGCACACATATTTTTCTTCTAGGTATTTCACACTTCATGCCACAAGCTTTTTCGACTATATGGAAGTAGAATGACTGCCTTAAAAAAGGTCTAGATCCCTGATTTCATTAGATAAAATTGGTTGCAAGGAGAGAATTAAAGGTTTAAAGATCTCACAGCTGATTTCTGAGATAGGAAAGCAGCAGCAAATAGATTTGAGTTCATTATAAGGCACTTGGATTAAAATATCAGATTCTGACTATACAATAAAGATTCTGTGAAATCCACTTCACTTTTTTCTCATTGTTTTAAAACTCCACTCCCACAAGATCATTTTTGCTCCCACAAAAGATGGATTGACCCTGACTGGATGCTGGGTGCCCACTGAGCCACTCTATCACCCCACTCTGCAGCTGGACAGGGAAGAGGAAATTTAACAAAAAGCTCATAGGTCGAGATAAGGACAGGGAGAGATTACTCAGAAATTACCATCACGGGCAAAATAGATTTGACTTGGGAAATCAGTTCATTACCAAACAAACCAGAATAGAACACTGAGAAATCAAGACAAATCTTAAAACATCTTCCACCCATACACCCTTTCTTCCTGGGCTTAACTTTAGTCCTAAATTCTCTTTGTCCTCTACCCCAGTGGCTAGGCAGGACAGGAAATGGGGGCTGTGGTCAGCTCATCACAGGTTGTCTCTTCTGATCCTTCCTCCTCCAGGAAGAATTCCTCACAGTCTTTCCCTGCTACAGTGTGGGGTCTCCACCATGGGAAACATTCCTCCATAAACTTCCATGAAAACTGGCATGTTTATCAGACTTTAATTCCATGAGCTTAAATTTTTATTCTTGATATAATATCAACCTCCATAGCTTAAAGTTTCATAGCTTCTGAGAACACATAAGGAGTGAACCAAAAAAGCTTTAAAACAAGAAGGCAAATAAAGAGCTCAAAAATATTCCTTTAATAAAAACTAAATTTTTAAATATAGACAGAAAAGTAAAACTCATCATTGTGGCATTAAGCTCAGGTTTTGCTGAACATTAGGGAAAACTATTGCTCACCCAATTGCCAAGGAAGTTAAGTGCCAAGTCTCTGTTTGGCTCCTGCTTGCAGCACTCCAGGTCACTGCTCTCCTGAAATGCCAGTTAAAAAGCAAACAGGAGCCAGGCATCTCCCACTCTCGAGCAAGACCTTTCCCCAGCAGGCTCCTTCTTGTAAAACTAAACATGTCCCCCACGTGTCTCATGGCCACAGCTCCTGAAACTGTGTGCAACACCATTACTGCCACATGTTTGTTCTCCCCATGCAACTTCACAGCAAACTCAAGTGAAATGATAAGTAGATACTGGTTACCAATTAAATAGCCATTTCTAAATTTTACTTGGGGTGACAGTCTCAGTGAGTTCTGAATAATCAAATGCATTACATATTTTCCTTGTCCAAAATGTATTCAAGCTGTTCTAAGCAGCCTTGTTTTGGATTCTCATGGTTGAGTAATGGACAAACTTGAACAATTTCCTGTGATACTGCTTTGGATGCATTGCCAAAAGACCAGTAGAAATATCTACCATGTGTAAGCTAAATCTGAGTGTTCAGTGTCAGTGCAGATTTGATGAAAAGCTCAACAGCTTGTTAGCGCATTCGCAGCAGTCCACATTCCAGTTACAGAAGGGAAGATTAATATCATCAACTTTAGTCAACTCAAAGTTGACTACTTCAAAATGAGTAACCTTAGCCCTATAGGTACGAAGAGAATGAATGAGGCACCTCAGAAGGTAATTCATCTCACCCTAAATCTGGTGTTTTAGACAAGATTAATCACTCCCTGCAGACACTTAATTCATTTCACTGACTCAAAACTCAGTGTTTAAACTTAGACAGCTTCCAAGATTATAAGTCAGAAAGGATAAAGGTTGCACAAAACATCTATTATCTGAACTCTGTAATCAGATATCTACATAGGCATTTTCATTGGGAATATATGTCCAGAAACACCTAGGAAAGCAGGTTTTATAATGACAGGCAGATTCTGAGTGCAAATTTTTCAGAACGTAAAACACAGTCACTACATAGCCTGCAGTTACAAATATCTAAAGACATGCAATAGTGCTATACTATATATGAGCCTTCAGTAAAAAGACCCATGACTTTTCAGAATTCTGCTAATAGACTTTTCAAATATGCTGTCTGAAATGAACAAACTGAAATTTCCAAGGAGAGGAGCTGTTGACAAGGCTACAGCAGTTAGAAAAACTAAACAAAGAAGAAAGTCTACATTCAAAGTGCCCAATTATTTGTGGTTTTAGTATTTAAAATGTATTATACATTTTTGTATCATCATGCTTGGAATTCTGCATACACAATATTAGACACAGTATTTCTCCAGTTGTCTTATGCAGCAAATGCCAAAAGTAGATACCATGAGTATGTGTCATGTGAGAGGAAATAAGCATGTAACGAAACAAAAGAGCATAGAGATACTACAGAAATAGTGAGGAAGCTGGCTCATGAATACCTCAGACTGAAGTTGTGACTTCTCATGATCAATGAACTGGTGTTAGCCCTTCTGTTAAAAGATTGATCACTGCCCTCCAGTCATTTTGGCTCTGCAGGAATTGGAAATTTCACTTCTGATCACAGCACTTTGGGGCTATGTTAGGAAATTTTTTCCTTCTCTTTCTAAAATGAAGACAGTGGCTGGGATTCCACATGAGGTTAAGAAAGCTGGAGAGTAAGTGCCGACATTCACCATATATAAAATGCTTTCAGCTATTCAAAGCACCTGCATAGGGCAGGTAAATAGGACACAATGCTCAAGGACGACACATATTTCTACAGGGGCTGTGAGAGAGCAGAAGAAATGTCCCACAAAAACTAAATGACACTAGAGATCTACATATATGGAGCCAAACCCTTCCCAAAGGTAGGTCCTTGCCATCATGCTGCTTCCTTAGGATCTCATTACAGCTAATAAAGATCTAACCAGCATAATCCAAAGAGCTTAGAAAGCATCATCTTACTGAGTAAATATTGACAGCCTGGTTTCATTGCCCATCAGCAGACATCTAGTATTATTTCAGGTATCATAAGGTATTCAAGATTCATGGATCCCAAACATGACACAGGACTTAGGAAAGACCAGCGCCCTTCTGGAGTGGTGGCTAAAGGCCAGCAGGGTAGCTCTTTAATATCATACAGCACTCAATATCTGCACAAACTCCTCTCCTAGTTGGTCAACTGATGCTTCTTCTGGGCTCCACTGACTATATTGAGTAGATTCTCATTTTAGTTGACTAAGCATAAGAACCTAATACCATTTGAGATGTTTAAAAGTCTTCTATGTGACTTTCACAAATGCTAAGGATTCCTTCAGGCCTATTGTTATACTTATCAGATCCACACAGGTGACAAATATTAATCTCAGACTGAATCCCAAGCAAGATTCTAATATTTAGAGTTAACTAACTAGAAGGGTTTTAGAAGAGATTAAAAAAAAACCAAAAGCCACAAAATGCTCAGGGACTTTCACTCAGCTGAGAGCATTAATCAAGGAGACTATTCTGTTACTAGTTAAACTAAAATTTGTACTTGTGTTGTGGGAGTCACTGTTACGCACAGAGTTTCAGTTGCACATCAATGTAATTGCTGGCTCTTCCTTAGACAGCAGTCTTAAATAAAACCTCTAAAATCCATTCTAAAAACTGAGGAACATTGTTTTGCTACTTTTTACAGCCACAGCTGTTTCGATACTCTTCCCAAACTAAGCGTCCATTTTATTATGTGATATATTCAGCCAACAAAAGAACAAACTTCTGCACTAGGAATCTGCAATCTAATAACAAGACAAGACATAGCAGATGGAGACTTGCTGCAATAGAGGAAGCACAGTGAAACCATGACACATCTTTATGTGTCAAGTGTTCTCTGCATACCGGCAATCTGTTAAGTTCTGTAAGAAAACAAAATTTCTATGAAAAGTTCCTACGTGCCAAACTGATATAAAAGCTTTTTCATTATTTGAAAGTAAATTTTAAAATCCCATCTCATAAACAGAGTTAAACAGATTGGGTTTTTTTAAATTTATTTTAGATTGTATCTCAATTGTACCAGAAAATCCACTATCTTGACATCACTTGCCAATCCACATTATGGGGATAAGTAAGACAAATTCATGAACTCTATGATTTTTTCCCCCCTTTTTCTTTTTGGCCTTTATTCTCCTATTACTCACCAGCAGCAGTTTCTCTGTGCCCTTTCATTAGACTGACACTAAAAGATGGTGACTTCTGTAGGGAGTGACTGACTTATCCAAAATATCAAGACAATGTGCCATGTGGAGAAAACAGAAGAAGAAAATCTCTACAAACTGATTTTCTGATATTTACATCAGTCCTGCTAAAAGCAAGGAAATAATAAATACATTGTGCAGAATGCCAAAATCTAAGGCATCTAATATTTTCACCCAAATATCTGAATCCTTAGTTTCAGTGGTTATCATTGGAGCACTTAGGAAGATTTTTGTTTTTACTCAATCTTTGCAAGTGAACAGGAAGAGTTGTTTCCTCAAACCAAATATTTGCAGATGCACATTTAGCAGAAGGTTTTTATTTATTTTTATTTCTCTTTTATTTTTTTCTGTGCTGTTTCTAGCAGAAGGATGAATTTGCTTTGCAGCATGCATTTCATAAAGATCCATCTGAAAGATACTGGACTTCTTTTATCCTAGCACATCTGTGCCATTTGCAGTGTCTGCAGCACAAAGGCACCCTCAAACAAAACAACACAGAACTGAATGGATTAATATGTTGAGCTAAAATAGAGTTGTTCTGCTTGAGCATGCCTATAATTTCAGAGCTTTGGTGGTGTTCTAAGTTGAAACAACAGAAATAAAAAACCCCACTCTTTGAAGCTTTTGTCTGAAAATACTTCTACTTCTTTGAGTCTGTTTAATTGTTTTTCAAGAAGGATGTTAAAATTAACTTTTTCAAATAATTTTATTGTTCAGTTCACAAAAGAAAAACCAAAGTGTAGGACTGTTTCTTTAACTTACAAAGGTAAACAAATTTTGGTAAGAGCAGTCAGGAAAAGGATTAGCAAATAGTATGCAAGAAGACAAACAAAAGCATTTGGGCTACTGCAACTTGGCAAGTAACCACACAGGACAGATCTCCTAAGGTGATCCATAGCCTGGATATCTCAGGCAACTGAGTCTCAGCTCCCTCAGAAAATTCCAGCTGTAGACCACTTCAATTGTTTGCCTCATAACTGACACCTTGAAGTAGTTCCAGAAATTCACTGTTCTGGGGTTTTGAGCAAAATTTGTCTCTAACTGAATTATAGCTTTTACCTATACATCAGTTTTTTACCTTCTGATTAAAGGCTCAACCATATTTCAGGCTTTTAAAAGCAAAGACAGATCCTCCTTGTAAAACAGACCCTCCATTCTATTGTCCTCATAAATTCTACCTGAAGATTTCACAGGAGTTTTTTCTTTTATACTTGAACAGTAAGAATTGTACATGATTCTGATGACCATTGTCTTTCACCATGGCATTAACATTGCCATTTTTACCAGAAATATCTGACCCCAAGAATCCTTGCATCATTCTGATCCTTTTCACAAGTATTATACATTTTTAGGCCACACTGATTCTGTAATAGACTAACTCAACAAAAGTGTTATGGTGACACAGACACTAATGCTCATTAATTAAATCAATCTGGAAATTAGATTAAATCATCTAGACAGACTGATTCCAGAACAGCTTTCCAGATGGAGGACAGCATGAGGGAAGAACCCAATTACTATTTGCACTTTGAAATGAGGAATATGTGGCCACCTGTGAAATGACAGCAGAGAAGGCAAACCACTGATCTGAAGTTTCTATTCTCATTCAGGGCTGAAAGCAGCCCAAGGAGGATGGGAGAGCAAGAGAAACTGCTGTCAAAAGCCTCCTCTCCTGTAAAGTGATGGAAACCACATGGTTCAAAGGGGCAATTTCAGAGGTCAAGAGATGACAGAGACAGGTAGGCTTGAAACCTGCTTCCTTCTGTCCATTAAAATTCCTCCTCCTGTGTGAAATACAGGATGCTATGCTTTTATGAAGTTCTCTCTCATTTTATGGCAATGGACTTCCAGCACCTTTAGTACCTGAACCCACGCTGTGCTCTGAGCTGGCACCTCTGCTGATGTTTCAGTGTCTGTCAAGAATATGCAAAATCTCAGTTCCCTGCTTCAGGGTGAGATCAATGACAGCTGAACATAATTCTCATACAAAGGAAGCATCACATAGAAGTATTTGAAAATATACCACTGGGGAAAAAAGCATTTTGGGAAGAAAAACTGTATTTTTTTTTTTCTAATTTGCATATTTGTCAACATTGCATTTTTAAATTATATTAAAAATAAATCTGTATTTTCCTTCTATCTTTAAGGGCTTTTATTTTCATTTTCTGGTCTTAATTGCTACCTAAGTATTTGTTTGCCATTGGACTTTGAGAGCTTCTGTTGACAAAGAGAAACTTAAAAATTTCTCTCTTGCCTTTAATGGTATAAATGCTTGTTTATTTATGCAAAAACATGTATTTTGTATTGTTTGCAATACTTCACAAGGGCTTCTAGCTCACTATAAATAAAAATTTTATATACTACTTCAGTGCTCTATTCCATGATAGCTTGGTATATCGGAGGAAGATCTATTTAATGTTTGCAGTGTCTCACTACATGCTATGCTATTACTGGCAAATTAGTCTTCTATTTAGCATTAACCAAAATGTTCAGCTGAATGACAAAATATGAGTATTTACAAGGGCTTTTGTTCTTTTCAATTTGTTCTACAAACATTTAATTTTTAACTGGGCATATGGCTGAAAACTGCAGCAATACATGTCTCTTCCCCTGAATTACGTTCAAAGATCAGGTCAAACAAATGGTTAGTCTAAATTCTGCATATTATGTTTAACCATTCCACAGAAAAGATCAAAGACAGTTTTGTCAAAACACAATGTGGGAATTTGCTCATTTAAACACTTCAGTAAATTTAGTCTTCTAATCCAAACAGAGAAAACTACCTTTCCAAACAAGGATTTAAACTGAACTTAATACTTCAAAGCTTAGAAAAATTCATTACCACTATACATATATTAACATAAAGAGCTACTTAAAGTAGTAAAAAAATGGTACTTATATGAATATAATTTTATGAGTACACATCTGAACCACATTAATAAAGTGTATGAATGAGGCAGCTGCTGATGCATTTAGTACTCTTGTGAGATTTTCCACATGCATGTGCTGTTTAATACCCCTTATGTCTAGAAATATTTTGCTCAGGGAAGACTTTATTATTTATATGAATATTCACTGCAAAGAAAGAAGCAAATGAGTACCAAACTTCTCCTATCTACTGTCAGGTAGGTAATCACACTAATTAATTGAAAGTGTGTTGTTTCCTAACTCAACCAATTATGTAGAAAAGGCTGCCTGGGTTGAGCTAAGCACCCTCCCATTAGCAAAACCAGAGTGCAAATGACAGGAGAAAAGAGTACAGTGAAAAGCAAAACATTATGCTATTTATAACTGTGCATTAAAAAGGGACTGTGGAAAGGAAAACAATACAAAGCTACCCATGGCACACACAGCCAGGGTGAAAACCGTTCTTCTAATTTAAGTCCAATAGCCTGTTCCCATTGAAAAAAAACTTGTGCTTAATCTTGTCAGCTCTCTCTGATAAAGGAATGGGTCGTTAGGCACCTGTTCCTTCATGAGAGTAATCCCTATGAATCACCACATCAAAATTGTCACTTATGGTTTGTATACCAGCACAATAAAATACAAACGAGATAAGAAGTAAACTCTTAGATTGCTAAAATTCTAATTTATAATCACTCTCATTCAGTTTACAAACTATTTTCAGACATCCTATTACACAATTAATTATTCATTTCCACCTGCACCATTTCTAATTTTTCATTAAAACAGTGGTTACAATGCTATTTCCTGTCTTAATCTTAGAAAATTCCCTGTATCAAGAACATACAGTCTGCACACAATCCAATTGCCCTGTAAATATCAGGTAAGATTCCATCCCCAGGTGAACAAGGTGTGACAATGCTGTTTCTGAGGGAAAGGAAAATATAATGTGCATATCAGAATTCCTCCAATTCATTTTTTATGCCAAGCAGAACGTTTTCTGATAAACCACACATCTTAGAAACTTTTTTTCCTCTCTATTTTGCATTACTCATTCTTTCTATGAATTTTCTATATACTCCTAAAAATACTTTATGTAGTCAAAAAACCCACCCACTATATTACTATTATATTATTACGTGAATAATGGAATACAAACTTTCATAATGTGCTTTATGTCATACAGACAGCATTGATTCATTTTGACAGGATTAATAAACTCATCATTTGCTTTTATTGTCCCCAGTTAAGACAGGGTAATTGATATTCCCAGAGTGAATCAATGCAATACTGTGCATGGCTTTCACAAGAAACTATTTGCTTTGCTTTGTGTCAATGGAATATAGGCATCAATCCATATTAAAATAATTACAAAAAAAGTTTATTTAAACTTTTGCTATCACCAAAGCTACAAAAACCTTCACTCTTACTTTATGTACCTGCAACAATGAAAAAAATATTCTGTTACTGTAATGGCTCTGGAATCAGTGAGCTCAGATGAACTGTAGTAAAATAAATGGTACCAACTTCATTGTTCAGCGTAATACTTATTGCATAAAATAGATGCTAATAACATTAGAACCCAGTTAACTGGAAGAGGTTAGTGCAAGTATAGTAAAATGAATCAGTTTTATTTTAAAAACAAGATTTAACTTAATTTACAAGCTGTCTAAGGAAAATTGATTTCTGCAGAAAAAAATAAATCTGAATTGCTACTTGAATAGCAATTAGATATAGAAAATACTAATACATCTGTTGTGCAGGTGTGCATACATCTTGAAAGAAATGGGTCCTTATAAAATTTATTCGATTGCAGACTCAAAATAGAACCTGCAATTTGGAAATATCAAATGCTTATAACTATTGTGTATTTATATGATTCATCTGCTCTTTCTTTGCATGCTGGTGCAACATAACTCAAAGCGTTCAAAAAAACCAAAAACACTAACTTAGCTCTATTTACAGATTACTATTTCCAAAAATCTGGCTTGAATTCTAGCCATACACACACAAGTGAAGTTCCAAGCCACTGTATTTCACTTCTGGATCTTAACTACAATGCCCAGTTTGGCCAGCCCAAGAAGAGATTCAGATTTTAGCTGCAAGAGATTCGCTATAGCCTATATAGAGTATATACATAATTAAAGCACTTCAAATCCAGTTAAGGTTAGGTAGGAGGAATCCTGTTCTAAGTCCCTAGTTCGTTTTTCTGCTGTTCCCTATTGTAGTTTACGCCTATATAATCTCCTTAAAAATTTGCCCCAAAACCACTATCACATTTTTTCCCAATTCTTCCACTGCACTATTCATTCCACAGGAATATGCCTAAATCGAGGACCTGGCCTGCTGTAACTAGTGAGCTTGGTTTTACGTATGTTTTAGGAACAGCTGCTCTTCGAGGAGCCTTTCTCGCTGCCTACAAAGGCTCCAAGACCAGACCTCATCAGCAAACCTCAGATGCCCAAGCAACACGAACCCTGTCCCCAGTTTCTGACCTCAGAGAGAGCAACCAGTAAAACTCAAGCCACAGCCTTATCCCACTACAACTGCTGTTACAACTTACTACGCCAGAACCTTGCAAAGTTTTTGTTCACGCTATTTAAATTGCACCCAGCACCACACCAGCGCTGCCAGAGACGTTTTCCTGGGAACAGGCCAGGCCAGGTGCTGCGGCCCAGGCCCGCCCTCAGCAGCCGCTCTCCGGCCGGCGCTGCCGCTCCGGGGCGCGGGACACCGCACCGCCCAGCTGAGCCCGCGCCGCCGCTGACTGCTCAGCACAGCACAGCACAGCACAGCACAGCACAGCACAGCACAGGACAGCACAGCAAGCACAGCACAGCCGCTCCCGCGGCTCTCCCGCCGGCATCCAGCTGCTGGAGCCAGGCCCGAGTGGGGAAACCGCTTTTTGTTCCTTGCTCCGTAGTTTGCTTTTGTTGCCTTCGCTTCTTTTCAATGCCCGAGCCCGCGGCGCAGCGGCTCCTCCGTGCCGCGGGGCGGCGCTGCGGGCGGAGGTCGGCCCCGCTGCCCGCCCGCCACCGGTCGGCGGCGGCTGACGTGTCGCGGCGCGATGGCGGCGGCCTGGGAGGAGATCCGGCGGCTGGCGGCCGACTTTCAGCGGGCGCAGTTCGCCGAGGTGGCCCACAGGTGAGCGGGGCGGTACCGGCACCACCGCCGAGCCCGCCTGCCGCGCCCTTTCCCCGCGCCGGCCGCCCCCCTGCCCCCTCCTCCCCGCGGCCCCGGTCTGGACACCCGCGGGCCCAGCCGGGCACGGCCGCTCTGCAGCTCCCCTGTGTCACTGCTGTGAGCCCAGCCGGGCACGGCCGCTCTGCAGCTCCCCTGTGTCACTGCTGTGAGCCCAGCCGGGCACGGCCGCTCTGCAGCTCCCCTGTGTCACTGTTGTGAGCCCAGCCGGGCACGGCCGCTCTGCAGCTCCCCTGTGTCACTGCTGTGAGCCCAGCCGGGCACGGCCGCTCTGCAGCTTCCCTGTGTCACTGCTGTGAGCCCAGCCGGGCACGGCCGCTCTGCAGCTCCCCTGTGTCACTGCTGTGAGCCCAGCCGGGCACGGCCGCTCTGCAGCTCCCCTGTGTCACTGCTGTGAGCCCAGCCGGGCACGGCCGCTCTGCAGCTCCCCTGTGTCACTGCTGTGAGCCCAGCCGGGCACGGCCGCTCTGCAGCTCCCCTGTGTCACTGCTGTGAGCCCAGCCGGGCACGGCCGCTCTGCAGCTTCCCTGTGTCACTGCTGTAGCCTACCCACGGCCGCTCTGCAGCTCCCCTGTGTCACTGCTGTGAGCCCAGCCGGGAGCCCAGAGCACGGGCAGACCCGCGACAGCCCCTGAGTGTGTAGTCACTGCTAAGTTCTGGTTACTCAAAAGGATCACGGCTTCAGTGCTCCGTTTCTCCCTTTTGTCTGCTTGACCAGTTGAGGTCGTTGCCCACAACTTGTTTTTGTTAAAGGAAAATAAATACGAAATGAGCAAAAATAAAATAAAAACGCACGGAAGTGTCAGAGACACTGATTCTGTAAGTACAGGCGTTCCTAAATTCACCAGCAGGTGCATTGTTACAGCTGACAGGGCTGACAGCTGTTCAGGAGGAGAGTAAAAGTTTGGCAGAGATGACCCGCCCGAGTGAAGCCATATGGATGGTTTGGTAGGTGATAAGCAGGATACAGACGTTAGTTTCTTTGAAAAAGGATATTCACAAAGAACTGCAAGCAATTTGCATTGTATTTCCTGTGTTTGGTACATTTGACCCATCAGTTTAAAGGTAATTTTAGCAAGTACTTCCTTAGAATAACTGCTTGTTCTTTCTGCTGTTGTTAGATTGTCAGAACGGAACTGTATAGAAGTTGTCACAAAGCTGATCGCAGAAAAGCAGCTGGAAGTAGTGCACACACTTGATGGCAAGGAGTATGTCACTCCAGCACAGATTAGTAAGGAGATCCATGATGAGCTTCATGTTTCTGGTGGTAAGTGTGGCATTTGCCTTCTTTTGGATTTGGAAGTTAATTTTGAAGACTATAGAAAGAATTTGAAAGTTTTCAATACCCACAGTCTTTCAGAAAAAGTCATCTTCTGTTTGCATCATCTACAGAGTAATTCACCTACTGCTAGTTTATTTTCACTTCAGATCTGTGTCAAGCTTTTAGATAAGCATATCAGGATACGTTATTTGGTTTATTTTCAAAATACTTCTGAAAAAAAATTGGCATTTTAATATAGTTAAGTACCTGGCCAAGATATTTGGCCTTGATTTGGAATTTCAAAATAATTCTCCTTTCATGCCATTAGTAATAATAATATTTGTAAATGGTCATTGGCAGGTCTTTTCTTTTACCAGTGTGAAGACTCACCTGTATTGGAAGATATGACCTAGATATATAAGGAAACAAGTACTCTTCAGATAGCTTTTTGTCTATGGCTTTAATGAGCAGGCAGTGTGTTGTACTTCTAGTTATACTTAAGGGTGAATTTCACAGCATCATATGTTTAGAAAAAATAAATTCTCACTATGTTCATACAGATTAGCCATTTTCTCACTGTTACCACAGTTATGCCTCACTTTGTGTTATGCTATTGTGTATCATACCAGTCGGACAGCTTGGATTGAATTAAACTTTGTTGTGTTTTTTGTTATTGGCATCATGCAAAGGTAGAAAGTGTTAGCAAAGGTAGAAAGTGTTAACAATCTCTGGGTATGCATGGTGTAGTTTAATTGGTCTGCAGAAAAAGTAATTAAATATTGTGTGCAGTGAGCTGTACTATATTCTAAATCTGTTCAAATATGTTTTATGTACTAAAAGTGTATTTCCATTTTTCTTGAAGGTCGAGTTAACATTGTTGACTTACAACAGGTAACTGTAGTAATAAAAACTTTATACTTCTTTCTTTTCTTCACCATGTATATTGTGAGTATGGAGTTCATTAGTTATACTCCAGCTGAGTTACTTTTTTAAAACAGAACAAATTTTATGGTTTTTCATGTCAGAATACTGCAGATTACTTAATCTCTCCATTTATTGCTTTATTGGAACCTTCTCTCTGCTTAATGATAATCGAGGACTTGTGAAATCACCACTGATATATACAGTTTTTGTTTAGATATTCTTTCTTTGCAAACTAAGAAGGTAGACAGAAAAGGAATGTTACCCATTTAAATTTAAAGCTGCAGGAGCATGCATAATTAACTTTGCATGCCTCTTTGGATCTTCCCTCTTCCTTCATTATTCTCTTGTCTTCACTAATCTTTGTCCTCCAGTAGGCTTCCTCTGTGACTAATTTTCCCTTCAGGCTTGAGCAAAATTACTTGGAAACAGAAAACATTTCTGAAAGCCAGTTTCCTATTTTCTATTATTGCTTTCTGTTGGTTTTTATTTATTATATAGGTTTGTTTTAACCTTGTCACAGTTGCAAAAAGAGGTTTTCCCCCTAAAGCATTGCTGCTTTATTCCAAAACACAGATTAGGTGCATTTGTGTGCAATTGTAAAAAAAATAAAAATAGCTTTCGTCACTATATAGGAATATATAAATAATATCTCAGTGTTTGAGAATGATTTTCAATTTAATGTTCTGATAAGAGATTTTTTTTTAGGTAATAAATGTGGACCTTCTACACATTGAAAACAGAGCTAATGACATTGTTAAATCTGAAAAAGGTATTCAGCTTGTATTGGGACAGCTTATAAATGAGTGAGTACCCTCAGGAGCGGTATTTATAATTCATACCTTTTTTATTTTTTAAAACTAAAAATAATTTTCACTTTGTTGCTTCTGAAATGAAGTACATTTTTCTTGGCTGATATTAGGGCTGCTTGGTGGTGATCATTGTTACTTTAGGCAAGTGAGGCCTATCTCAGCAAAGCATCCAGTGAATCCATGGTGTAAAGGCCTTACTGAACATCTGTGTTCAGTGTCCTGCACTTAAGAAGCTTCATTTCTTACTCCGTATCTTTGTTTACAGCAGCCAGATCTCATTTGCTCTCTTGCTTTGCTGTCTGTCTCAGCTATTGACAAACTTTCTCACCTCTTGTTTTACCTCACAAGCCTAAGATGTTTGAGCTAGTTATTCTATGACTTTCAGCACACTAACAACCACTCAAGTAATACTCTTATGGGGTCGTTCTTTTTATTGATTGAGCTTCAGTATCTGTTCTTGTCAAAGACTATGAAGTTCCCGACTCTCTTGAAATAGTTAAGACCTGTCTTGCTTACTAAAACCCTTTTCTAATTTTCATTGACATAATGTTTTCCTCTTTCTGCTCCTTGAAATTTTCATACAAGTGGATAAATGGCTTGTCCTAATCCTAGCTACCTGGTTCTCAAGCTTTTTAAAAAATACACACATTTTCACTTACACTTACACTTAAAGGAGAACTCCTTTATTCATTTAAAATAACTTCCCGTTTATTTTTTGAAAAGATGCAACAGGAAAAGGTATATCACAAGACGTCAATTATTCAGTATGTGATCTTGAGTTTGACTTTGAATTTCACACTTAATGTGTTGTCTTGTCTTTTTCTTGTTTTTATGAAAGGAGTTACCTGGATCAATTAGCAGAAGAAATAAATGATAAACTACAGGAAACTGGCCAGGTGACAATATCGGAACTCTGCAAGTCATACGACCTTCCAGGAGACTTCCTGATACAGGTGATGAAAGCCACCAACCTGGCCAAATGCAGAATTGATTGTGTCCACCTTCTTTAATTATCTTTGCAGCATGCATGACTTTAAGTCACCATTTCAGACAAAATTAATACTAAGGTTCAATCTTAGTTTTCATTGTGCTTTTCCAAACCATACTTCTATCTTCAGCAAAAGTTTTCTGTCATTAGATACCCATATATCTGATGGAAGAAGGCACGCTTAGAAAAGCTCAATTCTTCTATTTGCAGGCATTATCCAGGCGTTTGGGCAGAATTATTCATGGACAGCTAGACCAGGAAAACCGTGGGGTGATTTTTACAGAAGCCTTTGTCTCCCGCCATCGAGCACGCATTCGTGGGCTCTTCACTGCGATTACTCGGTAAATTGCAATGCCTGCAAGCACATATTAAAATATTCTTGCCATAGGTCTTTATGGGCCAAATGCACTTGTGATTGAACAAGAAAAGAAAATTAGACCTATGGATAGATTCCCCTAAGTGCAGTTCAGTTCCTGGGACCAGTACTAAGTTATGTTGGGCTCCCTTGGTAGAAGTGGGGACTCTTTTGAAAAACAAGGGAGATAAAGCAATATACACTATACAACATACTTTAGTGTTTTGGCTGAGCAAAATGTTAATCTGTACTTCTTCCATTTGTTTGTGGAATATCTGTCCTCTTGTCACTCCTCTGCTCCTTAGTCAGTTACATGTTGATGAGGTCAGCTACATGTGATTATAGATAAGTTTTGCTTACTAAATCAATACGTTTCTGTGTCAGTTTGTAGGAAGAGGAAAACTTAGCAAAGCAGAAGTTTCCTTACAATAATTATCATAGCTTTTGTGTTACAGCTTCACAGTAATTCAAAATTAAAACCTTGTAAGCTATTTTAAGCATCAGTGTAGCACCCTGGGGCTTTCATCTAGAGTTTTGTTCATGCAGATTAACCTATCTTATTTCTGGATTCTCCACATCAGTTTCATGTTATTAACTTATATTGTTTTGGTTTTGTTTTTTTCAAGGCCTACACCTGTAAGTAACTTGATCACTCGGTATGGATTTCAAGAACATTTACTTTACTGTGAGTTTCATTCAGAATATTTTGTGTGTTTGTTAGAAAAACCATTCTTCATTGCTAGAAGTATACTTTCAAATAAGCATTTTAGTATACAGCCTTAATTCTGAAATAAAGAACAATATGTTTCTCTATAGTGTACAAAGTATTAAACCCTCTGGATCCGTAACTGAAGGGATGTTCTCTGTATCCAAAACAATGCAACCATATGTTGACGAGATGCCTCTGGGGGCATAGTGATGCAAGAAGTACAGTACTTATTTGTTCATCTCTTTTATTATTTGCCCTAAGCTACTGGCAGTTTTATCACTGAAGCACACAAAAGGGGACAGATTTTATGTAGCCAAATGGTATTAACTGCTTGGGATTTTATTTACAGACTTTTTTCTGTGATAATGGAAGCAAAGCTTTTGTTGTGCTCTTAGTTAAATGATTTCATATGCTGAGAGATAAAACATATCCTTAAACTGTTTGCTTTTATTTTCTGCAGTTCCTTTTCTAAATAGAAGTGCATAAAGATTACCTATTCAGCTGCTGAAATCTTTAGGCACTACTTGTTTGTCACTTTGTGTACCCTCTGCTATCTCTTCAAAATGCTGCTTCAAGCATCATTAGTCTTCTATGCTGGCTGACCAAGTGCTCCTGGTCCTTAAAATCCTTTAATGGTTTTCTATCTCTTTTCATGAATGTTAATGCTTCTCTTGTTTGATTGGGTCTTTTTGCCTTCAGGGCATTGCTCACTTTAGCTCCACTGTAGTATCTCTGCTTACCCTCTTGTTCTCTGCCACAAGTTTATTCATTAAAAATTAAGCACTTAAAATCATATAAACACTTCCACATAATCAATTAAAAATTTCCACTTTTTTTATGTGCCATCCAGGTTTTTGTAGATTAAAGGAAAATTCCATGAAATCACATTACAACATTGTGTCAATACCCAGCAAAGTTCTGTATTTGTTTACACTCCATTTAAAATAAGTCTTTCAAGTGCATCATCGTGCTTTGATCATGTACAGTGTTAACGTGAATTGAAGTTCTGGTGTTTTCCTGTCACCAGTGATCATCACAATATGTATTTCTAGTACTTCCATGGGGTTTTTTTAGTGAGTTTGTGCATCATTTTCTTTAGATTTTACTACTGTCTTTCATTACCTCTGCAGTTTCTTAATTTTTAAAGAGCTTTTTATCTCTTTACTCACTGCCAGACCACATTTGGTTTTATTGTGTCCATTTTCTGAGATAACATTTCAATTTCACAAATGCTGGAAAAATACCTTTTAATGACATTTTTCCTTTTATGTTTGTTGCTATTAGCAATTTGTTTTAAAGTGGCCTTTTTCATTTTTCTGTCTCTTCCAGAATAAAAATGCAGGTTTGGTCTAATATTTGTAGAATTTACAAACAGCTAATTATTTAATCAACACTTGGGTTTAGACTGGGTAAATGTTATTCTTTGGTTCTGTCATACAGATGTTCTGCTATTCATCTTAAGCTCACCTAAAGTTATGATAAAAAGTAGTTTTAGAAATGAGAAACATTTTAGGTTAAAACACTAATTACAAAGCATAACGGAATCACGTATTTTTCATTTCTGAATATTATGTTACTGGTGTAGAACAGACATATAGGGACACTTACTGTCTTTGCTAGACTTTGACAGAGACCTAATAGGACACTACAAATTTCGTGATCACTTCTAAAAATAAATATGAGTTTATGTTAGTTCTGCAGAGGTCCCTTTGTTTTAAACCAATATACTATCTAGACATAATTGTAGCAGAGTCTGTGAAATATCTGAGAGCACCTCCTCTGCCCTGGAGTTTAGAACTGGCACTTGATAGAATACAGAAATTAATTTACATCTTCCTTTAATTTCTTTTCTTCTGACATCTTCTTTCCCTAAAGACTGTGGTTCATTAATAGATTTTCAACCAATTTTGTGGAGGTCTAGCAAAGTCTAATTCTTTTTCCTAAAAACTTTGAATAAAAAGAAGTGGAAATTGCAAACAGAGAACCAATCTGTATTTTCTGACATTTGCTTAAGTGCAATAGGCAAATTGACTCTATTTTCTAGGGTAACTAAAATATTAGGAAGTATAAAAATCTAATTTTATTTCCAGAATTGGTCTTATAAATTCCAATTTATTCTATATAACTGAACCATGGCAGAACATGACTTCTGGCTCTTGTCTTAGATTACATAAAGTTACATCTTGTTTAAATCAGTTTCTCTTTCTTCACCATTTTTTCAGTGTAAGTATTGTTCAGCTTTGCTAGTGGCAGTTGTGTTCAATAGCTGCTAGCTTATAGAGTCTCATCTACACTATGGGCATGTCTGACAAAAACTATCATGATTTAATATGCAATGTTTCTTCTGGAGCTGGGTTTTCAGGTAAATTTTCCTGCTTAAGTTAGCTAAACCTCTGTGTGCTGTGCTAAGCATGTTGTAGTGTTGACTGCTGCTCGTATTTAATGAGGAAGAAGCTTTGCCATGTTATACCATTTAATGTTTTGTTGCAGACTAAAACCTGTCTTTTAATGAAATAGAAATTAATATAAAGTGAGTATTAAAAAGCCATCTGGCAAAGCTCTGGAAATCAGCAGACTTGGCAGTTAATGTCACTGATTTTTTTAATATATCTCTTGTATTACAAAGAGGCAAAAGCTGAACATAGGAGGCAAATCAGATATCCCTATGCAACTCTAATGGATTTTTAAAAATGTTTTTAGCATCGGGAAGTGCTTAGTACATTGGTACTACCAGTTACAAATATGTTCTTTGTCAGTGGTATTTGTGCATTCTCAAGAGGTTCTTATTGGCACCTGTGTTATGCAGTTTAGGTAATAACTTCTCATGTCATTTTAGTGTGTTGAGATCTCTCTTTTTTCCATATTGGCTAACATGCAAGTAGTGGATTCAAAGAGATTATTAATAAAATGCTGGTATATTTTACTTTTCTGGCCAGAGAAAGATTCTTCTATGTCTGCGTTTTCTAAATTAAAAGCTAGAACTACCCAGGTATGTGTTCAATAAAAAACCTTTTGATCCTGCCATTATGGCTCACTCTTTGAAAACATTGTCTGATTTCCAGAGCTTTTGTGAACAAATTCTTGTAAGTGTTAAAAATCATTGATAGAGCTCAGCAGTGTTTCACTAGAACAAGCACAGACAACTAATTGGTGGAAAGAAAGAAGAAACAAACCAGGGAAAATAATATCTTTTGATTAATGAATATATTGACTTAGGAAATGTCTCTTCATTTATTTTCCTCTTGCAGCTTTGCTAGAAGAACTTGTTAATGCAGGTCGTCTAAAAGGCACTGTCGTTGGTGGGAGACAGGATAAGGCTGTGTTTGTTCCAGACATCTATTCCAGAACACAGAACAACTGGGTGGATTCCTTTTTCAAGCAAAATGGTTACTTAGGTAATTAATCTATATTCTTATAGATAAAATAGCTTTCTAAAGCTAGTTTAGGTAATTGGTCTTACCTTAATATAGCTAGTGCTTAGAGTGAAGGCTCACAAGGATAAGTGGAAATCAATACAGTAGCTGATACTCCTTTGCTAAAAGACCATCTTGCTCATAATGGTGTGTGTTACTTTATCACAAGGAGCTGTATTTCAGTGGCAGGAGCTGTTCTGCTAAACAGTAGCTATTTCTCAAAAACAGAATTTGTGAGAATGCTACTTTTATTACTGCTCTGAAAACATGTGTTGGCCTGCTCCTTGTAGACTTTTCAGATCATCGTGGCTGGAGTTTCAGGCCAGGTATCCAGATTACAACTAAATTCTGGCTGCTAATAGTCCAAATGTGCAGTGCTCAGGAAGATTTTTTTTTCCAAAATAATATTTGTAGAACTGAAGTGAGTATCACTAGTGTCCTGATTTGAATCCAGACAATTCTATCTAACTTCAAGCTGAGTGATGCTGGATGATGGTGGTTTAAAACACCATGAGCTATGGGAAAATGTGGATCTGAATAAATAGAGGAACGTACCGTTATGGTCCCAAAGGGTCAGTCCATAAGTAGCAATTAGTCTTTCAGATTGAAAAGGTTCACCATAACTTACAATGATACTATTAAGTGTTTCTGTAGTGCTGCTTGACTGTTGGAGTATCTGTCAGACTTCGAATGTTTTCAAAACATCTTGAGTATAAACTGCTAAATAGTTGGAAACAGAACACTTAGACATTGTATGTATTGTAAGTATTGTTCATGCTGTGTTAGAATGCTTTGGAAAGATATGACTGCAGATATAAACTTAATGGTATAAGAATCTGAAAAGAACAATTTCCTAAACTCAGACCAAGGTCATGTCCATGATTTAATCTTCATACTTCTATTAACAACATTTAGATGTAGCTTGTACTGGCCTAAGTTTTAGGTCAGCATTAGCTTAAGAATGCATTTTACTTGTATAAAAACTATGTGTAACTCTTCATTTCCTGCTTTCAGAATAAAGTTATCACATAAGATCTTACGTGTATATGAAGGAACTAAATTTTAACAGACATCTAACTGTTTTATAGAATTTGATGCATTGTACAGACTTGGCATCCCTGACCCATCAGCCTACATAAAAAAAAGGTACAAGTCTGCACAACTCTTATTTCTGAGAGCAGCTTGTGTTGGTCAAGAAATTGTGGATCAAGTTGAAGCCTCTGTAGAGGAAGCCATCAGCTCTGGAACCTGGATAGATGTAGCAGTAAGCAATCCTTTCAGTTGTTGTTGTATTTATTTCTTTTTTCTTATTTCTGTGTCAAATGATACTTCATTGAAACTACATATATATATAATGAAATTCCATCTTGTCAAAGAAGAAAATTCAGTTTAAGTAAAATGACAAGTAAAAAGTCATTATTTTTATTTTATTAGATCTGTACAAAAACAGTGGAAGGACATACTAGCATTCAGTTTGTAGATATGTAAGACTAACTTTCATTTCAAAGTTAGTACTAAAGTACTTTGCTGGAGAGCAAGATGTTTCTGTTGGGCTTTCTTTTTGAGAAAATGTCTAAACTGAATGCTTACAACATTTTTGGTGAGCAGAGGGATCTTAGCCACTTTGTTGTGTCTAATTCCTAATTTTAGGCCTTACAGCACTACCTTGTCAGTCTTAAGCCCTGCTCTTGTTGTGTTTGGTGTTGCACTGTAGCTGTTAAGCTTCATTTTGAAGAATTTTGCATGCATTTGCCCAGAGGTAACACACATTTCTAGAGCAATGTTGATTTGCAGTGTAGAAGATTTGAAATAGTGTGTACTCTTAAATTACTAGCCTAATTTGAAAAGTGGAATGTTTTCTAAATAGTTAGCAGATGTCAAATGGCATATCTCTGTTCTGTTTATCCACATACAGGGTTATTGTATTCTTTTTTTCTTTACCCTAGACTCTTCTGCCTAGCTCATTGTCAGTAGAAGATGTTGGGATTTTGCTTCAGCAGGTGATGAGATCTTTAAACAAAAGCTCTTCAGGTTTAGTCTTCAGTGACACCATTGCAGTCAGTGAGAAATTTCTAAGCAGCTGTGCTGACCTCTTTTCTGATCTGATGCAACAGAAAGCTGAAAAGGTACAGTAGGTTTTCTATTGGTCAAGATGCAGTGCACGTTGTGTCAGAGTAAACTGATGTCACTCAAGTGACTTTCTAGTTGCTGTTACCATTTCCGTACATCTCATCTGAAATACAACTGGGGAAGAAGCAAAACTAATGGACAGAAGGCTTCTATATTTAATGGGTGTGATTTAACATATATTCTGGTGCACTCAGGAAGCACAGTCGCAGTAACAGTTTGTCTCTTCACATGTTGCGCTTGGAAAACGTGTTTGATTAGCGTAGTTGAAAATGGCCAAATGGCGTAAATGTTTCTGTATGTTTCTTCCATTGCTGTGTGTATCTTTTTGCTATGAAGTGCATGTTCTTCATTTTAGGAAATTAAAAACAACCCTGTTAATTTAATCACTGAAGAAGATTTAAAACAGGCTTCTTGTTTAGAGAACTCATATGGTAATAAAAAAGACAAAAAGGATGAAAGAAGAAAGAAAGCAACAGGTAAAACATCAATATTTAGCTTAAGCAAAAAAAAAGAAAAAAGGCTTTTTTTGTCTTGGAAATAGTCAAAGATAAAGTTAGTATATTTTGTAGTGTATTAAATACCTCCAGTCCATTGCTGAAGATATTTAAGAAATAAATATTTGAGAGACTAATGTCCAACCTAGAAATGCAGAGGAAGTACCATAAAGGTCTCTTGAGTTAGTTCAACATGAGGTAGCTGTTCTTAGAAGCAAGGAATCCATGTTCATTTATTATTTTATACAGTATGATCACATAAGACTGAGTAAAATCAGTATTAGCTTTGGGACCTCAGCTCTGTGCCATGTTTTATTACACAGTATAGATACACTTTCAGTCTCCACTTTTCAGGGATCCCGGAAAATTAATATATTTCTTATTGTTAGTCTTGAGCTGTTAATTCCAAAGTAACTTGGTCTAAATTGAGAATGAGGATTTTTTTGGGTTTTTTTTTTTTTTTGGAGAATACTTGACATCTTTTCTGAGAAAACCATCCCATAGAATTTTTTGTTGTTTTCACATGTAACAGTTACTTGGAGATAAAGACAGTTTACCTTGAGGTATATTCTGGATTAAGTTAATCCCAAACCTTACTCCGTTTTTGTGGTGACTGGAATAGATTTTAATTGAAGGAAAAATAAAAATGTGTGGATTTAACCCTTTGAAATCTTTCTGATTTTTAAAACAGTATTCAGTCTGAAGACTGTACTTTGAGTCCCAAAAACTTTATGTGCCTCTTGTGTTGCTACAGCATAGTTGAGCAATCTGTGTTGAACTCACATGCAGAGTGTTATTGTGTTACTGAAACTAAGAGAATTAGAGCACTGATGCATCTGGCTTAATTGAGTATACTCATCTGCTAAATAGAACTTTCTACTCTCCAAAAAAAAAAAAAAAAAAAAAAAAGTAGACGTAAGTTGACATGGAAATTAAATTTATTCTTGCCACAAAAGATGGCAGGTTTTTCTAAGCCATAGCTGAGGTAGAGAAGCTTGAACTTTAATTGAACTGTCATAATGGAATGACTTGGATTTCCAGCCCTCTGAGGAGTGAGACTCTACTGAGCCTGTACTATATGTCTAGACAAATTGATATCCACAGGTAACATGTGCTGCACCATCAGCGAGCACTACGCTGAAATGTTTTATTATGGACTGTTATGTGCATTACCTGACAAAAACCCTAACATAACGGTTTTATGTAATGTAATTACTGTAATGCAGTCACATTTCAAATAAGTTTTTGAAAAGCACCAATTTTTTTTTTCACTGTTCCTGCAAAGTGATGCTTAAAAATCCATCTATGGTATGTTACAGATGCAGTTAGCTTTATAAGTAGTAGTATCATCACAAAGACACGTGTTTGTGTCTCCTTTTCTTAAAAAATAGTAGTTACATAATGTAGTTACTTGAACTCTTGGACCATATTTAAATGGGAAAAATAACTACTTTCTAAGCTATAGCGTATGTGTGGAACCAGTTACTGTGGAGTTTAAATTTCTTCCAAGTGAAAAAATAATTCAAAAAGCTATGAAAAAGGGAACAAACATCAGAACACCTTATCTTGTGGAAAGGGACTGTGTATAGCAAATTGAGATTCTGTCTGCAGTTGAATACGTTGGTTGCAGGACTTCTGAACAAAGTAATTTATTATGTGTGTCAGAACTGGAACATCCCATTGCTTTATAGTCATCTAGGAAAAGTTGAAAAAGATTTAGTGCACTATTTAATCGAATGTGTGCTTTCATGAATTTTTTGGATAAATGCTTTTAGTGTAGGATTCTTATTAACAAAGTTACATTATCTAAAGTATTTTTTACCAGCTCGGTTATTTGGCATCATTGAATAAAAATGCCAAATGCTTACTGAGATGTTATTTTCTGCCAACAGAAAATCTCCCATTACATTATGAACAGTTTTCAGCTGAAAAAAGACACTGCTTTTTTTTTTTTTTTTTTTTTTTTAAATTAGTGTTTGTGTTTGTTAATGACATCCGTTTAAACAAAGCTTTGCTTCAGTTGCGTTTTCTTCTTCAGAATGAAACTCACGGCCCTAAAATTCTGGAATATGCGCTTTAGGTTGTGTTTAGAATCAGGTTGTGGTTTTCAATTCAGCATTAAAATGTAACACAGATAAATTACCATGGTATTGTAAACTTTTAAAATGCTATGACTTGCCTGTGTACTAAGCAAGTAATTCCCCAGCAGAGGGCAGTGGAAGCGTGAGAGGAGGAGGTGGTGGAAATGCCAGAGAGATAAAGGTTAAGAAAACCAAGAAGAAAGGAAGAAAGGATGCTGACAGCGATGAAGAGTCACAAGGGACTGCCACAGGTTTGTCGTTTTATTTTAGGCACCTATCTATTCATATCTGTTCAACATGGTTTTACCACTTGCTTTTTTTTCTACGTCTGTTCTTCCCCCACTGTTTTGATAAAGTAAGGTAAAATGTCAAGATGTTAATACTAGTTAGTTAAAATTGTATCAATAGATACAGTGTTGCTATTAAATGAAATGGACATACCATAGTCACTGAAAAGTATAGCTTAATCTTTAAAAAAGAAATTTAAATCAAGGAAATAATAGCATTTTCTTTTTATTGTTTTATTTTATGTAGGAAATGCCTTAGATTTTGGAGTGAATGTTACACTTGATTTTGTAACACCTGCTGAATAGTGTATGAAAAATGAATGGCAAAATTAACAAATCATAGCAATCAAAACAGTTTTTCTTCATAGGGATAGAATATACAGTCAAAACTAATATTTTGATAATTTTAATATTGCTTCTTATTGGTGCTTATTTTTCTACCTTCGCTATTCCAAGAAGGAACATGAATGGCTTGCTAAGAAGTAAAAGCCAGCATTGTTAGATTTAGAGCAAACAGTGGTTGCAAATGAAGCAATTGTGTTCTTTCTTTTGTTCAGTGAAGAACCAGAAGTGTGTGCTTCCATTTTATATGTAGTGTCCAGACTTCCAATCCCAAGTGAAAAATACTTTTAAGCATGATATTTGAAGTGTGAAGTACAGTATAGTAATTTTGTTTGATATTGCTCTCACAGAGTACTGTAATTCAAATATAAATGGAATTATTTTTCAGGACTGTTCAGTTACTGAGTAAAACAATGTTCACTCACTTTTTTAATTTTGGTGTAGGCTTTCTGTTTTGCTCTTACTGCTCCTTGTATTACTGTATTATAATAGTTTGAACCATAATCTCAAATTAAACTGTGATTAAACCATTCAAATGTAAATAAGATCCTTTTAAAAACTTGATTTAAGCACCCTTTTGACCTGTTTATAATAACCTTGTGTGTTCAATGCTGCTGTGGCACAACAAGGAACATCACTGATCTCCAAACATTCAGTCACTTTATATGCAGAATAAGCCTGTTTTAAGGTGCATCTGGAGCATGAACTGCCTGTCCTTTTCTGGTTCTCTGTCATCATTCTGATCTCATTGTTATATGTAAAAACTAAATTCTGCAGCACCCGGGAAGACTTCATATTTTGTGCAAAACCAAAATACAGATGCACTAAATTGCATGCATATAAGTTGATTTTATTACTGGAACACCTTGTCTGGTTTAATATTACTTTTTTATCATGTTTCAGATTTTGTACTGTAACCTCAAGTTTAGGATACTGTGTTACACGATTGCGTACCTTACTACATGGAGTTTAAAAAAATAAAAACAGCAACCTTGTGAAATCCTTCAAGTAGGACCACTGTTCAGTTTTGGCATTTTAAAATCTTTTTGGTCTTTGTGGCATTATGGTTTCTAAACTAATGGGCCATGCAGTCTGAAAAAATGACTCACCAAAGATGCATATCCTGATACACCAGTTAAGTTGTCTATTACAGAAATTTCTAAGTGATCTAAAGGGAAATTTTGTGAGTTTTTCATACATGTAAAATTCAGCTGTCATGTATAATCATCCATTTTTTTCCATTGTTGATAATGCATTTTCTTCTGTGGTGTTTGGACTTTGAGGCTTTGCAGTGTCTCATGCCCCAGAGTAATTGCAGCAATACTAAGTGGAATGTTTTCTCAGTGAATGTTGTTCATGGCCACTACAGGTAGGAATAAGAAGCCAGAGTTCCCTTTCATGTCACAAGAGGAAATTGAGGATGTTTTAAAGACCCGCATGCATGATTGCCCTGAAGAGCTTATTACAGAAATTGCTGAACATCTAAGAAGGTAATTTCAATAATGCAGCTGGAGTTAGAAAATTTGTCATTCACTTCAGATGAATCTACACTTCAGTCAGTTTTCTTGCCTAGAAAAAGTGCCTTGTTGATGGAAGTGAATCACAATATTCTTTTTCTGTACAGCTCCGTGTTACACACATCTTACATATTAGAAAGCTGTGCTGACGATGTAATGTGCTTCTGCTTAGCTGTACGTAAGGTCATGCAAGCTTATTTTCAGCTTCATGGGTGTATTTCCACCCCGTTACACTGATCCATGCTGGGGTTTCACCAGTCCCATCTTCTGGACAGTCTTTGGTGTATGTTCATGTTTCCTGCCATCTGTGTCACAACTGGGTATTAAGTTATGTCAGCAAACTGAGCTATGCAAAGATTAATCACTTCTTTTAAAAGATGTTCCATACAAAAGAGGATGTGAATATGTATGTTCAGAGCAAAAGGGACATTATAAGACTGCAATAGCCACATTTGAATGTTTGAATGACATTGGAGTGCAATAGCAACTGTATCTATAGAAATTTGTCCAGAGACTCCTGAAAGTTTGTGAATAGCATTGTTTCTGGAAATCCTTTTATCTTTCACCTTGTTCCCATTTAGGAGTTGTTAAGAGTTAAAACCTTGGCATGAATTTACATACCACACATACCATAACATTAGTGCATCTGCTTTTAAGTGCATTTTAATTTCCTCATGGGTTTTTTTCTGGTTTCCATTATTTGCTTTTTGTTTATCTCGCCATTCTGTAGCGTTCATGTCCCATTTATTTACTGTGTAATGAGGTAGCTTTCTTTATTGCTGATATATCTGGGAAAACCTTGTACCATTTCACACTTTGCTCAATGTTTTCTCCTTTCTTCTCTCCTTCTCTAAGACCTTTAACAAAAACTTACCAGGAAGTTGTGCGTTCTGTTTTTACATCTTCAACATCTTCCTCTGGAGCTAACAGAAGACAGGCTATGAAGGACTTGCAGGAGGAATTCTCAAACCTGTACAACAACATTCGGTTATTTGAAAAGGGAGCAAAGCATTTCACAGGTACAAAATATATACTTTGAAAAATAAATATGCTCCTTCAAGGATATTAAATTTATTCCAGAATCTACATTAAAGGTCAAAGAGGAGCAACAGTTTAAAAAGGAAAATCTAAAAAGAAAAAACTTGAGATGTGTTTTATATGCCTAACACTACCCTTAGGCTGAAGTGCATTGCTTTTCACACTTACTGAAATACATTTGCCTTATTTCATGCCCATATTCTTTTATGTCAAGATAAGTGTGTTCTTGTCTTTCCTTCCCAAGCATTCTTATTCCTTCCAATTTTTCACCGACTAGGTAAAAAAATTTAAAAAGGGAAAGAATTAGTAAGCTCACTTCATTCTGTCAGCTGTGCCAGTAATGAAAGAACTGAATACCACAGGATTCTAAGCTGCTGTTTAAACCTCATAGGTTTGGTACTGAAAGTAGCTGCTGCTTGAGGGTAGTCTGTGAGAAAGTTGTAGATTCATTTTGCAAGGGGTTACCTTGTAAGGTGTGACAGAAAAGTTAGCATTAGGACAATACTGTAGATAATTCCTAGATTCTCTGCTGTATTCATCTTCCATCTTTCCTTCTAACAGAGGGAAACAATGGCAAAACAACCTGATATTCCAATATATTGGAATCTATGGAATTATTTCCCATTAGCCTTTGTTCAGATTTCAGTCTGAAAGTCACATGCTTGTTCTTCCATTTAACTGCTTGTCCTGCAGAATTTTCCTTTCTATACTTTTGACATGATCAATAGCAGTGGTTCAGGAGGATTGATTGTACAGGGACTAGTTTACTGCTTATACAAGTACACCTTTGAAATATTAGCAACATATTAAAATGTTCTTACAGACCTGAAAGTTCACATTTTTCACTGAAGAATGTGCCATAAGAATGTTACAGCAAATGAGGGATGTTAACTTCATGTATCCAGATAACTTTCCCATACTACTCATGGTTGATAGAGTCCACAGTTTAGAAGGTGCTGTGATAATATCATAGGAATCAGATAACTATAATAAGTTACTTTAATAACTTATTTCTTTTAACAGATGACACTCAAACTAACCTTGCCAAACACCTGTTAAAGACTCTGTGTACAGACATTACAAATCTGGTTTTCAACTTCTTGGCATCTGAGTCAATGATGACAACAGAAAATTACTCTACAATCACAAGTGAGGTACAGAAATAACAGCTCCTTTCTAACAGTCTCAAGTAGATCAGTCATGTTTGTTCAGTAAGTAATTGCTTCAGTTGAAATATGCCTACATCTAAAAAGATGATAATTATTACAGATTATTTCTATTCTTGTCCCATACAGGGCAGAATCAAAATTTTAGGTAAACTGCCAGAAGATACCAAAGGTCCTTTAACTAAACTGCATACTTCTCTGAATGGCAAGGTAAAGTGAAACCAAGTTCAGATTTTCTGTTCTGCTGATACAATTCCAATAAATAGCTGACACTCACAGTGTAGTACATAACCACTGCTGCTGTGAAGGATGAAGGCAAAATAATCTTTTGAATTTGTGTAAGGTGGTGAGAGAAAGTGTTTTCATATCTGAATTTTCAGAGGTGAAAAGGTGATCTTACATTTTGATACTGATAGTCCTAGTCACCTTTGGCTCCTTGCTGCCAGATGGAATCCAGTGTGTCTTTTATGGGGAGGTGAGAAGAGTGAAAACTGAGAGAATCTCCAGTGTAAAGTGGTTGATGTTTCTTGTATTTTGTTCCCAAAGTTCTTGATTGTTCTCCCATGTATTTCTTAACTAGTAAAATTACAGATATTAAAAAAAAAAAACCCAAACATTCAGATTATGGCAGTGTAGGCACAAGGAGAGTTATTTATTAACCTTTTATGCAAAAGGCCATCCTGAGGTGTTTCTTAATTAAGAAAAATATATCTGTAAATAATTCTAGAACATGTGTTCATTTTTTAAATTTCATTTCCAAGACTAATTAATTGCAGTTTGGGTTACTATTTAAGCATATGAACTGTTGAAAGATGAACAAAGGCTATTTCTGCTAAATATATGTTACTTTCTCTTTTTTTCTATAGTTTATTTCAAGTGTATTCACAGTCATCTTTTTGTACGATTAATGTGAACAGTAGTTAAACTTCTTTGTAATCTGCTAACACAAATTAAGTAATTATATTATTTTTAATAGAGTATAGAAGATTTTCTTTCGTGCCTTGATTCTGCAGTGGATATTTGTGGTATTATGGTGAAAAAAGGAGACAAAAAGAAGGAAAGGTATGTTAATTCTATTTATTCTATGAAATGTAGCTATATTGCTGCACAAATGCTGGATTGGTCAGTATGGGAGCAGTCACTCTGAATGTGTGAGCAAGAGCCAATCCTTCTTTCTGAACTGCTTAACTGAAAAATAGAAAGTCAAGCAGTCTTAAATCCATGGGAGAAGGAGAAGAGGAGAATTCACATTTGGCTAATTTTCTTGACTCACAGCTTTCTGCATATAGTGTATAAATTCTCTAGGGGTCTTTCAAAATCTGAGCTATGCCAGTGATAGCTTTTTTTTTAATTAGTATTTTTGAATTTCACATAAATGGTCAGTTAGAGGAAAAAATTAAAATTAATTGATGTTAGGTATGTTTTAGCGTCTGTGATCAACTACTGTATGATAGAATCATAGAATCATATTTTTGCTTAATATATTCTTGTTCCTTAGGCAAGTGCTATTTCAGCATAGACAAGCTCTGATTGAACAGCTCAAAGTCACAGAAGATCCAGCTCTTATTCTGCATCTGACATCAGTACTGTTATTTCAGTTTTCCACTCACTGTATGCTCCATGCACCAGGAAGATCAGTACCACAGATCATTAATTTCCTAAGTGGCAAGATCCCAGAGGTATTCTTTTTTAGCTTTTGAAGGGGAAATTACCTTTTTTTGTGACAGAACATTAAAGTTGTGCCTTACACTGTTTCTGCTGCATAAACCTGACACCATTGGGTTTCATGTCTAAACATTACTTTATGTACAGAATATACAATTCTTCTGATCTGTACTGTATTTCAAACCTATCATTTCAGGGGTCTGTTATCAAAACAAGTCCTTTGCCTTTACCCATAGAGACAGCTCTGTCTTGGGGATGTTACAATTCTTACAACATTTTTACAACATCTTTCCTCTGAGCTAGAGGTTGCTTTTTAAGCTTTTCTAGTCCAGTTTTAAAGAAAGGTGTACCTCTTCAAGAGCAAATACATTGAAATTCTGTATTTTATACTGCCAAAACTGGTGATGTTTACTAACTACATTGCTTTCATGCTTCAGTGGTTAATTGTCCCGTTTTTGCAGCATGGATGCACTTTCAGTTTTCTGCCTCCTTGAATGTCTCTCAGAATTTAGGTTGTCAAATACTTAGTTGGAAATATATTTATGTATCCCTAACTCTCTTTACCCAAGAATGGGAGAATGCTTTTTTAAAAATTAAATATTTAATTACAGGTCTGTCTACCTTCTCTATAACACTGACATCCCCTGGTTTTGTTATCATTTTTTGCCCTCAGGATCAGCATTCACTGTTAGTCAAATACCATGGATTAGTGGTGAGACAATTGACTAGCCAGACTAAGAAAACTGAACACGGAGACAGTGACACGAAAGATAACATGGAAGAGGAGGAAGGAGCAGAAAGCATTCAAAAAGAACTCCAGGAAATCACTACCTCTATCAAAGATCTTGTTCTCAGACCTCGGAAATTTTCTGTAACAGAGGAATAAAACTACTATTCAGCGCATACACCTCCATGATAGAGTCAGATTTTATTTTCTTCTATTCTGAAAAAAAAGGGACAACAGAAAATGCTTGACAAACTTTAAAATTTGGTTTCTAGTCATTTGCCAGGGGAATCACAGCCAGGGACACAGTTGCTGGGTGATGGTGGCAAATGGAGTTGTGTTACACACTACTACAAGTATACTTTTAACACACATTAATGTAGATGTGTCCACAGCTGTGGACACACTCTGGGTATGAAACCAGTGAGTTTTAATTGGCATCCTCATGTGAGGCCTCAATAAATTATTCTTGAAATAACAGTGTATTTTGTTCCATACACACTCAGGCTGATAGTTTTACTTCTCTGATTTGGATGTGTAGTGAGATAAGGATTGCATGTAGGTGTCTATAAGCCTGTCTGTTTTTATTTCAAATACTGTTTTTTAAACATACTTTGATTCCTAATAGCATACCAGCAAAGACCATCTTTACTCTGGTGTCATTAGTGGGTTTTTTCAGCTTCTGTTCACTGAACTGCAACAGTAAAAATATTTTGAGTACAATTGGATAAATGTTAGGGAAGCGACCCAGTACTAATGGAAGTTTCAAAATGTACTGAAAGTTTGTGAACATCAGCACACTCATACTACTGATGTATTCTGCTCATGTCTGAAATAGCTGTTCATTTAAAACTTGTAATTCAGGCAAAGGAGGTGACACTCTTTTGCGTTGGCATTTTGGGAGCAGATAAATGCTGTTACACCTGCCATGTTGTGCATGCCAGATATTTGTTCAGCAGACTTGTTGAGTGCTTGGTCCAGTTGCCATAGCAGACAGAAGCATTTGTTTGCGTTCTGTGAGCTCTTCGGAGAACTTGTGGTCTTCTGCTTGTCCTGAGTTTCTTGAAAATAATTTAGTTTATGATCGTTCTACGTAAACTTCATAGATAGAAACATTGCTTCCCTCAAGTTTTTTTCCAGCCTTATTTTTATATGAGCAGTACTTTATGTCTTCAGGAAAGGGTGAAAATATGAAAAAATGGAATTCTGCCAGTATTAATGACATGCTTCTTTTATGGCTAATATACTTCTAATTTGATTTTAAGAGAAGATAATTTTCAAACTGGAAATGCTTAAGTTCTTTTATTTCAGTTGTACCCATTGATTTCATGTGTGTAATTTCAGGGGCCTGCATAACATCAAGGTTGGGTAATAAGAGATGAAATAGCATTGTTTCACTAAAAATGTAATTCACCCATTCTTGCCAAAATTGATGCACGAAGAGAGCAAATGCTATGCAAATTCTACTCCATTCAAATATTTCTGTTTTCCAAAAATTCACATATTCTTTGAGCTTAATCATAAACATACCCCAGCCTAAAATTGCAACAAGTGAAAGTGGAATAGGCCAGATGTGGAACGCAGTAACAGAGTAACAAATGTTAAGGTAACTTTAGTGATGTAAACAATAGGATTTTGCAGATACTTAAAAGCTAGTAATGTTTAACAATGTTCCTGCCAATGCTGATCTGTTATCAGCCGTAAGGAAAAACAGTTTGGAGTTGTAAAGCAGAAGCAAAGGTAATTGTTTCCTTGGCTGGAGGTTATAACAGCTGACAGTAAAAGACAGTGAGGAATAAAAGATTGAAAATATTCAGGTTGTTGAACTTTGTTTAAAAAATATTTCGTGTACAGGAAATAGGTTTGATTTCATGTTATTTAGCCAGAATAATTATTTCCTATAATGAATGTAAACAATTTTATATGACGTGGAGCTATTTTGTAAATAATATGCCATGTGAAATTCTATATGCAAATATGAAATTATTTTAATAACATTAAATGATGAAGTAATTAAAGAGCATTCTGTTGACTTCACCAGTGTTTGATCACCTTGCAACTTGCAGCTTTCAAACAGCAATTGGTAATATGCACTGTTAGACTTAACACACCATTCTAAGTGTCCTGTATTTTTGTTTGATTATTTTTTTGTTTCATGCTGGTATAATAATGAACTTACTACAGAATTTACTTTGTCATGTGTTCGGCTTGCTATATTGCTGCCAGTGTTATAAGAAGGATTAAAAAAATAGAGTCTTTGAAGTGGAGTAAGCACTACAGTTCAGAATTATCTTCTGGCTGCTAACAGAATTCAAGGAGACATGGTTGGTAAAGTCTCCCAGGTATTTTTTGTTGATTTGGAAATTCAGTCTTTAGTTTATGATACAAAAGTGTATCTTTTGAAGGAGAAAGAAAAGGAATTTTGCTAATTCACATGTTTTTTTCCTCTCCCTAGGAGGAATGTATGTGGGAGGAAGAGTAATCTTGTCGTACAAATCAGAGATGCGGTTTACAAAACAAAAATGCTCTTTGGAATATCTAGGAAAACTACAAACACTATAACTAGACATATAAAGTATACAAATTAACACTTTTACTCTGGTTTCAAATGTTAAAGTCAGCCTCTCATGCCCTTCACTTATGGTGTCTAAACACCACCATTATATTTTTAGACTCATCAACTGATGTATATAATGCATGTATGTATACACAACTACAACTACTTAAAAATGTTCTCATAACCTCATTTCCTGCTACCCTCAGATTGGAGTGGATGTGTTAGCCATAGGTATGGTAATGCCTGTCTCAGCAGCAGCTCTGCCTTTCCTTCTTTTTAAGTGACAAAAGACTTTTTACTTGGTTACTTGCAGATCTGCTGGAAATGAGCAGAGTGTTGCTCTGTTAGAACTTTCAACTCTTTTCCCAGCTTCTTAAAAAAATTTGGCACATTTCTAAATAGTATCACTGAGTTTTGTTGTCAGTATGAGCCCATCTGAGAGCTTGCTGAGATAAAACTACAGTAGTTCTGTTCTCTCTGTAGGCTCAAGAGTAAGGCTAATCAAGCAGTGGTTGTTCCTTGAATGTTTTTCCTAATAAGTAGGTCAAGAAAATGGGAATTTCTACAAGTCTGGGTAGATTGGGCGTTTCTTGTCTACTAGGAAGTTTAGTACTCTTGCCGATGACACAAGAGTGACTGTAGTGGATCAGACTGAAGGTCAGCGTAGCCCAGTATTGTGTCTCCGGCAGCAGACAGAAGTGGATGCTTGGAGAGGAATCTAAGAATAAGGCATGCAGTATTTTTCCTTTGAGGGCCTTCTGAGCCTCCAAATCCATGCTGCTCAAGCTTTTTGAACAACAATTGTATCTTATTATAGATGCTCTCTGCTAGCACAAATAACAGAGCATACTCAGTAAATGGCAAAGATACTTTGTCAGGAAAACAAGGTCTTTCTTTAGGAATTGTTAGAGAATGCCATCTCTTTGAGATTTTTTTTTTTAATGAATATTCTAAATTGGGAAGAGTAATTTAAGTAGTTTAAAGAGAGCCACCATTTGCTTGATGAATTTCCCAAACCCTCAACATGAAGAGGAAGGTAGGTCAAGACAGGTCATGTTGGGAGACAGATAAAGTAAGCTGCTTTATATTTCAGGAAGTTCAGGAAGAGTTGTGGGAGCTGCAAGAGACACCATCAAACTGATTTTCTGAAGAAACAACAGAATTTTTGTTGACCTCCTCATTTGTTCTTAATTTGTTTCTTTTGGGAAAAACTCTGATTCTGTTTTAGATGTTTCTCTGGACTTGTCTTCTATTAGAACGTTTATTTTCTCTATCTACTGTTAAGTCAAATTTGAGGGTAGTCTTTAAAGCATAAGGAAAGTGCTCTGCTCTAGGATGTGTCTGAACTTCTCCTTCATGAAAAGAGCATTGTGTTTGAAGTATTTCTAAGTATCATTAGCTATTTCACCAGATCTGCTTGGGTAATACTTCTGTCTTGATCTAATTTATGAATTTGAAAAGGTACTTGGTTAAGAACTATCAGGTTTTTTTCTTTCTTGAGGTAAAGACAAGAGAAAACTATTCACGATTCTCACTCTAGACTCAAATTCACACCGAACTCGTCCTCTCTCTCTTCAGTCTGCTAAAATCACAGGCTTATAACACAAATAAAAATAGGAGGAAAGAGATCAGTCTTTTTTAAGTAGTGACTAAGGGTCTGGAGAGGTTTAACAAGACCACAAGCAGGGATCATCAGTTCTTGGCAATAGTAGTCAGAGGATCAGTCTTTGCTGTGAGACACTATCTAGACACAGACAACCTCCAGAACATGTCCAGATTTGGCAATTTTACCAATGTACTCAGATAACATAATACATATTTAAACCATTTAAACATTTCCTTCTTTCTCCTGTCTGTGATACAAAACAGCTCCCACCCACTTGACGTTATAGACTGAGTGATTCAGGTCTATTGGCTCTTGGTTGTGGAAAAATCTGCCTGGAGGTCAGTCATGGTTCATACCACAAGCAGCCATCCTTTCTTCACTCTGCCTAACTTCAGCCTGCTTTTTCAAATGGACACAATATCCTGACTTTCAGCTGCATTTGATTAAGGGTCTGCATAGAGTCTTATGCGAAGTAGAAGGAGCTCTGAATGCTCTTGTGCATGCAGGAGCCTGTCTGTGAAAGCTCACAGCTGTTGAGTCCAAGCAGAAAGTAAAAGAGATGGCTGTGATTCAGCACTGGGAAATACTGAGAGAGAGAATAGAGGAGTCCATTGCTGCCACTCTGATGGTAATCCTGTATGAACACCTTCCCACCTGCTGGAAGAGCAGCAAATTTTTACAGCCCAGAAACTGCCTAAGAAGTGTCAGAACTTCTGAGTTCTGCTGTGTCCCTGAACATCTTTCCTGAAACTGGAGGAGGTTTTTCCCTGCCTTCCCATTTCCTGTACACAACAATCAGACTTTAGTAATTGCAACTTTTCTTTTTCTTTTCTGATTTACAAGCCCACATGAGGTCTTTTGGATTCATTATGCATGAACCGGTTTGTATCTGGGGATGAATAATGTTCTATCTTACTTTCTTTTTTCCCTTGCACTGAACAGTTTTGTTTTTTAACAGAAATGCCTTTTTCCTTTTGACAATTCTCAGAAATATGTTCTTTTAAGAACCTCCTACATGGTATGCATTTGCAATTTGTAAACATAATATGTCAGAGAATGGTTTGATTCAGTGGTGAGGCAGCCAGATATTTACATGTCATGAGGTCTAAGGGAAACAAACTGACCCTCAGCCTTCCCCCATCCAGGCAAATTCTGATGGGACCCTCAAATAGCTCTGGCAAAGTGTTCTGTTTCTTTTGGACTTGATGATTGCTTGTTTCTGTGAAGACGTGTAATTACTTCTTCCTTTATTTTGCTGCGCAAGTTACCAAGAGAAGCAGCTTAAAACTAAATGTGAGTATTGAGGCTCTTTTCTGTTATTCCTTTATCTGATAGTTTTTAAACATGTTAGAATACAAGGTACTTAATTTTTCGGTTAAGTAAGCAGGAACTTTTTCTCACACACAAAGCTGCTAAATAAATTAGATGCAGAATTCTGTATATATAACATTTTTTAAATTTTGTGTACCTAAAGAGATACTACACTTTTTATTAATACTTTTCATTGTGCTAATTGGCTCACCCACTATTTTGCAGAAAGATTGTTTGGGGTTTCCTTTGTAAACAGATGAGGGTGAATTTTGTTTACTCCAAGGAACTATCCAACAAAAAATTAGTATGCTGTTTCCCATGACATTTTTATCTCCTAGCAAGCTTTCATTGCTATTTGTTTTTGCAATAAAAATTTCTAGATAGTGTCTTTTCTGTTGTTTTCATTTGTTTCTAGAATAATTAATTTTAACAAATAATGTAGATTATTCTTGATTTTGGAAGTAAAACCAGTTTCCAAGCTGATTTTTATAACAAGTCAAAATATTGCTGTTATAAACAAAGATCATCTCCAAATTCTTCCTCCATTAGAGACTTTGTGTTATCTTTCAGCTATCATACTTCTAGGATCATAATTTTGTTTGGAATTTCCGTTTAGAGAGCAAGTTTCAGATGCCTCTTTTTTGTTTGTGGTAATGTTTTTCTTCTCTTTGTGCAAAAAGTTGTTATTTCTACAGTAACAGAACAAACTGTAGTGGATTTAATATAATATGATGATTTAATATAACATATAAAAGACTGCTGATGGTCTTCCCATATAATTTTATCACAGGATCAGGAAAGTCACTTTGACTCAAAGGTGTTTAATTGGTAGAAACTTGAGATGATACCAACTAACTTGCAGGGTTAGAGAAAATTGAATTCAAAAGATGCTTGAAAGAGATTCTGATGCATGGTGTCTCCAAATTATTTTCAGGCAGGCATAATTTACAAAGCATATATTTTTTGGTTGACATGGTAAGAAGTATTTTCCCTCAGCTCTGTACCGATAATCCCAGCTTTCTTCATTTATTTTCCCTACCAGTTTTATTTCTCAAAAGAATAGTTAAAAACTTTTAGTATTGCCTAACCATAGACAGACAGAAAAAAAGATTTTAACCAGCATGGTTCCAAAAGACAAGCCCAAAATCAGAGAGTGAAATGCCAAACCTGTTGGAAGGAGCTGCCCTCCTGCCAATTCAAGCTCTAGGTGCCGTCAAGGCTTTTAGATCACCTGGGGAGTAAAACCGAGCTGAGTTTTTCTGCACACTTCCCTGCCAATTTAGGGTAAAATTATGCTCATAATTTAATCATTTCTAGTTCAACTGTTCTATTAAAATCTCTAGAGCCCTAAGTTTTGGAAGTTGGTGCAGTGAAATGTTGCTAATGCTCCACTTGGGCTGCTGCAGCTGAATTCATTCTGGGAACAGGGTGTGCAGCTCTTATGAGAAAAGAGGCTGTGAGCTCCTAGTTTCATACATTTGTGTTTTCCTGTGAAATGTCAGAGGGATCAAATAAGGACAGTTTTGTGGAAACATGCAAACATGACTCCAAGAAAATAAGGTAATAAACCCCCCATGACGTAAAATTCTGTAGCAGAGATAAAGTGAAGGATAAGATTTGCAAAGGGAAGCTATGCTCCCTCGGTTCCTTCATAATGATGGCTAAATTTAATTTCTGATAGAAATCACCCTGGAGAGGAATTTATATCTGTCCTTCAGCCCAAAAAAGTGCCTTGCTCATTAGCCTCAGCAGGCTTAGGTTAGTTTTTGTGAATATCCCCATTCTCTGTTGCCATCTAGTGCAGATCAGCTATCGTCCCTTCTTGTTCCCCTTTCTTAGTTTAAGAGTTTTGTTTGATTCTACTTCATTCATGCTAGTATGCTGCTTTTCTTCATAGCTGTGCTGGCCTTTGAATTTGAATTTTTTTCAAAGTCCATATAGAAGCACTGGTTAATTCTTGCACATCTCAACATAGTGAAGGCAATGGATCTGAACAGGCTGTCCTAGCTGGTTGCTGGCCTCAAACCTGAAGAGCCTTTATCAGTCAGAAAAATATTAATCTTCCTGCAATGTGTCTTTGTACATAGGTAGCAGAATTGATAGCAAGAATGGCCAAGTTCCAGAGCATGGTATAGGTATTGACTGAATATTTTGCATAAGAATATTCATCAAAACCTCAGAGTCATGAAGGACGATTGCAAAGTGCACAACTGGAACATTTTATTATTTCTGCTATTTTTGGAAGTGCTGTCTACCTCTAGCACTAGAAGTTGACCAATTGGCAACCTTTGATCAGTGCTTTTAACTATCCCAGACCAGTGCCATGGATACAGCCTGATGAGCAGACCCATCTAATGGCAAAGGTGCAGTGAATGGCTTCTTTTGTTCCCACTCACCAGGTTTGCTCTGTGACCTTGAGGAAGTCAATTTTGCTTTGGCAAGTATTAACCTTTCCTGTAGACAAGTATCTCACAAATGTGTTTTGGGACTACTTTATTATTGCTAGAAAAGTATTATAAAACCTTTGAAACCTTCAAAAAGAAGGCTGTAAAATACCTCAGACATTTAAGTTTTAGAAACCCATAGCAGTATTAGGTTTAAACCTGTTTATCCAGCTCAGTCTTTCTCAAGTGAGCTCTTCAAGTCTCAAATTGGGCCACATTGTGATTCATTTATGTATTAAAACATGCGAAACTGTGGCATAATTAGAGTTCTAAAAGTCTAATTCACATGGGAAAAAAATGTTTAGTGTAAAAACTATTTCATGCTGGTATTCTAATTGTCAATCTTTGTTTAGTTTGATACTTGAAAATTGAAGAGCACTGAGAAATATTTCAAATTAAAAGCTCAAAACAGTTTGGGTATATTGGATTTTTTAAAATACAGTAGCAGAATTCTTAATTTGTTCAATCACTTGCTTAGACTATTTACTGAAAACTTTTACCAAATTTTACATAAATTAGCAAAAATAACTTGGATTGTATTTGTTCCTTAATGCAGTTTCTGCTGCTGTGTACTGCTCTCTCCCCCCTCCCTCAGACCAACCTTTTTCACCACAGCTGGTCAGAATGGTCTCTGAGCATCATCCTCTACCAAAACCTGTCAATTCCATTCTAGTTTTGCAAAGATGGTTGTTGCTACATTCTTCACATCATCACTTGAATAGACTTTACTGTTTTCAGTGGACTCATTGCTGCTCAATGTCCTTGAGCTAAATTACATGATCCTACAATGTTCCTAAATGTTAGAAAGGAATTTCTTCCTTCTTACCAAATTTCCTCCAGCATTCTAAGATTTAGCCATGGGTTACATTTGTCTGAATCAAATGTTGATTGTCTTGGGTGTTCAGATAAACTTTAGCCTTAATTTTCCATCAATAAGAAAAGGTCGATCCTACACTGGAACCAATACTTAGATAGTGTGTATTTATAATCATAGAAAGAAATCCACTGTGAAAGTCATAGTGCCAAAACAAAAACACAAACAAACAAACAAAACACAAAAAACCAAACATTTAAAAAAAAAAAAAAAAAGGAATTAAAAAACCTGAAAAAATACTTTTTCACATGTCAGGACATTACAAAAATCCCAGCAGGGCAGTTACTGAAGGGTCAGTAACCTCACATCATAATAAAGAAAGACAGAATACCATGGTCTACTAATTTTAAATCATAGCCACTTTTAGACTATTTTAAATAGAAAGAAAATGTTTGATGTGTGGTGCAGAGACTTTGAGGTTTAAGGGAAATGTTAGGACATCCAGGCACATAATTGTTCTGCAGATTTTATCTCCCAAGTAGGCAGAACAGGTAATGTAAGAGTCATAAAGGCTTCAAGAATGTGGCAAATGTCACTGGCACGAACCCAGGGTTGAATCTCTATAAGGACTGATCAATGTTGCTGCCACAGGATGTGAGAATTCGGGTTAAAATTGAGTCAATGCCATGTAATCCTCTATCTTGTTTGACAGCACATTATCTACTCAACTGCTCAAGACTCAAGAGATCTTTAATTAACATTTTTTGCCTGCTTAATGGAAAAAGCAGGCAAAAATGCACAAAACCACATATTTAAATAAAAGGAGGGAAAAAAACAGAAAACCACCAAATTCTTTTCTATATTTGTCCTAGTGACACTGTTATTTTTCCTCACTGACAGAGGACAAACAAAATGTCAAAGAGCTCCACTCCCTGCCCTTTCTTCCACCAGCCCCACTCCTAAAAGGGCTCTCCTAAAAAGGTTCACTGCCTTCAAAATTCCTTTTGTGAGATCACTTCTAAAACTGTTTTGATATTGTGAGTCCATATATCCTTTTGCTGAGTTGGAGTGAAATGTGCTGGATAACTATCAACAGTGAATATAGGACATGATGTAAAAGAATGTGTGTATCTGAATATTTTGTCTTTTTTTTCCCCAGCCCAAAGGACAGCAGGCTGTCCTTGATGCACCTGCATAGTTAAACTAATAAGATTTTCCTGTCCACAGTGTATTTTAGAGCACCCAGGGCAGAAAATAAAAACAAAAAGCCACCCTACTATAATTCCATATCGTTGGTGAAATGCACACACAGCCCAATTGCACTATTTTGTAACTGCAACCTTGGTGCAGATGCTGAGGCTTTGTAAGTGAATTGTGCATAGCACTCCCCAATAGATAAGAGCACACCAGCCCTAAAATGCAGAATTAAACCCTAATCCAGAAAATAATAAATCGCCTAATTTGGCATCCAGGAATTGAGACAAATTATTCAACTACATTAATTTGCACACACTTGCCAGTGTTTTAAGTGATCCATTCAAAGGGAAGACATAGCAGGTGGTCATGCAACACTTAGAGGGAAGCTGAAGGAAGTCAAATAAGTCTGTTTAAAAGTACCCACAGTATATTTTCATGTTGGTTATTTGTTGTGATGTGAGCTTTCCTGGAAACCTTTCTCGCCATCTGCCTCGGTTATGTCATATAAGAGTTCATTACTGTAAAAGTGGTAGAATACAAAGGGTGACACTTCTTTCAGATTTTTTTCACCAGATTAGATGCTTCATGGTCTGTCTCCCTAGCAGATGCAATATGAATCTGTTGTTATTGTTGTATGTCTGTATTCCAAAGACAGTGCAACTGCAGAGGATCATTAACACTAAACATCATACCTATACCTACTGTGTTAATTGTCATCAAAAATCCAGGGTCCACAGGCAGAGGTCAGGCTGTTTCTAGCTCTACTCAATGTTTTCCTTATTCCTTCTCTCCTTGTTGTCCAGAAAAGTCGTGGATCTCCCATCCCTGACAGTGTTTAAGGCTAGGTTGGATGGAGCTCTGAGCAACCTGGTCTAGTGGGAGGTGTCCCTGTCCGTGACAGGGGGGTTGGAGCTAGATTATTTTAAGGTCGCTTCCAAGCCAAACCATCCCATAGTTACTTGATCCTGCCTCTTGGAATTGCCCATCTTGAAGCCTGTTTTCCCTTGAGAAGGAATGGAGATTGACAGAGCAGTGGTCACCCTAAACACCTCACATACAATGCGAAGACATTTGCAGAGCTACATTTGACTTAGACTGTACAGCAGTGGCTTTACAAACTATGATTCCTGTTGATGTAATAAGCAGCCCACGGCTTGTCTGCAGAGCCACATGATCCCTGTGTTCAGAGATGAGCTTGATAAGAAGGTGGCAGCCAAGCCTGATGGAGCACTGCAAGCAGCTGCAGTGGCCCACAGAACAAATCAAAGTACCTGGGAACAATGATAATAGAAGTAGGAATCTTACATACTGGTGCTACTGACAGCAACCTGTGCTTTTTCTGAGCTGTAGTGCCATTTAACTCATCAAAATCTCTTAACAAGACTGATATCAAATAATTTTAGTTTTGGTTCATTTTGATAAGGTCTCGTATTTTTATCAAAAAGTGCTGTGGCTCAGTTTGTATTTTTCCTCAGGAAAACTAGGTCAGGTTGGCATTAGCACAGCTGGAGAGAACAGGAAAAGGCACTGCAGCAGATGCTTTATTATCATTTGGGGGGTTTACGTTTGGGTTTGGGGGAAGCAAGTCTCTTTTTTTTTAAATAGGGTAATGAAAATCCTTTCCAATTTTAGCTTGTTGCTAACAATGCTGCTGATGATGATCTTTTTATTTTTGCTCATTTTATTTCTTAAAGCAGTTCTAAGTAGGTCACAGGCTTTTAAATAACCCATCTAAAAAAATTTGTGCTGTATAATCAGTTGTAGTTTTTGGGTTTTTTTTAAAAAGGATTGTAATTCATGTGATTCAACCATTCTCACACAACAGAGTACTCTTCATCCACCTTGCTATCCCTGAAATAAAATTTAAGGCTTAGGAAATCTGGTCTCTACAGCTGAAATGTCTGCAAAGATGAGAAATTGCATATTTTTTTCATTAAGACCTTAAAGATTTCAGTCAGCATCAGCATTCCCTATTGAAGTTCTGTAACTTCTTGTTAGTGCCAAGACTGTTTTGTTTCATGACCTGTGAGCACTTCACTCACCATTGTATCACAGGTATCACTTCTTATTGCCGCTGTTTTCCCCAGGGAAAGCTTTCAGTCCCAAAGGCAGGCTTGTGTCACTTTCAGGGAGCTGTGTCCCTGCCTGGTGGTGTCAGTGCATTGCTGAGATGCTGCTGTTTCCTTGCAGGACTTTGGCCCAGCTGTGCAGGCATTTTGTGCAGATGCTGTTCTAGCAGAGATGGCTCCAAAGTGCTTCTCCAATGCTGCTCCCTAGCAATATCCAAAGGGAGTCTGCTGGGAAGCTGGAGAGGGATTCTTCATCAGGCACTGTAGTGAGAGGACAAGAGTAATGGGTACAAACTGAAAGAAGGGAAATTTATGTCAGATATCAAGAAGAAATTCTTCACTGTGAGGGTGGTGAGGCACTGGAACAGGTTGCACAGAGAAATGATGGATGTCCCATCCCTGGAAGTTTTCACAGCCAGACTGGATGGAGCCTTGAGCAATTTGGTGTGGTGGGAGGTGTCCCTGCCCATGGCATTGGGGTTGGAACCAGACAGTAAGGTCCCTTCGAGCCTTTAAAATTCTGTGAGTCTATGATTTGCACAATAGGGATGAACTCACTTGGGGGGGGGGGGGGGCTCGGATCAGGACTTCAGTGCATGTCTTCATTTTTAACTTCCATTTTCTGTTTATTTAAACACTTTTTGAAGTATAATTCATTATTCCCTAATCATGGATTGTAGGTGATCATGGAGGTAGGAAAGGGGACTATAAAAATCAGGTGGAAACCATGATGGGAAAAATCTTGCATTCCTTCCTGTGACTGTGATCAGTTCTCATCTTGATTAGTTCAGCTCTAGATATTTAATATTTCTTTTTCTCTTTCAATTGTATTGAAGAGCCTGATTGTGTATATACTTTTTAAAATCACACTTTTACATTATCTTTGAAAGTATCTTTCAACTGCTGTGCTCCAAAGTCATAGAAAGCAAAGCTCTAAAGCATGCATTCAGCTTCAAACAGGTGAATATTTCAGCTGACAGCAACAGCATTTCTTACATGCTTAGACTAAGTTCATATCCAGCTTTGATGGGGAATCACAACAAGGCATTTAGAAGAGACCTATTTTGATGTTATGAAAATGTCCCCACTTCTGTTCTAATGCCAATAAGAGAATACTGAGGTTTTGTGGGGACCCTCCTTCTTTTGTCATTCAGTAGGGATAAATTTTCTGTGGTCCATCACAGAATCACGTTGCAACTCCCCCTGCTGAGCCTCATGAGCCTCCTCTCAGCCCACTGCTCCAGTTGCAGTGAGGTGCCCATGGACAACAGCAGCCTCTCCTCCCGGTGTGGTTTCATCTGCCCATTTGCTGTGGGTGCCACTCTGTCCCACCTAACTCACCAGTTAATCTGGGTATTCTTTATCATATGATCCTCAAACCTGTTTTACAGTTTAATATGGAAAGTGTGACTAATACTGACAGGACTTTACATTGGACTGTACAACAATGCACAGCTGAGTTATTTCATCACTTCATTTTATTCCATACTTTTGACAGTAGTCAGAAAGGAATGAGCTCCATAATGACATAGGAGAAAACTCTGGCTCTACCAGACTGTGTGAAAACCTGTAAAAAATGTGGGTAAGAATTATTTCAGACAAAAAAAAAAGGAAAGAATTTAGATGACTACACCATTTGAGTTTGCATGGTGTAAACAAAGCAGATGCAATACCAATTAAGGAAAAAATTACAGAATTCCTGAGATGCTTGATCCCCTAGTTAAGCCACAGCTCTTGTCCTTTTTGCTTGTAGTCATGGGGTGTGTAAACACAGTACAATTCAGTATGAATTACCAGATCAACCTCTAAAATACCTGCTTTGCCTTGACATCCCACCAAAACAGTGTCACCTATGGATCATGAAGCAAGATAGTCGGATTGTGCCAGCTGTGTCCTGGCTGGCATCGATCCTGGCTGCTTAAAGAAGAATTTCATCAGTGAGAATTCTGCACTCACTCAGATGTTTCCAGAACCTGACACTATATTAGTGTACTGTGCCACAGAGTCACTGTACTGACAGCTTGTTCAAAGCTATCATCTGTGTCTTCTTTTCCTGTAGGTACTTGGTTTGACTTGATCTGCAATATATGCCCCTAGCTCCCATTGCTTCTCTAGCCATTTTTAGAAAAACGAACATTATAGAACTCTTAATGTATGTAAATGTATGAGACAAAAATAGAAATAGGGAAAATGAAGTCAACAAATTCATGCAAATGAGCTAAATTGAATTGGAAGTTAAAAACAAGTGCTTACCTGAAAATGAACAAGTGCCTAGGGCAGCTTGCAGAGATGTCCTCCTCATAGTAGATTAAATTGTTTTTCTTATCTTGAGTGTTTTTCCAAGGATTTTTTTCCATCATTTTTTTTCCTTATGCCTCTCTAAGAAAGAGCCTTATTCCAATCATTATATGTTTTTAAAGAAAAAGATGAAGTTCAATGGCAAGTATAGAAGCAGTCCATTAAAATTGCCATGAAGTGAAAGAGAGAATATTTTTACCTCTATGCACATGTATGCATCCATATGTATATCCTAATTCCTTTATGAGAAGTATGAATGTTTCGGGGCTTTTTATTCTTATATAATGTGAGGAAGATTAACATATGTTTATAGAAAATTTCAAGATAACTTATTGAGAGATATATTGACCGTGTGGCTGTGCTTTTTAGCTCCTATGAGAAAACAAGCATTCTTTTCCTAATGATTCCCTATTTATCAGGATTCACAACTTCACAAACATTCTTATGGCTTTCTTCACTGGAAGTCTTCTAGTGCACTGCATTTTATAGGAAATAATTTGACTCTCCAGAAAGTCCCTGTCCTAATCTGTTGTAGCTAAACTCAATCTGCTTTAACAGCAGGCTGACTAGCCAGATCTGCTGTTTTATTTTCATCTATTTTATCATTCAGTCCATGAAACTGCTGCATGCTCAAATCTGACCCCAGGGACTCCAGTTACAATATCCTCATATCCTTGGCAACATCTCTCTGCATCTCCTTGGAATATTCTAACACTACAAATGATACCACATATCCCTGCCTACTAGGTACATAAAAATCAACAGTATTTAGCTTCCAATTTAAAATGTTCCAATTTAAATAGCAAAATCTTTTCCCAAGGAATGGAGACATAGCAGTCTTTCCCTTTGCCTAGGACACGAATTAGCAGCTGGAATGCTGGAGTCAGCGTTTCATGCCATGGGAGTGAATAACATCAGATCTCCAGAGACTTCTTAACTGACCTTCAAAACACAAAGTCTAGCTTCCAGCAAACTTAAAGTAAACATATTTCTCTAGAGATTAGGATCAAAGCACAAGAAAAACATTCTACTTAACTACGTGGTGCTCGTACCATTGCTTATTTATTGGAGCAAGGATAAGTGGTGCTGGGAGAGCTGAGATTCACTTTTTTTTTGTTGCATTTTCTAATGGTAAAAGTAGTTCTCAGAGGTTACCCAGACATTTGCCAAAAGATTTCAAAAATCTTCGTTCTTTTGCATACCATTGCTGTTTCATTTCCAAACATGGTCCTTTATGATGATTCATGGTCAAACTCCAAAGATCTTTCTGAAGCAAAGCCTTGGGCAACTTGGGCATTCTACTAGAGGAGCAGCCCAAGGATGTCCTCAGTCTTTGATTCTGTTCTTGGGGGTATATTTTAAAGTTCTCCAGCAACCACTCTCATCTGTAGTACAGGATTGATAATACTTTGCTCCCATCCTCATATAGGGGTTTAGGAGGATAATTACATTACAAATTCAGAAGTTCTGAAGTATTACAGTAGTGCGTCTGGTTTGTGCACACAACCTGGACTTCCTGGGACAGATTGACTTCCTGGGGAAAAAAGCAATAATCAAGAGAACCACTTTTTAAAGAAAATTACTTGATATGCAGAGTTTTTGATAACTGAAAAACCTGATTGCCATTGATTAGAATGAAAAGACAGAGATGTTTCTGCAGATATTGAAAGCTATTTGTTGGTGAGCTTTGTGCAACAAAAAAAGCACTACAAGTAACATAAATTCTTCATGCATGCCCTGTTTGGATTTTGCTGTTGCCACTTTTAGGCTGAGATGAAACTCTGTCAGGAAGCAGTAATAGTGATCCAGCAAGGAGGAGATTAGGAAGGTGGTTCACTCAGGGTTATCCTCCAAGGCAGTTCACAACTTTAATTCCCACTAAAAAATGGAATGAAAATTCCTCTGAAACCCAGTTTCAAGCCTGTCCTGTAACCTTGAATATGGAGCACAGTTAACCACAAACATTCCTTGATTGTGTCCCTAGATACTAATTTTTACTTCTTCCCCAATATAGAACAAAATGCGCAAAATTTTACCTTGACTTTGTTCATGACTGTGATTGTGCACTAAATGCACTGAGCTCTGCCTGGTTTTTTTATGTCATGTTCTGTAAATGTACAAGCTGATGGATGTAATTTTCTCATACAAATGGGTTCATTTGTTACACTTTCAAATCTCTTTTTGATCTTAAGGAAATGGAAGTCCAGATTCAAGTCCTGTTTTACCATTTTTCCAAGGATATCACATAAAACACATCAAAAATATTTTTAAGAAAGCCTGTTTCCCACTGATCTGAGTTCTAGAATATTTTATTTCTTTACCACACCCTGTCTTGGCCGACACAAATATTAAGGGCAGTAAAAAATACAGTAAATCAATTCAACTCTAAAGACTTTCATTTTACAGGAGCAAGAAGTTTTACAATCAAGTCATTACTTTTGGTCTGAAATAAGTATGACAGCCTCTCTCCCTGCCCCCTTTCCACTATTTTACTACTACACCTCTCAGAACAGATTAAAAAATTCCTTATGCATTGGTGCCACCAGAAACCTGCAGTAATTGTTCTTTTCTTGCAGTTCAACCAACCACTTTGGTTTAGAGTTTATGAAGCAGAAACACAGAAAAAGATTATATGCCTTTTTAAAACTGAGCCATGGGTATAAGACAGGCAGTGAGTGTACAGAAACAAAGTATGAGGTTATAACTCCAAGTGGACTAGATGTAAGCTTTGTCATGGATAAGCATTCCCTCAAATCTTGTCTTCCGTATGCTCTTCCTTACTCTAAGGCCCTTCATCTGGTTAAGATAAACTATTTTTCCCTGTTATTCAAAATGCAAAAATTTCTGCTGCCCAAAGCCCTGACATGTAAATATTTTAGGAGACCTTCTCCAGTTGTTTTCAACTCCTCTAAAATTCATGATTGCTGGTGCTGGCTGCAGCTACACCCAATGAGTTTAATGAAGGGTACAATCCAATGAGCCCAGCAGATGTTGTTGGGGTTGTTTCCCTGTGAACTTTTTGGTTTCTTCTTCCTTCATTTCCCAGAATCAAGACCCAATTTTAGCAAAGTTATGATGATCCAACCAGCAACAAGACTGAAATAAGTCTTCATCTCCACAATCCTTAAAACATTCAGCATTGAAGATCTATAAGCAGCTGAGGTTTGGATGCTTGTCCAAGCCTCTTTAGCCTGAAAAACTGAAGGATGGGAAATTCATACAACTGGCTCTCAATAGATTTGTGGTATTTCCTGCACTTGTCTGGCACAGAAATATAAACTAGCTCACATTATTTTGGTACTGCCAACACTGAACCCAGCAATAAAAAAAAATGTAAGAAAAAACAGTCTTTTCCAATAACAACAAGGGAAACTTTCTTTGAGTTATGATTTTATTTAACTTATGATTTCGTTTATTTTTCTTTACGTTTTACTCTTTTGCTCTCCAGGGGTATTTGTGTGACCTTACATTGCAACCAAATATTAGCAGCACAGTTGGGATAATGCAAGAAACAGTCATATATCTTGGAGTCCCTAGTCTTCCTTCCAATTGGTCGGGTAGATTTTGAAAAGAAAGGAACAAGCAGAAAGGCAGGAGTATCAAGAGAAAGTCAAGAACACACTATAGAGTGCCTGCCTCTTCTCTTTGGCCTTTTAACTCTGCAGTTGGTTTCATTTTTGAGTTATTGCTTCTATCTCCATTACCTGATTTCTGGATAAACCATGTCTCAGAATGCAGTACATAATGCTCATAATACCAGTAGTTGTACATAGAGAATGTGAAGATGGCTTCATTTTCAGGTGTCTGACCTGAAACAGTGTTAGAATAGGTTGAAGCAGCCCTCTTGCTCCCCATCATGTAGGTAATACAATACACAGTGTATATTGTTAAAGGCTACCATTTTATTATAGAACAACCCAGCATGAAGAAATCCAGGGCACTGCAAATGGCCAGGAAATGCCTGTCTAACTTTCACAGATAATGCGTCATTACTTATTATTTGAGCAAGCAAATGGTCATGCACTGAATTACACGATTTTTCCATCTTTGCAGATCACGTGAGGGCCCCAGCAGGATGACCAGCAGTCACACAGACTGTCATTTCTGCCTGCAGTCTCTTCGTGGAAGGAAATACGCATTAAGAGAAGAAAATGCTTACTGTGTTCCATGTTATGACAGCCTGTACGCCAACCCCTGTGAAGCGTGCAAGCAACCCATTGAGTGCAACTCCAAGGTGAAGATATAGCTGTCACTTTTTGTTCTTTGTTAAATTATACACAAATATAGATTCTATACCCACCCCTCTGCATATACCTGTATGGCTGAAGAGACCTAATCATTGCTGTTGCTCATCCACACACGGCAGAGTGAAACAGTGCTATTTTCCCAGAATAAGAAAGCTCTGGGACCAAAAATGAGGAAATCTGCACTTGCATATACCCCAAGCATACAGCAAGGCTATGGTGTATGTGTGGACCTCAGCTAGGCTCCTTCCTTCACCTGTAGTCACTTACTGGCTGCAGAGGCTGCACAGTGATGGAGGGGTGATAGGTGGCTGCTGTAAATCAGTATATCAGGTTGAATAAGACCTCAGGATTTCTTAGATGTCCATTTGTCATGGTTTGGCACTGGCCAAACATCAGGCCCCCACAGCAGCTGCTTACTCTCTCTCCTCTGCCACAGCTGGGCAGAGGAGGGAAAAAAAACATTAACAAAAGGGGTCGTGAGTTGAGATAAGGACCTGGGAAAACATTCCAAGGGCAAAACTGGCTCAATTTGGTGGTACAAAGTAAATTCATTACTAACAGAATCAAAGGAGGAAAATGAGAAGTAAAAATAAGCCCTTAAAACACCATTCTTTCCCCCACCTCCTCCCTCCTTCCTACCGACAGCGCAGGGAACAAGGTGTGGGGGGTTTGGTCAGTTCATCACAGAGATCTTCCACTGCTCAGGGAGAGAAGTCCTTCCCCTGCTGTGCTGTTGGGTCCCTCCCATGCGAGACAGTTCTCTGTGAATTTCTCCTGTGTGGGTCAAATCTCATAAGCAGCAGTCCTCCCAAAACTGCTATGGTGTGGGTCCCTTGTCCATGGGGTGCAGACCTCCAAGGACAGGCTGCTCCAGCATGCAAACAGGAGCCCCCTCTCTCCATGGCTTTCCCACTGCATCACAGCCTCCTCCAGGCATCCACCCTCTCCAGTGTGGACACCTCCTCCACAGGCTGCAGGTGGATCTCTGCATCCCCCGTGGACCCCATGGGCTGCAGGGGCACAGCTGCTCCACCATGGTCTCACCACGGCCTGCAGTAGAGATTTGGCTCTGCTGCCAGGAGCACCTCCTCCCCCTCCTTCTCCACTGACCTTGGTGTCTCCATGTTGTTTCCCTCACATTTTCTCACCTCCTCCTCTTCTCCAGCTAGGAAAAAACTGCACGTCTTTGTTTCAATTTTCTTCTTAAATTATCAAGAGGCATTGCCACCATCTCTAATTGGCAGCCTTGGCCAGCAGCATGTCCATCATCAGAGGCATCAGGGATTGGCTCTGCTGGACATGGTGGAAGCTTCCTGCAGCTTCTCACAGAAGCCACCTTTGTGCTCACCCCGCTACCCAAAACCAGGCCAAGCGAAACCAACATACCACTGAAAAAATATTTTGAGCATTGAATAAATTACTTTTACTGAAGGTGTTGACATGACGATGCCAAGCTGAAAAGGCAACATTTATAATTCACATATTATTCTCTCTGTCTTTTGGAAATGAAGTATTTTTTAGTTTTTGCTTAATTCCATGCTTACCTTCCTCATTTCACAGATGGCATATTAGTGGCAGTGTTTCTGACCTTGTCCATCCTTTCACCTCTCCATTTTTTACAACATTAGTTAATAATTCAAATTCCTCTGTGGTTTTGACAGGGTTTATAGTACCCCACACTTCAATTTAGAGCTCATACAATTGACTTTGTATTTTAAGTTCAGATGAAACTTACTGAAAAGCATTTGTTTTGCCAAGTTCAGGGTGTAGTGCTCACCTTCTCCCCCTGCTCTCTTTGCCTATGTTCTTTAGAAATAAAATGACAGAAAGTTATTAAAATAAACCCCTTGGAAGGCTTTCCCAGATCAAGCACTTCAAAGCATATTGAGTACAGGAATCATCGAAGGAAAATGCTGATTTGGATACAAACACTTCTCAAACTCTCATCAGTATTTTACCAACAGCAACACTGAACATGTAGCACAAGTCAGGTCCACCAGGAGAGCTTGTTCTTTGAGTTCACTTAATTTCACTTTTAAAATTGAGAATTGAATAAGTGACAGAATTACTGCTGTCAAATATCGTAAAAAAAAAAAGTCCTGTCTTTGGACTGAGTGGAAGGAAAAAATGGGGGGGAAAGCAGAGGTGATAAGAAAGGAGTGCAACAGGCTAGACTCATCTAGAAAGGTGGCTCATGGAGATCTACAGCTGATTGTCCCACCTCTGCCAAGGGGCTAGAGCTTGGTTTTCTTCCTGTCCTCCTCACCCAGGGCTACTCTGGGCTGACAGCCTAGTTCTTGCAAGGTTGAGAGTGCTAAAGAAAATTAAAGTGGTAAGTGCTCATTCATTTTTAGCACTTGATAAAGGAGAACAGTGAGATTGGATTTGAGCCCTTTTGTGCTTCTTACTTATAAAAGAGACTGGGAAGAGTCTGCTTCATTTTTTAAGGTGGGAGGGTTTTTTAGAGGTGCATTTTTCCCTCTCTTGACTGCAAAAAATTTAAATCTGCTGTTTGGTCTTTTTTTGAATTCTTAGTCAGGATCTCATACATATGCTGTCAGGTCTTTCATCCCTTAAACCCATTGATTCATAAGCAAACATTTTTTCTACCAAGTTTTCAGGTGGATTTATATCAGATGTAAACAAAAGCAATGATTTTTTAAATCTTCCTAATAATCATTTTGTCCTCAATGAGATTTTAATTGCTTGTTTTCTGCCATAACTTAGCATTATGCCATGTCATCTGGAAGAATATGTAGTAACACTGAAATACATAAAATTCATTTCAAATTCTGTAGAGAATGGACTTCCTGTCTGGTGGTCTGCGCACATTAAAAATGTAGATCTCTTGTTTCCCAGTGAAAGACAACTGTAATATATAACATGATTCTTGCAATAAAAAAATACCTCTATGTTACATAAGGAAGGACCACTGCATCTGCCAAAGCAGCTCCTAATGGCCTCTGGAGGAGATCAAGCCAATGGTGTGACATTGAGTACCTACACCTTTCCTGAGCACACCCCTGCTTAAATCCACCACTGCAATGCTCTTCATTTTTCATTTTAATTCCAGAAGGAGCCGAAGGATAAAAACACTGTAAATAAATGTTTTCATTAACATGAACTTACTTTCTCCAAGGATCTGGCCTACAAAGGCCGCCACTGGCATGAGGGGTGCTTCAGGTGTGCCAAGTGCAGTCGCTCACTTGTGGAGAAACCATTTGCTGCCAAGGATGAGGTCCTGTTGTGTACTGAATGCTACTCTGATGAGTATTCATCCAAGTGTTTTCACTGCCAGAGGACCATTATGCCTGGTAAGTCAACAGGGACCCTTTGGTGACAAATGGAACAGCATTTTTAATCATGACCACTTCTTGGCATAACCAAGCTGTAAGGTCCTTGACTTTCGGAGCAGCTTTGAGGTGACTACTCTTCCTTTGTGTGTAGCACTCCCCCAGCAGAGAGGAGAGGGCAGGCAGACATTTCTGATCTACTGCTGACAGGTTTTACGAATCCTTATAAAAATACTAAGAGTTCAATGCAGGGTAAAATGCATTCATGTTGTGTCCTTGATTCTGTGGCAGTTCTTAGGAAGTGTATCCCACTGTGAGCATAAGTAGACAAACTGAGCTATTGTGAGCAGGAGTGCCAGATTAGACAAGTCATCTGCATGTTTTCTACATGGACCAGACCCTGTGCTTGTGTTCTTTATACTTTTGCTTTCAGTCAGAAATATTTTCTGTTTAAATTGTCAAAACATGACAATTTGCTGTCAAATCATTAATACTAAATTGAATACAACTCTATTTTACAATATTGCCCATGTATGCAATAGACTTACTTTCGGCCCTTAGCAACCTTGAAAATTATGCACTTTCCTCTAAGCTGCTTCTCAGCTTTTGATTGTGTCTGTTCAGGACACCCTCTAGATTTTTCATTGCTGCCACATCAGTAAAGCTCATACAGCAGAGTGATTGCCCAAAAGCTGCCTCTTCACAGGCATCTGAGAGAATTCATGGCACTGTATGTGGCAAAAGAAAGCTGCTCACTTAGGAAAGTGGGTCCCTAACCTCTGGAACAAAGAACATCAGTAAATTTGGCAGTGGCACAAGGATTTTATTTTTCAGTATATCTTAATGCCAAACAATAAGGTCCAGGCTGTGCAAAATTATTGTCTTACTATCGGTATAAGATTACTGATGCCATGTTCAACCTGGAACACTGATTTGCATTTTTACAGTTTGTTTCCTTTTCATTACAGGCAAAAGCTGCATTAGTGGAAACAAATATTGTAGCAATATAGTTGTGTTCAATAAGCTTAAGGATTATAAACTGCTTAAATTGTATATAGTTCACAAAAATGTTGTCAAATAGGCACGCCTTCCTGTACACAGAGATAAAGGCTCTGAAACTCTTCTGGCAAACATTTAACTGAGTGACTTTCTGTCCTTGTGCTGTATCAAAAGGATCTAGTCAAACATGATAAAAAGAATTGTTGATCTAGGACAGAAATTATGAGCTGTAAGAAGAGGCAGTGTAATGTGCTGTATCACAGAAAAAAAATTTACTTTTAGAAAGTTGCCAATTTAAGTTGATTAAGATAAATAATGCATTTATAAGAGATAGAAGGTTCAAAACAAGAGCATTCCCAGCGTTTAAAACTTATATTACAAGGCTATATCTGAGAGGATTGTTCACTTTGGTTTTTTTCAGGTTCACGTAAAATGGAATTTAAGGGAAATTCCTGGCATGAATCCTGTTTTGTTTGCCAGTATTGTCGGCAACCATTGGGAACAAAACCATTAATCACCAAAGACAATGAGAATTACTGTGTGCCTTGTTTTGAGAAGCAATTTGCTCACCATTGCTATGCTTGCAAAAAGGTAATTAAACATACAATGCAAAAATTGCCCTAATGAGACAATATTGCTCATGGGGGAAAGGGCTGGATCATGTGAAAAATCTGGCAGACTAAGAGTAGGAACAGAGTCTTCCTTCTGATATTGGACATGGAAAGCCAACTGTGAAAGTGTCTGCTGTCCCCTCTATTTAATATTAATCTAAAACTGATTATATTTGAAATTAACTTATTTACCAAAGCAAATGCTCTGAGCTTCTTTAGTTATTGATTGGAATTTTTAGCAAAGGTTAAAGGAAAAGTTATGTAAAACCCTTCTTCCCTGAAAATCTGTTTTTTCCTTGGTAAACATGCCTCCTTTTCCATAATTTTTCAGAAATATTCATATGCATAACTAACCACCTATGCTGAGCAAAGCATTCACAATCTTGGCTATTTTTTCTTGAACTGTATTAGGCAATTAGCAGGTCAAGTAACATTCAACTGTGATAATACTAGTCAAGAGATCCTCTGCTTCAATAATGATGCTTCCCCTGTGGGTACCAGAAAGCTTGGTTTCAAATGAGTTTGGTTTTTTTTCCCCCAAGTGCAGATAAATGAATTCTTCCCTCCCTCAATTTCTCATGTTTTAAAATTGTCTCTGGTTGATGAAAATGCTCAAAGCATCATAATGTTCTAATGTGATGCTGTTCTCTACAGAAATGTTTTAAGACACTTTTTATAGCAGAATTTTACTTGTTTTTTAGTACCTGCGTTACTCTAGAAGCATTTTGCTTTTCACTTCATCAAATAACTTATAATTTCCTGTAGTTATTTAATGTTTACCTGTAAACCTATATCTCTAAAAAGCTTTTCATTTAAGGAAAATATGATACCTATTATTTTCTTCAGTAGTTAAACATTAGAAAGTACTTTTATATATTCCCATGTGTCTATATCTAGCCTTTAATTTGCACTAAATAAACACATGGCAATTATAGTAATTATGCTTTATGTTTATTAGACTTATTGATGCTAGCAGCACCTATGTAAAATAATAAGGATTTTCATCTTAAAAATTCTAGGAATGCCAAGTCCCCCTATATAATAGCTAAAACGTTTTACTTCTGAAACTTGCATCATTCCCTTCTGAAACTTGCATCAAACCCAAAGTGATTAAATTGCCATATTGAATCTTGAATTTTGCGGCAGCAATTTTTTAGATTTTAATGGAAAAGCAAATGTAACTACAAAGTAGCCCAAAACTGGAATGTTAAAGGGATCAGAAAATATTTAAATGTCCTAATTGCTTGACATGACCCAGTGTTATTCTTTAGTTTCCTGAAACTGTATTCCCCAGGGCAATTTTATGATACCACTATTTTTACTTACATTTCTCCAACTTTTTCTCCTCCTATTCCAATAGCATTCGTTCATTCATTCCCTGTCATGCATGTGATTTGATAGTAGAAACACTATCTTACAGTTCATCTTTATCTCTATAGCAATTTCTCTGTTCAGTCTCTCAGAACTCATGTGAAACCAGCTCTTTACCACACATATGGGAGCCATAGAACAACTGGAAATTTCCCTCTTCAGAAATAACCAGTGCAGAGCTGTTAGAAAATTGCTGGGAATGAGACACTCATAAAACAGTATTTTTTGTTAATCTGACTGTAGATCTCCTTTCTATTTTTCTTCTGTTTCTTTACTGTCTTTCTTCCTATTTAACATACTGTTGCAGTTGAGAGACAGCAAAATACTGATTGGAGATTAACTCTTATTTCAGCAGCAGTTCTCTCACCCACTGCCCATCACTGAGAATTTCTCTTCTGAGAGCATGCCTGATTCAAAACCTTTATCTACAGTTCAATAGAAAGAGTTCATTAAAAGATAACGTTTGTTACAAATTGTGAGGTTTTAAAAACCTGTGATAAAAAATTGAGAATAACAAACCAGCAGCATGCCCAGCTCAACTGCAGGTAGTTAAATGGATAGTCCAGATGAAAAAAGTTGATATGACCATATTTTCTTCTCTTGTGCATATGGGAAGAGAGAAAACAAGTGAAAGTACTTATGAGGGATTAGATGATCCTTTATGATTCACACCTTTGCTTCTTTGCTCTGTCCTTGTTTGTCAATACATTAGGTAATAACTTCTGGAGGAGTGACCTACCATGACCAGCCTTGGCATAAAGAATGCTTTGTGTGTGCTGAATGTAAAACCCAGCTGTCTGGACAAAGATTCATTTCCAAAGATGAGTACCCATACTGTGTAGACTGTTTCAGCAAATTCTATGCTAAGAAGTGTGCTGCTTGCAAGAAACCTATCACAGGTGAGTCTTGTCTTCTAGAGGGGACCGAACAGCAATGAATCATCAGTCTCCTCCCAAAGCAGACCTTTACTTCAGAAAAAAAAAATAATTTAAAATACTCCTATCATAATGAACGACTGAAGGACTTAACTACCAGAGAGACTCTCTCTGTGTCACATGTGTTGTATCTTGCTAGGCCATATCGTCACACTTTCCCTAACTCATGAGCAATTGTTTTATATGCCCAAAGGAGTTCCTCCATCGTTTGATTTAGAGGTTTCTGTAGTAAAATTCCTCCTTAAGAATACAAAAAAGGGCATTTTTTCCTCTTCTCAGGACAGTACACACTAATTCCTCTGTGATTTCTTCAGTTTTGATTTTAAATGCAAATGTGATCAAACTGAACACAGATTAACTGCCTGCTGGTAAGGCACACCTGTCAAATTAGAAAGCTTGCCAAATGCAACAACGCTTTATTGCATACAGCCTTGTATACTTATATGACTTATAATTAGACGTATATGTCACTGGTCTATGATAGCTGAAGTTTTCTGAGAGCATTTGCTGGTGTTCTGCATTTTAATCCTATAATGTGTGGAGTCAGCTGTTGCAAAGTACTGGCTGTTTCTTACAGGTGAATGCTGCATATGTCAGTGGATAAAGAAATCAATGAATACCCACCCAATCACATGTGCATGATTAAAAAAAAAAAAGGAGAGAGATAAAACCAAATAACCAAAAAAAAATCCACAAAAATATTCAAATTACCCCAAAGTCAAGATTTTATTTCAGATACTTCTGCTAGGAATCCCAAGATCTGGTAATTCCAAACAGATACATCTTGAAGAAATTTCGGGGAAAATTTTTGAATTTCAATCAGTGTTGTATAGAAACTATATGTTTCAACATATTGCAAGTAAATTTCATGAGAGTTCGTTGGGAAGATCAGCAAACCTGAATGGATATTCTGATAAAACAATTGTGTTCAGATCTCACAATGGGATAGGCAAGCAAGTGACTTGTGACATTTCTTGAAATATCTCTCACTTAATTATAAAGTTATTTTTCAATTCAGCCAACAAAGAATATTTCAGATTATGGGTTTTTGTTCATTTGTTTGTTTGCTATATGAACAACAAACTGATCACACATCAAGAAGTAATCTATTGCATTTCTGAGCCATGTCAAGAAATACTGAATTCAGATCTTTTTCATAATCTCTTTCAGCTCTTGGGAGTGCCAAATACATCTCGTTTGAGGAGCGACAGTGGCATGGGGAATGCTTTAACTGTGCCAGGTGTTCTGTCTCCCTGGTGGGCCAGGAATTCCTCACTCAGCAGGATGACATCCTTTGCCACGAATGTGGCTCTGCTTCATAGTTCTGAGGAAAGCTGTATAGCTGCATTACTCTCACTCTATAACAATATAGTTCATTGCTCTGCTGTAAGAAAACCATATAGAAGGTCTTACAGTTATTCTGTCATTCGAGTAACTTTCCATCAGCAGTTTAATTCTGTCATAGTTCTTAATAGCTTATAAACAAAAATCAAGCAATAAGCCCATACTAGTTAATAAAATGATGCAGAAAATATTTGTAGGTATTTTAAATATAACACCAGTATGTTTTCCTTGTAACACACTGCACTCTGCTGTTAGAAGCTTAAAAATTTCTCTTTTATCACTTCTGGACCAAGCAGGATTGTGAAAATCTGTTTGGCATATGAATAATGATGAGGCATTAGCATTGATTCATAGATGCAGATATTGGCATGGAAAGCTGGGCACATATATTTTTCTATTAGATCATAACATTGAAGAGAACACCTAGTAAAATATTATATTCTTCGATACTTTATGTAAAAAAAGTGCTGACAAAGCAGATAGAAATTGTGAGTAGGAGGTGCTTTCACTCTGAGGACCACAGAGTCAGAGAGGCCCATTATAAGGTCCACTGTCCTCCCCTTACTAGGATTGCTACCCAAATAAGTCAACCAAAACACTGTGGCACAGGTCCTTTCCAAAAACTGGACAACTGTACTTAATTTTTTAGGCATAGATGCTCTAGAACATAAATAAACCTGTATTTTTAGCTTCTGCAAGAGGTGAGGATTGCCCAAGATTGAATAGTGCTGATGTACATTTTCCCATAACCAATATGCCTTAAGACTCTGTTTCCATTGTCTTTGCTGGACCCTGAAGTACAGGCCTAAACCATATATTTTCATTAGCAGACACCAGAGCCAGCTCATGCTGGTCCCTTTAGCCTTGTACTTTCCTCCATCCAAAACCCCTTTGCCAGCAATTGAAGCCCTGTTAAGAGCCCTACCCTTTCAGCCCTGCTTGGGCTTTGATTCCCAGTCCATCCCTCTGCTTGTGGACAGCAGGCCATAAGCTCTCCAGAGCCAATTGCTGATTCATTTCAACATTAGCCACATCTGTTTGTTAATAGCATGTCAAAAATTAGTAATGCTGCCATTGCAAGCTAGGCAGCTCTTGCTTGCAGTACAAGGTCTTCATTTCCAGGCAGTTGGCCTTTTTATCTGCTTGCTGAGCTCCAGCACTCAAATGTCTGCTATTAAAGATCATCTAGAGCTGTGTTACAAACATCTGTCTTCTTCCTTCTTCCACTCTGTGTGTCACAGTGGCCTGGTTCATGTCCTGGGCCATTGTGGATGGATGAGCAGGGATGTTAAGAATGGCAGGTTCTGCACTGCTCAGCAGAGTCTGAGTCCTCTCCTCACATGTCTTTAAGTCATTCTTCTTTAGACTCTGACCTTGAGTGCATAGGATTATTTGGCTGACTTGAGTGGCCTTTGTTCATATTGAAGACAGACATTACTTTAGGTAGAAAAGTTAAAAAAAACAATTACTACATCTGCACATAGCTAAGGCAGGGCTGAACTGCAGTTGCACAAAATCAGTACAGATAATGACTGACCAACGAGTATATAGCAACGTGTTGTGCAGTCAATAAAATATTGATCTTTTGCTCTATGTGGTGTTAATTTTTGGTTTTCATTTTCTTCTTTCATGGCAGCTTTTATTGCAGTCTAGATTTTGATTAGTTTATGTTTTTCATTTTATCCCAGCTGCTTTCTTTTCTATTTACACATCTCCCATGGCTGATACAGGTTCTTGGTAAGGCTTAGATTCCCATGAATAGAAATATATTTCATTGCCTTATATGTATAAATATATATATACATACACACAGACATAGTGGTTCACAGTCATGTATGATGTTCTACAAATTTGCACTGAGCTATCAGAAATAAGTAAATGTTAACAGTCTTATAATTTTTAATTAAAATGATGAATCACCATATTCAGGCTTGTCTGTGGGGTGTACCTTTTGTTTGTTTGTGTGAAATAACACTCAGCACGTCATAAGAATGTGGTTTGAGTCCTTTATTCAGTCTCCTCTGAATAATCTTCCAGCTTAATTACAAATTTACTCAGGAATTACCAGGCAGCCTCCAAAGACATGACAGAGTCACAGGTCAGACACAGTGATCATGATAATCCCAGTCTGCCAGCCTTAACATTTATGAAAATGAAATTCTTCTCTGACTCATCAACTAATTATATTTTTAGAAATACCAACTGAATTATTTATTTCTTCTGCAGTAAATACACTACAGTCAAATCTGAAGTTGAATGTTTTCCCTTCAGGAGAACAGTAAGAAATAAATGTGATTGCTATAAATACTCTGAATAAAAGTTATATTAGATAGCAAATTGCTATTTCCTGGCCTCTTGCACCAGCTGCCATGCCTGAATACAAGTACAGTGAAACTCTTGTAGTGGGCTACCCTGGCTGGAGACCAGGTGCCCACAAAAGCCCCTCTGCATCTGGACAGGGGAGAAGAAAGACTACAAAAGGCTCGTGGGTGTAGATAAGATAAGGAGAGAGAGACATCACTCAGCAATTACTGTGACAGGAAGAACAGTTTTGACTTGGGGAAAAATCATTTATTACCAATCAAATCAGAGAATAATGAGAAATAAAAATTTTAAAAATGTCTTTTCCCCACCCCCCCTTTCTTCTCAGGCTTAGCTTTACTCCTGAATTCTCTACCTGCTTCTCCCACAGTGGTGCTGGCAGCTTCTCACAGAAGGCCCTCCTGTAGCCCCTTGCTACCGAAACCTGGTCGCACAACCCCAGGGGAACTCTGCACAGTTTGGGGCACCTATTCTTAACTAGATTAAACCAGCTTGAAGAGATGCAGACAAGGGCTGGAAGAAGGAACAGTGTGTTGCTGTGGAGGCCTGTAGATCATGAAGGGGGTAGATATCTACTATAAGCAAAGAGACCACACCGGGATCAAGAACAAATGCAACTAAACTCCTCAGCACTGGAAACTGGAAATTAGAAGGGATGGCTGCTCCAGGAGAGCCTCTTTCCAGAACAAAGAGGGAAACAGCCGTGTAGGCAGTGTTAAAGTGATGCCTGATCTGTGTGTTAAATGTCATATAGAACATGATTGCCTGGTACAGAAAAACAATGGGAAAAAATTAACCTGATGATCTTCAGTCTGTGTTGCTAACATTGGATTTACTGCAGGATGACCAGGGTACAGACTCCAGGGCAATTCAATTTTCTTTAATCAGCTGCAGAGGATGGAAAATTTGAGACATTTATCTTTAAGTAAATTTTGTAATATCATGTGTTTTTCTTTAACATTGTACTGTTTAATTTTAAAATACATCTAGTTCTTGCCTGTGTATGTAGCAGCCCAGCTCTAAGATAATCGCACTGTTTTTGTTTCAGTCAAACTAAATTGCCCTGAGGCAATGTCTCTAATGCCCTGGTCACATCTCTGCTGTACCCACAGTTATCCCAAGGGACCAGGAGGGAGGCTGTCCTTTGGGACTAACTAAGACTGAATAGGTGCCCAATTACCTCCCTCAATATTTCAGGCAAAATTTAAGTTCCTCAACCATTGCCTAATTGTCAGAGGACTCCCAGAAACAAACGTTTAAAATACAAAAACCAGCCCCGAGGTATGGTCATCCAGTGACCTTTTATCCATATTTCTGAATGTCACATTTTTTACTCTAACGCAATGTCATATTATGAGAGCAAGGAACCAGCCTTTTCCTGGACAATTACTCTTAAAATCCAGGCAAGTTTTCAGTACATGTTGTTGCAGGCAATACAGTGCAGCAGTAATGTTGAAACCAGGACCACTTCTGCATTCCACAGGCATGTGCTCCAGGCTCATGGCTTATGTCTGTGATGAAACCAGGACATTTTTCATTCTCTCTCCTTGTACCCCAGCTCTCCAGAGGGAAAATCTGTGAGCCTAGAGTGGGGAAGAGCTAGGGCATAGCCTGGCCATGTCAGTGAAGCAGATGTCACATCACAGTTCTGCAGTATCTCAGCACATGCAAGTTCAGCTGATTCTTGTAGTCTACCAGTGGGCAGGTACCAGGTTTTCTTCATGCTGACAGTGGCTCAGTGCTACCAGAGGAGCTTTAGGAAGGGAATGGTAAGGTTTTGCAAGGCATTCTGAATGTGCAGTTTCAAACACTTCCCAGGCCAGGCCTGTCTCAAGAAGGGCTGACCGAGGGAATGTGTGTCTCTGGGTGTGTACATATTCACATCCCAATGAATTGACCAGCAATTTCAGCAGCTGCTCCAAGGTTCTATGAATCTCTCTGGATTCCACATAATAGGTGTAGAGAAATGTGAAAACACAGTGATTTTTGTACAATGATGGATATCAATAGGTGAAGGAAAGCAATGTTAAATGACTGCCTAAGAGGGAACTGAGAGATCATTTCTGGAAACAAAAAAATTTGGATGGAATCCAGATGTATAGCCAGAACAAACTTGTTTACCAATCAAGCAGGAAAGTTTTAATAAATCCTCTACATTCTTGTTAATAATATCTCAAAGAAAACCTGTGTATGTGTATGTATTCTTGTTCACCTTGGAACTGCCAAAACTTGAATGGACTGAGACATGGGAAACTTGGCAATTTAACCTGAAGTGCAAAACACCTAGCATGGTTATAGACTACTATAACCACAAAGTTTCAGTTCATCATATTCAAAAGTACCATTATCTTAATCAGAAGTACCAGGTACAAGTAGTTCAATAGAAGAGATAACAGCACAAGGTACAAGTAGTTCAATACAAGAGACAAGTGGTTTGGAGCACAGACATGGTTGCACTCAGGGACATAACACAGGTATGTTATCCAAAAGGCAATACACAGCTTTAGTGGAGGATCTAGAGATATCAGCTTTGACCTGGATCACTAAGCTTCTCTTAGTTTGTTAGCAAGAACATTTGTGCAATAGTATCCAATTAAACATTTCTGTAGGTTTTCATCCTGCATTTTTCACCCAAATCTTTACTGGAGCTTCTTGATGGTGAGGCCAGACATAAGCACAGCCACAGAGACCTGCACAATGCCCATAAGAACCTAGATTTTCTCAGCGAAAACTAATTCCATGTCAGAAGAACCATTGCACAACATTATATCCAAGCTAATAAACCTTATCTCTATCTTGAATATAATTCAATATCTGGTTTTATTAACTTGTGCCTCTGTTGTATGACTTTTACTGTCCTCTCCAGTCAGACATTCAAGACCGTAGGCACTCACCTGATTCACTGCAGATTTTTCATAGCCCCAACTGAATTGTGAGTTATTGAATGCAAGAAGCTGCACTACCACCACATCCCTGAAAAACAGGAGCCATGAATCCCCTCCATGTGTGAGGCTTTGAGAACAAATCACATTTAAACAACAAAAAAACACTCAGGTCCTTTCTGTAGCCAGGGCACAGATACAAAGGTACCAAAATACTCCAATAAGATCACTTATTGAATACAGACCAAGCAAAGGAGCACAGTCTCAGATGTTTCAGGAATTGTCAGGCAGAAGATTACCTAGCAAAATCAAGAAACAACTGATCGAGTTTTTGGGGGTTGAGATGTTTCACTCCAGTGTCTCAGTGAACTCTCAAGTCACTTGTTAGCTCACACCTGACACTTCATGTCCTAACTGTCCTCAAGCACATTCTCATAATTTCCACTTGTGACCAGAAGAACAGACCACTGCAAAAGGATCTCAGTCTGGCACAATGACTCAACCTGAGGAATCTTCTGGGTTACTTATTCAATAGAGGATAGGACCAGCTGGAGGCAACAAAAATCCCACCAACCTTAGGTAATTGCTCACATTAAAACCCCAGTTCTCAGCTTAGAGTACTTCTGTGGCAAAGACTTACTTCAGGTGGGTATGTCCACATTGTTCCTGGATGAAAATCCTCATTTAACACCTTTCTTTTCACCTTAAATTTTGGGTTAGCTTTTGCTAGACGAATTAGTAAATAAATAAATATATAAATACATAAAATCTCTCCCATCCAAACACATCTTGCTTAGTTTAAAAAGAAAATAAAAATACAGCGTGAAGTAATGCAAACAGTTTATCTAGTTCTGCTGAGTTACATTTTTTGTTGTTCTTGTTTCCCAAAGGAAAAAAAATGGACTACTTCTTTCTTGAAAACAAGTTCTTCACTTATAAAAAAAGCAAATCAAGTTCTTAGTCAAATATTTTCATTGGAAGGACAGGAATCTGAGTAGAAATTTATGGCTATGAATGCAGATAACCGTAAAAGGCTACTGATATGAAGAATTTCTCACAATAGCAGTCTTGTTCCCTGTTAGCTTGGTTCTTTTTTAATTGCTACAGAATCTTTATGGTAATCTTAACTGACTGGAAAGTAAACCTCCCCTGACTGACTGAAAGGGCAATGTCTTTTACTGGTTACCAACACCTTTGATTTAGGGTATCTTTTCACTTGCCCATAAAACACTGTCAAAGTTAAATGCTTTGTGCTGAACCCTGTGCCAGACTTCCTCAGGCCAGTGGGTGCTTTCTTCTTCACATTTTTCCTTTTCATTCTCAGAAGATTTCAGTCAAAACCATTTTACCTTTCACAAAACAAAACACAGGAAAAATGTAATGTTTGCCCTATACTAAAGAACCCTGAAAACTTTCTTTGAAGAGTTCAGGTGCTTCACTTGATTTTGGATCAGAAACGTAATTGACAAAATAAAAGAAAAATTTCTTCTATGGAGAGGTCTCCTGCCAAAGAAATCCAGATGTCCCAATTAAATCTCTTCTGCATTAAGAAACTGCATTTACCCACTTTTCACAGGGCAAATATGTGGTCCAGTTACTATGTGCTCCATGACAATCACTTGTAAGCATTTTAGGTTGGATACAAGTTTCAGTTCCTCAGCTGTAAAAGGGATATGTATCCCCATCTTGAAGAAACCATGTTAGATGTGTGAGGAGTGATCCATCTAAAGCACTGCCACAGCAGGCTGCTGGTCAGGCTTCATGAGGGCAACCTCTAACTTGAGCTCCCTGTTCATTCATTAAAATAGTCTTCAGCATGGAGCCTGAGAGTCCCAGTGAGCATGGTCACCCGAAATTTGAAAAGCTCTATTTTTTGTCCAATTTTAATTAAGGATTTAAACTTCCTCAAGAAAGTGTCCTGTCCTGAGCACTGCTTGTTTGTGCTTTCTGGAATCAAGACAAACATCACATTTCTTGCTGAAGAAAATTTCATATTACATAGATTAATTAAACATTCATTTGTTCAGCCATATGAGAAGACCTCTACTATACATAATCATGTTACTTAGCTGGGAAATTCGGAGTATCCAATTCCAGCTGCAGCAGATGAAAAGTCTCTGTGTGACTGTATCTACCAGCCCCAAGAATCAGACATGGATTTGTTGGGATGCGGTTTTCCAGAGGAAAGGCTGCTTCTGCAAACAATAGGGTGAGGGCATTTTTAGCTTCTCTCCTCTCGAGGCAGCAATATGAACATCATGGTATGGATTCAGCCAAGAAATCCTCTCTAAAAAGAATATGGAAGCACTTTCAGGATGGTGGTACACAGCCATGGTTATCCAGTACTATTTGCTGTAATACTCCGAGTAATTAACTTTATTTTCTCAGAACAGTAAACATGGGAACCAAGAAATTTAACTCATTCATAGATACTATCAAAAACCTCATGATTTCAAACACTGGTCCTGATGGGTACTGTCTTTCTCCTGAGCAGCAGTAGAGAAGTGGATTTGCAGAGATGCTGCTGGACCCACAGAGGTTGGGACAATGACAAGACAGTGACAAGGTGGTGTGTCCCTTGACAGGGGTGGAAGCGTGTCATGATCTACCTGTGACAAAAGGACCTGAGAACTCCTTTTAGAACAAGTTCCCATGTGCACTCTGGAGGTGGAGAATCATACATTTTATCAGGCAACTGGGAAACCTTTCAAACACATGTACTTTCTGTTTCTCATTCTAAACAGCCTGATGGGAATTTTGAAATTATATAGAATGCAAACTGTCAAGAATAACTCTCCGTTGGTCTTTTCCAGTAGGAATTGCTGGGTTAAAAATGATAATTTTTACTCTGTTGAGTGATTGGATAAAAGAAACTGTCTTTAATAAAGTCCCTGATGGAAACTAAAGGGGATGGAACTAGTAATAGCTGGTTAAAAAATAAAAGGGTGTGGTGTAAGCAACAAAAGAAGGGTGTACTAATGAAAAAATAAATACAACAATAGCTATCAGAATGAGGCAGAAAATAAATAAATAGGTCTGTTGCAGCTAGCTACAGGTTTATTTATGAGAATAATGCTTTTAAGTACTGAACCAAAAGCATATGTGCAATTTCTCTGAATATCAAATATTAAACATGCAGAACATGTTCTAAGAGTGACAAGCATAGTAACAGAAAAGTGAAAGGAAGCAAATGAAATATAGGAAAATAATAGTAATGCATCAATCAGTATTGACAGCAGAACTTCCTTATTTTAAAATTATGTAGCAGTTTAGTCATGGAAAGATGATGTCAAATCTAAAGATTTTCTACATGAATCAGTAATCTTTAACAAAAAAACCCAAACCAACCAAAAAAAAAAAACAAGCAAAGTCTATTATATTGTCACAAAAATCCCCACCTGGCTGAAAAGTTAATAAAGTATCATGACAATTTTAAATGCATTTCTCCTTATAAATAATATATATATAATTTCAGCATACTTAGTATTTCCGTCACTTAGGCCACATATAGTAGAGTCTGTGCTAAAGCCTATTATTATAATTCATGCTAGCTGAGATTATTTTCACTTGATGAAAACATTTTGTGTTACCACACAGATTTCCTTGTCTTGTTATTTGGAAAAGCAGGTAAATGTGTGTGCATATTTCTCACTTGTCCCATAGCCTTCATAAACAAAGAGGGGAGTTTTCTTTATTCAAGTGAATATATGAAAAGCAAGTTCTTAATTTTTTTTAGTCCTGGCCAGCACAAATAGGGCAAAATTTTAAAAACAGTTTGGCTACCCTACCTTATGGCCACACCCACAGTTATAAGACCAATCCTATGTGACATGGAAAAAGCCAGGAAAGTTGGTTTTGCACTCACACAATTTAGAAGAGCTGTTTTCTTCATTCCCTTACAGAAGATCTCAGTCACATAGTAATAAGCCTGCCTTACCTCACTGCACATAAGAAAGGCTCGTCAGGATGCAAGCAGCTTGCACAGCTTCTCTGCTGTTACACTGCACACAGAGAAGCGTCAAAGCTAGCAGAACAGCTAAAAAAGGCTACTTTCAATCCACCTTTGCAATCCATCCTCTACTGTGTTCAGACGAGTGTATGATAAATTATTTACCACTGCTCTGACAGATGTAGTCTGTCACACAGCATGTGCCAGCCACACGAGATGGCTCAGAGACAAGCACTCCCACCCTGACCTGGGCACATGAAGCTCACACAACAACCCCCCACTGTCCTGCACATCACACTGGTGCTGAACAAGCCTTCCTGAGTGCATTCTCCAGTGAACCCAAAAGCCTGTGTTGTCAGGCCATGAAGGAGAGAGGGCAGTTCTGACAGGTTTAATGAAAAACCAGAGCAGGTGCCTATTACTCTCAGCCCTCTGGAATGACCGGAAACTCAACTTTCAGCTTGAAGAAGCAGAAATGCAGCTCGTTTGCCATTATCCTTTAGAAGTGCAAAACTTTCTAAAGGAAGCTGTTCAAAGGATGGTCTATCAGAATTGGTTAATCACCTGCAGTGCAGTACTTGTCTTTCCCACCACAGGAATCTGTCATTCATGTGTCAGTCAGGTCAGCTACAGTACTTCTCAATAGAAGGCTCTTCATAGAGCCAACCATTTAAACCCAGAAAACTGCAAGAAATTCTCACTAAGTTTATCATTAAGTTCATCATGAAACACACTCTACTTCTTTGGAAACAAGAAGTTCAACGTGACATATTTTTGCCATTTCTACGTTTGGTTGAAAGTCATCTCTCACAAAACATTGTTGCTTAGTGTGTTAGTTGCTACATGTTTCTTGATAAAAAGCTCATCAGAGAAAGTCCATCACCCCAAGACCACCTGTAATGTCAGTACAATGCCAGCTCCCTGCAGGATGGGTTTTCTGCAAGACATTTTGTGAAGGAGAAAAACTAGAGTATTTTTCACTTCCCTACTAATTGTCAGTCAAGCCAGTAGTTCATCATAGGTATCAATAATACTTGGTGAGTAACATTCACCATCTTTAATGACAAAATCAAAGATAAATCTACCCTGAGCCAGGAGCTCTGGCTTTTCCTGGAGGTAAGGTCTTGCTAATACTGGCTAGGAGTACATCTCCTCTTCAAGGATGAATTCTCACTGACAGTCTGTCAGCACACCCAAGATCTAGTTGTATGTTCTGCTTGTAAAGGAAAAAATACAGTTTGAGACTGTCTTCAAAACTGCAGATTTGTGGCCATGTGATGAGAACTACTCAAAGTCAAGAGAGTTTCTACATTAGGCCTGTCAGTACTGGCTAGCTAGTCTGGGCTTATTTTTGAAGGTCATCAGGAGGAAATGCTCATGAATCAGTTTAACACCCAGGATAGGAAAGAAAATGCTTTATTAGAACCATCAAAAGAGAGAAGATGGAGGCTTTTCTGACATTGATGCATTTAGAATTGGAGTAATACTCATAAAATTATTTAACTCTGATTTTCCTCTTTTTTTCATATTCGAAACATTAGGCTTTTATTTTTAAATTCCAGAAGCACAAATCTTTATTTAATGATGTTTGGCAGTGTTTCACCATAGCACTTCACAGTGCTTTAGAAACATTAACCACATTTTAAAGGTACAGAAGAGCAGCTAAATAAAATGATTGATGTATTTATAGTCATGGGCAGTTGGGAAGCAGGGGAAAATGGGCACATAACTGCAATTCTTTATTCTGTGGTGAAACAGAAGTCTTTCCTTAATAAAAGCCTCAGCAAGCAAGATAAAAAACCCAAATCCTTTAGAAGCACAGTGGGAATAAAGCAACATGCGAAAATACTGTTCATTTAACCATGCAGACACATTTTGAGATGCTCACTAGAACTGGTACTGCTTAACTTTGTTAATGACCCAAGTAACAGGAGAGAAGGTACCCCAAGAAGCTCTGGATCACATCCATTTGTAGGGAGGAAATCACATGCCAGAGGGCTTGATTGCCATTCAGAAAGCCCATAGGAACTGGAGATGTGGGCCAACAGGAACTTTTTGAAATCCAACAACTGGAATGTGGAATTGACCAGAACAATCCCATGCACACTACAGGCTAGAGTCCAAACTGTGGTTTGTAGGAAAAGATCTGCTGCATCCATAGCTCTGTGCCCAGTGTTGGGCTTCCCAGTACAAGAGAGACCATGTCAATCCGGAATGAATGGGTCTCTATCCCATTCTTACTTCTGAAACAGACCGTAGAAAGGAAGACACTTGAAACAGCATGGAAAAATTCCTTCAGTTCCTTCCTTCTACATAAGGAACAAAATTACTATGTCACATAATGGAATTAATAGTCTAAGGGAGAAAGTATAGAAAAAAATGTAATTTTAAACAATGTTCTCCAAAACCTTCCCTTTATGTCCTCTTCTGTGTCTCAAACACAAGTTGCTACAGGAAAGCTTTGACAAACCAAGGACTGTCACACAACATTCTGCTTACAGAGAGAATTAATAATTTCCTCCAGTAGCTCATTCCAGACACATCTCAGAGGCAGCAGCCTCCCACCACTGACATTGAATTAGGTCAGATTGGGGCTGATTCTTTCATGAGAATCCACTGAGAGGGGCAGGAGCAGTACCTCAACAAGCTGAGAACAAGGCCTGGGTTTAGAGAAATGGCTTCTGTGTGGTCAGCCCTGCTGCACTCAGTTTACTGCCAGACAGCCTGAGTCTGCCCCAGATTAATCATTGTGCAAATGCATTTGGTCATACACAGAAAGTGTGAATATGCAGCAGCAGTCTGATGACCCTCTTTGGCAGATGGTATTAGACCTCGCAGGCTGATGCATGACTTTCCCATATTTTTTAAAATATATTGCTCCTATAGATGTTGGTGAAGCTTGTCAGGTGCCATTCAGTGCAGACATACGTTGAAATTCACAGGGTTAAAATTGTTTGCATATCTGCAACCTCTAAACAAGACCATGAAAACTGCTTCTGTGCTGAACATAATCTACAGTCTCTCATCTACAAAAAACTTGAATGCATCTAAATATATACATATGCACAATGTAGAGTTCCTGTGTTCTCAAGAGCTACTGCTGCAAAGCTAAACCAGCCAACATCATCTAACATCATATTTGCACCCTTTTCTAATAAAAATTTCCTTAACACCATTGATAAAGCTGAAGCGATGCCATTTGGTGCCCATTGATATGGGCATTCCTTTCTTCCATGGTTAAACATTTCTAGTTAATTTCTACTGATGTATAAGGGTTGTCCTTGCCTTTCATCCATACAGTGAAAACCTTACCCTGAATTGGACCTCAAGCTTGTGTTCCAACATCTTTAAAATAACCTTTCAGACAGTGATTCAGCAAGGCAATATAACTTTCTGGATTTATTTGATCTGTATCTTTGGAGCAAACAGTTAAGCTGCCTGTCTCAGAAAGAAAATAAAGCACTTGAACTCTTGCCTTGGTCCTATTTTAGAGTTCTGTTTGCATGTTTGTTTTAGCATCTTCTGGGAACATTCTGTCTCCTCAAGGGCTATTCTACCAACATAGAAACACCATTTGATTGAGGTTTTTTCCATTGGCTTTGTCAACTTGATTTTATCTTAAATATGCAAAATGCAAGGATATAAATTATGCTTGGCATGATAAACATATACGGCCATAAATAGAAAATCTCAGCAACTGTTATAGTGCCACTATATGTGAATACAGTATTTGGCTGCTAAGTAGAATGTCAGCTAGAAATGTTTTCAGAAAAGTTGTAGGATGTCCAGTTCCTGCCTCAACAATAATTTTCTCCAAACCACCTAAATACCTGTGAGACATAATAAATAAGTGCAAGATCACATTTTTATGGACTTCTCACTTCTGTGTGTTTGAGTATTAATCATGCCTCATTGAACTTAATGGTGTTTTGCCTTCTTAAATTACTGCTACAGGAAAGCAAAGGGAGCAGTTCTTTGGGTTTTGATAATCTGATTGGTAGGCTGAGAGTCAATTTAAAGCAAGTTCAGTGAGCCGTAGCACTATAGTCATATCAGAGTATTTTATAGCATGAAAAAATTTGTCATTATTGGCTTTGTGAACACAGCAAATGTCTGCCAGAACTAGAATCATTGTTCTGCATACATTAACATATTTGTCAAATTGCAGAATAATGTAAAACCTCACTGTAGAGTGAGTCAGTTGCACAAACACATGGGAGAAATCAATTCATTACCAAAGGTTTAAACTTCAGTCAAGAGGCTGCTTGTGACAACCAAAATGGCACAGAAGTACAATAGGATTGAGCGAAGAATGGCCAAGCTACAAAGTAAATAATTTTGGACCACTGTAGCATGTTTACATTGGATGTTCTCAGCTGCCATCCTCGGGGTAATCTCAGCCATAGCCAGTCTGTCAATATGAGACATTTGCTTTGCAGCTACGCCAGCCTCAGGCTGATCTTCTGCACCAGCCCAGAATGTCAATCCTGCACTTACACCACTGCACCAGAAATTATGGAGTTTGAACCACTTGTTTTCTCATTGCTAAACAGCACTTACTAATGCTCATTCTGGAGTAATAAAAAAAATTTAAAAAATAAGAAAACAGCTCATAGAATCATAGAATCGCAGAATATCCTGAATTGGAAGGGACTCACAGGGATTATAAAAGTCCAGCTCTTGGACCTGCACAGGACAGCCACAAGAGTCACACCATATGCCAAGTGCATTGTCCAAATGCTTCTTGAACTCTGTCAGGCTCTGGTGCTGTGACCACTTTACTGGGCAGGCTGTTCCAGTGCCCAACCACCCTCTGGGTGAAGAAGCTTTTCCTGATATCCAACCTCCCCTGACACAACTTCAGGCCATTCCCCAGGGTCCTGTCCCTGGTCACCACAGAGGAGAGATCAGTGTCTGCCCCTCCTCTTCTTGACATGAGGATCTTGAAAACTGCATTAAGGTCTCCCCTCAGTCCTTCTCCAGGCTGAACAGACTAAGTGGCCTCAGCTGCTCTTCATTTGGCTTCTCCTCAATTTAGGCATTTCCCTTCTACTGTGGTGGAGGAACTGGCTGAAGAAAGCTCAGCATACAGTGTCTCCCTTTGGGTGACAATGAATATTTATGTGCAAGGTAATGGTAGATTAGGATAGGACAGGAAGCTGTAGTGTTTCACAGGTGACAAATCGCCTGTGGGACAAAGCCCAGCTGGCTTTCAGCTGGTGATCCTCTGGCTCACACAACACCACAAACTTGATCAGTATGACACACCAAGAACGAAATGATAGCTATCCATGCAGGCTGTGACAGTAACAATGTGTACCCATGGATAAAGCAAGCCAAAGTAGCAGCTGCTGTTGTAAGTTTTGGGGAAGAAGAGGAAAGGGAGGTTTGAAACATAAACAGATCTTTCAAACAGTCATCAAGATCTAAATGTAGTAAAAATATGTAAAGTAGAAGTAACGAGAAATGAGCACCCAGAATACAATGCATCTTAGGCCTGTATCTACAACAACAAAACCCCAAACAATAAAAATCTATTTAGTAAATATATTTGTATTAAGACATTTAATTTTAAAAATAAATCTCCTAGACATAGGAGAAATTCTGTGGTAAGAAATCTCTTGATATAACAACATAGCAAGAAATTCATATCGTGCACATGAGCTTCAATTTGGCTTACCAGCAAACAGGCTTATCTTCCCTCCTGTTTTATTAGATAAGATAACCTGAGTGAGGGACCCATGCTTGTTCACCTACTTACTCTCTTGGTGGAAATAAGCCAGTCACACTTCTCTTGCCTTTGCAGGTCTGAGGACTGAAACAGATGACAAAAACAGCTTTTCTCCATTCCTCTCTTCTCATAGATTTTTCCTGGCAGAGCATCTAATTAAGTTTTACTTGGATGCAGTTTAAGTGGTATTGAGTAAACAAGCACATGCATTTACTAGAGCAAAAGAAAATTCCTATTGTCTGGTTGGATCCTACTGCTTAAACCATGGCCTGGAGCCATTGCTATATCCCATGTAAAACTGCAGAGAAATAAACATCCGAGGCCTGGTGGATGGTAGAACTAGCACTGAGTACCAATACCTAGCCAAGAAAACACAATATACTGGAAAAGTGGATGAGAAAAATGGATTTTCATTGGACCTAAGTATTAACTAAAGGGAAGTTACTACATTATCACAAAAATAAGTGTCCTGTGCTTAATCCCGTGTTTACTAGAATAGTTAAGTCCAGTGTCTCCCATTAAACCAATAGCCCAGATGTTTTTTAATAAAGCAGAAAGTCTCTAAAGCAGGCAATAGAATATGCTCTAGCTGAAAGCTGTAAGTTTATTGCTAATATAGTGGAAAAGGCCTTTTCTAGAGCCAATACGAACATCCCACAATTTGATATCTAGAAATCTGGCATCCTTATCAGGAAGAAGAAAGCTGAAGTAAAGAAAAAAACCTGTTGAAATGCAATAGTATATTTATCTTAAAATCTGTGGTCTATGTTTTCCCCCTTCAAAGTCTCATGTAATTAAGTCTTTTCTGGCATGCAGAGAAACAATGACAAAAAACCCCGAAATATCAGATAATTGTTACAATAAGAAAATAATAACAATTGAAAAATGGTGACTATTGTCTGAAAATTGTAAAGTTTAATATAATCAAGGAGAAAATGTGTAAGACAAGAATAACCAAACTTCAGGCAAGACTCACAGAGGCAATTGATGTTCAGTTCACACTAAAATTAATGAAAACCATTATCAAGCCACTTAATCAAAGAACTGTACCTTTTAACCTACAACAATGTTTCTCCTAATTTAATAAAGGAATTCTATCATAAAGTTCCTAATAAAAGACTCAACAAAATGCTATAACAAAAATGTATTTGAAATACACCTGAAATAAAATGAAAAATAGTTCTTTGTGTTCTTTTCTATATAAGAACATTTGTTCCTATGAGTGTTTCCAAGTTTCTTAACTGGATTCTAATTCTGGACTGGGGACAATATCATTACAACCCATTTCCAAACACTATTAGTTTGGGGGAAGAAATGACGCTTTTGCTGTCACCACTTTTCTAGGGAGAGGTCTAAGTAGAACATAAAACCTCATTTCAGTCAAACAAGACATTCTGTACCTTATTCAGCTCTACTGAACAAATGCACACCCTTCCAGAATATATGGACTTCCTAAAACTTTTAGACAAATCAAAGAGCAATACAGTTCAATTATACCAAATGCAGCAGACTACACTGGATACTTTCATCCTAAAGCCTTGACAGCTCTGATTATCAACAAAAGTTCTCTGTCCCTCCTCCTACATCTTCCTCCAGCCTCAGCTGAATTGCTCCCAGGTGTTCTTAAGCTTCCTATATCTTCCCACAACTAACCATCCTTCATTCCTCCTGCATTTTCTTGCAATGCTCTCCCAAGCCATGCAGAACTCAGCTTCCAAATGGGTGTTAAGAATCTTCAGAGCTAGCTGAATCCAACACGTGAAGCATTCGGTTGCCAAACTGGGTTTCTCTTTTAAACAGCTTGTGCAACAAGAAATCACATTTTGGAAGTTGTTTTGTGAGGGTGCATTGGTTTTCAAGTTCAGTGCTCTGAGTGATTGGGTGCTTAATAACTGTGTCCGATTATGGAGTTCTACTTCCCCACTCTTCATCTTTTCTAAAGAAATTTAGTAGGACTCCAGGCAGGTTTATGTCCACACAAGTAATTTTAAAAGCAGATGAAAGGTTTTGGGGGAAGGAGTAAACTGCAGCCAGCTCTGACAGCAGAGGTTTCAAAATGCCTTTACCCTCACTGATCTTCCAATTTGCCAAGGAACTTAAAAAACTAAAAATCTATGAAGTATGGTCAATTTCAAAGAGTCCAAAATTGTCAGACCTCAGTCATGAGATTAAAAACAGCTAAAAACAACAGGAAGAACTAAAAGATCTTTTTGTCACTGCTGTAGATTTTGTTAGTATTCAGCTTTCAAAGTCTCCAGTAGTTTGATTCCAGTTGGGAGGACACTTCTCTATAGCACAGAGAAACTGATAAATGTCTTATCTTTTGTAAAATATCTGATATTCTCACTGAATGGACAAAAAATGTGATTATTAAGGAAAAATAGACGCCACAAGCCAGGTAGGAAAATGGAGAAAAGTGGCAACGCTGCTTGCTGTTTCTCTCCTCCCTCCCAGAACAGCATGGAAACACTTATGGCTTAGCTGGTAGAACTAGCTTAGCTGACAGTGAAAAGACAAAAGGAAAGGATCAACACCTGCAAAGAGCTGTTCCTTTTTAATTCCTTTGCAAGTTACACTTGTCAGAACAAAAATGGTCCAGAGACTTGATTTAGTACCAAAGTACAACCTTTTGGTACCGATGTTTTTTGTTGTCCTCTGAATATCAAGGCAAATTCCCGTGAGCTGTAGGAGGCTTTGAGGTGGTTTGTCCAGGCTTACAGCTATTATTAGGGTGGCAGCTTCAGCAGAGTCACCCACCAGCCTCACAACCACCTGTCTTTGGAGTGCTGAGCACAATCCAATATCCAGACTGGGTGGCCTCATTAAAAGCATCCTGGGACTCCTCTCCATGTCTGTGTGCTGACTGCCTGTGTCAGCATTAGGTATTGTGTCTAATCCTCAAAACTAATGAGGTCTATCTCCAGATCCAAGGCAGCCTTTTCATTCTCAGTCTTCCTGAACTGACAAATCTCCCAGAGACACAGCATGCTGGAATAGCTAACAAAGGTGCTAAACATTACTATAGAAACTGGGGTAAAACAGAGGCTCAAAATATAACTCAGCTATATTTTCTACTTCTTTTATCATTCATACTCAATCTTTACACAACTGTAGCACAGTCCTTTGACATTATAAACCTTCATATTTATTACAAAGGAAGTAAACCAATGTTACTCAGCATGATTGCATTTCCTTCCCTGGAGATTCACCTTGCACATTCATTGACAGGCTAGCTCCCTTTCTGTGTCAACAGAGAAAATTAAACCTTTCTGGCCTAAAGTGAACTGAAGATGAGTAGGAAGCAGATTGACAGAATGTATAATGAAAACATTCTTTGAATATAAATCATATAGATTCTTTTTTCTTTTTTTTATGAAGTGTTTCATAGCTTTTTACTGTTACTCTCATCACATTGTAAGAGGCATAAAGGAGACCTGAATGTTAAATTTTTCTGGTTTTCCAACTTTAGTATTTCCTGGTAGGTATTTGAAGGAGCAGATGATTTGGAGTTTTATTTGACTGCATAACATTTTTTATATGCTAAAGCCCCAGTAATTCTTTCTTCTTCAATTCTTTTATCCATTTAGATGTTCAATGAAGAGAACTTAGTCTGCCAAAGAGTGTGCTAAAGGTTACTCCAATACCTGGATTCCAAAACTGCCTGGGACTTGGAACCAGACTCTAGATTTCCCCTTTATGTGATAAAAATTATGCCAAAAAAAAAAAAAAAAGCATTATTTGTCTGAAGAAAAACATCTCCCTTTTCTCCATTATTACTGTGTGGGCTTCAGCACTCGAGTCCACTCACAGTTCTGGCAATTCCCTCTAGCTTCATAACACTCTGCTGAACTTTGTCATAAAAAACCAGAAAGAAAATTCATTTGCTTTCCAGCAATATGAGCTACGTCCTTGTTTTTTTCTGTTGGCCTTGAGATCTCAGTAGAAGATGGTGATGTAAGTTCCACATGTGTACTCTGCAATGACTTCTTCTTGTGTAAAAAAATACCCTGGTAAAGTTATTATTAGCTCTATATATAGAGAATGTTTCCTGAAGGTAGGCATATTTATCTCAGATGGCCTTTGATTAAATACTTCCCTTTTTTATCATGCATTTTATCTGAGTTTTGGGATAGTTCTAATAATTTTCAGACAGCTCAGATAAAGTGCATATTCTAAAGAGATTCTGAAAATTTATCTTTAAAATTAATAATCTTGTAATCTCATATTTGGGATAATCAGCATTTGCTCCACTGCACAGATTTCTTTTTCACTATTGTTTAAGATGGTCCTTTTAATATTAATCCTAATAATGTGCTACTCCACTTAATAGTTCTCATATTTGAGTAAGTGATTTGTTAAGCTGAGTCAAACACAATGAAGGTTTGATTTGCATAAATTTTGATTATTTTTAATTAATGGCTGGAAAGATATGACTCATTTATTCAATAAAAACAATGTTGTAATTCATATTCATTGGCTAAAGTATAAATCTGGAAAAAAGACATAATGAGTTCAGGAAAATTTTGAAAAAATCTTAGCACCTGGAAATGGGTCATAAAAACTTATATACTTTGACTCTTTGTAAAAGACTTCAGAATTTTCTCTTTTATAGGCATATGTGTGGTATATGTCAAGTAAAATTAATTCATATGGCATCAAGCACAACTGTGGTATTACTCAGAAAAACTCTGAGTCTGCCTTCATAATCAAGTAGCTGCTGCATCATCTGCATTTTGAGAGTAGATTTACATTTTAAATCATTGAAAACATTCACTTGTTTATAAGTAAATACAGTATAATCAGCAAGAGAAAAAATTTACGAGCAAATATGAGAGCAATTGCTGAAGCAATAACAAAAGAAAATGCTACATGAACAAAGAAACAGAAGAGGCCTGGAAACATCAATCTGTATTGTGTCTCTTACCCCTGTCCTGCTTCTCACCCCAGTTCATCCACATGCACTGGGAAATAGATATCAGCAAATATGACTCACTGGAGCAGGGTCCATGTGGATAGACCAACCTGTTATGTGCATGCCTTATTAGCCAGGAGCTTGCTGTGAAAGAGGAATACAATGACTGAGCTGTGCCTTCCTCAGAGGAGTCATAAATCTCTTCTTTATCCTAATATTTTATTCCATTAGACTAGAAGGAAAAACATCTTTGAGTACTCTACTGTTTTCCAAAGCTGGTTAAAACTATCCAACATCAAAAATAACAGGGAGAAGGGACTTGGAAAAAGGATCAATGTGAAAATTATATAACAGTCTTTTTTTTTTGTCTTTTTTTTAGGAATTCAGGTCTAAAAAGATTATAAATTGAAGCATTCATGCTCTCTTTTATCATTATTGGTTTCTCACCTATACCAAATGCAGAAAGATGAAATGCTGATTAATTTTTAAAGAAAACAAGTTTTTTACAGTTCATAACTTGAGCTCTGACTTGCACTGAGAGCTGAGTCTGTTGCAAGCCCCACGGGGCTCAGTGGGGCTGAAACGTCCTGGATAAAAATGCAGAGCTGCCTACCTAGGTTGTTTTCATGACAATATTTACACAGCCAATATTTCTTTGGTCACTCAGCACCTCATAACCTGCAAGTTATTTATTTTCATCTCTGAGAAATACGGAGGCTCCTAGTTTACACGTAAGATACCTGCTAAATTTACCTCCACCAAGGGAGATGTCTGAAAGGCCATTTAGCACTGCTGCAGCAAATTTTTGGATCCCAGGTGCTTTAAGGGAATAGGTGACTCTTCATCAGGTCCTTGATTTCTTTGTTCTGCAAAGCTGAACAATTTAAGTACCCAAACTTGGGCAGACAGCACACATTTAGATGTGTTGGGGAATCCCACTTTGTCTCCACATGCCACTTCAGGAAGATCCAGGTCTCCAAACCTACTGTGCTGTGATTGTCTGCTCCACACTGATGACTTGCTAACCAAGGACATCTCCACTGGCACTTGGCACCTATGTTTACGTATCTAAGTCCCACCACAGATGGGGAATTCACAAGAACCAAGACTCTCTTCATGGATGAGACTGAAACATCTTTTAAAAAAATTAACAAGACCAGGATAGACAGGAGCATTAGAAAAAAGTATTGAAGGACTCCAAATTTGTGACATTTTTTAGGGTTTGGGCGTGAAGTGGGCATGTTTTACCCAGCAGTCACCAAGAAGATACTGCCCAGACTGAAAGCTGTAGATGTGAAGAATTTTGTAACACTTTGCTGTCACTGACAGGCTGATAAAGATCTGATTTTCAGGGCTTAGATTTTCAACATGGCAGCTTAAATACTGGACCCAAATGGTATTTTACACCTTAAAATTATTTGTATACTCGAGCCAAAATGATTTGATTTGTCCTAAAGAACATCCGGAAGAAAGGAAAAATTGGATCTCCCCCTCCCATCACCTAAATGAGTGGTCCATCCACCCTTACAGAATATTAGCCTGAAAAAAAGTATCATAACAATACCAACCCAATCCCTACATGTTTGAGACTTTATTTTGGGTTTATATTTTCTGTCTTGGAAATGATTCTCAGAGAAATCTAACATGATATTAAAGAGTTTCAAAGAGAACAAAAGGGATACAGCCTTTCTGGGAAGTGAAAGGCAAAGCTTGAAAGGAAGATTGGAGGAAGTTAAATAGGAGTCATTTGTGCAATTGGGAAGTACCACTCAAGAAAGATTTTCCTTTAGTTCTAGTACTAGAACAGATAAGTATTAAATGAACTGGCACTGCAGAATGATTGGTAAAAGAATTGAAAAGCAAAATAAATGGCAGCCCTTACTTTCCCTAATTAAAACATTTTAGTTACAGCAATTAACTGTCACGATTAATGCAGCAGCAGCCAGGCAGATGTGATCTATTAAACAGTTTGGTTTTGCCAACAGGAATTAATTCAGTACAACTGGATTTTATAAAATCTTCATTGCATTTAAACATCTGCATCTAAATCTTCACAACTTTATGGAATTTTTCACATTCTCTTTTCTAAATGTTTTATTACCAGAGCATATTCTAGGCTTTAAGCTATGTATAAATATGCTTTCCTTTATCTGTGTCCTCTATTGAGAACACAGTAACACTGTAAAGCTTTGTCTACATCACTGCACCAATATTTAAATCTCACCACTAACGGGAAGAATCAAGAAGGCTATGGTTTAAATAGCACTGGACCTCCATCTAGTGAGAAGAAGAATAGTGCATGTTTTTATGTTGAAAAAGATAGTTGTAAGGGGAATTGTGCTCAGCTGCAAGAAGAGGTGTGGAGATACTTACATAAAATACAGAGGGAAATGCAATTTTTAATGCAAAAAACTTCAAAAAATTCATACTCCTCATTTAAGTGTCAGTGATTGCTCACAAATCTTAGTAAAGGAAACATACATTGATAAAAACTTGCTGTGGTCAGATACTTGTAAGAGCTGACCTTGTATTGCAATGTCATGCTCCACTGTCTATCCATTTTAAAGACCAAAAAGGCTTCTAAAATCCCTCTCGTGAGGTGGGCAGGTGTTCCCAGCCCATTGCACAGGTATGGGTGAAACACACCAAGGCTGGATTTCAAAGGTATGAAGATGTAGTGATAGACACCTACTGAGCTTTTCAGATGTACCTAAGTCTCTATTTTTAAGTCTAAGTGTTAAGTGCCTGAATCCTCCTAAGCATCATGGCAGATGGCTGTCTGCATCTATTGCCACATAAATGCCTGTAAAACTTGTCCTGGGGTGCCAGCCTGATGCCCTGCTCTTCTTCCCATCTGGAGGGGAACAGAACTGCAGAGTTGATATCTGCTCACTGATGCACCTGCAATAATGACACTCCACCATTCCCCAGGAGGTTGCACCAAGGAAATCTTCCAAGCAAGCCTCATGACATCATTGTAAATATTTCTTCATTTGATTCCATACCCCAGACCCCTCTCCACTTTAAAAATTTTGGACATCATCGTAATATCTAAGGCATGACACAAGCCCATGCTCAAAGCAATGCTCAGTTCTTGTTTTAAAAGCGATATCACTACATAAACAGGAGCTCTGGAGAAAGCCAAAGTAAACCCTAGGTAAGGTCGGTAAAGAGAAAAATAACTCCTTCCTCCTTCCCCTCACCCCCCCCCCCCAAAAAAAAGGTACATATCAATGTATCATTTGACAATGTTCATGACTTGCAAATTATAGATCACTGAGATGTGTATATCCAGACTGAAAGTCTTTAAATAAAAGATAAAGACATCAGGCATTCAATGAATTACATCTAGAGACCTACCAAGGCAGCTTAAAATACCCTTTAATGTGTTGAGCTGTTAAATTTCAGGATCTGTATTTGGCACACAAATCTAAGTATCCAGCTTAGCTCACATGGATGCTTAGTGCAAAATCCTGTCTAATAACTGTGTCCTTTTTTTTTCCTGCATTAGCAAATGAGAGTCTAACAGATTAGACATTGGTTCTTTATAGTAAGATACTCTAGACTGTTTTTAAGAGGCTGGGGAAATTAATTATCCTTTTTCGGTGGAGTTACCTCAGGATACTGAAGGAGTATTGGCATTCCATTGATCCTGTCTTATAACCTTACTACAGAATGAATGTATCTGTCCAGAGATAATTTACATCAACTACTTTAATCCATGTCTTAAACCATGTAAAAAAAATGGTTTAAACATTAAAGACCATGTCTGGGAGGGAGGGAGGGAGGGATACCCAAGAATGCTAGAGGAGTTGGCAAAAAATCCATACAGACTGGAATGGTTTCTCTGTAACTGTAATTATAAACTACCATGATGAACTCTAATAAGTTACTATTGCTAAACAGAGAAATCCATCAATCATTTGAGATATATTCCTCAAAAAATACAACATTTGAAAAACAGAAGATTAGGAATTATCATAGAAATAATTGAGAGGAAAGAAAAAAAAATCTAGTAAATTCCTCCTGAACACTGCATATAGTTTTGATCACTTCATCTTGAAGATAACAGGCAAGGGTAGAGGAAAGGATGACACAAACGATGGGAGATAGGAAACAGTTTCCTAAGCACTTTGGAAGAGATTCCTGACAAGGAAATATTGACTGAATTAGGATACTTTGGTTGAAAGGACACAACTGAGAGAGGGCACAAATGACTACCCAATACAGTGCCAATAGAAAAGGGAAACACCATTCAGGATCATGAAAGCTGGGCTCTGCCTTTGCTCCCTCCTTTCCTTGTGCCATTTTTTGTTGGAGGAAAGCCTTTCTGTGTCCTTGGAGGTCACAGGTGCCTGGGCAAGGAATCCACTGAGTGGTTTGTTCTTATAAGGGTCTTACAAAACAGCAGCCAGTGCCTTTGACAACAGGCTGAACACTTAACAGGAGGGACACAGAGCACAGCCAAGGTGCCAGGCTGTGTACCAATGGACAAGGCTTTACTGGGGCTTGGCCAGGCTCACTGTATCCCCAGACTATAGCTGGGGTTCCTCCACTGTGCTCTCACCATACTGCCACCTGGCTTTAAATTGTGTTCATTTTATAAGCCCTGAAAGTGCTTCTCCAGACCAATGGTATTTGTTCTCCCTCACCCTCATCTTCCTGATGTAGAAATAAAGTCCAAGTGCAATTCCTTAGCTCCTGATTAGCATAATTTTCCATTTTGAAGATCAGTATTACAAGAAAAATATAAAATCTCAATTTTGGATGAAAACAAGGTGGCATTTTTCTTTCAGAATCCCTAATGTTTCCTTGTTCTTGGGACATCAAGAGCTTTTACAAGCCTGCTGAAGTGCAGGAGCAAAACACAAACACACAGGATAAATAGTACAGCTTCAGCCATCTTTATTCAATTCCTTCAGGTGTTAAAATTTCAATAATTTATAAAACATGTAAAAGAAGTTTATATAATTTCATTATGTACAATAAAAATATATACCTATGTATATGTCATTAAAATTGCCTCTGACAAAATAGTGACAGTAAGATGAAGAGCTATTTAATGAATATTGAGCTGTGTTGCATGCAAACTGGACACAGGAGTGCATAAACAAATGCCAGATGCATCATTAATGACATGGCATTTTTTCTTCCTCTCTCTTAACTCCCTGAATACTATGAAGCCCACATAAGCCTTAGGAAACTTCCTGTATTATTGTCAGCCACAGACTTGACACCTCACTCAAAATAAAAATGTCAAAGCAGTGTGCTTCTTTTAGTTGAAAAGATTCTCTGTATTAGCAGGAGATTTACACTACCAGACGCCATTTATACCTTCCCTCCTTCCCTATCCTAATTTAAAACATTACTTTGCAAGGCTGCGCAGAGGTAATGAATTGAGAAAAGCTTATTAACTGGCATAACACAAAAGAAATCCAGGTCTGGAAATTAAACAGAAATGTTGCAAGAACACAAAGATTGTGTACATGAAACCACTGATTTCCTGAGGCTCATTGCACCTTGCTGTCATTCCCTTTTAAGTGCCTTAACTTGTCAGCAACCACCCCTACTAACGCATAAAAAATATTCTTGCACACTTAATAGAAGAAAAATGTGCTAAATTCTGAGGGCTTTATGTAAAAAAAACCAAACCATCCAAACCGCCTCTTGAAACCTAAAAGTCAATGACTGCAAATAATCACTTCTCCTGGATAAGGTATCTGAAATATGGCCATGAGATTACAAGGTTTTGCAGCCACATGTATAGTTATACTCTGCCTTCCTCTAGGTATGTTTGGTATTCAAAGTTACCTCACTGTTTTGTTATCTTGTGAGGAAGTAAGGAAGGATTGCACATTCATATGCACACATAAATCCTCACACAGAAACTTATCATTGGTTATATATCAATAACCAATATAAACTTATATATTTATATATATATATATATCCTAGTTATTCTCTGGTGTTTGCCAGAAACTACATTTCTAGTACAGCTGTCATACTTCATTAATGCTTAAATTCAAAATAAAGTAAATTATTATTCCTTTGTTCCGGTCTGCATATTTATTTGTTTGCATTTATTCTACATTAATGTATTATATTGCTCTGCAGAAATAATTTATTTATTTTATTTAAATTTCTCAATTATTATGTATCTGTAGATTTACTTAAGATACAAAGATGGGGGGGGGGGAGGGGGATGCTCTGAATGTGCTATTACCTTGTTCCCAGCACATGCATTAACTCCTCATCATTTTAATTTCTTGTGGTTTTAAATTCCTCATTACATTTCCTTTTGTCCAGTTCAGAGAAGCCACCCTTACATACAGCAGGCTCAGGTGTGGATTCTTCACAACTATTTTTAGGATGCGCTTGCACTAAGATTTATACCATTCTCTGGAGGCGTCTGTCTCTCTACACTGATTAAATTGGCAGGCTGTGTGATTAAACTTCTAATTTGGGCTTCTCGATGCTGGGTTTAGGCACAGGCTGCTCTCAAGGATCCTGGCCACATCACCTGCATATCTGGCATCATTAAGAAAAGCATTTCCCTTCATACAAAAAAATCTTCACCGCACAGTCAGACAGTGACAATTTAGTAAGTCCTTGGCCATGGGAACAGCAAAATTCAGCAATGCCTGACCTTCACGGGAAGACTTTGGCCACTTCAAATGGATATCTCAAGCCAGCTGCCTGTGGTTTTCTACTTCCCAGATCAGCATCTTGACACACAATTTGAATTCAGCTGGTGAAGACTGCATATGTGAAGAGTGAACATGTACAAAGCCCACCATGCAACGCAAGGCTCCCGTTCAGGCATCATGAGTCAAGACAATGCTACTGTCAGTACTGCCAGGAGCTAGTCTGTGTTCCTGTTCTCTCTTTTTCTCCCTGATCTTGGTATAAGAGCCATCCATCCATCATTTTTCCCAGTTTATTCTTCATAACTGAAATAGGTCATGTATTTGCATAATGAATTTCTTAGATGGTTGTCAAATATCTCAGAACTTTACAATTCAGACAGGGATGGAAAACTTTAAAAATTTTCCTGTTTCAAACATCAAAAGGAAAACATTTCTGACCCCTTGATTCCTTAAATGTTTATTGATAGAATCACATAATTATTTAGGTTTGAAAAGACCTCTTGGATTATTGAATCTAACATTAACCTCTTAGATTATTGAATCTGACATTAACCTAGAGCTGCCATATCCACCACTAAACAATGACCCTGAGTGCCACATCTACAGGCTTTTAAATATCTCCAGGGATGGTGACTCAACCATTTCCCTGGGCAGACTGTTCCAGTGCGTGACAACTCCCTCTTGTGAAGAAATTTAACTTAATATCCAATTGACATCTGCACTGGAGCAACTTGAGACTGTTTCCTATTGTCCTATTGCTTGTCACCTGAACAGTAAGATTTCTCCTGAGCCTCCTTTTTTCCCCTCAGCTGCTCCTCATAAGACTTTTGCTCCAGACACTTCACCAACTTTGTTGCCTTTCTCTGGACATGCTCCAGCATGTCAATGTCTTTCTTGTAGTGCAGGCTTCAAAACTAAATACTGCAGTCTCTCAGCAGTCACTTGCAACATGCTGAGGGATGCTATCCATGTCACCAACAAGGATAGACAGTGCCAGTTCCAATACAGACCCCTGAGGAACACCTCTTGTCACTGCTGCCCACTTGGACATTGAGCTGTTAAGCACAAACAACTCCTTGAGTTTGACCATGCAGCAATTTCTTATCCAAGTGTTCCACCTGTCAAATCCATGTTTCTCCAGTTTAGAGACAAGGATGTCACACAGGACAGTGCCAAATGCTTTGCAGACTTTCAAGGAGATGACATCAATTGCTCTGACATCCCTCGTTAATGATGCAACCCTGCCACAGAAGGCCACCAAATTTGTCCTTAGTGAAGCCATACTGGCTGTCACAAATGACCTCCTTATTTTCTATGTGCCTTTGCATATTTTCCAGGAGGATCTGCTCCATTATTGTGCCAGGCACAGAGGTGAGAATGATTGGCCTGTAGTTCCCCAGGTCTTCTTTTTTCCCCCTTTTGAAAATTGGGGTTATATTTTCCCTTTGCCAGTCAGTGGGAACTTCACTGGACCACCACAGTTTCTCAAATATGATGGATAGCATATTAGCCCCTTCATCTGCTAGTTCCCTAGGACCTGTTGGGTGCTTCTCATCAGTCCCATGGACTTTTGCACCTCCTGATTCCTCAGATGATCTCAAATCTGATCTTCACCTACAACAGGAGGTTTTTCATTCTCCCAGTCCCTGACTTTGTCTTCTGCAACTCAGGTGGTGTGGCTGGAGCACGTGATGGTGAAGACTTAGGCAAAAATATTGTTGAGTACCTTAGCCTTCTCTGTGTCCTAGGTAACCAGATCTCTTCTTCCTTTACAGAGAGGGCTCAGATCTTCCCTAGTCTTCCTTTTATTGCTGATGTACCCATACAAGCTTTTCTTGTTGCCCTTGACGGCCCTGGACAGAATTAATTCCATTACAGTTTTACCATTCCTAACCTGATCCCTGTCTGCTCAGACAATTTCTCTGTATTTCTCCCAAGCTGCATGTCCTTGCTTCCATCCTCTGTGGGCTTCCTTTTAGTGTTTGAGTTTGTCCTTGCTCTTCTCTTTGGGATGCATCAATCCTGAGCTTGGAGAAGGTGACTCTTGAATACTTCCCAGATTTCTTGGGCTCTTTTTCTTCCAGGGCTTTGTCCCATACACTACCAAGCAGACGTCTGAAGAGGCCAAAATCTGTTCATATTGTAAGTGAAATTGAGACCAATATATGCTTATCCTCTTTTATTTTTAAAAGTATGAATCCAGGAGATAAGATGTCCTTTGGAGAGAAAGGCAACATTTTTCTTCCAAGTGCTTCTCTTTAAATGTATCTTTGTTTGGTGTGTGGGGTAGGGTTGAGCTGTAACCATTGCACAGAAAGAAATGAGCAGAGAAAGTTCATGAAATGAGCAGAGAAAATAAACATCAGCCAGATCAGCTTGATCTATTTCAATTCAGTATTAGAGGTCCACAGAAATGAGGGCCTCAGGAAAGTAAATAGGTGGATTTCTCTGGCCGAAAGAATAGTTGCAAACTGCAACAAATACAACAAGAAAAAAACGTGTCACATGGTGAATTTGAATGAATCACACACAACAGTACATAGACATCGTGTTCATAGCCAGGAAAGGCATTTTTCCTTATATAGCCCCTTGCTGACTCCTTTAAACACTGTTATTATTTCTGCAACTCAAAGGTACAAAAACTAGCACAAACCTCACAATGGCTATACCATTCTCCTCCCCCATCAAAGTTAAAAGTTATCTAAATTTGGATAATCTTTAGATTTACACTATGTTAGATTACAGCATATTTTGGAAACTAAATCCTAAGGACAAAACTAATGGCTGTGAAGGCTAAAAAAGCCTTAAAATAATAAACCTAGCTCCTGCTGGAACACATAGATTCAGCACTGCAACAGTGAGGAAGCAAATCAAATAATCAGTTTGGATTGCCAGCAGATCAGGACTCCCCAGCAGCTGCCTTTTTAGTTTCTTAATGGACATCAACAGATGGAAAAAGCTGAAGAGAGCAGTCTTGTTTTCTCTGCCCACTGAATTATTTCCTTCTCATGCCTTTTTGTCTATCTATAGCTTACAGCTCTATTTACCCAAAATGATTAGAGCTTTCTGTGAAACAGGAACTTGGAGGAACAACAGAATGTCATGTATATTCTTGCTTGTTGATACAGCCACCTGTTGTCTTGTCACATATTCCATTTATTTGCTCCTGGCTCGCTCAACCTTCCTCCCCGAGCCCAGCAATATCAAATGGGAACTCGATTTCTTCTTTTCAGTTTGGCCATAGTAAGGTAACAAAATGACAAAAGCCTCCTGCCCAATTTTTTAACCTTTCTCTAGTTATATTTGTCCTATCTTAACCAAAAATCCTCATGGTCTTACCTCCTGACACACACTCAGCCATACAAGGGAGGTGATGGTGGCATGGGTTTCCAGACATAGGAAATAATTTTGAGTCAAGTGCACAGCCAGAAAGGCATGAGAGGGAGGCAAGGCAAATTATTCATACTGAAGAAGCTTCATGATGGCAAATCAACTAAGCCCCTGGCTTATTCTCCGAAGCAACTTGGCACTACTAGAGATTAGTTTTCTCTGCAGGACTCTTGGCAATGTTGTTATAGCCTGCGGAGACACTCTGGACTGCCAAAATCCACACTAGCAAGGATCTCCAATATTCTGCCATTTCTAGGTCAAGCTGGTTCTGAGATAAGATTTTTATAGAATATATCACAAGGCATTTCAAAAAATGAAACATGTACATTTTTTTAGCGGCTCTTCTCTGCAAAGTAGGCACAGTCCAATTATGTTGAAACTTTCCCAGAAAAAAATGTACCTGTGGCTACAGCTCCACTCTACCTGCCAATTTTAGATGGAAAATAATTTTTAAAAGAACAACAAAAAAAAGGCTAATCATTTGTTCATTGGATGGAGGTGAAGCAGCCAGAATCAGACTTATATGAGAAGGTAATTCCCATTTTATCTTTAGAGTTACTATACAGCATTTATAATTTCACCTGTTCTCATTTTGCAGGAGGAGAAGGAGCACAAAAACATGTAAAAGACAGGGCTGGAGATAACTTGAAGGAGGCCATGGGCACAAGTCTCTGACTTTCAGGAACACACAGGGTAAATGCAAATAACTACTTTGGTGGCCTTTTGTCACAATCTGTCTTCTGTGTCTCAGAGAAGCTGGATGAACTGAGGCACATATTTAAGAGATTTTCCCAATTGTTTTCAAACTTTTATAGACAAATCATTTACACAGGTCATCCCTCTATCAGACTTCTTCCATGAAGAAGAAATGTTGACTTTTATTTCCAGTCACAAAGGTGTTCGTTCAGTGTTTTCTAAATGGTTTTGGGAAGATACAGTCTTTAAGTTGCCAATGTTCTTTTGTTACTGAGATCCTTTGGTTTCTAGTGAAACCAGTTAACTGCCTGGACTGAAAGAGCAATTGGGCAAGCACCATTTGTTTGGGGTAAACCTTGTTAATAATATTTGCACTGGGAAGTATTAGGCTGCTTTACTCAGCATCAACATTTTATTTCACAAATTGTGTTACATGATCTGTCAGAATATATTCACTGAGTTTTTTGGGGAGAAGCACTCAAATTAGAGTTGGATATACTGGAGTGTAATGAGATATGCTAGAGAGAAAAACAGAAAAGGAAAATACTACATTGAAAAGAGAACCAGAAGACGTCAGATGTGATGTGTTACATGGGCTGGTAGTAGCCAACTGCCCAAACAGCACATGCACAGCCAAGGTCTGTTCTGGCTCTCATTTAGATCCTAGGGTGCTCTAAGGGGAGGTCTCAGCACCCAAAGTGCTTGAGCTGGCTCCAGCAAGCTTCACAGATTCACCCATGCTTTGTCTCAGCTCCCTGCTACCTGGGGAGAGACATTTCTTTTCTGGTACTATACCAGTTGCCAAGAAGAAACCCATCGAGAACACTTTCTTTTCTATTCAGGAAGTGTCTGGAAAGGAGTATGAGCTACATCTTGGATAAATTGAAGTAGGGACAGAGTGACAAAGGAGATCTAAGTTATAAAAAACCAATAGCTCATATCTCAAGGGCTAGGATTACATTTCCCATTCTGAGCTTGGACACTGTATCCTACTCTCCCAGTGAAACCAGTCAAGAAGTCTGACAGGAAATCTGCTTGTCTGAGTTACAAGATCATAGAATGTTACGTATTGGAAGGGACATTAAAGGTCACCTTGCTCCACCCCCCATTAGAACAGGTTGCTCAAGGTCTTATCCAACCTGACCCTGAATACTACAAGATATGGAAAACCCACAACCTCCTCAGGCAACCTGTTCCACCCTCAAAGTAAAGAATTTCTTCCCAACATCTAACCTAAATTTCCCTTCTTTCAGTTTGTACTCATTACTATTTGTCCTATCCCTCCAGTTTCCAATGAAGAGTCCCTCTCCTGTAGGGCTTCTCTGTAGGTCCCGTCAGATACTGGAGGGTTGCCATGAGGGCTGCACACAACCTTCTCTTCTCCAGGCTGAGTGGCCCCAACTTTCTCAGCCTGCCTCTGTAGGTAAGGTGCTCCAGTCCTCTTAGCAACATCGTGGCCTCCTCTGTAGTTGCTCCAACTTTTCCATGCCCTTCTCCTACTGGGGACACCAGAACTGTGCACCATACTCCAGGGGGGATCTCATGAGAGCAGAGCGGAGGGGGACAATCATCTCCCTCGAGATGCTGGCCACACTGCTTTGGATGCAACCTGGGATTCAGCTGACTTTCTGGGCTACAAATGCATAATGCCAGCTCATGTTGAGAGTTTTTTAAAGATCCCTGCTAAACTTTTACTTTAGAGCCAAGTTTTGGTCACTGCAGCCCTTCAACCCTTGCTAGTAAGAGTCGGTAGAGCTGATGCAAGTGATGCTGGAGAGGTGATGCAGACAAGCTGAGGGAGAAGTGTGGGTAGAGAAACCAACGTTGGAGAGACATGGAAAGTCCATGAAACAGCGAGATGGGATTTACTTCTGCCAAGCTTTGCACTCAGCTGAAGCAAGTTGGAGATAAATGGCTGCATCTAAAGCAAGTGGAGACCAGAGCAAAAGCCAGGTAACCTGTAGTGCTCCCTTCAAGGAAAGAAGGCTTTTTAAGGTTTATGTCTAACTCCACTGCTAGAATAGCAAAGCACTCAGGCTTCCCAGAAGCAAGAAAAGGAAATTGAAGAATTCAAGCTGTAGTGTAATGAAATGCGCTTTCCACCCACTTAGATTTAAGACTGTGATTCAGTACTGCATTTATGCAGTTTCTGGAATGGAAGGGCATTGTGATGCATCTAGATCAGATTTCTGAGCCAGTGGTAGCAGATGGACCTCAAGAAAAAACCCACACACAGGCAGATAGCTAAAATAAGGAGATATTTTTCACCACCTCTATTTTGGTGATGGTGTCACCCTCTGTCACTGCCAATTCCAACAAAACTAATAACCTCTTCAAAAATTGCAACACATGGAAGATAAAAATATCAAGAGCAGAGGTTAGTTAATTTAGTAACTTGACCGTTTTTTGCACAATTCGCGTCATTTATATCATCTGTCTGACACTTTGACACACAGTGACACACAGAGCCTTTACTGGAAATCCAGGACATCAATCATTAAGGTTATTCCATGAATATTACTGTAAAAGATGACACTAAGAGACATTTTTAGGAACTGATGGCAGCCATACGTGATAATTAACTCAATTTTAAGGAAGAATTATCACAGATTGCAAATTTGTATAGTTTTATTTTACCATAAATTGGCTATTACAACTCTAAAATAAAATAAACCAATGAGGCATTGAAAAATCTTTTATGCCTAATCTTAATCCTAACAGAGAAAATTTCTTCCGCTTTAAAGTTGCACAGCCATCCTGCAAATTTCACTAATGTTCCCCTATCAAAGCAGCGTTTGCATTTCTTATGCCTTCATTAGGAAATTCTGTACTCTCACTTGCTGTTTTAAAAAACCCAACAAAAAAACACATGAAAAAAAAGCCAAACCAAACAACCAAAACCCCCACCAAATTTCAGGACAGCATGACTGCTTCTTATTTGATTTGGACAATCCAGTGTTCACCCACAATATTAAGTTTAATCTAAGAGGGATAAATCACTCCAGCATAATGCCAAACACTGCCTGTGGTTTCAAGCAGACGAATAATTATTGCTTTCCAAGTCTAACCTAGGTGGGGATATTAATAAATAGTAAATTTAGACTAGCATGGAAAGCAGAAAAGTTCAGTCATCATGAGGCATACCAGAATAGCTTATAAATTAGGAAGACATATGCACTGATTTAACATTTTTTGCTTCTGAGGCTTCCAGTTAGAGAAATTGTCGTACTCGAATACGTCATTATCGTTTCATTCACTGCTCAAGATAAAATCTGGCCAAAAGCATCCATCTGTTCATCTTTAGCACCCACCCAGACAGAATCTATAGTGCCAATCTCTACTCAGAAGTACGCTGAGGTAAACCAGTAATAACTACTTTGACAGTAATGTATTCAGGTTTAATATAGAATGAAATTTGTTTCCTATTTGGCAGCTCTCAGGAAGACTAGAAAATCTCCCTGGAGCCCTACCTAATATTTCTTCTGAAAAAATCTCCCTAGAGACCTACCTAATACTTCTGTAAAAAATAATGCTCCTTATTTACGGTAGTGTTTAAGTTATTGTTCAGCAGATCAGTGTAAAACTCTGACCACTGTTTAACTGCTGGGCAATCTGCTTTAAGGCATCATATTTTAGAAAAGCATCATATAATGCCACAGTCTATTGAATATGTAGGAAAAAAAAGGCCAAACAACATTCTTTCTCTAATATCAGGTTCTCTAACTAGAAAATAAGATATCTGTGGGATATTATAGGAAGTTTTGAATGTTTTTCTTCAAACACCAAGTTTCACCCTGCATGGAGCAAAGCTACAGAGGGTTAAGGTTACAACAACCTTCAAATCAATCCACCCTGTGTCTCAAATGGCTTTATAAGCATACGAAACCTCACATCAGACTCTGCACTCTCATGCTCAATGGAGACCACAAGTGAAATAAGTTGAGAGGCCTTAGAGTACAGCTAAAGAATCTGTGATCATTCTCATGCTCCAGCAAAAGCCTGTGGTAAGCATGTTTCTGAGTAGAAACATATTAGAAGGGGAAAACAGGATGAGTTGACTCTGTTGCTCATATCAAGGTCTGGGATATGAACCCTATGAAAATTCCATATGAGGATTTTTCTGATAAGAGTAGTTGGAACTTACTAGTAATTGCTGAGAACGCTAACTGTTGCTGACAGCCTTCCTGATCTTGGTCTTTGATACCTCTAATCTAAATTATCCATATGGGTTCAAATCTATAATTGTAATTAGAGTTTTGTTTCATTTCAAACTCTCTCAAAGGCAATGGCATTTCTAAAGGTTAAAAAAAAAATTGTAGTTCATGGGTGCACCTCAAGTTCACTACTGTACTTTCTACTTGGCTACAGAAGCCATATATGAAATGAATATTACAAAGAATTTGATGTTAAGTTTGGAAGGACCACCTGTTATTTGATAGCTTCAGAAATCTACTTTGAAACCATGAAACACACCCAATTTATTAAAAATTTATTAAACTCTCTTCAGCTTGACTATTAGAAGCACAGCTACCAGATGAAACTACAACCAAAGGAAATGTATGCCATGACACAGTGTAAAAAGTGAGGTTAAATGGCAATATCTGGAATTCAGAAACTTTTCTCACTGCATTCCTGCAGTGGGGGTATGAATTTATCTGTGTGACCCTTGCTTACCCCACACGCTTGCTAGGAACAACGCTATCTGCTATGACAGTGGAGAGCTTTCTTCTTCCTATTTAAGGCAGCTCTGGGTTAAAGCAACCTGGACTGGGCACCATGGTCCCAGAGTGCATCACAGTAACTACTGCAGTTCTCTTGTACTACAGTACATCACAAGCTGTGTTGTAGCTATATTTAGGTCCCACATTGTGAAGACAATTCTCTGTAGGTGGAATTGAAAGACTGATTTGATGAAGGTATTGAAAATATCATCAGAGAGGGTAGATGAAAGAGAGAAATGCTGCTGGACACAGCTTGGAGCTAAGAGAGAAACCTTTAGACAAGTTTTTTTCTGTGCTTTATACCTGTACCATAACAGGGATCTAACAATCTAACTAAATGTCACTAACAGTACAAGTATCAGATATAGAATGTGATTGTATGTGATTGTAATGAATGTGACATTATTATTATTATTATTATTATTATGCTGGAATATCTGCCACAACAAAATGTTGACTTGTGTTTTTAGCAACCAAAAGTCAAAAAATTAAGGTAATGATGCAAACATACAGTAAGTTAGCTACAGGCAAAATTAATGGATTGAGTTACTGTAAGAAAGTAAAATGTGATGAGTCCTGAATAAAAGGAGAGGGTGAGTGCCTGCAGAGTCTGTCATAAGAATCACACTGGAAAGTCTGAGAACTCTCACCTAAAAACTTGAGGGGTCATTTGCAAGCTTTAAGTAATGTCATACAGAAGAAAAATAAGGTGCTCATTATTTCTGCTGCTGACAGAGAAGCAAGAAAAAACCAAGATATGACAACTCTGGCCAGTCAAAATCTGAACTAAAGCAATCTACTGCCTCTTTATACCTCTGAGTAGAGGGGACTGTTGTACATATTTAAAAGAAGTGGGAATGCCATATCAGGTACCTCATTTGCCTGCTCACATAGGACTTGATTCAGTAAAACTATTAAACAATTACCATGGGATAACCACGGTGCAATTCTCTGCTTCTCTCTTCTTGAAACAAACACAACCACAGTAATAAATAAGTCACAGATGAAGAGAAGCAAACCCTTAACTTCATCTTAACACACTTTAGAGATGCAAAAGTTAACACCCCCAGTTCAAGCTTACCCTCCTCAAGAGTCATTGGAAGCAGGTGGGCATTTCTGAATAATGACTCATCCTCCTTAAAGAAGTTTCTTGGATAGAAGGGATGATTCACCACCTGAAGATACCTAGAGAGCACATGGGAGTAGTTTAGATTAAATGCCTAATTTTTAGTGCTAAAAGTTAGGTAAAATGAATCTGTAATACAGTAACTATCTGATATTTCCCAGAATCCAGAAATAATAATAATAACTTTTTAAAAAATACAAAAGAAGATGCATGAATTTGCCTCACCCTGCTAGACTTATATTGCCTTTCAAAGCTGACAAATAGTTACAGCTTATTCTTGACAGAATTCAAAGCAAATGCCATTAAAAGACACGTACTGAGCAGGTAAATGTAGTAACAAAGTAACATTTTACTCTTTCTTTTATTTCTCACACTGCTATTATAGAAAGGAGACAAAAAGTGATGCTCAGGAAACCATAATGAGTCCCATTATTACCTTTCAAATACAAACCTGCTAAAGCAATGTGCATTTCACTATAAGACATTAAAAAACAGCACAAAATCATGCTGATCCAAGGCACTGCCACCAAGAACTTTAAGAAACATCCAGCCTGTCTCCTTTAAAACCCACCAGCCTATAGTGACCGAAGAAAAAAAGAAATCCAAGTTCAATTCACTGCCTTGTCAAATGAATGTTCCAAAGTGGTAGAACCGGATATATACCCCCTGCAGGTTTAATAGTGGTGGATGTTTCCCAGCTCCTAATCCCTATCAGAGCTAGAGTGCCTTTTTTTTAATAAAATATCTCAGCATACAATATGCAGGCCATTATTCTCAAAATGAAGCATCCTCTGTATTAGTTTCACACGAGGATATTTTATAGCAATGTATGTCTTCAATTATTTCTTCAGCTGGAAGAGGTTTCATTCCACATTCAAGAGTTTTCATGGGAGAGGAGTGAATGAACTGCCAGCGAGAGATTGCCACAGTCCTTGTGCTACACTAGCCCTGGTGGCAAGAAAATATCAAAGACGTAAAAAAAGTAATGCTTTGTTATTTTTAATATTCCCTTGAAAGAGAATAATCCAAATTTCTGGCAAAAAATGGTTAAACGAATTCCTTGGATGCAGGGGAATATCAAGGAACAGCAGGAAACTCTGGGTAACAGCATGTTCTGACAGGCACATGTAGAAAAAAGTTTCTTCATCTAGAAGTTTCGGCACATTACTGCCGAAGCCATAATTGCACTTCCTCTGCATTTGCCATGACTGGTTGCATTGCTAGTATTGAATGAAAGAGTCAGAAAAGTAATAAAAGCACAGGTTTTACTATGCACATGCATGCACTTGTTTTGAGTCAAGTAAACCATAGTTTTCTATTGCGCTCTAAGCTCAACAGGGTATCTTTTTGTTTGAGGCACAGTTCATATGGAAGCCTATGATTAAATATGCCTGACTGGAATCAAGTTAAATTAAAATACCACTGACTGGATAAGTCCATTGGAAAATAAACGCAAAATTTGATTTCTTGGGACTTGTTCACTATGAAATTTTTATGAAGTCTAGATACAAAAAACCATAGGTTATCAATGCATTAAAAATACCAGGGTTTGTTGCTCTACAAGAGCCATTATACTTCCATGTCAGAAATATTTATTCAAGTTTATATTTTCAGCATGCTTGCTTTTGGTGCCTCTGTCCAGGGCAGCCTTCAATCAGAAGATTGGCTCTAGGGGCCCAAAGCGCAGGGCTTGTATCATGATATTACATGATAGTGGTTGATATGATATGATGATTAAGACTCTCTACCTTCCACCCCAAAATAACTTCCGTTCTGCAAACCAGGTCATTTGAAAATGGTACCACCTCCCTTGGGCAAGACATACATTTTCCATCACCATGAATGACAGCTTTGTCATTTTCCACCCCAACAGGGAAGAAGGAAGAAGGCCATTACAAAGGACTATAGTCATCTCATTATTTTTATATATTCAAAATGCAGTAAGAAATGTGTAGCACTAGAGCTTTCCCTTTTCCACTGTGGTTGTATTTACCTTTGAAGACCAATTCCAAATTATAGGATTCATTTTATGGAGCTTAGTGTGGGTAAGTCTGTAAACATAAATGACACTGATGTCAACATGTGGTACACATACACACACAATCACAGATCACAGAATGTCCTGAATTGAAAGGGATCCACAAGGATCAAGTCCAACTCTTAAGTGAATGGCTGATATGGGAATTGAGCCCACAACCTTGGTGTTATTAGCACCATGCTCTAAGTACAGTCATCCAAAAAATTACTTAGTTCTCAAGAGTGTCATACCTTTTATACTGGTGTCTGACTAAATTCAGAAAAGTAGGACCTACTGCAGAAACATAACCTGAAATTTTCCATGCCAAATTATTCTTGAGAATTACTCCACCAGCAGCAGAACTAAGGAATTCTAGTTTCCCAGTTTACAGATTATGTATATTTGTGCACCTTCTCCCACATTCATTTGTACATATTTCTCTTTGTTCAACTTTTGTTTCCTTATATTTTGGGATATAACAAAATATGCTGAAGCCAGTACAAACAAAAACTGCTCTATGTCAGTCTAACACCAATTTTAAAGTAGTGCTAGTATCAAAATTTTGAAAACCAGTAATTTTCTCAAGGTTTTTATAAAATAAAAGTATCTCTGCAGATATGCAATTGACTTGTGGCAACACTGAAAAATCTTTACTGCTGTAAGACTGAAAGCTATACTTACTGCAATCAATTAATCAAACTTCCCACAACTTATTTATTCCAAACCCTTGCTTAAATGATTTACAGCCTACAACATAAAATGAAGATATAATTAAAGAAGAGAACCTATTTCTAATAGTACATTCATTTTTAAAAGCCATGCAGGCACTTGATACACATAATAGAAACAGAGACAGTGATGATCTTTAAACTGAGCTGCAAAGTTTCTACACAGATCTGGGTGGGAGAGATATGATGGGCTGATTCCCAGGCATTTTGTCCCTGACTATTTTAGCTTCATATACTCTCAGAGAGAAGTCATGGGGAAACAAATTGCTATTTCTAAAATCTCAATCCCTTTAAAATGGGTAAGGTTTAACATTCAGAATCAGTCATCTGGGAAAAGGTCCATCACACAACATTTTTGTACAAGATATAGAATGCTCTGGAAAAGGTGTGAGCCATTTCAGGTCTGAAATGAGAATAGACATGAAGCTGAACATAATCCTTATCTGCAGCTTCAAGTCAGTCCAAATCCATTTTCAATTTCTTTATCTGTTTGAGTACTGAGATAGTGCTTCATGGTGGCATCATCATTCTCATGCGATAAGGCCAGAACAGCCACCCAAACACGAGCTGCAGAGTATTCCCAGGACAATACTTGACTGTGCTAAGGTACTCATTAAATCCAAAACCAGTTATTGCTACAAGGTGTGATGGTTACAGGGGTTTTCTGCAGAAGAAAGACCTAAATTTAAGTTGTTGATTAATGAATACATGTTTCATTAAAGTCCTCCGGCAGGCAGGAGTTGAATTAAATGCCTGGACAGTGGTAGGGGTTTGGTGTGATTTAAGCACCTCCATTACAGCCAGCTGAGGACATGGCTTTCTCCTAGACATGTCCACAGAACTGATTTCCCATAACTTGGAAGTGTAGGCACCTGATGACCCTCAATACTTCCAGGGAGAAGGAAGCATCTAACTAGAGATTATGTTAGCTTCATTTTTTAAAAATATAGTGTCTCTTGTACCTCCCTTGATGTTTTATAAAACTTTGGATAACAATAAATCTTTCTCTCATGATGTCAGAAGATATATGTTAAAAAGAAACTGTGAATGTAATGATCAGAGCAGTTAGAAAAAAATTGGATTTCTATACTAAAAACTATTTTGTATATTCTATTCTTATCTTTGGGAGTTTGACATTCAAGATATATTTTTAACTCAAATATTTAGAATATTTCTTTTTTCCAGATTGTTCATAACCTACACATACCATGATTAGTGATTTAAGTTGTATGATATTGATGTTTTTATTAAAGTTTATTAATTCTATTGAACAAATACTGAAATTCACCTCATGCAAATCCTATGCTAGAAAACTACACCACTTAAAGAGTTACCCAAACTAAATTCATAAAAGACCAAAGGAGCTTACTGAAGCATTTAAATGGTTATTGCAAGTAGGTGAGGACCTTGGGGTTTCCTCCCCTTTATCCTTTGTACCTTGTATTTAGCAAAGCCAGTGGATAAAGGCAAATAAAGAGGACAGAATGAAATCTCTATCCTGAAAAAGCTGGATATCCAGGTGTGGTTTTTTACTTAAGCAAGGTGCAAATACATATTTCTACTCTGACACAAAGCTGCATAGAAGATTACACCATCTTCTGTGACTCAAGAAAGCACTTCTGTATTTCATTTCCCTCTGCTCTCACAACTGAAATAACCATTCTTCTTTTAATATCACTGGGATATATTACAGGTGATTGCTTTTCTCAGAATTATGCATGCTGAAATATATCTGGGACTTAATTTTTTTTCCTTGGCCGTGCTCTGGTGTACCTCTACATTTGAGTAGAGGCTGAACCTTGCTTTACATTCACCACAGATGGTCATATGGGTCACGCTGATCCTGCAGCAGCTTTCCCATTGGTCAAAAAACAGTTTTCAAGAATGGAGACTCCAAAACAGGCCCTGGACATGGTACTATTCATGGCCTCAGTGTCTGGGGATAATATTTCACCATTTTTTGCACTGCTTTTTGCTTTAGTCTTTGTAGGTACTGCAGTTTCAGCCCCCCACGAGACATTCTGCAGAATCTGTTGCTTAGTAATAGTAACCTTCATGGAAATTAGCTTGAACTTCAAAAGAACAAAACATCTTTCATTAGTCACAGGTTTTCAGTTAATGAATTCCTCTGAGAAAGTTGATTAGAAAAGCAAACTTTCCAGAATCAAGAGCCACCAATGTTGACCTAGGATGAATTACCCTCTTGAAAGGGCTATTTCTTTGTGCCCTTTAAATTATGTTTGAGATTGTTTCTTTCAATAATCAGGCTTACCTTGACAATGGCACTAATAAAATTAAGTTTTATGTAAGTGGAATCAGGATCTCATACAGAATAAAGCCAGAAAAAATTATTGCAGTCATGTAGTCTGGCCTCCTGTGTAATAGAAATCACATGAATTATTGTGCTAACAAAAGCACATTTAAAATGCTTTTAGAAATTTTCCCTTTTTTTAAAGACCTGTTTTAGTTAAAAAAAAAAACCCTCCTGTTGTGTGATAAAGATGAGGCATTAAGGACCAGAAGGGCATCAGAATTGCTGCACACTCCTGTTGAGAGGGTCAGAGGCAGCGACCTACATCTGGTGCCCTGTGACTGAAGTCAGCCACTTCTGCAGGCTGTCACAGGTTATCCAGGTGACAGAAAAGCAGCTGCTCAGTAGAAATGCTTGGCAGGACTGGCACCTTCCTGCTGAAGCCCTTGCTTCCACCCCCCCACAGCACCTACCTGAAATCCTGCATTTCCAGTTCATTTGGAGGAAGGCAGGATCTAAGGATAAAGAACTCGTCTCCTTAAAAACATGGACAGGTGGGAAAGGACTAATCTCTCAGCAGGATGGTTTAGCACATGCTGCTGAAGAGGCAGTGTGAGGTCTGAGTGCCTCTCCCACCACTTACCTGGGAGACACAGCACAGTGCAAGAGGTAACAAAAGCTTTGTGGAGACAGAATGAGGGGAGCAGGAATGAATAGATGCTGGTGCCTGGAGAACAGGACACATAGAGCTTCAGCTCTAACCAACATTTACAGGATTGCTCCTACATTTCACATCGGGTAATCCCTGAACAAAAACTGAAATCAAATGGGAAGTTAGGGCTGTCTTCAAGGATTCTGACTTGCCCAAAGTAGTAGGCTGCAATGTCAGGTCCCCTCAATAGAGTCCCTTGGCTTCCCTCTTACTTAAATTTAGTACTACAAATCTTGCATTATTCCCTCTATCTAGTCTAACAAAATACATATGAGAGCAGCTCAGCCTATGCAGTGATGTCTTCTAGGTTCCTAATTTGACATAACAGAAATGGAATAATTACCAAACTTTAAAAATTCACACTAGAAAGCAGGGTAATTTCAGAAGTGACTTTATGAAGTCTTGTCTAAATTGGAAATGAGAAAACAAAGATTAAGTTATTAAAGGTACAATAGCAATGCATTCTAGTTTAACAATCCTTATTCTCAGTGCAGGTGTTCTCACATAGAAGCAAAGTGCTCTAATTCTTTCAGACAAATTGGACCAAATTGAGCCCAATTTAATTTTTCAGGAGAAAATCCACACCATGGTTAAAAGTGTAGGAATTTTGCATCTCATCTACCAAGAAGCACCAGAGGAAGTGAATCGAGTTCTATGATGCCCAGTCTTTTTTCCAGTGTAGTTATCACAAGAATTCAAAAATTTGTTTAGGACTTTTTGTGCTGTTTCTCCCTCTCCTTTTGGAAGCTAACCTTCCAGAGGAGCTCCTAAGCATCCACTCATCTCCACTGACTGCAAAGGAGCCTCAAGAGATCAGTGGAGCTGTCTACGCTGTAGATAGCTAAAGCATCAGAGATGTATCTCATCCTATACACCTGCTTTTGCATATGCCCAGAAGTGCTGCAGCACTGATGACAGTATGCCATGCCCACATAAACTAGAATTTACAAAATAGGCTTTACATTATCTATGCCACAGAGAAGATCCACCCATAGGCATTTTCAGAGCTCAACTGGCAGCTTAGGCTGCAAAAAAAAACCCCATAAATTAAACAGAAAGTCTTGGAAGATCACTCCCTTAATCCAATAATTCAGTAGTGAAAATATTAGGAAGGAGATGTGGTTTCAGTTGTTCTTGGGATCCCAGAGATTAAACACTCTCTCCTCACCTCTTGATCGGTGGATTATTACCTAATCTGAGTTAGGAAATGAGTTAGCACCTCCCTTCTCTCTGTAAAAGCTGTTTCACTTTTAACAGACTAATTAAATATTCAGCAGAAGGAAGACATACGTGGGCTGGGGTAGTTACTGCACGGATGATAAGAGCCTGGCTTCCACTGCTGCTCTCCTGACAGCCAAACTGTGAAACTGCAACACCTGGCTGGACCACATCCTCCCACTTTCTTCCCAAAGTCACCCTTTCTCTCTGGCCCAAAGAGTGCTAAGTGTGAAAGAGTTCACAGGAGTGGCCAATGGTATTGCTCATCTCCTCTAGATCAAACCACAGAACATAAGCTGATAAATGACAGCTTCAAATCTCCTTCAGCGAGGAAGGGAAGGAAACCCAAGTCTAGGGAACCAAATTCACAATTGTCATTCTCACCATTAGAGTGTCAATAAAGAAGCACTAGATGATGGAAGAGATGTCATTTCATCTCTCTTCCTGTGAAAGGAATTACTTTACAGAAAAAGGCAGCACTGACAGTGGAAAGAACAGCAGGACTCAAACTATAGCATTGAGATTTTCATGGCTCTCTGTTGCCATCCTGGGTGGCAATACCCCTTAGCCACCAAAAGCTCCCCTCTGTCTTTGACACAGAGCCTAAGCCCGGTAAATCAAAGGAAGATACTGTTAAATTTATCACAGCTGTGAGTACATCCCCTCTGGAGATCAGAGTAACTGACTCTTGGAGGAATTGTCATTTATTTCACCAGCCTTCTCTTTAAACCTACAGGGCAGTGTTAGTGGAATTTCTACTCATGATGGTGAAGAGGCTTAATTTTGTTTCAGGTCGACCACAGAGGTTTGGATTGCAGTAACCTATTTAAGGCAGAGCACCAATTAAACGAGGAGTATGTCTCATTATTGCTATGTTCTGTGCATGCACATAGGCAAAGCTGGTTATGTAGACAGGATAATAATATCAACCAGGAACAAGTTCTACTTTATGAACACTATGTTACTTATCAGCAGTACTGTTAATGATTTGGTATCAAGCTGCACTCACTGTCACACAAAAAGGCAGAACAACACAACCCAACAGTCTGTGCATAAACATCCATACATTGATTTTAAAAACAAACATTGTCTCTCTTAGGGGCATTTAAGAAGTCCCATTACAGCCCACACTTTCCTCCACCACACAGCGCAGTCACTGACCTATGGCTGTTTTAACCCTTACATCTGAGCAGAGTGCTGGTTGTCTCCATGAATGCCATTTTGTTTTGAGAGTGAGCTGCAGGAACTTTTGTTATGCTGGAAGTTCCCTGGCAGATCCTGTGCCCAGAACACTCACAGACACAAGTCAGCTGAGGGATTCTTATGAATTGGCTGTAGATGGATGAAGCTCAGTCATTGAAAGATGAGGTAGAATAAAACTTGTAACACTACTGGGGATAAAACAAGGATCCTGCACTAGCACTAGAGCCAAACATGTGCTCCAGTAACAGCTCTCCTATGATGGCACTAAGGTTAAAACCAGATGAGGTAAAACTCAGCCTCTCATTGATGGTCGAACCTGAACTGAAGACAGGAAAGAGTGGCACGGGGTGAGAGGTTTGCTGCCTCCACAGCTTGTCCAGGCACCTCCACCTCTCCTGTCACCACTGTGCCTGCTGCAACACAGCAGTGCAGAAGGAGCTGCCTTGGGGAGGTGGGGGGGGACCAGGAGAGGATGAGGGGGAAAAAGTCGCTGTTGCAGAGGTATGGAGTCTCACAATGAGGCACTTCAGCAGCTGAGCGTGGCCATTTTCAAGCAACCAGAAACACCTATCCCCTCTCAGGCACTCTTTAGGGACATGTCTTTATCATTCAGAAAAATTACTCCTGCAGAATTTCTGCTAAGTCATTAGCAAGCTGAAAAAAGAGCCAAGATGCTGAACTTCTTTCACTCCACTAATATGGGGAATAATCCATCACATACAAACATGCAGCACTTGAGTCATAAAGGTCACTGTCTTGTGTTGATATGAATCATTATGCCCTGCAGTACCACTGCCTGCTTAATTTATTGCACAGTAAGATGATCTTAATTACTAAGTGCAAACTAGAGGTAGTACTCCAGTTCAGGTAGTATTTTAGTGAAGTTACTTTCTTATGAGGCTACCTCTGCTTGCTGGATACTATTTCAATTGTTTTAGATATCTTGATATGTCTCTATCCCAGTGTCTCAGAAAAGAGCATTCTGCAAAAGCTCTTTTCTTATAAAGGAAACATTTTGGCTTAAACAAAACCATCTAAATCAGACAATCTTGGTTATTTAATAAACATATAACTGTTTGAAACTATGGAGGCAGGCATTAAATACAAGAAACCAGTGCACATACAAACAAGAGAGTCAATTCTAAAGACTTTTGCTACGTTTCTGGAGAATGTTTATGTTTATTTTCTCTTTTTCTTTTTGTTTCTCAGGTATTTTCATGGGTGTAATATGTACAGAAAAGACAATGCCATTCTACTTAACAGCTAGTTTTAAAACAATAATTCAAGGTTTCTCCACATCAGAAAATTACCAGTCCTCAAAAAAAAACCAAAAAACCACAAGCAAACAAAAAACACACACAAAAAAACCAAACAACAAAAAAACCCAAAAAACAAACAACCCCCAAAACAAAAAAAAAGAAAGCCCAAACAACAAAACAACAACAACAACAAAAAAACCCCACAAACAAACAAACAAACAAAAAAAAAAACCAAACCAAAAAAACAACCAAAAAAAAACCCCACCAAAAAATTCAAATTGCTTCATACTGGCAAAGTTGTGGCTCCTGGAAAACTGAACTTAAGCTATTCCTCACCATTTCAACGACAACAACCTTGTGCTCTGTATCTTTAGTTTTCACACAAAAATAAATAAAAATCTTTTTCAAGGAGAACATTGTTAAATGATTTAAGAATTAAAAATCTTAAATGGTTTCGGAAAGATCACTGAAATCTTACAGTCATTTATGCATATGCCCAAAATAAAATATAAAAGCATTAAGCATACAAGTGAAAAAAAGTGACAGAAAGCAGTAATAGGCAAAACAATTTTCTTCTCTATATACAGAAATATTTTTACATAAGTAACAAGAAATTTCAAAAATACACAAATTTGAGTACAAAAGAATCATTTCAGTAATAGATTCATACAATTGAGAACTGTGTAAGCAGCATGCTTTGACAGAATGAATTAAACTGCAACATATTTCAAAATACATTCATTTAAAACCTCCATACTAAAGATATCTGAAAATGTAACATGAGGGAATACAGATTAGTAATGACTATCATCTCTGGAGAGGAAGAAAATTATAATTCCCCAGTAAAGTCAAGAAGGATCAATCTGAGTTTTTAAAATCCTTGGTCTTGGTCAGGACCATTAAATTGTCTCAGGAGACCCAATTCTGCCAATATGTATGTGTTTTAATGTTACAAATCTCAGCGAGGTTGTGCAGGATTCTTGGCAGGATCACAGACAGCAAGACTGAGCAGTTTAGAGGTTTTCAACTTGGTCCTAGGACTTCAGCTGCAATTATCAAGGCACTGCTCTCAAGACAGTACATAGACACAATAGCTCAAATGGTTCTGTAAACACATAATTACCCTGGGGATACTTCTACACCACCTTGTTTCTTTTTTCAACACCCTTTTGTTCACTATATGCTCTGATCACCTCAAAAAACCTTCGAAGTGTGAATACTGTATCACCGTGTAAATCACCTCTGCATGTGGGCCACACAATTTGGGGTTTTTTTCTCCAAAGATCAGCAAATGCAGCTTTGACCAGAAACCTTGTTACAGTCAGTGTAAACAATCAGTTATCAAGACAAATTAACTGTCTTTGATGTTTGCAATTTATACTTCACAGCCAGTACTTATCAGAGATCACGAAATCTCCACAAAATGTTTTTCCCTCCTCCTTCAGGAAAGTAATTTCACTAACTTACTTGTATTACTCATCTTTCCTTCTTCAGTTACTACATTTTACAACATTCAAATCTCTTGGCATTGTAGAGCTGGAAGACAGCAAAAATACCTGTTCCTGCCATTTAGACAATGTACACTCACAGTCTGTTACATTAACTCTAAGCACAATTTTGCTGCTTTCAGAAATAAACATGTATGACAGCTTTGAAACAGAAAATCCATACTAACCAGTTCATTAACTTGTGCTACCAGTGTAAATGTAATTGAAAAATAAAAGCCTTACTGCAAAGACACACTAAAACACTCTTATAGTGAAACTCCTTTAGGTCAGAAAAATCTATACCATCATCAGTAAAACTGACAAGGAAGGGAAAGCACGGACATCGATAACATCACCACTGCCAGGTGCCTTTACATATAACACACAATCTCAGCTGGCAGTAAAAAAAAAAAAATGAAATTACTAAATTCAAAATAGTTCCTTTTATACTCCTAAAATTTAAATAATAACTTTCACCAAGAGCTGCCAATGAGAAGAACAGAGATAAATTAGTTCTTCATTGATGACCTTAATAAAAATCTGGGGCATGAATTCTTTGTGGCCCTAAGGAAGCAAGCAGTCCCTGGACACCCAGATAGAACAAGGCATTTCCTTCATACGTGTGTACTGTGTGGAAAGACAGAAGTAGATAAAATTGCTATTATTTTTGCTCCTCTGGTACAAAAACAAGTAAGAGGTCCCCATGTTTTGGGGCACTGAAAGACAGATGGAAGCAAGAGAAACCCAAACACTAGCTCTGGTTGCTGTACATCAATCCCTCTGTTCTCAGCCACGGACCCAAAAGCTGATTCTGCAGGCATTCTTCCCAGCCTCAGATCAAACAGGGATTTGGCTTCAAAGCACAAACCTAAGTCTTAATTTTACTTGTCTCACAATAAATATTTATTTAGCTGATTGAATTTAAAAAAAAGTATCTGAGTTTGGTTTGCTATAATCAAGTAAAATCTTTGCCTTTTTGCTTTCCAGGCAGATACCAACACAGCCTGACATTAATCAGAAAGGTAGTTTGGCATTTTAGGGAGAGAAGCTGATGCCTAATAGATAAGAACAGATAGTAAACCCTTGAGGCAGCAGCCACTACAGAGACTAAGGGGCAATGAAAAAATCAATGTGAAGTTGTATCTGAGGGAAAAAGGGAATTTAACTTACAGCCCCAGCAAACTCTGCTGGCTGTTATAAAGGCTAATGGCTGATAGTAGATTAAGAAAAGATATAGAAAGAAATTCTTCCATGTGAGGGTGGTGAGGAACTGGAGCAGGTTGCCCAAAGAAGCTGAGGATGTTTCATCCCTGGAAGAGTTCAAGGCCAAGTTGAATGGGCCTGCCCATGGCCAGGGGGCTGGAGCAGGATGGTATTTATGGTTCCTTCCAAACCAAGCCATTTTATGATTCTGTGACTTTTTATGGTTTTGATCTAATACTTAGGTTGTAGAACAAGTGAGTTCAGGATTTTTTTTCCCTGTAGTTACTGTGTGGACTAAATCTTAAACTCAACCATGGTTCGTGGTTCATATGGTTCAACTGTTAGCTGGTTTACCCTACTATTTCTAATCCTATCCCAAGAAATGCCTGACAGCATGATTTCAGCAGTGTAGAGCACACCTAACCTTGTAAGAGTGCCAAGCAGAAACAGCATTGTACCAACAGGGCATAAATTGCAGGCCCAAAAACCACTATTTCAGATAGATTTTTAGGCATATCATCAGTTTTGGATAACTTGTAACAGCCTCAAGTAACAACTACAGTCACCCTTTACCCTGTAACAATTTTAACAAGAACACTATTCTTCTAAACTATGTGTTAGCCTAAATCTCAGGTGATGGTATTTTTGTTGCTTTCTCTTTCATTCCTCTGTTTTCTCCTTTTAACTTTCCTGATAACTAAGCAGTTAATTTTGATCAATTGTTAGAAAAAAAGAAAATCTATGACTGTCCATGTAGCTATACCAACATAAATTGCCCTCCTAGAGCTTACACGGGTCTTTCATTGAAATTCACCAATATAACAAATAATAACAGCAATAATAATACACCTTCAGTACAGAACAAAATATTTGAATGAACAAACTATATGGTAAATTCTGTAAAGTGCACAAAAATATTAATGGAAATATTAAAAAAAAAGTTTTTTAACGTTACCATGAAAACTTCTGAAATATTGTTATATTAGATAGAAATAATCTAATGAGACTTTTTGGCTCTAATATATTGGCAGACAGCAGCAATATTTTTCAAAAGAATTACACCAACTAAATACGCCGTATCTTAGCAGCATAAAAAAAGTCCCTACAATTAGATAAAATTGCAGGCCTAGTAAGCATAAACCTGACAAAACGTTCCAAATGTAGTTTTCATTAAAAGAATGGATTTCCATGGAATCCTAGAGGTAACATTTGTTATTTTCTTTACATTGTATTCTGGTAGTAAACACAGCTATAGCCAATCACTTTCCCTCCCTCTATCTTCCCAAAATTGCACAGAGTACTGAAAATTTAATCAAGTTACATATATGGCCACACTGAAAAAGCCATATGAAACAAAACAAAATTCAACCCAAAGCCTATAAACAAGTAACCCCAGCAAACAACAATCATTGTCAAACAACTGCAGTTTCAAACTACCGACCGGTGCTCCCCACACACGTAGATGGCACTGGGTCGGATGCGCCGCCTAGTGTGGCCAGGGAGCTGTGGCAAGAACTTGAAGAATTTGGGCATCAAGTCTAAGCATGCATCATGAAACTTCTTAATCCTCCAGTAGTAAATCAGTGGGTTCAGTGCAGACTTGAGGTAGCAGAGCCAAAGGAGCCAAGTGCTTATCTCAAAAAAGTTGTGCTTGTAGTAGAAGTGGCTGTTGAACGTGGCAATAAGGCTGTAAGTGGTGAATGGTGCCCAACAGACTATGAAGACAAGGAACAAAATCAAGATGGTTGTGAAGGCACGAGTTTTAAAGCTCATATCAATATTCATCTGAAAAGGTCTCTGTAAGCTCATGAGACCAAGTTTGCTGGCCTGGCTGAGACAAATGCTATCAGGGTGGCTATGGATACGAACTGCGTTGTGGCGGACAGTGTTGAGTATGCCCATAAAGGAATACAGCATTACCAGAAATGGGATAAAAAAAGAAATTAGCAAGATAACTATCACATAGGCTCGGTAACCTGGGCTTGTAGAGTAGCCAAAAACACACTGAGGTGCTCTTGAGGGTATCTGCAGATTAGGATTCCCTACTGATAATGGAAAAGCAACAACAAAGGATGCTGCCCAGGAAATCACAATCAAAATCTTTGCACGGTAGGGGTTCAGTTTATCTTGCCTCTGAACTATGATAAGAAATCGGTCAATACTAATAATAAGAAGAATGGCCACCCCCTCTATGACAAAGAGCCAGAAGAACATGGCAGAAACTCTGCAAAATATATCCCCAAAAATCCACTGAGTGGTAATGATTGTTATCAGAGCAAATGGCATGTTCAGCACTGCCAGCAGCAGGTCTGCAAAAGCCAGGCTTGCTAAGAGGATATTAATTGCAGATCGCATAGCTGCCTTCTGGTAGACCATCAGGCAGACAACAAAGTTTCCAAGGAAAGAAACCAATAGGATAAATATCATAGCAGCAGAAAGAATGATCTGGAGTGGCAAACTCAAGCTCCTGAAAACTTCTTGCGACGGCAGGATAGCTGTAGTGTTTACCAGGAAAGTACTTCTCTCAGTGGTGAGCACAGCACCTGAACTATACCTCAATGGCTGCGTTGCGCCACTGTGAAGCAAGAACTGGGGAGTGGTAAAATTCATATAGGCATTTTCATAAACAATGAAAGTAGCATTTGAGGTCCCAGAGTGGGCCAGCGTCAACATTGCTGAGAAAACCATTGTTTCAGGAAAAATGAAAGCAGAACCAAAGGTCTTCAAGGCATTTCATGTTGTTCAGGCAGTATTTTCAACTGATCATTAACAATCAAAATTCAAGGTCTGAAAGCATCAAAGTTCTTAAGTTCATGTCAGTACTTCCATCTGAAAAAGAAGAAAGAAATGTAAATAAACAAAGTAAAACTCTCTGAAACCAATGGGAACCTAATGATTGCTAAGCTTTCCTTAACGTCAATAGTATCCTTAATATATGTTTACACTTCAGGTTGACACAATTTATTTAATCACCAGACACAGGAGTCTCCTAATGTTTGGCCTTTCTCTCATAGATCCTGCTCCCGTAGTCCTGCCAATATTGTACAATACCTCAACTCATGCCTTTTTTCCACCATAACCAAGACTGGAAAACTTTTGTGCTTGAAAACAAACGTTACTGATTAAGAGTCAATAAATCAAATAAATATTTTTATTTAAATCTTGTAATTTTTGAACTAATTTCATTATTTTGTTTTGAAATTGCCTATGAAAACTTTAACAACATTGCTAAATAGCTTAAACAGTATTAGTATATTGCTTATCTGCCTGTTTGGTAAGCACTGAAAAGCCTACTTTTCCAAGATATTGTACATAATACAGAATTCTTGGTTCCATGTCAGTCAACCACATCAGATGTCTCAGGAAAAACACGCAAAACTTCCTAACCTGTTACTACGAAATAACTTGTCCACAGGATAAAAGCACTTCTCAATTTGTTTCATTTAGGGGCTGACTCACATTAAGGTGCAGGAAATCATCACTTTGGTCACTCCAACTCTTCCCCTAGCAGTAAGTTTTCCTACTTTTACTGGTTCAGGCACGTCTTTGTTAATTCATCTTGGTATCCCATATAATTTAACCATGTGCACCCTCTTTTTCCTTGTAAATCTAATCCTTGGATATCCTGCTGAAGTCCCTCCCTCATCATTATAGAGTCAGAGAATGGTTTGGGCTGGAAGGGAATGTAAAGATCTTCTAGTTCCAACCCCTCTGCTATAGCAAGGACACCTTTCACTAGATCAGGTTGCTCAGAGCTGCATCCAACCCGGCCTTGAGCTCTTCCAGGGATAGGGCATCCGCAACATCCCATGGCAACCTGTACCAGTGCCTCACCAGTACTCCCACCAGTAAAGAATTTCTTCCTAGTATATAATGTAAATCTCTCATCTTTCATCTTAAGACCATTGCCCTGTCCTTGGAAGAAGTCTCTCTCCAGTCTTTCTGCAAGCCCTCTTTAAGTACTGACACAATGCAACATTTCCTTTTACAGTTTACAAGCACTGTCCTGTTGCCCTATTACTAATAGTATTGTATTGTTACATATACTTGTATGTAAAGATTCTTAACAAACAAAATGCAAAGGAGTTGAGAGCTGTCTCCCCTTTTTAGTGCTAGCTCCTCCCCTCTATCTTGGACTTAATATTAAACTAAACACACTCAGAACACACTGGCATCTGATCAAGCTGGAAACCCGAAGCATTCTATACCCTTTTTAAAAAAAAGATCACTACAAACAGAAACTTAAAGTCTGTTTCACCTCATTCATTCTGGATGACTGCAATAGTCCCCTCTGGCTGTTTTCATGTTTACCATCAGAAGAGGGATAAAGGCATCTTCAGAGGGCAGTCTATCTCCTCCAACTCTGCACATGATGACAAGCTTGTGCTATTAACAGGAGCAGCTTATGCTCGGTAGCACAAACCCTGCCCACAGTATTTATGCAGGTTCTGTTTAGTATCAATGTCAGGCAAAAGTAAAGGGAAGAAGGAATGTTTTTTATGAATTTATACAAGGACCACATGCTTTGTGTAGGATCAAAAGTTTACCCTTGGCTGGATAATACTTCACCAACAAAGAAATTAACTGTAAGACAGCGAAGTCTGATCTATGCCCCCAGTTTAGACTTCCAGCAATCTGAAAGCAAGCCTGCTGTCAAGAATTCATCAAGTAATATCAGCACTATGACCTGCTCCTTTCACTCCATAGCAAAGCTATTCCCTCACTATCTGCAAACCCTATCACTAGATGATTTCCAGGACCAGACGACCATCAGCATTTTTATTTAAGACAAATGATTAACCTCTCTGTGTCCTTTAATTTTCAATGGTATCATGAAACAGTATTATTATAAACATCCTAATTTAATTGACTCTTGTGGTGGGCTGACCCTGGCTGGACACAAGGTGCTCACAAGAGCTGCTATTTCACTCCCATCCTCAACTGCCCAGGGGAGGAGAAATATTACAAAAGGCTCATGTGTTGAAGTAAGGACAGGGAGAGGTCACTCACCTCTTACCGTCACAGGTAAAACCTCAACTTGGGGAAATTAGATCAAATTATTACCAATTAAATCAGAGTAGGGTAACGAGAAAATAAAGCTAAATCTTAAAAACACCTTCAACCCACCCCTCACTTCTTCCTGAGTTTAATGTTCTGCCTATTTTTCTCTATCTCCTCCCCACCAGCAATGCAGAGGGACAGGGAACAGGGGTTGAAGTCAGTTCATCACACGTTTTCTCTGCTGCTCCTTCCTCATCAGGGGGAAGACTCCTCAAACTCTTCCCCTCACCCAGTGTGGTCTCCTCCCATGGGAGACAGTCCTCCATGGACTCCTCCATTATAAGTCCTTCCCACAGGCTGCAGTTTTTCTTGAACACTCAAGTGTGGGTCCCATGCACTGACATTGGTTCTATTGGTCATGGAGGAAACTTCTGGCAGCTTCTCACAGAAGCCACCCCTGTAGCCCCCTGCTACCAAAACTTTGTTACACAAACCCAACAGACAGTCATAAAAGTTTCACTTTCTAGAGGTCTTACTGCTTGAATAGGACCTGAAATTTCCTATTTTATCCTATTATATTTCAAAGATTGTAAAACTCAGCAGAAGTATATAAAGCTATATAGATTGATGCTTTGCAAAAATGACCAATTTCATTAACTTTATTCTAGATTTTTCTTTCCCTCCATTCTTTCTCTTTAATTTTATTTTTACACCAACTCCTTTAGAGGAAACCTCAATGTTAATTAAAGGCTAAAGCACATATGGTAGCCAAAGCTCTTTTTTTGATGTATATAAACTTTTCTTTTACTAGTCTTCTTTAACATTTTTAGAATAAAATACGTAACCAACAGGAAAAAGGTTAACAGAACTTTCCAGAATAAATAAGAAATATTTTAGCAATGAACAAGAAAATCTCACCCAAAGTTCCACTGAGGTTTATGACTCCACAAGTCAAGAACACTATGAAGGAAAGGAAGCTGTAGCATTCTGCAGGGACTGCAAAAGAACATAAATTCAACAAATAATTCTGGATTTAAAACTTTGGAGCAAGAAAATTAGTTCCCCAGGGCAGTATCTTTTAGAGCTCTGTAACCAATAAGTCAGGAAAGGTAACTTCTGCATTTCTGATTGGCTTTGAAAAGGTCTTTCCACCAAGGCTCTAAAAGAAACTAATTTGCCATTAGATAAATGTAAAACCCTCCTACAGACAATAATCAGTTTCAAGTAGGAAACAAAAATGGAGCAGTTAGTTTTGCAGAGAAAAGAGGTCACCAGAATGGTCCTACAGAGAAAATCTTTACTGGGGTTCAAGCTCTTTAACTTATAGAAGAGGGAAATGCAAAACCATGACATTTGCTGATGATAAACATGAACTGTTTTTCAGGTCAACTTAATAAAAACAAAGACCAACTATAAAAAGGTAAAAAGGTACAGACAGATCTCTTGAGAGTTAGTGGCAAACTAAAAGTCTGCCCTATAAAATTCAGTGCTAGAGATAAAGCTATGCCTGTACTGAAAAAAGTCATCTGCACAGTAACAGATGCTAAACCAATAATTACCATACAGAAGAAAAACAGATCTTCAAATTTTCATAGTCTGCTCTACGAAAACATCAGCCAAGTGTTCAGAATTGCTGGCAAAGGAACTGAGAAGAAAGCCAGGAGCTAGCTATATACACTGTATATTTAGATACACCAACTGCTATAATACATATCCATGGCACCTCTTCAGCACTCTGTTCAGTTCTGCACCATCTGATCTCTATTCAAAAGCTACTGAAAAAAGGTATCATAGAGGTCTACCCAATTTTTAGTGGCACAGGGAAAGTGAATGACTGCTGTCTCTCATAACATAAGAATAGGAAAATTCAAAGAAATCACAAAACACCTCCGGAGGTCTTCTCCAACTTCTCTGCTCAAGCAGAGCCACCTAGTAGAGGGCCACAGTGGAGAAAAATTGTTTCCTGATGCTCAAGGGGAATTTCCTTACCAGTTTCTGCCCACTGCCTCTGTCACCTGCACCACTGAAAAGATCCTGGCCCTGCCCTCTTTGTACCCTCCCTTCAGGTATTTATATACATTGATAAGAGCCTCCTGAACCTTCTCTGCTCCAGGCTGAACAGTCCCACCTCTCTCAGTCTTTCCCCACAGAAGGAATGCTCTAGCCTGTTCACCAGCTTTGTACCCCTTCACTCTACTCTCTTAAGTATGTCCATATCTCTCAAACTGAGAAGCCCACATTAAGAAATTATTATTTCACAAGCAATTATGAAAACACTTGCCACAGGATGTTGTGGATGCCATAGAGCTTCTGTGAATTCAGACAATTTAGGACGTATTTCACATCATTATATAGATGTTCATTTTAGAAAGAGGTGAATCACCCATCTCTCTCTGCTGACTGCAAAGGATACATGGCCATCTGATTTGAATGCAGACACCTGAATACAGCAGTTACTTGACTAACTTTAAATATACATAACATAATTTGCTCACTCAGGTTAAGTTTACATCCTTCATGTCACACAACCTCACGCTCTGAAGTATGAAGTTCAGCAGAGGCTTAGATGATAACATGTATCATGAAAGCTTTAAAGAGGAAGAAAAACAAAAACTGGACAAACAACTCCTAATGTTCCATAGTAAGCAACCAGTTTTAAAAAATACTGCTTTATCCTAAAATTTCCTTGTAAACAGAAGAATCCAGGCAAGGGGAGAAGGACCAAAAGTGTTCTGCAACCTTAACTCAGTTGGAAAGAATGTGCTACTCTGCATTTCTCAAGTCAGTAGCACTCAGTATATTGCAAAGGACAAAGGACTCACAAGTCCTGTTCCTAGAAAACCCAGAAAAAGTGCCTAAGAAAAATAATCTCACATATGTTCTCTCATCATCCCAGCTCTGCGCAAATAGCAACATCCTTTTTTGTGCTTTCTCCCCTCTGTGTGATGCTTGCATGTTTCTCTGTGCAGCATTAAGAGGAGAGGAGGAGAATGATCTCATCCAAGCTGCTGCCTTGACACAGCCAAGTGCTGAAAGTGGAAAGAGAGCACCATCCATTTGACTGTTGCATAAGTCATCAGCCATATCTTCTCAAGAGGGATGAGACAGTGAGCAGTGATTAGCTGTTGCAAAGAAGACACCTAACCTAGTAAGAGGACCGTAGGCTTTGGATTGCATGCAGAAAGTAATTCTTGAGTCTTGCTCCTGTGCTCATTGCTTCCTCATGATTTCCAGCAGCACTCACTCTTCCCTGTGCTCTGTTTATCACTCTGAGTATGAAATCTCTGTGCGCAGTGCATACAGAATCTGCATGCTCAGATGTGGTTTGGATTTACACTTACCTAACCTGCCGGCAATGCTCTTTCTTGGCTATCATCCTTCATTTGCCTCCACCCTTCTTCCTACCCTTCCAACTTCCCCAAAATTATGTAAAGATAGGAATATAAGATGAAAGAAACCAAGATAATTTCACAGCAATAGCGTTTCAGTCCTCACTCACTTTTTGAGAAAGGCAGATCCTGAAATTTAAAAGCCCCAGTCCTCGCTGAATGGTAATCACACAGCTTGTAAAAGACCATCATCCTTTGATAGTTTAAATGGGAAACCCTACTGATGGCCAGGTACTCAAGCAAAAGGCAGCTAGGTACCTTTTTGTCACAGCACTCTCACTTTTTGAACACTGACAGATTCGTTTCAGGTGCAAAAAAGCTTCATACAATTACTTCTTTAAATTTCAGTGCTGAAATTTACTGTGTATGCACATTTTCTCTCAAGCAAGGTTCTCACTCATATGCAACTTTCTTTTTATGGAACATAATAGACACAAATATTTCAATGAAGTACATACTTAAGGCTAAATAACACACAAATTCTATTCATCAAATATAATTATTGCTAGAACTATGGCGTATCTTTTTAACAGCTTTAGAAGCTAAAAGGTTTCTGTTCAAAATCTGGACAGCGTGCTCAACTGAAAATAAAAGATCATATTTTATATGCAAAGCTGACATCAGTCAAAGCCAAAATTCCAAAAAAGACAAAAGAGGGTACATAACAGCACCATAATAACAGTTAAGTTTAATGCAGATCAGAACACACTATGAACAGCTGCCAAAATGTTCAATGACTTTATAAATTTGTCTGCTAAAAGCAAGCATATTTTCAATACTGACCAGAACCAAGCACACATCCAGCACAAAAAAATCATTCTTATTCAGAAACATGAAGGTAGCACTGCCTGGTACAGTGATCCTATTTCTTGGGGATATTTTAAGTGGTCCCAGAATCTTCTGCACACTTTATAGCTAGTATCAATGGTTTTTATTTTACAGGCAAACTTCAGCAACAAATGATTTTTTGCAACATAAAAAATATTTAAAAAGCAAAATATTCTTAGGGGGAAAACAATAAAAACAAGCGTGAAGCCCATAGCCTTATTTTGTTTTCAAAAGAATTTATGTGCCAAAAGAAAATAGTCGAGAATGTGCTCTCTGACACCTCATTATTGTACAAAGCAGCCCAGGACATACACCCCTCTCAATACTAATCAAGCATTGTTTCCTATGCAATTAAGCAGAGGCAGGAACATGTTGCAATAGAATCCTTTCTGCTAAAGCCACTGAAAAGAATGAGTCAGAGCACAAATCAGCAGGGACAATGTTCTTACCTAAAAGGAACCAGCAGTTTTCAGTTTTAATACCTATTTACATATAACTTAAATTGAAAGTAATCAACTACACTGCATGAGTAGATGACCCATAAAACTATTCACAAGTGGCATTACCTTAATTTAGGAAATTGTTCTTTTTTCCACTCTATAAACACTACTGTGGCAATTTTCATAGGAAAGTACTGTGGGAAACAGTCACCTCTGCTTTGGGTCATTTAGTACAAATTATTGCCATCTTGGTGATACTTCCTTATGACCTTAATTCAGACACCCATTAACTGTCAAGAAATGTCAGTCATGGTAGTCATTATTACTACTATAAACCACAAATATTCAGTCATGGTAATCATTATTACTACTGTAAACCACAAATATTCAAAATGTAAAAAATAATTATATTTTCTTAGCTCTTGGAAAAAATCTCATTCTCAATTTGCAGATCATGTGAAAGGACTTGGGCAGTTCTAGGGTCATTTCTAGTACTGTCATATTTCCCCTGACTTCTAACTTCCCCACTAGCTCAATGGTCACATTAACCATATTCATGACAAAGAGCTAAGTGATACTACCTAGAAAAAGAGTAAATACTGAACATTACTGAAAACATACTATTTTAATTCATAGTCTCTGCCTAGTTATGAACATGCAACTAACAAGCTGAAAGCTTCCTAAATGTTTGGATTCCTAAATTTTAAGTGGGCCTTTGGATTATACATGCAATCACTATATGTCAGTGTGGCAACAAAAAAACCAACACACAAACCCCAAAGCATACCAATCCAGACAGGCTCCCATGAAGAGCAGGAATCATAAGTCATCTTGTGCTGTTTTGTTCAGCAAACTATTCTCTTCCCAAATACCCTGCCAAAAAAATGAAAAAGTAAAATGTGACATATTTACATTCAAGGCAGGACAAGATCATAATAGCAACATTTTCCCTGTAATAAAGCTTTATTTTTACTGGGAGAAGTAGAATACACTGTGTCTCCTGACAGAAGGCAGATCACGTCTCTTTCCTGCAGAAGGTATAGAAAGGACTAAGGCAGCAAAGCTTCATCAAACCAAAGCGATCCTCAGCTATGTCACCCATGGATCATAAGAATCTCACCATTTAACACTAGTATCTGCCAACACTGGAGTAAAGTGTTGTTTCAGGTCCCATTCAGCTATGTTTGTTTCACTTGCAGACCAGCACACAGCAGCCAGCTGCCCTAAGTCTTGCTGGATCAATTAAAATACATTCTTAGCCTTAACCATCAGGATCCTGACCTTGATATCCTCAAAGACTCTCAAAACAATAATATTTAAATCTGCAGGGTACTACTGAGCATCATAAAGAAGAGGAATACATTTTCCCCAAACAGCAAAGATAACAGCATAACAGTATTGGAAAAACAAAGAACAAGAAAACAAGTCTAAAGAGGAAGAATAAATCATTAAAGTTTCAATGCAGGATCCCAGCACTTCCTTCACATGTGCTTGTACCAATCAATGATCAACACACTGCTGATATACCTCAGATAGTTATTTTTGCAAACGGGGCATAACATAGCTAAAAAGCTGCATATTCTATCATGACCTGTTCTTAACAGAGAACATCAATTTTCAAAGTAGCTTTTCCTTATACTCTTAGAAGGGAGCCATAAAATTTCAGTGAGCCTTGAAAACTGAGTTTGTCACATTAATAGTTTTAAGTGACCTGATTAATTTATAAATATTGTTTATATATTTGTATCAAGAGGAAAAATGTATGAGACACTCTACATGCTTGTTTTTAAAAGGCTACATAACTTTTAATCTCTGCAAGAATAAGCTTTAGAAACATCTCTAAGTCACCTCCACACTGGAACAAAAGATGCCAGGACCCTTCAGGAACAAGGTTCTAAACAAATTATGTTCACAGGGGTTGAAGGACAAACCAGCCAATGAGTTTACAATGGCCTTCAGCAAGGGAAGCAATAAGAACAAGCTGCTCTCTAAGACTGCGCATAATGTACTGACCCTTCTGATCATTCAAGTGCTGAGTTTCTGTAGCTGCAGCCAACTTAACATGTACTTCAAACAGCCAAAACATAAGGCCTGATTTGCCAGACTGGAGTCTGCTGAGACATCTGCCTTCTGCACAACAGCCACAAGGGAAGCCGGTGACTGAAAAGATTTTTCTGATAATCTATTAAACAGGTTGTTTTCCATTAGCACAAAGATTTGGTCCTTGCACTTATTCCACAAAACAAGGAGGGAAGGAAAAAATAACTCTCAGATTTACCTGTGTATAAAAAAGACAAAATGTAGCCATTGGATTACCATAGATTTTCTCCACTTGGTGTGTTCCCTCTTTAGTAAGGTAATATAAACTGTTAATCTTCCCTCATGCTTTCTGAAGTGTCAAAGAAGTGAATAGGTTTGCAAGGAGGCAGAAAACTACTGGGAGCCTGGACAAATTGAATACCTCAGTAACCTGTAAGATCTTCCCACCAGACAAGCGCATCCTCTGACTCCTATCTCTACTTACACTATCACAGAAAATATTCCCACGTCTCATTAAATGAAAATATCATTAAAATCAATTTAGAAGAGCATCCAAAACATCACTATGAACTAGGAAATTCTTTCACTTCAAGCCTCCAAGAAGAAAAAAAAAAAAAAAAAAAAAACTTTTTCAAAGTAAATCGGGAAAATTTTTACTAAATTGGAGTACCTTGCAGAGCTTGCTGTGCGAGATCGCTTTGGGTAGTTTTCTGTTGACAGTTAGGGGTTAACACTATTTCATAACGAAATTCCTTTTTCCCCACTCCATTATAAATTATTAGTTCGACTTTTTTGTAAGAACAGAGGGGAAAAGTTCTGTAACCCTTCATGAAATTTGAGTGCAAGGATTCCTGTTAATGTAAAAAGCTCTACTTGGGGAATTACAACCTTGATGATATCAGCATTTAGACCTGGCAGAACTACTGAAAAGTTAGTCCTGATCTTTTCCTCTTTCACTCACTCATTCCTGAACCCAGCTCCCCTGTCCCAAAGCAGAAGGAATAACCTGGACTAAAACAGACCCTGACAAGCAAATTTAAGTGCTTCACATTTCTGGCCTGAAGCTGTGAGGTGCTGAGGAACACAGATCAAGGCTTAAGATGTAGATTTAGCTTCTACTTACTAAGAGGTACTTTAATTCAAGACAGTCCTGTGCCACAAGCAAGAACAGTGCAAAACCTGTACTTACTGATGATCATAGGGAAACTTGCATCTTACTAGGTCTATTTCAACTCCCCAAACCAGGAGCTGTGATTTCCATAGAACTGCAACAGTGGAACTAAAATCACAAAGATCTTAAACACCATTAAACTTAAAAGTGCCTCCCGCAAGTATTTAGATTATGTTTAAGACTTAGCAAGAGGCTAGAGAAGGTCAAAAATATTATGAAATTTCTTTTCAAATCAGTTGTAACTTTGTTACATACTTTACAGACAATTCTCTACATCTCCTTGTGCCTAGTCTATAGCCGTATTTTATCAAGTTTTCCTAACGTTTTCTTGGGACACTAAGTCAAACCACAGGCAACAATGAAGTGAAATACTGAAAACTTACTTCCTTCACAAAAAAGTCAGTCCATCAGAAGATAATAAGCAAGTACAAAAGCCTGCTTCAAGTCAGAAAGCTTTAAGAGAGTTGTCCTACGGCTATTTTGGCTTTTCAACTACACAAACTTCTCCAGTATATTCTCCAAATAAAAGATTGAGCTCTGTGAAAATGTTTCACCTTCATATAGCCTAAGGTAAAGATCTAAAGGCTCCTTGTGTTACATCATTCTTACTTCCTCTGTAGTGCTGCAGTATACCCAACATACACTATTGCATTGCTTGCTGCTAAAAATAGGACAAGGCAAATTTTTTTTATTTGTCAGTAGTTGTGACAACAGCTGTTAGCACACTGTCTTCTTTAGTAAGCAAAAGCTTACAAAATTCAGCTTATAAAAATGGTAACACCATCAGCAGCAGCATCCTACACTGATGGAATTTAAGCTGTCTCTCCCACAAAAACAAACCTGTTTCTTGAAACAAAGTTTATTTCAACAAAAATTCACCTTTTTATAAAAAGATGAAGGGATGCTACTGAAAAAGTGATTAGAATGATCAAATGTGTGCTCTCTTCACACAGTGTGCTGCCCACAAGTTCCTGGGATTTGATTCAGCTCCCAGAGCAAAGCAGGAACACCTCCTGCTTCTGCTTTGCCCACAGGGATTCAGGTCATGCTAGAGCCAAGTCCTGTGCCTGCCCAGTACAGATATTAGGGATCTCACTTCCTGGCACTTGGCTCACACGGAAGAGGTGCTGGTAGCAAGTCAAATGAGGTCACTGTATTTCAGCAACAGAAACACTCCCACTCGCAGCATCCTGCTCTGAGAGTGCTCAAAGGATGCAATGGTGAGATTTACTTTATATGTCTATTTATATCATAACTTTTCTTCTCATGCATATACACATGTGCATATATTTCCAATACTTATTATCATCTCCATTCAGCCAAAACCAAACTAAATGCTTAATACAAAAAAATAATCTAACAGTTATAAGTGTTCCTTTGATATTTTCACCCCAGATTTACACTATTCTTTCCTTTTAGTCTAAATTAGTCAATTAAAAATCAGCTACATGTTACAGTTGTAACTTATTTTTCCTAATACAGAAACAGAGAGTAAATGAACTATCTAATTCTTAATAGTTATCTGTGTCATCTAATTGATTTGATAGCTTCAGAATTATTTTTGAGTCATGCCAGCCTACTGAAATTACAGTTTTAAGACAGCAACTATTTTGGAGAAGCAATCCTAGTCAGAAATCTAATCACATGAGAGATTAAAAGACAGTTAAATTAAGAGTTCCCATCTGGACAACTCTTAGGGTAAGATGATATACTACAGACATTCAGATCCTATGCAATACAGGCACAAAAATTTCTGTACAGACCCAACAAGCAGGGCTTGGAGCATGTATCCCAAAGAGATAAAAAAGATTGACTACATTTGCAAGACAAAAATACTTAAATGAGCCAATCTGATGATTTTTAAAGCACAGTTTTGTTTTCATGTAATACAAGAGATCAGTATTTCAATTTTTTAATAAAAATGCAAACAAATACGTGGATCAACTAAAGAATTCAAATCCTTTTTAAGAGCAATCTTTTTAAGTAACTTATAATTCGCTGTTACAAATAAATTAACAGTTAATTGAAGGGACTACTCATTAGCTCTGAGCTAATTGGGAACTGTTAAGCAAACAGTAGGCTAAATCAAATGCCTTGCATAGACAGTTACAGCAGTTCTGAGTTCACAAACTTCATATTTAAGAAAGGCTTCTTTCCATGGAAAAGCTTCTTCAGTAAGTTAGGTATGATGCTTCTCCTGTATTTCCAGCTCAGGAGGGGGAAAAAAAAAAATAAAAGCTCTTTCTTGCCAACTTTCTCGTGGGTCCTACTGCTCCTTCCACCACACAATGAGCACACAGAGTGCGACTTTTTTCAGGAAAGACTCAATGCATCATTCAGGACCAGACACCAGGACAATTAAACTTGCTGAGTTCCAAAGCCCCTCAGCAAAGGAGCAAGAGCAAAAGTCATGTTTTAAATGCTAAGAAGTTCTAGTCTGCATCTAGCTGCTGTTCCATTGAAAAGACACCAGCAGATCCTGATCCATATGCAAACTGACAATACTCATATAAGTACCATAAATCCAGTCATTTCACAATCATGGAGGGAAAAGTTATAGGGCACTTAATGTCAAAGAGCTCTGGTGCCTACCTGGCTGAAAAGACCAGAAACAGTTCTCTAACATACTCTATATAACAGTTCAAACTGCATGTTGAGAAGGTTTGACTGCTAGAACAGTGATATATTTTCCAGAATGTGTTTGACTGAAAACAGTTTAATTTCAATTCAGAACACACAGAATGGAAATCCTACCAACCACCTGTACATACCTGAAAACCTTTCTTAGCCTTCCATTTCATATTTAGCTCACAAACTATCTTTGCTTGGCAAGTTCTTACCTCTTTCCGTCTTACCAAGAGCTCTACAGATGGTGCTTTTTGTTACAGAAGTAGCTAATGCAAGTTTCTGAAGCTCCACAGACTGAACCATTGCCTGTCCTCCTCCCAGCCCACCTTAGCAACAGGAGAGGGTGCTGTCTGTCCTGCAGGCTCAGCTTACTTAAGTCAAGTCTTTTTCCCTATTAGCTGCATGCTTAGCTAGAATGGCTCAGGTGTGCTTGCCTTTCTCAGTGGTAAGAAAAAAAACAAAAAACACCACCTCTGCTGTATTAGTCAATACCCTGGTCTGGAAACCTGATACATTTTCAGCAAAAGCACTAGGAAAAAAGAACCAAGTATCTTCTTGGGCAGAGCAAGCATCAAAACTACAGTTCAATGCCTTTACTCTGAGCAACTTCATGTATGTATATCAAATAGCTATAACACAGATGTTTATACATGAAGTTCAAAACCTATAACTTTACCAGGTCTGTAGAAGCGCTACTCTATTCCAAGTACTCTGAAGCATCCTAACTTACCTTCTCATCCCAGTTCTTCAGTCAGACCGTACTGTTCTCAGGGCTTTGTGATGCTGTTATCTATCCACTGGTCCATAGTTTCAGTTATTATTTTAAAACCTGTTTCACTATACAGCTTCTGTCCATTTTCTAATTTCCATAGCAAATTTTTGTTCAGCGACCCACACAACAGGTAGTTTGAGTGGGAAGTTAAGGTACCTTTTGTAAATACTAACAAAGCAATGAAAATTAATGAACCATAAAATACAGGAAATTGACTTCTCATCACATCATCTATCTACCCACCTAAACGAGTTTAAAATACCAGCTTCAAGCAGTCTGATATTTTAGGGACACCCAGTTGCCACTTCATTTATAGTCTGTTTCCTTAGCAACGCTATAATCCATCTGGCTGCAGAATGCTAAATTCTCAAACTATATCCTCCCATACACCGGAAATAGGCTCAAAACCATTTATATTTTAAACAGCATACAGTCATCGTGATTACTGAGCATATAAATGAATCTGGAAAGGCAATAATGTCCTTAAAACACACATGCAAATTCTCACTGCTCTAGTTTGAAAAACTGGTTCCCATAGTGAGAATATCTTCTACCAAGAGTTTCAGAAATGAAAATTCTTTATCTTTGTTCCACCATGCCCAGCTGAAGAGGCCTTCAGAACTGCACATGGTCAATCAGTGCTCTTAAGACTTTTCTAAGAGAAGTAATTTAAAAGACTTAGCATGCAGTACCATTCATGGTAGCTGAAAAAACCCTGATGAAACTTGATCACATGACAAAGTAGAGCCACTTGTCTTAAAAGTACTTACTCTTCAACATTCTGCATCTAAAACTATAAATATCACCTGTACAAACTAAACTAAAAATCCAGTCCACAACAGTAATATTTAAACATTAAGGATGTAAAAACCACAGGTTCAAAATATTCAGAGAAGTCAGGTGAGGAACTGGAGGGTAATAAGCAATTTCCCAATGAAACTGGGTAACATTAGACCTTCGGTCACCAAGATGAATGGATACAACTTAAAATCACAGACTGTATCTTAAGCATACACCATTTTGCACAACTTGGACAACTTCAACCTTGCCAAAGATACTCTACGTATCTAGTTATGTAGAATAGAGCCACCACTGCCTAAATCTCAAAGACCCATCAACAGCAAGCCAGTCTTAAATCCACAGAATAATTCTGGCATGCAGTGAACCATTTCAGTGATAAACCTGTATAGCTTTGCCTGACTTTGCTGTGCCATGGTGGCACACAAATCCACACTGCCTGACCTGCTGACAACAACCGAGGAGAGATTTGAGCAGGCTGAGCAGTGAACTGGGTAGGCTTTTTGGCAATGTCTGGCAACTTTGCTAAGTGCCTATCAATATGAAGCCCCAACCTCAGAGCTTAGGGAAGTCTGTTTCCTTACCAGCATTTGATTTAACACACACCACCCCCACTCCCCGTTTTCTTCCTACTAGGGCTGAGACTGACCTCACCTAATTTCAACACAACTTTGAAGTAGCCACATAAGCTTACTCAGCAGTCAGACAGAACGTGCATTTCTGGAAAGGAAATTCACCTAAATCACTTCATGTATCTATGTTATTTCTCTTGCTTCATAACAGGACTGTATATGAACACCTCTCAGTATCTACACTGGTCTGCATACTCTGCCTGAAAATCTGACTCATGCTTCTATGTAAGAGCTACATAATGCTTAATAAGTACATTCCACAATTCTGTAGTTTCAGCAAACTACAGAAATTGCCCTGTCAACAGCTGACACCAGCCTCCCCAAGGAGTGATTCACCAGGGCCCTCCTTCCTGGAGTTAAGATGCTCAGATCCTCATCATGCTCTGGAGCTAGCCAGGATCCATGGAACATCATAACAGAATCAAGATAACCCATCTTTCCCATCATTTCGCAAGTGTCAAATCTTGAAAGACCACCAAAGTGACTGGTCAGTGACTGACCCAATGCTTAATTCACACTCATTTATACTTGCATCAAGAAACAAAGAATCTGATTATTTATTCAAAAAGCTGCATATCCAAGAACAGAGACCAACTTTGCAAAGAGCACAAAAAACAGAGAGAATATTCCAGGGCTATTACATTTTCAGCCTTGCTGATAATAGCTTGAAGTATATCACCATATTGGCAGTCTACCATGAAGATGCTTTTTCAAGTCTTTATTTGTGGTGGCCTTGAAAACACACGTTTAATCCAGTTCATTTGGATCTAGCAGTTTAACAGAGTAAGTGCTATCACCTGAGATTTCATGCTTTGATATCTGCAGAAAAGATGAATACAGTCAGAACTTGCCTTCTTATCAAAATGAAGGGAATGGGGAGGGAAAACACTCCTAGCTTCATCAGGAAATGCACTCAACCCCATCCCTATCCTCGTATAAACACAATGGAAATTTCTGATGGCAGATGCCCCAAAACCAGTAATACATAGTACAACTTCTTCCTGTTATAAATACTCTCAACATGCCTTTATGAGTCAGTATTAAATATTGCCAATTTTTTTTAAAATGTCACCTCCTTATCCTAAGTGACACACTTGGAGCTTGAGCAGACATGCTGAATGAATTCAGTTGTGTTAAGGATGCAATTAGCTTTTCTCAGCTCTACCGACTCATGAACCCTTCAAACCAGAAATAAGGCACGTGGTGGGAAGCCCCACTGCAAGTCAGTTGATTTTGCGTCAAAATAAAGAGGTAGTTCCTTTCCAGGCCACATAATTTTTCCAGAGTGCTCAATGCAAGCATATGAAAGTCTTGGGTACGAGTGGGCATGTGTGCACTGTTAAGAGAAAGGGAAGAACAAATACGGCACACGCATTTCTTCAACGTTTCATAAGGTGTCTTTGCCTAGATGTGGGAAGTTTGGATTTTTGTTTGGAGATTTACTTTGATTCTTAAAGTCATTTTGGTAAAAGAACAAAGCACAGGAAATTTGGATATGAACACAATTATAAATCATTATATGCACTTTGGAGTTTATATAGGCAAAAGCATATACACATATAGTTAGTGATATCAAAATACCATGTGTATATTATGTTCAATACTTCTAAACACATCCACAAGTCTCATGTAGTACTCAAGAAAACCGTCTAGAGAAAATTCATTAGTGACAACTGACAAAAGAGTCAAAATCAACATGATCAAGTAATAAAAGGCTTGTTGGAGTATTATCTACTGAAAATAAGAACTTAATCAACATATATAATGTGCTCTCAAATTACTTTTCTAGTCTTTGACAAAAAAGAAGTCATCTATTTTTCACAAGATATTAGTCTATCATTATACACAATGAACCTTGTACAATCCTTTGAAAGGGATAATTTTATGAATTACACTACTGATGTGGAAAACTTGCAGCAATAACCACTTCTAAGTAGTATCGGGTTTTGAAGTTTGAAGACAGCTTTAGAAAGACAGGATTATTATTTTATAATTTGCATTAAAAACACATGCTTTTTCTTCCACTTTGTTGCACAGTTTTCCCCTTGTGCTCAAAGCAATCCAAAGTGAACACCTCTTGTTTGTGAACTTTTTCCCACTGCTTTTTTTCCTCCCATCGCATTTTTCCCTTTCTAAAAGGGAAAATAACTTGCACAGTACAGCAGGGTAATGAAGATAATTAACTTTTCCTGAAGAACTGAGATATAGAGATGAACATCACCACAAAAGAAACACACATAGAAGTTAATTATTAAGCATTCGAATAGGCTGAGAGCATGACGTGATCATATATTGAGCAGTGACAAGAAAATAAAGGACTGCCAAGGCGCTCACCACGGATTAACCTTGCCTAAATGCAGCCATCCTGAAAGCTAGGTAGAAAGGCTAGAAGAGCCATTGAGACTCTAATGATACAAAGCAGGGAGACACTGAGCAAATAATACAGCCATAGGTAGAATAAACTACTTTCTGAACAGGCTTATTTTTCTCTCCACTAACGGTGCCTGAAAGGCTCATTGAGACTACCTCAGTGTCAGTGTAGTACTCTGCAGATCATTTCTAACAGAGCCCTCAAAAGTACCCTGTAGTCAGTGGGTTTAAATTCACTGTCCAGGGGGTGCATTCACCCAACAAGGTGAAAAAAAATTACAGGATGACATAGCTGGCTTTCAGAAGACCAGCTTGAAGACTTAGATTTAACTCCTAAACCACCAGCATCTATTCACCACACATAATGGGGCAGTCACCTGATGGAAAATACAACGCATGATCATGTGTGAGGAAAGACAAATTTCAAGCACCTAATATTTCAAAAAGCAAGGCTCGCAAAAGACTTATTTTTCCCTCATAAGCAAAAAAGTCATTCAACTGATTTGATCAGTCTGTTATCGAATAAGGTGTGCGGCCACGGCAAGAACAGGACTGGTTTTTGTGTGCTTGGCAAAAGTTATCTATATTCCTAACAGAAAGTGTGTTATTAAGCATCAGAAAAATATCTGTTGCTTTTAAGAGCACAAGAACCTCATTCTTCTTGGAGCTTCACAGCAAAGGGCAAGGGCAATGGACAAAAGCTACACTATGGTAACTTCAATTAGGCATTAGGAAAAGAACCTCATAGTGACAGTGGTCAAACACTGGAACAGGTTACTCACAGAGGCTCTGGAATCTCCATCCTTCACGACATTCAAAACTCAGGTGGACATGACCCTGAGCAACCTCATCTAACTTTCAACCAGGCTCAGCACCGAGCAGAGTGGTGGCCTACGTGACCTCCTGAGGTCTCTTCCAATCTCAATTATTCTGTAGTTCTGTGCCCCAGCCTCAGTTCACTTAGTTTCTAATAGCAATTATTTCCTCACTACAGCCTGTAAAATCTAAGCACTGGATCTGAAAGCCAATTTCCCCTTTGCTTTTTTAACCTGATCTGCTTGCCCAGCTGACCTGACTCATGCAACTATAGGGCTGCACACCAGATTAGGATAAAATATTCTAACTGGCCAAATGAAGTGACTAGAAACTGCAAATTACGTATTACATCAACAAAGAAAAGGATGTGGCAGAAAAACGTAGAAAGCAGCTGGGCAATAAAATAGCCCAGAAAGAAACAGGTAAGTAGAATATTGCAGGGAAAACAACAGTGTCGCTGTTGAGCGGCTAGCTGAGGACTGACCCAAGTTCTCAGACAAGGAAAGAGAGGAGAAAAGGAACTTTATTGTTTTGAATTCCATATATATAGAGTCTACAGAAGTGCCCCAGATTGGTCAGCCCGAGACCTCCCCCTAGGCCCAACTGGCCAAGCCCGAACTGACTCAATCCGGAGAAACTGTTTGCAAAACATCCAAACTTTATCTTGTTTATGAAATATAGCAAAATGTTCCCACGGGAAGGACCTGTGCTAGCCACACAACAGTAGTAGTCACCAGACAGCATCGCCCTGTGTCCAACAGAATGGAAACTGAGCATCAAAGCTTCACCATCCTCTTCGAGTCAGTGCTATCACATAAAAATTAGGAAGCAATGTGGGTTATTTCATAACAGATGCTATCTCCCTTCACTGTCAATCCACGTATGGATCACAGCCTACCACTATATTTTAGACAGAGCCTGAGTTGGCATTTAGAGGTTCTCACTCTGCCAACGACATAAGAAATTATCAAAGATACCCTGGAAAAAAAAAATACACCTTTTGCTTCTGTTTCTTCTATGAGTAAAAAAAAACTGGGAAAATTACACACCCACAAAGTGTGTTAAAAAATTAATGCCACTAAGGTTCAAAAGTCAACCTCTGAAGACTTGAGAAGCAGCAGTTATCGAACTTCAATTAAACCCTGAGACACAGGCTTTAACTACGACACTAAGTACTATTTTATCCACACAGAATCCAGCTTCTTTCAGAAGGTGCGTTGCTCACCTGCATGAACATGTGTTCAAAACCTTGCTTTCTCCACAATTACTGTATGTCACCATGTCATATTTAATCAACAGAATTCAAGCCTTGCTTTAGTAACTCCAAGGATGAGAAAATCCAGGAAGAGAAGCAAAAGTCATAACCAGTCACTAGCTCTGGTTGCCTGAATTGAGATGCAAAGCATTCTGAAAAAAACTGGATCCTAGACAGTATAAGGCACACTTCCCAAAGGCCACATCATCACTACTTCAAAGCTTTAAATTTCCAAACACTTCTGTGCTTATGTGGTCTTGATAATATTCTTTTAAACACAGTTTGTGTATAATAAACATCTAGACTGAGGTAAATTAGGTTACAGTTATGCAAGAGATTTCTCAAAATGCCATTGAAACCAGCGGGACTCCTCAGATACTTCCAACATGTATTTAAGTGTAAATACACCTTATTGAATCAGTGCTTTTACACAGGCAGGAAAAAAAAAAAAAAAGAAGATTTCTCACCTTTCTCCCAAACTACACATTGAAATAGCTCAATATTAAGAACTGCATTTTAGGAGGTTTCATTCAAATGAAACCAACAGGAATTTCACTGAGCCAAGCTGTCTGTTCGGGGAAGTACTTAGAAGCATTTACTGAGTCCCATCAAATACATAAGGTTTGCATAAGTATCCAAGTATTATCCTCAACTGGAAATGAGATGGTTAAACAATTTTCCTATTCAGGTTCAAACTGTGCTACTAGCTAGGTTAGCAAAATAAAGGTTGCCAGCAAACTACAGAGATAAAAAGTACACCGTCCTATCACAGTATTTTATATTACTATGAGAGGCAGCATGACCTGACCATTTTCAACCTGAAACTCTACTTCTGGATCCTACAAACAGGATTCCTTAGATAACAGTTGTACTTCCTCTTGCCTCACTCTCCTCATTTTTAACAACTAAGTCTGACACCTTTTAGAGGATTAAAAAGAAAACCAACCCAACTTGCTCTGCCCAACTTGTTACTTTTAACAAAATAATTATGGAAGTTCCCTGTGACTGCAGGCCATGGACCTTCACATCTAGCCATCAGAACTGCTTATGGACAGGCACTGCCCTGGGAGCATATTCCCTGACAACCAGAACGTCACATAAGCCTTTTCCTGATCCTCTTTACCTCTCTCTTATGGGCAAGTGGGAAAACCACCAAGCCTTCACCTACTCCTTCTTCACCCACATGCACAAGCAGAGAGAAAAAAAAAAAGGAAGAAAGCAGCCCTGGCACTTCTCAGCAGCTGACTATGAAAAGTAGCATTTTTTAGTGCCAGAGATCCTCAATGAAAGTAAATTAGATCACTACGATTGAGTACAGAGTTAAGGGAGGCTACCTGCAGAAAGACTAAATTGCAGATAGACTATGTCCACACTAGTAACTCAAGCAATGCCAGGAACCATTTCCCAGAAATGGAATTCACTGTCGCACAGACTGCTGAGCTGCCACAGACCTGCACAGCTCCTTCTAACACAGGCCAGGTACAGGTCGCCCATGCAAATTTCCTGTTCTGGAAGGCAAGAGAGTTAAACAGCATTGACAAGGGCTAACCCACAGCACTTGCCTTCAAAACCAGAAAATGGTCTTGGGTGCATTTAATTAACTGCAGAGAAGTGATCACAGCCTCTCCAGGCTTTATCTGCTATTGTTCCTAGAGGAATATTTTTAAAGTGGCAAATGCCATGATGAAGCACACCAGCAATGCCTGATCAGCACCGCCTGACAAAAGTCACCTACGCATTGTAGCACACAAGAAGAAAATTAGAAACTCATAGAGTTCATCTTGCCTTCTTCCTGTTTCCTCAGAGTAGGCAGACATTGCACATGAACTACTAATTTCCAGAGTGTAATTTATTTTCTCACCTTTAAAAAAAGGGTTTTATACATTTAGAACACACTCTTAAAGTAAGGCTATTCTCTAACAAAGGAGTAAGGTAGAATAGCTAAGAAGGTGTACTTCTGAGTGCTGATCATTCAGCAGTAAATATTTCAAAGGAAAGTTATTTAGAAAGTATTCTTCTTCTAATTACTAGTCATTATCAAATTTGCTTCTGTAGACTAAGAATGGAATTACTAATGAGTCTATTTTGTTATGCTGGAGCTACAGCAATGCTGGCAAATACATTTTCACAATAGATAACTGCACAAAAACAACAAAAAACAACATTTGACAACTGACAATATGCAGCTATTCTAGATTAACAATCTTGAAACAAATCTCTTGGACATTTCTTTTCATTTTCAGTTACCTAAAACTGGTCTATTTAAAACTGCCCTTTTCATAACCTGATGCCTCTGACACCTTTGCTTTAATGTTAGAATGTGCAATATGTCCCACAAAAAATGCCTTATGCAAAACCCATTTGCAACTGCTTAAGCATTCATTATCCATTTCAGTAAGGACAACCAATTTTGCTTAACAACCCTCTTGGGCATGGATCTAACTTTCCAGCCATGCCTAGCTCTGACCATTGAAAATTCCTATTGTACCTGAATCGTTTTGTAAATGAACTGTTTTCTTGCAAAAGTGCTTTTATTGATTTACAATAAAAACTTCATTATATGCGTTGTTATAGATATATGTATTAGGCTATACTGTATCATTTGACTTTTACAAAGCAAGTGAGGAAAACCATGTGGCACACATAAATAAAAATTACATACTCGTTTAAACAGACGAAAAACAATCAAAACCAAGCGAGATGTTTCTATTTCTCTTTTCCAGGACACGCACAGACCGTACGGACACCGGCAGGTCCAAGAGTTGGGCACAAGCAGCAGCCTGACGAGCAGGTGACAGCGAGCAGACAGCTCCCCGTGCTCCCAGCAGAGTCCGGAGAGCCGCAGACGGGGAGCCGGCGGGAGCCAGCGCAGCTCCCGGGATGGAACCGGGCCGGAAGCGCGCCCCCGCCCGCCGCCCCCACCGCCGCCGGGGCAGCAGGAAGCCCCACAGGCGGCTCCACGGGCCGCGGGACGCAGCCGAGAGCGCCCACCCGGCTCCGGCAGCGCTCCCGCCCGGCCCCGCCGGGAGAGGAGGCGCCCGGCTCCCGGTGCCCACGCAGCCTCCTCGGGGCGCCGACCCCCGAGCGGTCCCGGCCCGCGGTCCCGGATCCCCGCCGCTGGAACGCCTTCCCGGTCGGGGGACCGCGGCCGGGGGAACCGGCAGAGCCGTGGGCGCTCCCCGCGGTCCCCGGAGCAACTCTCTCCCCGCTCCCGTCGCCCGTCCCGTCGCCCCCTCGGCCGGGCAGAGCAGCAGCCGCTCCCGCGGAGCTGCCGCGGCGCGACGCCGCCGCTCGCCTCGCCTCACCTCACCTCACGCCGTGGCCGGAGCTCTGCGGAGCCCGGCGCAGCACAAGCCCGGCCTGAGCCCATCCCTCCGGGAAGTTTCCTGCCATCGCGGCGGCCGGGGAAAACAAAAGCTTCAGAGCCGGGAGCGGGAGGAGGAGGAGGAAGGGCAGCGCAAGCAGAGAAACGAGGGGCATTGCTCGCCCGCCACGCCGCTGTCCTCGGCTGCCCAATCCCGCGGAGAGCAGCGCGCTCAGCGCCGCCTCCCCATTCGCTTTGGCGGCGGCTCTGCTGCCCGGGCAGCGCCGCGGAACCGGCGGACCGAGGAGCAGGCAGGCGAGCCTGCGCCTCCCTCCCTTCCCTCCGTCCCTCCCTGCCCGCCCGCCCGCCGGCAGCTCCCCGCGCCGCCCGTCCCGCCGCCGCCGCAGAGCCGCCGGGCCCCGCCCGCGCCAAGGCTCCGCCTCCCGGGGGCGCGCGCACGCTCCGGCCGCGCCGCTCCCGCCGCCCCCGGTGCCGTGGGCGCTTCCCGTGCGCGCGTCCCGGCGGAGCGCGCGCCGCCCCCGTGCCCCGCTCCCGCGGGCTGCGCTCAGCCGGTCCGCACCCCCCGGGTCATTTCTGACCGCCCGGCGCTGAGCGGGCTGTGCCGGTAAAGTTGGAGGCGTCTCCTTAAAAATCCAGGTAAAAGATGCTGAAGAGCGAACGAAAAGGAGCGCCAAGCTTCCTGCCGGGCAGGGGCGTAAATATGGTATGAGCTTGGTGGTACTGCAGTCCTTGCGTATGTAAAGGAGAAATTAACGTATCTCGAAGAGCCACTTTATTACATAGAGTTGTGCCAGCTGATTTTTCAGTACTACGAGAAGCCTTTATGTCTCCCCATTGCCCACATAGCTAACTTGGTAAGGAGGATCTTCCAAGTAGGATGTTGTTGCAACGCTAAGGTTGCATAGTATGGGTGTTGGCAGCCCTATCTTTTCCAAACTGAGGTAGGGTGACTGCCGATGCTGAGAAGTGCATGGCCATAGATCATAATTTCAGGCCAAAGTCTACCATGGTTCAGGGTAGCTAATTTAGTTTTAAGTAATTGTTTTAATATCAAAGTATGTATTATTGCCAAGACTCACTATATCGTAATAAATGGCTATAAAAGGATGTTAACTGATATGAAAACTATATTGTCTTACAAAACTTGGTGTCTGAAACAAGGAATAGTCTTTCAAGATCCCTCTTCCTTTTCAAAGTGCATTTACCTGATTGCCAGCTAACAAGTCTCTCTCTACATCAGATCACAACTGCACGAAGTGAGCTCAGACCATGAAAAAAACCAAGGAAGTTTCTCCTTCTCCCAAATGGATCTCTTAAGCACACAGCCGATGGGATGCCAGCAGAAATGTTAGCAGCTACATCCAATCAAAGCACTGATATTGCTTTGATTTTTGAGAAGTTCAGTTCTTGATTGAGTTCAGCAGCCCCGCACCCACAAGGCTATGGCTGGGAACTGCAAGGCAGATACAAAGGAAAAGCAATTCTTTCTGTCTGCTTTAAAAAAATTCTTGACTGAGTAAAATTATTTCTTTATTCTTACATTTTCTTTAACAAGTGGGTGTTAGCACTATTTTTTGGTTGCAATTTCCCATCAGAGTTAAGTTCAGTTCTCATCACTGTTAAGTTCTGCTGTTCATTTTGAATTCAAAACAAAAGAGCCAAAAGGACCTGCGGGCTTTGTTTTCTGTGATGCACTCTCAACTCCTCCTCTGAAATAGGCACAGCTAACCTGCCCCACTGGGGCTTCTTATTTGTCTTGCAATGGTTGGATAAAGTTTTTAAAGGGTTTTTCTAGCATAGGGCAGACATGATAAATTGATTCAATTTGAAAATCCTCAGATATTATCACTGCACTCCATCTTGTGGAAGAGACAACAACATGTTTTAAAATGATCCTATAGTCATTTGTTTGAGTAATTAAACCTAAAAATGTTTGGTTCTAACTGCCAAAGCAAAGAACTACATATAGCAACGTATACAAAAAGTTGCTTCAGTCTTAATTTGCATAATTGTACCCTGTGGAGTTGTATAAATGTCCCTTGGTTTTAGCATCACATCTTTTTTTTTGAAAGGAGCTTTAGGAAAGCATTCAAAGAGTCTAATTTGAAAAGCAAAACTGAAGAATAAAAGCATCTTCCTTCTAGGTGAGGTTGCCAAGGAGCACTCCAGATTTGGGAGAGACTTGGGGATGGTGATCTCTTGTGAATATGTGGCTGGGGTAAAGACTGCTGAGCAAGATTGCTCTGTAGGGAAATTACTGGGTTTGGGTTTTGGTCTGTGTGGTTTTGGTGGGTTTTTTGTTATCCCGATATAAAATACAGTAATCCAGCTGCATCTGGACAGTGTATTGAGGATCACTGTCTTACCAAAAAAAAAAAAAAAAAAAAAAATATATATATATAAGAAGTGATGATATTCTCTCACATCTTTCTGAAACTGCCTTTCATGGCTGGTGACCTTTTTCTCCTTGATGTTCAGTGCTGCTTTGGGAAATCAAAATAGGTATTGAGGCAACAACTGTGAACCATAGCAAGGGCATAGTCATACATATTTGTGTCTGGCCAGATTCAGAGAAAATTGAGAAACTTATCTGAAGTCGCTGCTATAAAAAGGTTAACCTTATAATAGTTGCCCTAGGACAAGCTTGAAGATAAAGCCATTTAACTTTAATGAATAACTTAAAATACAAAGGGCTGGTTATTCTAACTGTTCCCTGGGCGGAAGCAAAAAAGGTTTTATTGAAAAAAGGCTGTAGAAAAGCTTAGTCATTCAGACCCAAAGAAGCAGGGAAAAACAGGTCTTGCAGGGGAAGAAGTTAGGAGAAAATTCTATTGTACAAATGAGGATCCTCTGAATTACCTCACCCCAGATGTAGGTTCCACCAGGAGACTGAACTTAATTAGCAGCTGTGAGCTATGCTTTTCTTTTTCTTTGTCTTTTGTTTCCCCCCATAACTCCCCCCTCTCTTGCAGTTGCAGTAATGTCTGTCCCTTTCCTTGTCATGTGGCGTGGAACAGTAGTGCTGAATAAAGCACTGGCCTTTTCTGTTTCATTTACCAGGGAGGGGCTTGGACAACAACTTTGTGATGGCTGATGTGCTTTACTGCTCCAAACTGTGCTAAGTCTGGTCAGGTAGAATTGATCTAAGTAATGCCTCAGTGCAAATAAGGCCTTGAAGGTGGAGTGTTTCTGTCTACTATTCTAATAGTGGAGACAGGTCTCATTAATTCCTGATGTGTACTAAAGGTAGGCAATCTTCGTTTACTACACCGTTTGTTAGCCGCTTCCAGACTCCGTGGTCATTTTCCTAAAGCAATGACTCATTACTCCATCACTGCACTGCTTACATTAAATTGTTACTATTATTGCAATGAAAGTAACATCATGTTTATGTTAATTCACTTTCTGTGCAACTGTCAGAATTCTTGAAACAGTTCTCAATTGAAAGCAATCTGCATGAGCATTTTGGCATTATTGAGACTCTTTCTGATTATGGTTTTCTATATTGTATGTAAAAACTTGGAGCAAATGACCAGACCTTTTTGTGAAACCATTAGTATTGTGTGAAGGGAAATCAGACATTACTGCTCTTGAGTATTTACTCCAGTTCAGCCTCACAGAATTTTTTTTTTTTTTCTTACAGAACAGGCCAGTGTTGGCACCGGGGTAACAGGGAAGATTCCCCAAAGTGAAGTCTGCTTTTTCAAAGCATTGAACGTGGATGATAAAATAATGCAGTCAGGTTTGGGTTTTTTTCTAACAGTAGCAAGAAAACATGCAGATGAACAGAAGCCAGATGTTAAGAGAATTTACATTTGCACTTAATTTATTAAGCAGTGAGTTGTGTACAATCCCAATAGAGTCTTGAGTTTCAAGGCTGCCTCTGAACTCTGTGCCCTGGAGAAGTGGGACTTCAAAATGTAGTTTCTGCTATGTGCAACATAAAAAAAACTCTTATCAGCCTCTTTGCCTGCTTTTTTTCTTCATAATAGAATGAATTCGAAGACACAGAAAGACACAGTATAGTGTAACAACGAAGGGACAGTACTGAGGTCTTACCTTGGTGGATTATTCGTGCACTTGAAGTTACACAAGTATTTTGTTCTGCTTACCACAGTAACTGGAGCTGGGGGAGAAAGACTGGGTGAGTAAGGATTACAGTGGAAAAACAGGCTGCTATTCTGAAATGGAAATTTATGACATTGATCTGAGAATTGGTGCAGAAGGCTGGTGAACTGGAGCTGAGTTTGAAATGTAGCATGAAAATGCTTTCACACATTTTCTGTAGAAAAATGAAATCCTCTAGAGCTGTGTTTGCAGTGGAGCAAATATCAACTAATCATTTCCTCGCAGCTTCATTACTTTTTTTCTATCTATTTTCACTCTGAGAGGAAGAGATAAAGAGAAAGCGTGTCAGCAAACTTTCCTCGTTGCCAAGCAAATGATATAATTTAGTATACAATTTCAGGTATTGCCACACATTCAGTTTCTCTTGTCCTCTTTTGGCCATCTGACTGCTATTGAAGTAATTCCTCTTTTATTTCTTACAGCAAAGATGAAAAGATGGTCAACAGACCTCACAAATTCACCTGCCTCTCAGAGGCCATTTGCTGCTTCAGTTGCTGTTGCTTGCCTTTGAAGCAAGATAAACCAAAGCTCTATTGCATCTGTGCACCATCCACATCAGCATGAAAAGAAGTGTTTTGGGAAAATGCAGCATTCAGCTCTCAATCTATAAGACCCTGTAGTGTCTGGGCTTGTAACTTAAATCCTTCAGTGATTACACTAATTTTGGCAGCTTGTGGAAGTGGACAACATAGCACAGAATAGTATCCAATGTGATAATTTCCTCTTAAAGCTCAATTCTGAGAACATATATCTTCATCCCATGTCCCAGTTTTATGAACAGAATGAGACTTAGAACACTTCTCTTCATTTGGACAGTCCTGTAGTCAAACCAACCAACCTCCCCTTGTAGTTGATATGCTGGACACTTTCTGGTATTTCTGGTCTTGGCAGGGAGGCTATGTCCTGTATTACTGAAACTGATAAACTCCTTTTAATATATTTGTTTCATTTTGTTCTGTAATCCATGAACCACAGCAAAAAATATTTCCTAGGTTTGCTAGACATGAACTATAAACTTCTTTCCCCACTCTCTCCCCTCCCCTCCTCCCAGTTCAGTGTTTCCTGTGCTTCCATGCTTAGGGTGTAATAAAGGAAGTGTAGTCTTCCCCCCATTCCAGTCCCATCTGTGCCTATTTTTGGAAATTTGCTATTGTGTCATGTTCAGCATAGATTTATATCTACTCCAGTTACTTGATACAATTTTGAGTAGGATCTTTATGATACATATTGATATCTCTGTTTCAAAACAGTTATTTTTACTGATAACATGGGAATTAAAATTAGCAGTCTTTCTTTTCAGCGAATCCTTTGGGATTCTTACAGTTTAGTGAAACTGGCTGGATTGACTTTCCAATGTGTTAGTGCAGGAAACTATCTACAGTGTAGTGTCTGAGTGTGTCCAGTGTTTTCTGCAACTATATTCTAAGAAAAGAGTAACAAAATAGGACTTCTGCCAACAGCCCTTTTCTTTTGTGATGTCACCAATTTGGTAACCTAATCCTGTGCATCAAGTTAGAATTGCTGCCATTCATTCATCAGCAAATTTCACTTTTAAAAGATGCTATAAATGAAGATGGACAACATAGATGATATTTATTAGAAACATTGTAATTTCTTTTTATTCAAAACCAAAAGCAATGCCCCATGAAATTAATTTTATGAAGTTACCTCTATAATAAAAGAGGTTTCTGAACTGCTAACCAATGATGAATGCTTCACAGATCCTCCAGTTAAATAAAAATAATGGTGAAAAACTCATTTATCATTGAAAGAGAGCATTACATTAAATAAGGTATACCATTTACCACTGGGAAATGTCTGTATTGGAATCCCCGTCTCTGAATTGGTAAGAAACTTCAGCAGAGAATGAACATGAAATAGTACTTTAAAACAAAAATTTTTGTTCCATCATTTTAATGAAAATATAAAAATTTTTCTGACATGTTGCACATAATTTTTCGTTCTCTCTTTAAAACAGTTACCACCCTATTTTAATTGCACCTGGGATTAGCTAAGTTTTCAAATTCTCTGTAAATTCCCTTTGTCCTAAATTTACCATACCATTTTTTGAACAGCACTGGTAACTCAAGAGTGACTTCCACCTGTGGAGGCCTTTACAATTCACATCCCTCAGAGAAGAAAAAGATGTCCTAAGAGCCTACATGAATGGGGAAAAAGCCTCACTGAGTTGAACTGTGGATCTTTTTTTTTTCTCAGACAGTGGCAAGAGACCCTAGCACACATCAGGTACTTTGAGTGTACATCAAATGCCATCTCTCCTCCAGAAATGCTCATTGAAGTTCCGGCTGTGCTTTTCCCTGTGAACTTTTTGTCTATACACTCCCTAACCAAGACCCTTTCAAGTTGCAGGATCTCCTCATCAATGGCTTCCAGGCCCTGTTGGTTTTTCATGTCACCAGAAGAAGGAAGCTGGATGGAGGAATCCTGGTGACAGTGGAACCTATGTCCATTCATTTCATCATCCTCCCACAGCTCCAGGCAGAGCATCACTGGGCAGCATCCACCTGCTCCTTGGTTAACCTTCAGGAAGTGACAGGTGATGTCAGGGTGTCTCTGCTTCATGCCCTACTCCAGTTCCCTATCTCTGTATTTTCAGGCCTGTAACTCTTCCTTTTCCCTGTAACTTTTCCCTTTCTCTTCATTTGTGGTTTCTTGTCCCATTTCTTCTCCTTGTTTTGATTACTTATAGCCATCTCCCTTCCTTGGGGGTCCTCAAGGTTTTGCTAATAGAAAATTCTGCTTTTCTAAACAGAAAAGCAAATGGAAAAAATAGCAGAAGGAGAAACTATTTACAGAGTGCACACTAGCAAGTAAAGTAATATGTTCTTTTTATCTGTTTTAATTAAATTTCACTGAATGAGCCAAACTCTGCAATTTGATGAAAAGTGGTTCTATTTTCATCCTTCCAGCCACCTTCATGATTTGATAAAACTTGAACAAGTCTCACTACAGCTTTCTCCCAGTTGAAAGTTTTTAAGTCTGATCTCATAAAACAGCCTCTCCCTTTAATCCCTGTAATAATTTCAGTTATCTTCTATGTATCTTCCCTAACTTTGTCATGTCCTATTCCAGATCTTAAGACCAGTTTCATTTTTAATCCCCTGAACAACTACTTTTACCATATTTTTGTATAATGCATGAGTCTGTCTATTGGTCCCAGTGCTGTAGGTCTTCCAAAGGAAGAACTTTACTTGGAGTGAAGTGGAATTCTTATTTAAGTTCAAACATATCTTCGTTATGAGATAGATGAGGTGAAAACACTGTAGATCCTAGCTAGGAAGACAGCAAAGAGAGCAAATTAGAGTTGCCTTTGGATCAGTACCTGTGTCCTAAGATTGAAAAGCCAGCTGCTTCTTTTGGGGTTGGTGATTTCCATGCTGGATATGGAAGGAGGAGGGGAAGGGTTGTTCCTTAAGCATCATTGAAATCTTCATAGGTTTTGGTTCCTTTTCTCAATTTAATTTCCAATTTTAGATGTATAAATGCCAAAAGTGAACAATTAGGAGGCTTTTATCAGAGACTTTATGACATTGAGCTGTTTGTGTGTGTAGGTGTGCAGATAGCCCTTATTTGATGCACTCTTTGACTTGAAGGCCTTGCACTAGAGTTCAAACAGATACAGGCTGAGGAAAGAATTTTCTTTTTTTTTAATCCATTTTCCTTAGAGAAGTAATGGCTTTCTGGAAATCAAACCTTCTGCATATTACATTTTTATTGGCACATTAGTTCTTGTCTATTCAGTATTCATGTGAAATAATAATGTAGAACACCTGTAAAGACAATTGCACAGATAGCAGACTATTCTTTTATAAGGTTCTTTGCTGTTTTAGTTTTGTATTTTAAAATTCTATACATTTTAAATCCTGTTTTATAGCAAACAAAAGAAGGTGCTGCCTTTGGGGGTTTTTTGGGTGTTTTTTGGGGGGTAAGTGTTATAAAATATCTGTTTAAAAATGAATAATTTCATACCATTCTATTCTAATGCATTCTGATTACTGGGGAGGAAAGGATTGTTAATATTAAAGCCCTATAATCCTTTAAAAACAATTCTGTGTTAATAAAAGTAAACAAGTTTGAAGAATGAACCTTTTACTAATGATCAGCGTACCCTTTCAATTTTTGTCTTCAAACAGACTGGCTGATGCCAGATCTGACTTTTTTTTTTTTTTTAATGCAGGGAGGAGGTGATTACAGCAAAGTTGTGTTTTAACCAGAAAACTTGATGAAGCCATCCTTTTTTCAATTTCAGATCATGTTTACTGAAGCATATTTCTCCTGATTGCTCTATATAAAGTCCTTTCTAATATAATGATTGATGCCTATAAGTACACAGGCAGTATGATGGCAATCACCAAAGAGGGAGAAGAGCTATGAATAAATTCAGGGTTGAAATTTAGAATGTTTCTAATAAGCAGAAGAATCAGGTTCTGGAATAGTTTTTTCAACAGAAGTCGTGGTGGGATGATCTTTCAGTACAAAGATGACATCTGTGTTTTCTAGCTCTGCCAACTTAATCACAAGGCTGTAACACAGCCTGCAGTCTTTATTTCTTGTGCAGAACCAAAAAATAAAAAACTCAATCCTGAATTCCACAGTCTAATCATCCTACTGTCTGTATGGGGACATAGCCACATTTCTAATTTAAGGATTAAAAGAAGAAAATCCTCATTCTGCTCCACTACACCTTGCCCATGCAGACAGTGAGCTATTATTGAGCTGTGGAGTTATGTTAAATAACTTTTGTGAAAGCATCTGTGGAAGTTTTAGACACAACTGTTTTTCTGCTGGAAGACACTGTCATCAGAGCAGAGCTGGTAGAAAGGCTCATACAAGTGTTTCTTATTTTCTTCAGCAAAAGGTCAGCCAAGATTAGCTCAAAATGCATTAAACAATAGGTTAAACGACACCAGCTGACTTTGTGCAGAAATAGATTAGGAGTGCCCACAAAGGCCATTCCACAACTGAGCTCTAGAGGCAAGTGAACTCAGAAAGAAAGGACAGCAACAGCTTTTGCCATTTTTGTGGTGACTGACACAGCTCAGCAGCTGTATCTATGCAACCAGTTATTTCTGCTTCAATCTGAATTACAGTCTCCATGCAGAGAGGACCTCTGAAATACTAGGTTTGTAACATTTCTGGACAGGTTGAAAACACTGTGCTTCCAGACATATGCATTCTCAGATGTTTTCCTGTGGTGCACTGAGAAATACCTGATAGATGAAAGGAAAAATCAACGGGCAATACAGACTTGTGCTTCTTTTCATGCTGCCCTTAGGACTTTTTCTTCTTGGCCTGTTGGGATGGTTCTGTACCACACTGCTGGTCCTTGCAAGTGCTGAAGTGCTGGTGAATTGGTGTTTGACACCTTGACCAATGAATGTCAGTAGTTGTTTACAGGAATAAGAAGTAAGAAACATGTACCAAACAATTATGTCTGCTTTCCAGCAGTGAGTGACTTACAAACTTCCTAAACCAGTTGTTCTTCCTAGGAGTTGCATCGCAGCTGCTGTGTTTAACTTTTTCTTCTGCTGTGAATTTTCACTTTAGTGTTTTTTATCTGAGATGGTTTTTTATTTATTTTTTAATCTACTTATACTTTTGACCTCCATAACATTTCATGGCAATGAGTTGCACAATTTAATTATATATTAAAAGAAGGACAGCTTTACAGGACTTGCAATGCACTGTAGGCTACGCATTCCTCAAAGCCTGTTTGCCATTTTAGTGCCCTCATTGCAAAGATCCAGCCTACAGGGACGCATAGAGAAGCTAGAAATGGAAAAGATCTATTGTATCATAGTGTTAGCTCCAGCCTTAATAGAAAATGTTTCAGTCACAGCTTGATATGGTAACATCAGTGTACTTAAAAGATACAGCAGGTCTCAGAACAGTCTGCAGGGTGCGAAAACAGCCCCCAGGGTGTTTTTCCTCAACAGAATGAACAGGGCAGGATTCATGCTAGAGCTACTGTGAACATCTTTATTGGAATAGTTGATATTTTGAGTAGGCTTCTCATTTTCCTGGCAATTGTAATTCTAGAGATATTTTTTGTCCTTCTTCAACAGTTTTTAGACTAATTCTATGAGCATTTCTTTGTATAAGTATTACAAAGGTTACATAGTTTTATTAATGAAGCACAGTTTGTAAGTATCTACATGGAATACAATTGGTTTTCCATACCATAAACATTGGTTAAAGAAGAGGCAATAAATTGATGACAGTTTACCACAATCAGTTGGTCTAGAAATATAGCTCAGTCTTGAAACATGAAGGTAGTAACTCATTGTGGTAATTTTCTAAGGATTATGCAGGATTGTCTCTCACTTGAAATTGTTTGATCGATTGTGGGTTTCTTATTTTTCCCCTAAGCTTCTTCTCTATTTCAAAGAAAAAGGAAATTAAGGAAGCATTACATTACTTTATTTTAGATCACATTAGAACATCACAGTGGTCACATCTAAGATTATATAAATTATGAAAAAAGAACAAAAAAAACTCAGAATAACCATAAACCATTGAAAACCACAATTTCCTCTGGAATAATTCACAATAAAGACCAGTTAGTTTAAACAAAAACTCCTTTGGTTTTCTGAGGGCTTTTCCTTACAAACAACAATAACAACACTACAGATTTATATAATACATTTGTTTAGTGGCAATCCAAACTGGCATACAGATTATATATGAGAATATTTCAGGTGTTTCTGAAAAACAACCTCATATTGAGTAGAAAAATTGTGATTATTCTCTATCAGCAATAATACACTATATTCTGGATTAGTAGTGTGGTTTCTGGATATCTGTATAATTCCAGGCAAAATATATGAGCTACTGTCCATTTTCCTCTTTTCAGAAAATAATTGAGAAACAAATGCTGAGGAAAATGCCTAGCTATGTGCTAAAAAACATTCCTCCAAATCAATCCTCAATATCTGATTAAGATATCATAGATTTTACATTAACCCAGCTATTTTTTTCTCAAAGAGAAAAAATATATAATGGTTTTGTTACTCAGGAAGTTTTCAATCCTTCAGTCCTGTTAGTGGATGAAAAGTCTTATTTCCACCTTTTTTAGATGGAAGTTTCTAAGCCTTATGATTGTCGAGAAAAATTATAAATCCACAGCAAAGGTTCAGTAATTGCAAACCAAATAAAACCTAGGAACTCCATACTTCTTTTAAAATTCATTGATGCTTGAGGGCAGTAGTATGATTCTTGACAACTGGAACAGAAGACTTTTCTGTGCTTGGGACTGATAATGTTGTAATTCCTACCTCTCTGTAGCTATTTGTTATAATGAGAAATAACTTAGATTGTTTTATAGCCTTGCTCTGCATTCCAACAAACTCATACAGATTAGGTGACTCCAAAATGAAGATGTTGTTTATTTTCAAATGTATGTCCTTTGTTCCAAGGTGTCCTCAATTAATGGCAGTGGTATGCTGAACAAGGACATCGAGCTTTTATAACAGATAAAATTTTGAAAAACTCAGTAATTCATCACATTACTTGTCTGAGTTTATTTTACCTAGATAGACTTGAAATGTCATACACATTTTAGTTAGAACAGTATACACTACTGCTAGGTTTTGAACCAGACACAGGTTTTTAATACCTGATAATGTATGTAGCAAGAAGATCAAATTGTCAGTTTGTAGTTAGCTGAACACAAAACTGGCAAAATTTGGTACAGGGCAGTTGTGTAAAAGAGCTCAATTCCATTGACCCAGACCTCAAAGCTCATCTTAGCCTTTTTATATACTTTTAACCTTATAAGTGACTCTGATTTATATACATTTCTAACTGAAGCAAGTCTTCTGAACTGCACATGCATGCAATCCACCTACCAGGTATATGGAGACTGTGAAGCAAATAAGATGCAAGCAGCTCCACAGTTGTGCACTGACTTTGAGGAAAAAATGGATGCCTAGTGAACCATTAGCATCACTTCAATAAGTTTGGAAGTCTGTTCAAAGCTGTCCTTCTCCATCCCCACTGAGAATTCACATAGTTAAAAATAGTATAATGGTTTTATTCAATATTCCTATTCTTTTTTTTTCTTTTTTGGGTACTCAACATTAATTTTAGGTGTAATTCTGTTCCAGGTGTTTGTACTCTACAAAAGGTTTTTGTTTCTAAGTAATGCTCTGCTCTGGTAATTATCCCTCCTGCACTGTAATTCAAGCCTGAAAGTTGATTTATTCTCCATGTGTTCTTTGTAGAATTAAATGTGTCGCCTTTGTAACTGACTTAAATCTGACAAAGCTGATCTAAACAGTTGCAGAAATGTCTCATTGCCTTCACAGTTATGAGCCCAATTAACTTGTCAACATTATCCAGTGGTTATTTACTACAGATTTACCACCACTCTAATCAGTTACAGAGGCAGGAGAAAGAAGGATAGTTGGGGTAGGGAATGTCTTTCCTTGAAGTTTTCTAGTAATAAGTGGAGCCTCATTATGCAAGTATTTTGGGATATGTAGCAGTCAGAAATGGTGATGGGTCAGAAAATCACAAAGAGGTTTGTTCAGTGATTGTTACCTGACTCTGATGCCTATTGAAATTAGTTTTCATATGAATAATTATTTCATTCTTGGTTGTTCCTACAGCCACATTTAAAAATGAGATTATCCCATCTGTCTTAGCATACTTCATATGTCACTGGCATGCAATTTGCTACCTAAAGACCAGCTTCTGCTATCTTTGTTCATCATATGCTGAGAACACCACAGCTGCATGAAAAAGGTGAAAACAGAACAAAATGAGAACATAAGCTATTGTTCTGATAGTATTAATCCCTTTCATGATTTTCTTCTTTGCATGTATGCTGTCTTTGCAGTATGCCCAAACCAAATTGCTGTAGATTCTCCTAGGGAAGTTGTGTGATTTAAATATAGCTAGAGACAGCAAGGCACCTTGCTAGAGAGCAGGTCTGTGTGCATTGCACTTTCTGGAGCTGTTGAAGAGTGCAAAGATCAGAAGCTGTTGGTCTAGCCTGACACCTTTACAATAAATACTGTGTTCAAAACACCTTCATTCTTTTATGAGACATCAAGTGACTACTCCCTTTGAGAGGGCTCTGCTCTCACGCTGTGGATCTGTTTTCTTCACCTCAACCATCCCTGCCAGCAGAGCATTCCTTCCTGGCAGGAGGACAGGAGCAGCAGCAGTGCTGGTGCTGCCAGAGGTTCCCAGCAGCTTCTTCCAGCTCTTAGGTCCATCACTGCCTGCTAGTGATGTGGTACCATGGTGTTGGTGCCAGGTGGATTGGAAAGCCCATTCACTGTCAGAGTTCATCAAAAACTGTGATGTTCAGAAGGTTTGGCACTCTTTGACAAAAGGCGTCTTTGTGAGTGTGTTTATTTTCAAACCTTGCTGGGGTGAGAGGAGATGCTTTGGGTCTGGGGAAGCATGTATTGTGTTCAAACATGAAATCATGTTGATCTATCCATAGATAGGTCAAGTTTGTAATTCTGGTTTTAAGAGAATTCAAGTTGCAATTGTGGTTTTAAAATACCTAAGGGTTGTATGTAGTAACTAAAAAACTAAAGTTGTTTCTTTTCCAAGAGGGCGCTGTGGCAGAATGGAAACCATGGTAACCAAGGGTGGCAAAATGCTGCTACCTTGCTCCTGAGTGATAAAAATGCACGTAGCAACAAAACCTAATGAACTGGGTTTTCAAATAGCTCCCTCTAGCCCTCCATGACAGCTGCCATCCTTGTCCTATGCAGTGTGTATTCCAGGCTTCGTAGTTTCATGTTCACTAATCTTTTAGGCATTCAATAAGCAGCAGAAAACACATTTCACACAGAAGAAAGCAATTTAATTTTTTTTGGCCATTACTTTAGAAGAATACACAACTCAGATCTCTTTCTCTGTAGAGTTGTTGTGAGGTATGACTCATCCTTGCCCAATATGTTGGATGTTCACTTTAATTAGAATATGTGCACCTAAAGATTGTTGTAAACACTTGCTGTTAATAGCATATTACTCCCTGTTTTACAATGGGAAGTATAAGCAATCTTAATACATTTAACACATTAAGCTGTACATTTTAAGTCATGTTAGGACAGCACACTGGCAGAAATTAATTAGGGAGATTCTCTAATTAGCATATGTTGGCTGCCTTACAAATCACATTGGCATGAAAAATTGGAATAATGCAAATTTTATTCTACAGTGATGGTTAAATATTTTTAAAACACTAAATATTATTATACAAATCTTTGATAACTACCTGTGTGGTAAATCTGGATGGAGATCCAGTTTATTTATAATAATGAGTGAAAAGAGATAAAGCATTGCTACTTTTTTAGTTTTTGATGGTACATGTGAAATGGGCTAACCTTTATAGAGTCACAGAATAGTTTGGTTTGGAAGGGACCGTCAGAGGTCATTTAATCCAACCGTCTCCAATAAGCAGGGACATCTTCAACTAGATCAGGTTGCTCAGAGCCCCATCCAACCCGACCTTCAGTGTTTCCGGGGATGGGGCATCTGCCACCTCTCTAAGCAAACTGTTCTAGGGTTTCACCACCCTTGTCATAAAAAAAAAATATATATATATTCCTTATATCTAGTCTATATTGACCCCTTTTTAATTTAAAAGCATTCCCTCTTGTTTTATCACTATCTGCCTGTGTAAAACGCCTGTCCCTTTCTTTCTTACAGGCCCTCTTTAAGTACTGACAGGCACTTATAAGGTTTGCCTGGAGCCTTCTCCAGGCTGAACAACATCAACTCTCTAAGCTTACTCCCCAGCTTACCCATGAGGAGCAGTGCTCCAGCCCTCTGATCATCTTCATGGCCCTTCTCTGGACCCATTCTAACAGGTCCATGTCCTTCCTCTGCTGAGGACCCCAGGCTGGATGCAGTACTCCAGGTGGGGTCTCACTAGATTGGAGTAGAGGAGCAGAATCTCCTCCCTTGACTTGCTGGCCACACTTGTCTTTCGTTTCACATACGCGTATTTTCCTCAGTACAGGCAGGTGAAATGCCTCTATTCTTATCCAGGATCTAACCAACCCACACACTGGTGCCAGCACATGACACAGCACAAATTGATGATCCAGAGATTTTACAGTCTCTCTCTTGGGAGACTGTAAAAAAGAACAGGAATAATATGTCTTTCCAAGTGCGGCTTAGCACACTTGAGTAAGCTTACACTGCTCTCAAAATCTAATACGAGAATGATAATACCGTGTGTTTGTGTGTGTGTGTCTATCTCTTTTGTGCAGAAATGAATCATACTTGTCTGTAAGCAACATATCTTTTTTCTCTTTTTAAAGTTTACTGACATTTACTGACTCAGGATGTACAGTATTTCATAACCATAATGCTGTATCACCATGTGTTAAAAGGAGGGCTCTAGAGTGTTAGACTAAGAGAATTTATTAACATCATTTGTAGTTTAAGAATGTTCTCACATGGTCAGATCAATAGCACATGATTTAAACATTATCATGCCTTTTACTGCTCAGAAATCTTCACAGGGTGCGACTTCACACTTTCACAGGAGAATATATTTCAATGTTTTTATCTGTCAGCCAAAAAAATCCCTGAACAACAGAATCTGAACTGGTCTTATTTCTGAGAAATTTATAGATACCTTAGTGTTAATCTGAAGACTTAATTGTGCATATTTTTGATCACATGCATCATTTCTTTTGGTGGAAACCTGACCATATATGTAAATAAAAACTCATATCTAAGCTGCAGGACCAGGACTTGAGGGTCTAGCCCATTCCATTGAGTTGATGAGGACAATAGTGCACCCCTGCACTGGCACAGGCTGGACTTCACCAGTTCTCCCACAGTCCTCTTGCAGCAGGTCAGAATTTTTTGGCTTTCTTTAACCTTTGATTTGAACTTAAGTCGAACACCTACCAGAAAGACAAAGGAGTATACGTCATGAGACTGTCAGAGAGTCTTCCTGGAGTGATTTAAGGGATATGACAACAATTTGGTGTATGCTCCTAAGGCAATGATCAAAAAAATAGCAACCAGATTTCTTCATGTGTCTGATGTAGACCTGAGGCATTAAGAAACTGTGGAATTTTTTTGTGTTGTTATTGAGAAAATGTGGGAGGACTGGAAAATAAAGTGTCACCTCACTTTCGCCTATGTATCAATACCATTTAAACATAAAATTAAGGCATCATAACGGTCTGTAACAGATTTGTTTCCAACTATTTCATAAAGTTTGATGCCTTAGAAAATTAATAACAACTATGGATCTTTTAGGCATGCAATAAATGGAAGCAATTTTCAGAAAGTGTTCAGACTCTAATGTGGATCCTGTAACCTCATTACCAGAAAATGTTACTACAGAGGAGTTGCTAAGGGAATAGGAGCAGTTGTGAGCTTACGTATAATTTTTCTACATTACTGTTCATTAAATAAAATAAGGCAATATTATTTTCATTGGTAAACCACAGAGAAAAAACAGGGATAAGTTTTGCTTGGATTTTTGCTCATTTCCTTGTTCACCCACCCACAGCCCTGGCTGCTGCTTTCCTGAAACAAATGCATTGCCTGGAACAAAGTATATACAGAGCAAACATGCAAGCCGACAGAAAGAGTGATGGTGTTACTATTGCAGGGATAATCCTTAAATTGTATGTTTGTATTCTACTGAATGATTTCTTTGTCTTTTAAGCTATATTACAGTGTCTTTTCCCTCTACTCATGTTTTATAGATGAGGTGGTTGAGTTAGCTCCCAGTAGAAACAGGAATTGGAAGGATGATGTTCCAAGCAAAGGAGTAAAGCATAGATGGAACCAAGTTTCTGTCCTGATAATTTTTAGTATTCTGGTGATGCTGAGGACATTTGACCAGGCATAAGCAATATGGAGTCACTCTTCAATCTTCCAATCTTTCAGCAGAACAACAAGGCAATAGTCATAAGTTGCAACAGGAAATTTTGCCCAGCTATAAAGAAATAACTTTTCTCATAAAGACAGTTAAGCACTGGAATGGGTTGGCCATGTTGTAGAATCTCCAGTCTTGGAAATATTCGAAGCTTGACTGCACAAGATAAATTCTTCCCTTATGATCTAAATTACTCTGGGATTCTATGAATTCAAAAATGTTTGCAACATGGTGCCCAATGTTTTGAGGTAGCAAGTGGTCTGCCTCTTTCCCAAATGAAATGCTCAGTTCTTCTTCCAAGATCATTCCTCCTGCCATTAGATTCCAAGAGTCTAAAGGGCTGCCTGTGGTTGACTTGGAGGTTGCCCAGCCTCCACTGTTAAAACTGTCACCTAGGTCCTGCAGGTCAGTAAGACTCCAGTGCTCATTATTCCAGTGCTGTTGCCTTTGGATAACCTTGATGGAACAAGGACAAGCTCTGAAAGTATTACAGACCTTATAGATGCAGCTAATGATCTGCAACTTTATGGGCAAAATTAAAGGTGAAATAGAAATATTTTTGTTGCATGGCAAGAGATGCATATGTAAAAAAACATGACTAGGAAAGTCAAAATTAATTTCTCATACCTATAATTTTTTATTCCTACTCTGCTGATAGCAGACCTCAGAAAAAAAATTAGACAAGATTATTCCTAATAGCAAAACAGAGAAAAACACAGCAGTAAATCAAGTAATGTTTTGTGTAATGACTTATCTAAGAGCTATGGAGTGAAACATCCTTACAGAACACAAAGAAAACAAATATTATTCTCCTGTTCTATGTTGACATTTAGTAGTTGATCCTGGTAAGTCACCTTCCCAAATGATGCAAACAGGTCCCTTGAGATGTCCCTGCATAAATTTAATGATGTTCTTTTAAAAATCTCTGGCCACCTGCAACATATATAGATTTACCAGGGCTTTGGGAAAAAGTTTTATTTGCAGAGAGGGGTTATTTCTAAGGATTCAGCAACAAAACCATCTGCCTGTATCTCCTCCACAGCCTGAAACTCTATTTTTGTCTAGTGTTTCTAGCGAAGGGATGCAACAGATAAGCTGTTTTACCATCTTTAAACCACATTTTTTCAGCTGCATGTTTAGATAACCACTCTGCAACTACAGAAGCAGTTTGACCAATTGGAATGCACACTGGATTTTTATCTCTTAAGTAATCATTTTTTCTTATCATGAAAATAGCTTGAAAACCAACAGAATGTGAAGTTAGTTCAGATTCAAGTTGTCTCCCACTTGACACAAGCCTTTGATCAAGACTGGAAAATTGCATCGTATCCACGTCTAGTGCTGGTTGTAGAAAGGACATAACATTTGAAAATCCTTCATGACACATTCTTCAACCTGACATTTGAGTATTTATCTACCATTTCCCTGTCTCATTCAGGAAGCCAAGATGATCTGTGCAGGAGAAGGCAAAGGAGATGCTATCATCTCACCAAGGACAAAACATTATTTTAGATAAGGCGTTTCATGTTTTTAAAAACTAAAAACAAGGGAAATTGTCCCAAAGTTTGGATTAAATTCAAGACAGAAAGGAGTAGTAGCACATCAAGAGCCCTATGTAATTTATATCAGTATGTTCTGCATTTTGACTTTCACTACATTTAGGTTTTCATCTTTCATTTTCAGAAGTGTTGAGCAGCTAAGAGAAAGCAGTTCATTTTTCACAAAGTATGTTTTAGGTTGCAGCAAACCCAAGAGTATTTCAGTAAGCATGGCTTACACTCAGTTCAGCTTTTGTTCTTGACTGAGAACTAATTACACTTTTTTGCAACATTAAACATGTTATGCTAGAGTGCAATGTTATAGCAAGGGGCGAATTCTATAACAAGTTCCTTAGCAGCAGAGTGATATAAGCACAAATTTTTTAGTCTAAAAATCTAACAAGGGTTTCTCATAGTGCTCTGTCAATAAAACTGTTTTTTCCTTTAGCATATCTCCAAAACATTTCATTTTCACTGCTTTCTGAAGGCTAGAGAACTATGTATGTATGTATAGAGTCATGGACCCCAAGCATCACAAGCAGGTATTTATGCTATTTATTGAAAGAACAGATTTGCTTTTAGTAGCATCTTCTCAGCTTTTAATCATAGCTATGTGTCCACAGTAAAACTCAAGTAATTTTTATTTAAAATATAGTCAACAGTGCATTTATTTCTAAAGAGTTAAGAAGCCATGATTAAATGTCAACCTATCAGGAGAGTCACAAGAAAAATGGCTCCATTTCTCAAACGGCTACATTAATGAAAACTTCACAATATAAAAAGGGTTTAATATTGAAGAATTGCATGTGCCGAAATGAGCTGATAGAATTTATCTTTGTTAAGTGACGACAACTGTGAATTTGTTCCCACAAAGGAAATCTTTAACTGGTGACAGCTAATTGAGAAAGGCAGAACACAGTATGAAATTTATTTCCACTTTACTTGTCTGCAGAGAAGCAAAGCCAAGAGTCTGGCATTATTTCTTCCTGAAGACATCTTCAGTAGCCTGTTTTACATTGATTCATTGCTATTCAATTCACTTGCTTTCTATTTATTCCAGTTTCACTGTAGCTTTAGGTAGACAGTAAATCAGCCTCACTCACTGTGCACAATTAATTGCCTATCTGTGAAACAGGACTAGAAACCTGATAGATGACACTCGTCAACAAAGTAGGGGGGTATGGGGAGGACTGGATTTAGGTAAGGGTGGGAATGGCAGTAACTAGAATGGGACAAACTTTGTTTAACACAAATCTTAGCATTTATTTTTGAGATTGACTAAAGAAAAAACAGATCCTAATTATTTTGTTAAATAAAAGGGTGTCTGAACAAAATATTTTGTATCTTCGTTTACACTTAGCTTCTGATAACAACACAGCAGTACCTAAATTGTGAAAAGTTAACAGAATTCATTAAACTTGCAGATTGCTGGAAACAGATTTAATAACAGGCACCAACAGGGTGTTTTGATTGCTAATACTACATCAGCAAGTGTACAACTTGCCAGTTTCAAGTACCAAAATCTGTTTGCACCTGAAGCTCACCTGCTCTGGTCATGCCTTCCCTGTCAGTTCAGTGGTAGCACCTGATTAAGAGCCAGAAAACTCCTGTATAGAAAAAGGCTTCAGAAAGAGATGTGAAACATGAAGCTTCATGCAATCTCAAACATGTAAGCATGATGCTCACATGTAACACAGTGAGACGGCCACCTTTTTTAATATTTGCACTTTGATCCTGTTTTATTACTACTTGAGCTTTGACTTGATTTTCCAATACAGAAATAAGACATTCCATTTTGTAAGTTTAATATGCACCTCTCACGTATGATTTTCTTTTCTCCTTGAGTAAAAAGAGGCAGCTTAAAAGACAAGTTCCCTGTGCTGGAAGGCTACAGAAAAATCACATTTTATACTGAAGGTCCCTCTGACTAAAGTGCATGGGAAGCAGAGTTAAAACTCTTTCCAGCCTCAGAGCTCCAATCTTGCTATCTTGCCATCAGTCTGCAGGAACCAAGCTACAATTAATACATATGTGATGAGACAGGTTACTTGGGTTCACATATCCCCAAAGACCAGCTTTTGAAGATGTGAAAGCTAAATTCCTTTTGAAAACCTGTCCTATTCATAAGTTCTGCAGCTCAAATTGTGCTCAGTCTTCTCAGCTTTACCTCAGCAGATGTGCTACTCTTAAAAGGCAAGAGAAGTCTGCAAAAATAAAATGGGTTGTTGATACTGAAAGGGCAGAATACAACCAACATTTGCATGTGAACTAGAACAGAGCAAGAATGCAACTGCATGAAGTTTTTATAACAGCAAAGACTGGCTGGAGAAGGCTGGGAATAGATTTAATGATAAAACAAGGCTAGAGGAACAGGACTATGTCCAAGAAAAGATGGGTAAGTTAGCTACTAGACTCCCTCTAAAGAAATTTTCTTTTAAAAAATTTAAGCCAGGAATTCCAGTATACCTGCAGGAACTCCCGCGAAGAAATTCAATTTTATGTCTCACCAGGAATGTAACCCTCATTTTCAAATGAGGCTCAGCCTGCTCCTTTGTATTCACTCCCAATCAGTGCCTAAGGTGGCCTGGAATTTATTCAGTGACTTTTGAAGAGTTGGTATAATAATGCCACATACAAGAAGTTCATCAACCATGCACCACACTTAAAATTAAACAAATCCCTTACAGGCTCACAGAGTTAACACTTGCTACAGATTGTGCATTAATTCTACAAGAACAAAGCAGTTTGAGTGAGACAGGTTGTTCCCTACCAAATGTAATGCCAAAACCACAAACCACCTAATCCAAATTTGGTGCACCATATGCATGGCAATGAGACATGAAAAATTCTTCATGCAGAAGTATCAGAAAACTGAACTGCAGGTTCCCACAAATTCCCCATAATTACCTCTTCAAAACAGTTGCTTGAAGATTGCCTCTTTCTTAAGCTGACAGCCAAACAGGAAAGGGATATAGACATAAAGGGACATAGAAAAAAACATGTTTCAAGTGTAAAGAAAATACTGTTATTCTTCCAATCAGAAACTAGTAACCAGGCAAGATAACCAATTAGTAAAATGTCCCTTGAAACTGGAAGAAAGGAAGTAAGTAGTTCTAGAAAAGATGAAACAGTAAGAATAGTCTTGTTCCAGACATCAACCCTAAAGACAGTGTTACGTTCAAACGCATGCTCACTGGAACAGGTAATCACACAAACGTGCTGTGGTCAGAAGCCTACACAGAACAAGATGGTAGCGCTGCAGTGTGTGATCAGGGACAGGCGTTTCCACCGGAGTAAACAGGAAAGATCTGTGCTCCTGGCTCTTGTGAGCTTTGGGCAGCCAACATGTCAGAAGACACAGTGAAAGCTAAACATTCAGACCTCAGATAATTTGGATAGATAATGATACAAATTTTTACACGATCCTGTACCACTGGCAGTACCTCTGTAATGTTGGTTTGACACTGCCCAGCAGGTGGGGTAGGTGACTGGCAGAATAATCTGTGTGCTGACAAATTCCATTGCATCAAATTTTCCTGGAGTGAACAGTTTGCCAGAGAACTTCCCTGCTCCAGAGAAGCCTCCTGCACCACCAGTTCACCTGCTTCTAGGGAGATGGACCCCTACACCAACTCTGCTGTGGGATCTCAGCTTCCCCACTGTGGATGATATATTCTGAGGAAGAGATCCTGGCACCAAGAAACAGGCAATAGCTTTGCAATCAACAGAATTTTGTCCAGAAGGTATGGCTGGAGCACTGAACATGATGAGCACTAAACATCCCAAAGTACGTGCCTGCTAAAGGGTGTAAGCAACACAGCATTGTACCATAAAGCAAGACAGGGCACTGTCATGCTGCAGCCACATGACAAGACTTTTTGTGAAGGCAGACAAAAGATGCCCAAATACATACCAAGGTGGTCAAGGGTGCATGGTTAAACTGTTGTCTGGTACTGGGTGTAGTGTGTTTTTAATTCACTTCAATCCGTAATTAAAATTAATTTTAAAGGAAATTGCAGTAGCTTCAATATCAACAGTATTGGTACCAAATGCATTCCACAGCTGTTTTCTGAATATTACCTTAAATATTACATGAGAATGGACAGTACTCAAACAATAAAGTATTTCTGTTACAGCATTCTATAAAACACAGTATTTTGTACAAAGCAAAGAAATCTTAATGTGGTACATAACTGAGGGGCATTAGTTTCAGAGTACCCCATTGTATTAGAGGACAAATGACAAGCCAAACATCTAAAGACTAACAATTTTGAATTTTTATACAATGCACAGTGTCATCTTCCACTAAGGTACAGCATTATGTACTGCAGAAATGAATCAAGCGAAACCTTAAAATACACTGTGGCAAACTGTACTGGAGATACCATGTTCCAGCTCAGAGAAGCTGAAGGAATCTTGCTGTTAAATAACAAAGCCGACAATCTTCTTGGTAAGGTATTCACCAGACTCCAAATCGAAGACTTGGCAGAAAAGTTCTTGAAGAGAAAGTTACATTGTAAGGCTGGTATTGACTTATATAATTTAAATAAATTTACCTTCTCTGGTGATAGGCATAAAATGAAAGATTTTGGGTTTGTTTTTTGAAAGAAGGCAATCATGCATCTTTAAATATCAATTCTGATTGTCTGCTGCCCCATCTCTCCAGCTTATCTAACCACATTTCACTACAGGATTAATCATCAGTGCAAAACTTCATACCTACACCAACATAAATAGTCACAGTATCAAGGTTACAATCCACCACTACCTTGCAGTTCTTGTCATCCTTGTCATCTGCTGTCCATCTAGCACGTGGGTAACTTGCTGTGATTAAACGTGACCTGATCTAGCCCACATTTGGATCAGACAAGGCCTCCACAGGGAAAAAGGATTATTTTAACAGGATGGGCAAACGTTCACAAAAGTCGTGCTAGTGAGTCCAATTAATAGATCCAGTTGCAGATTTCCTTGCTACCTATTAATATGAAGCATTGTTTCTCATACAGCAGATGCCATGGGCTGCTGCAAGAGACTGATGCCAGAAGATCATCACTACAAACTCCCTGACTAAGAGCACCTGGAGTGGTGCAGGTATTTAAGCTAAATCAGAATAGAGCAGAAGAGGAATTATGTATGAACCATTACTGTTCCAGCACCAGAAAGAGGCTGTCTTGCTATTCACCTTCTTTTTATTTTATGTTTGACACAGCTGAATTTCCTAAGCACTCTTGTGGTTAACCTTCTTTACAAAGTGTAAATACTATTGCACTCCTATACAAAAGAAATACAGCTGTTTGTTATATACACACACCTTGACAGTAAGTCCTTTAAAGAACAGTGCAACATGAAATTACAGAGCCAACACCACAGAGCACCTGTTTAGCTGCAAGCCAGGAAGTCTCTGCTGAAAAAGGCAATCTGTTAAGGTAAAATGCTTTAACTGAACTCATAACATTTGAATGGGATAATCAGAACTGTGTGACATGCTCTCATACCACTTACTAGCCGTATTCTGGTTTACAAACTGTAATTGCTGCATTTCACTGAAGCCATCCAATATAGAATGGAATTGCTTGAATACATCTCACTGGCATAAAGAAGCAGCCTTGCTGGATGACACATTATCAGCTCAGAATTTTCAGACATGGAATAGAGTTCAGAGTAAAATGAAGACACAAGTGAGATCACACGAGGTTTTGGCAAATATTTTTATGTTAACTTTTTTGGTTTATGGCCTGTTATGGCTTTTTTGGTTTCTTTAGGAAATTCCTGCACAGTGAAAGGAATGAAGAATTCCAGAAGAGAGTTGACGTCCTTCAGTTCCAGACTGTATTCTGCTGCTATTTTCTCTGCAGTCCATATTTGAGGTTGAAATTTATGATTATTAAGAAATGTCAGAGCCTCCACAATAGAAATTTTGCCCTTTGGAACTTTCTTAACATCTAGACCTTCCAAGTGGCCTAATTTTGTAAGTCTCTTTTCCTCCTGTTTACACGGAAGATGTTCACCACCTCCATCTTTTACCTGATTGAGGAAAGAAAACAAAAAGAGCTCAACAGCAATTCTGTTTAGTATGCACACTGTAGCAGCTAAGCTGCTTTCCTAAATATGGCATTTCCTGTTAGTTTTCCCCAATTTTTTCTTTTTTTGTAAAAAAGCTTAGCCAGCCTTGCTTCTTCCACAGCCATTCTACATACAGTGTCAACTCCTAACCAAATGCTGAAAAGCTCCTATCCATTGCACTCTAAGCATTGTATAGGTTTGGCAGCCCTTCATACAAGGCAAACTACAGATTCTGGTACTCAAATGTAAATGCAGATAATATTTGGTACTGATTCATTGGAAGGGACAAAAAAATCATACAACAAATTGGTACGCTTCTCATATCACTGGAAAACTTTTTCATGTTGTCTCTCGCCCTTTCCTTTCATTTTCAAATTTTAGTTTTGCTACCAAAAGAGACTCCCTCTTTTGTTCTGTATAGGGAACAAGTTTTCCTGCTGTTTTGCAGCATCATATGGAATTTAATTCCTATGACTGCAGCAACATGTGGACACACAAAGTCTCTTCTCCAAGGTCCCTTCATATTTCCAACTAATTTCCAAACCATATTTCCTTCAATTAAGATTTAACCAGTGAATGACACTGAAAAAAAAGACACAATTAAACCTTTCTTAAATTTAGAAGTAACTTATACAGTAATCAGAGCCCACAGACACTCTGTATTAACTCACATGGTGAGAAAACTGATGTGGATGCTACAGCACCTGTGTGGCTATTTCTGAACTACAAGGAATGTCTGGTTTGTACTCCATGTCCTCCTTCTACTTTGTGCTAAAATTGTGCTTGGATAAAAAACAATTTTTCAACTCTTAATTAGATCATCTGTCTCTGGGAATCTGCCACTTCAGGACTCCCGAGCTGGTGCTTTTCCACTTGCCACAGGCAGACATACCAAACATACACAGAGGTGTGTACACATCAGGTACACAATGCACAGTCATCAGGAAAACATCAGGAATGGAAGGAAGCTTTTGTATTGTTTTGCTCACAAGTCTCTGTGATTTCAATTGTGTTCTAACAAGTTCAAGCAGACACACCACAAGGGCAAGTCTTATGTGGCAGCAACCTCAGAGCAGGCATGGAATCATGCAAAGATTTGTTCCAGTTTTGTCTTTTTCTCAAATCTCTCTTGACAGGGTTACAAATTAATATTGAAAGATATTGAAATTAGACCTTCAGCGCTTCAAGATTAGAGCCCTAACTTCTGTGATTGGAATTAAGGATAGAAATTACTTGAAAATTTCAGGGAGACACTGAAGAAATGTATTTGCATTTTAAATATTTTTAGACTTGAATACCATGTAAGTGGCAAATTAGAGAGACTTAGGGATTTTGCTAGATGACTATAAAAATTTTAATGCCGAATAAAGCAGCTGGAATAAAGTGGTCCAGTAATGCAACAGGTAGAACACACAAGCACAACATGATGGAAAAGGGAAGACTGAACCCCAGTCTGCATTTTACGAAGGAGTATGCTTTGCCTTCCAAGTAAAAGATTGCAGCCACTGGCAATAAGGAAATGACCACACAACCCACAAGATTATGTAGAAAAGAACCTAAGGCACTTCATGAGCTGGATTTAAAAAACATTAACATCAGTAATTGAAGACTCCATAAAGATGTAAACATTTTTGTCCTCTACCACATCCCTGCTCCCCCAGCAGGCCCAGTCTCTTCTAACAACTCCACAAATGATCTCTGGCAAACTCTTTATCTTTGCAAAAGGCTGGACAACTATCCTGCCTCACGGGAAGCAGATATGGGAATTTAGGTAAAAACCAATGTAAGAGCAATGCAATGTTAAAAAGAAAGACTCTGTCAGCATTTACAAGCTTGTATAATCACAACCTGTCACGTTCAAAATCCAGGGTCAGACAGTCAGTGCTATTGATGTACAGAAGAGTAATAAAAACACCACTTTTATCTACTGAAAAAATGTAGCTTTTATGCACTAAGAGCATTGTTATTGACACAGACTTTGTGCTGAGTTTTAAGACCACTGATGCTGGTGTGGTCTGTATAGAGAGACACACTCACCTGCACTGGTGGATCTCTGGACTCAACATAAACATCTTTTAGCAGGGTGAGGAACCTATCATCTTTTCTGAAAACTTCTTCTTTTATCTCTGGGCTGTCTAAAGGCAGTGAGAAGAAGAAGGCAAGATCTCAGTTAACTGTTTACTTTTTGTTAGCTCTGCCAACTCATCGCTTCCCCAGAGGCACGGCGCGGCTCCCGCAGATGCACATGCCTTCTTGCGAAGGTGTCATTCTTCCCACAGCTCTGACCTTAACACCACCTCTTCCCATGGTGGGGCTGGGCCAGTCACCTGTCACAGCCCCTCGGGAAGCACACGCTTGTGGCGGCTCCGTACTGCTCTGCGGCACTGCCTCAGCAGCCTCTCCCTGCCGCCACCACCCCCTACTGCCCCGGGAACCACCGCCTCCAGCAACTGTCCCAGCACGCACCCCCTCGCCCGCCCCACCTACTGTCCCCATCAACCACCTCCACCGACCGCCCCAGCAACAGCTTCCGTCAATCGCTCCGTCAGCTGCCCCCGGGAGCCGCTCCAGCGACCGCCCTGATCACCCACCCCCAGCACACCACCTCCACCAGCCTCCCTCCGTCCCTGCCGCTGCTGCCCGCGGTGATCGCCCCAGCCCCCGGGAACCGTCCCACAGCCGCCTCAGCGCCGCCGCCGCTCCCGGCATGCCCCGCGCGCCCAGCGCCGCTCTCAATGTCACGGGCGCCGCGCCGGGAGCTGCCGCGGCCTCACCGCCGCCCCGGGCCCCGCAGCCAGCAGCCGGCCTGCCCCGCTCCTCCTCCGCCCGCGCCGCGGCCCCGCGCCGGGCCCAGGGAGGCCGCCACCACCGCCGGGGCAGCCCCGCGGGTGGGCGGGCGAGGCCGGCACTCACCGGCCAGGGCGTCCAGGCGGGCGCTGGGGTGCCGCGGGGCGGGCGTGGGCTTCTCCTTGCTGACCTCGCGGCGGGCCCGGTTCTCCACGTTAAAATTGCGGAACGCGCGGGTCACCCGCCCGCCCATCGCCGCCGCCGGCCGCGCCTGCGCACGGGGCAGCCCGCGGCCCGGGCTGATGCGCCGCGCCCGCGAGTGCACCGGAAGGAAATAAACCGAGTGCCGCAGGCAAGCAAACTAACTAACAAGCGAACGAGAACTACAGAGAAGGCGGTTCGCCTTTCACTTCGTGGCGCCCCGGCGGTGCTTTCTCCTTGCCCTCGGTGCTGCCTCGGCCGCCGGCCCGGGCTGGCGTGGGTCGTGCCGTGGCTTTTCTAAACGCGGGTGTGACCGGAGCCCCCGGGTCGGGCGGGTCCGGTCAGGAATGCTCTCAAAGCCGCGGGCTGGCCCACAGTTTCCTTTCCAGCCGTGGCGGCTGTCGCATGAGCCCCCGGACACGTCGTGTGGTGGCTGTCGCTGCTTATTTATCGGCGGGGATAGGCTCGGTGGGGCAGCGCAGTGCTGCGGCTCGGCGCGAAACTGCAGCGAGGGACAGTTCCCCAGTACTGCTGATCTTCTGTAGGCTACATAATGCTTTCAGGCTGCAGACCCTCTCAGCTCAGCCAAACAACCTTTCTTCTGACTTCGTAAAAATTGGGAAAACTACTTGTGAGGAAATACTGAGAGGGGCTTGAGCCACCCGTGATAAGAAAGGTAAAATTGTAGACAGAATCAAACTTGTTGAGATGGAATCAGCAGTTCATAGACTGAAGAAGCAAAGTGTGAAAAGATACTCAATCCTCAGAGAAAGGGAGGCAGAAAGAGCAAGAACTATTGGCCTGATGCAAAAAGAGATAAAGCCTGATAGTCGACTACTTTGTTCAACCACGACTGATAAGGTGTCTTACCAACAGAGATTAATGACTCGTTAATTCCAGCTGCTGTGTGAATTAGCCAATAAGAAATTTCCCTATTGGTTTTAAATTGTGAATATGCTCTTTGCACACTTAGTGCCTTCCGGGCTACTAGTTAGTGCATGGTAGTAGTAATTGCCTGAATGAAGTGACTTGGAATGGGAGTGTTAATGAAGGTCACAGAAAAGACCAGACTTCTTCTTGTGCGCTTTTTTTTTTTTTTTTTTGGTGGGAAACACTTTTTTTTCTGCCCTTACGTGTGTCTAGCTGTTCTTATTGTAAGCATGCAAATCTTGGCGTTTCAGAACTTGGTCTTCTACTAGTAGCAATGTTTAGTAATAACAATTAGGATGTGATAGTTATCAAGGCTATGGTGTGCTTTAGTGCTGGATTAATGAATGACAGTGTTTACTTGGCTTCTCTCGAAGGAAGATTTAGAAAGATAATGGAGACAAGGCAACATAAGCATGGTCTGTGTTGGATCTCTGCTGTCTTTCAGAATCAGGAAGGTGCAGTTTCTCCACTTGATAATCTTAAAGACTCTCTCAGTCTGTAGGAGGATAGAAACATGTTTTTCTTCTCAGGTAATAAGCTTACTGACCCTGTCTTATTTTAGACATTGCATGTGAATGATACTAAGGAGACAAGTGATACAGTGGTAATAGGAATGTGGAAGCTTTTACAATCTGCTGAAGTCAGACTGGTGACAAGTTTAATTAAATGTCCGTAGTCAACTACTTGCTGACTAAACGTGTTCCTGAGTCCAGGATTTGATACTTTTGTAAGTGATGAGTCTGTCTGGTGTGTTTATAATGGAAAAATCCACATGGATGCCTTTGGTGGTTGTAGACCTTTCGTAGGTATATTAGCACTTCTCTGAGACATACTCTTATTGATCTGTCTGAGGATCAGCCATTGTGCCAAATTTGGAAACAAAGTTTCTCCTTCAAAAGCTAAGAACTTCCAGCTTCTGGGATCCAACTCAGCACAGAGCTTGTCTTCGTAAAGCTTGAATGTGATTAACACTGCTGTAATATTTACTGACAGCAAAATAAATTCACCAGAAGGCAGTCAGTTAAAAATAAAGAGTGATGTCATGCTCTGCCTGTCACTTCCTACCACTGAGGATGGCACAAGGCTGTTCTTTTCATGTATAAAGAAGCATCAAAAGTACAAGATTTTTATTGTGAAGAATCTTTCTTAGACTGTAATAAGCAGAATAACTGAGATTGAAAAAACTTTAATGACTTGGTATTTTACCAATGTGACCATGATGATATTAAATAGCAGTAATCAAGAAGTTGATTTTTTTTTTCCATATAAAGCATCTACAAGTGGAATGATTAAAAAAGGAATGTATGTTTATTCAGCTTAGATGGAGTTTCAAATGGGATGCATTTTTCTTGAACTAGGAGTCTGAATTTTTCCAGGGAATTTAAAAATAACAAAACAGCCTGTGAGAAGAACACAAAGTATGCAGCTGAGTTCATATACACCAGCAGCCTGTTCTCAACACTGGACAGCACCAAACACATCAGAGAAAAATACTGTAACTTGCATAATACATATGTGCTATAGGCTGCCACACCAGATGTCCTTTTAATCCTTTCATATCTCTTAAGAGAAACTTCTAAAGCTACTATGCACCTGGAATATAAAAGGTACATTTGTGACCGTTCTTTCAACCTTTCTGGTTTTTCATCCCAGTTTTGATTATATGTTGTGTGTATTTTTTCTTTTTCAACTAGTGCTGTAGCTGAGTGGAAAATGAAAAATTAATTTTGATAGGTAACTAGCATCAAAAGTCTGGCCTACTGAAAATTCCCTTTAGAGAAGGGATAATAGGAATGTCTGTTGTTAAATTGTGTTACTGTGTGGTACTACTAATGTTTTTTGCTGTCTTTTACTTCTCAGAAGATCAGGAATCAGAATATGAGTCCAGATAGGCAGGTAATCCCAGTGAAATAAGCCTTTTTTTTGGTAATAGGGGCCCAACTTGAGAATTTTTGAGAGGAGGCAGGTGAGCTTTGTGATTTGTGGTCTGGGAATGGCACAGAAGTCAGCCAGAGAGGAAAACTGGGAATGCCCTTATACAGCAGCAGCACAGGTTTATACTTGACTCTGTCTGCTTTTTCTACCACTGACACTGTTTTCCACTTCTCATGTTTTTGTTGCTCTTTGTCCATAATTGATGTCAGTCTAAATGGATACTTGAGCAAATTCATGGATCATTAGGATTCAGGGAATTGAGTCCTCTATCCTGATTACTGGTTTACCAGTAAACACAATGAGAGCATTGATCCTTTTTGTTTCTTATCTCATCAGTGTTAGGCAGAACCAGAGAACATAGCATTAGCAAGAATTGATTATGAGCCAAGCAAAAATTACAAGTCCTGCAACTTTATGAAGATGAACTCAAGAGATGGCCTTACTGATGGATCAGTCTTGTCTTTCAGTGATTTTTTGGTTGTTCTGTTACTTAAATCAGTTTGTTTCTCTGTTATTGGCTTCAACTGATCCATCTTTTACTGGCTTCTGAAGTATCTACAAATACATTGAAGGATTTTGCTTGATTCCAATCTGTGATCAGAGTGTTCCAGAACACTTGCATATTTTCAAGGCTAGCTGGCTGCAGTGCTTTATTTAAAGGAGTTTTTGGCAAGTCCTTACGTGGATGAAGTTTATGGCAAGTGCAGCAAACTTGGTGTTAAAGGCTCACACACTAGCCGAGACACATCACTAGCTCCTTGTCAGAAAATACTAATTTCGAAGACATTGCATTTAAATTCTCCCAGTTGACTGTGGCTTGAGATACCTGACATCATCTTCCATATTTTTTGTGTCTTTTTGTTGTATCCTAATTAGCAGGTTACTTTGACTTGGAAATGCATAGTAGGAGCCAGCATATTTACAAATGAGGCAGCCTGGTAGTGTAATTAATTAATTTCAGCAGTTACACATGCCTTTTTACTCCGTTTTTGCTCACAGGATTCAGTACCCCATGCTCTCTTCTCAGTGGCAATACTAGTTGAGACAACGGACCGCCTTATTATTTCTTGTAACCCTGGCTTCAGTTCATCCCTCTTGCCAGAGTGAGAGTGTAGGAACACCTCCAGAACAAACAGCATTGCATAGGTGGTCTGTTTTAAGAAACTTTTCTGAGCTGTGTCAATCACCGATCGTGTGATTGGTGCCCCAGAAAGCTACTGGAAACACCAGAGGAAAAACAAAAGGCATGTGACAGGAGGAGCGTGAATACCTTGAACTGCTATTGCTGCCGGGTTGGTTTGTGAGAGTTTGCACTTTGCCCCCAGATTGTTTCCCTCCAGCAGTGACAGAACAACTGTACCATCTCAAATGAGGAGGAGGTGAACCAGCAGTGAGAAGAAAGTGGATGATATGGAGAGGTGGCTGGCTCATCTTGGGCTGGCTTTGCTGGTGCTCCATCATCACCCAAGACAAACACCACCCTTTGAACTGACTAGAGGCAGTAACAGTAGCCATGATTTTACTGCACTGCCAGTAGAGTAGCTATCTGATGGTCCAGAAGGTAGTTGGTGAATGGATTCAGAATATTAGCTATCTGCTAGAGTTTCTTTCGTGAAATAGAACACATAAAAAATAACAAATATAGGTAACCTATATGTGCTGGCAAGATGCTCTTCTACAATAATATAATATTTTTCCATCCCAGAAGGATATTTCTGTTCTCCCTATATGGTTTTAATTTATGATGATGCATAAATATTTATACAGGTGTGATGCATTTTGTATAAATAACTTTATAATTTGGTTCCATTATCTGTGACTTGATGTATCAAGGGATTGAATCTCCATGCTTTTATAAGTAGTTGCAGAACCAGTTTTATTTATCTCCTTTACACTTTAATCACATCCTTCTGCAGTTTACAAATTGTGTACTTGTGTTACATGAAAAACTGAAGTCTGTTTTATTTATCTATGGGGAGCCAAATTATGTGCAGAATAGGAAAGCCAAAATGACCTCAGTGAACACTTCTAAAACCATTTTATATATATCTCCATCTTAAAGAAGGCTTATATATAGATCTTAAGAAGCTGGAGAAGTTACAGTGTGGTTTAATAGCTCAGTGGCTTAATCAGTGTTATGCTGGGTAAGTAGCATTTGAGTCCACGTCCTATACCTGTATTTATCTAGATGCAGCAGCTAAAAATCTGCCTGGCACAAGCAAAGGATTCTTTGCAAATATTTAAGGAATACCATGCTGAGATTACACATCTTTCCTGGCTGCTTCCACAAGCCATTTCAAGTCCTCTAATTTCCAAAAAGCAAATGCATGTACACTAATGCTGGAAGAGGAGTCTATTAGGGGAAGCTATCGGACTGCAGAGCAAAGAAAATGTGACCAACAGGGTTGTAACCTACAACCTTTAATTAAAAGCCTTGAGGTGAAGAAGTGCACTATTGTATAACCAAAATATAAACTGCAGGGCATGACTGGAGATATACATCAAATTCATTTAGCATTTACTCCAGGAAACAAATGAATATTCTAAGAGGTGCAGTCACCAGCAGAGTTAAAATATTATAGTCTTTCTGATTCAAACACAATTTTTTCTTAAATTTCTGGTTGAAGTAACTTTATTTTAAATTCTAAATAGCAACTGGTTAGGAACTGACCTTAAAACATATAGAACAGATAAAGTCCCATTGATTTCATTTATACAGAACATTTATACAGAACAGGATAAATAGGAATGAAAATAATGGGAAAGAGTCCAGAGCTCTAGCCAAAATCTGCATTTGAAATGAATCAAAAATTCTTAGATTTTGGAGTGTAATTCAGTGAGAGTCAGGAAAGAAATTCACAGGGGAAGATTCGTCATAAGGCTGTTCTGGGTTTTGTTTGTTCTGTATCTTACTGTGAAATACCTTTGGAAGTCCATAGTTGTGGCTAGCACAGGTTCTTCCCGTGGGAACATTTTGCTATATTTCATAAACAAGATAAAGTTTGGATGTTTTGCAAACAGTTTCTCCGGATTGAGTCAGTTCGGGCTTGGCCAATTGGGCCTAGGGGGAGGTCTCGGGCTGACCAATCTGGGGCACTTCTGTAGACTCTATATATATGGAATTCAAAACAATAAAGTTCCTTTTCTCCTCTCTTTCCTTGTCTGAGAACTTGGGTCAGTCCTCAGCTAGCCGCTCAACAGCGACACATAGTAGAGACAGAGTTTCAGATAACGTGTATTCATATTGATGATCAGGGCAAAAAGATTTATTATCTACTTGCTTAATTTACCATAAAATATTATGTTTTATTTGATTTAGCAATATACCAGTATGGATTATTGCAGCACAGTGTTGCAACAGAAATAATGTCCACTACAAAGGATTTGGTCTACACCTAATGCATGAATGTATGTCACAGAGGAGGATATAATTAAGACAAATAATGCTACATTGTTTTAGTGAATTCTGCATTATTCCAAAATACTGTATGTACAATAATACAGAAAATTAATTACAATCTTCCTACAGATCTTCTGAGCATTTTCATTTGTATGTATCACCATTTACCCAGGTCATTACATATCCAAATTGTGCTGGTAGAGAATGCATTAAATAAACAAGAAAAGTTTCAATAATACCAACATGACTACCAGTATTAGAGTTCAAGTGGAAATAATTGCTGAAGTTAGAAAGCCCTTTTGTGTGCCTCTTCTTCCCACAGCATCAAAAATCTAGGGGCAGCATGTGGGACACAGATGTATTTTGAACAGTTACATTTACTAATTATATAGAGAGATACAGTGGTTAAATATGCAAATGTCAGGTTGCTCTGGGGGGCTACTAAAATAGACCATTCAAGAGGTCCCCAAATATTTAAAGTACTACCTCTATGTACTAAAAGTTCATTTTTAGGTTGTATAATAAGGACATGATTAAGCTTCAAAGCTGCAGCATTTTAATTTAGACTTACTGAGACTCCTTGAAGGCAGAGCTCTTTCTTTATGTAAGATGTCTTTGGGATCATGATGAAGCTACTACACTTTCCTATGTACATAATAAAATACAAAACTAGTGTTCTCAAGCATTAATTCAGGAACTCTGTAGGGACCGTTGTACTTTTTGGGGCTAGAAAATGCTGAAAATCGTAAGGTTTTCTGTAGCTCATAAACAGTTTGTCAGGATGACTCATGTTCTTCTAATATGAATTAAGGAATTTAATTCTTCACAGGATATGAATGGTAACAAATGATGAATTTCAGATGCACAAAATTGGTAGAAGTTAGTTACAAAAATCTCTCTGAGCACCTTTCTGTGGTACTAGGTCTCAGCATCTAACAGCTGGCAGGAGATGAGGTTCCCTGCTGTAACTACAAGTAGCAGGTCTCAGCCTGTGGATGACAGAGACTTTAAATAATTCAGTACACTGAGTTACTCCAGAGGAAATGTCTGTTGATGGCCTGTCTGAATTATGGCAGCCAAGCCTCTCTGGTCAGAAGTACTGCCAGACTCTCATCAATGGATTGTGACATGGGCCAGTTTCATCCTGGTGTAAAATCACTTGTCAGACTGTAGAAATGATCCCTGCAGGGCATCTCTCTTTGCAGCATAGGGAAATTCACCTCTCACCCCAAGAACAACAGAGATTTTTAGATTTCTGCAAGTTGCTCCTGCAGTCTTTCACCTTTTGTTCAGACACCAGAGGGAACATGCTAAGTTATTTGTTCTTGTTTAATACTTTAACCTGTTTGGAAAATGTGGATCATCTTGTAATGGTTAATTGCTACAACAAGGTATTTTCTTTTTCTTCTGAGACTGTTGTGGATGTACTATACTCTGTCTTTGAGCATGGGGTCAAGAAGCAGAGCTACAGACTCTTCACATGGGAGAGAGAACATCAATTTCAGAATCTGTTCTCTTCAAGTGCTGAAGTGCACATACCAGTGATCTCCACTTACAGATGCAGCATCCTCTGCATGGGTATTCTCATAAAGTGAACTTCTTACAGTTCAGACTGTTGCACCTCTCAGTAACAAAGCAAGATAATTTTTTATCTTTTTAATGAACAGATGATGTTGACTACTGCATTTTGTTCTTTCTATTTCATGCATGTATTTCAGGTTCTTTCACAATACCCTAAGACAGGTTAGAAAATGGTGTGGAAAGTAGCACTGCAATTTTTAAAACAGCAGTTACACTTTTTGCTAAAATTAAATATTTTTTCAGATGTTTTGTCTTTCTGACAAAACATAAATAAGCATAAATAAGGTGTGGGGTTTTTTTTTGTAGTGCAATGTATAAATTGAAAATAGAGAATAAAAGGCTAAAGTATAGTCAAAAATGTGTAAGTAAAAGCTATTATGAAAATTTATGAAAAATTGTTCCAGTGTGTTCCAGTTTCCTAATAATAGGGAAAATCTGAAAGGTTTAAATGTTAGTACTTCTTACAACTTAGCATTTTATTAATGCATTATGTGTGTTTGCCAGAGGCAATCAGACATATGTTTCCTTTATTGCCCCTGTAGACAGGGAGTTGGCAACAATATTTGCTTCAATGCTAAAATTTTATCTGGTGTTTCTGATTTTGCAGGTTGTTCCCACTGGTCGAAACAGAATATGGTTTCAATGACTCTTCCAAAGGCATCTTGCTCATTTGAGTTCTTTCCCTTTCAGACTGTATACATAAACCTTTTTTTGTCTGGATGCAGCAGGCAACAGGAGATAGTTTCCATGCTCAGTGTCAGGCCCCCACCAGGCAACATTCCCCACACATGTCCACAAACACACAATTACATGCTATTGTTGCTTTTGTGGACAGGAGGGGCTGTTGTCATCTATTGCCGTTGCTGTCACAAGCCTAATGTTTCATTTCCTAACTTTCACAACCTGTCTCCCTCCATGGCTGCTTTTTGTCTCTTCATCTCAGATGTACAGAGTGACCTCCCCAGACAACTCCCAACCCTCCTGATTTCAGATCAGATTATTCAACTTCCACTCCAGGTCTCTCATTCTGGTGAATGATTTGAACAGTGACTTCAGTTGTTTTGGGTAAAATAAATTTTAATAATAAAGGGTATCTGACTGTAGCTGGAATGGAAATAGGCTATCATTCCTACTAACCTTAAACAGGATTTAGACTTTTTCATAAATCAGAGGTACATCTTTTGAAAGTTAGTTGCAATCTGCCTTTTAGTGTCTCCTGCACCATTATGACTTTCTGTTACATGAGCAGACAGACAAATGCCTGGATCCCAGAATGGAATCCATCATCCTGAAATTACTTTCAAATATCTTTTTTGTGTGCTTACCAGAAGCAATTTAGGCTGCATTCTAGTAGTGCTTTATCTCTACAGAAGAATCCTTCTTCTGCCAGTAGCCACCCCTCAGCCCCCTTGGTAAGAAGGGCTCCTCTGCCTGCATGAGCTGGTAAGCCAGCTCAGCCTACTGCCTGTGCAGAAAACCATTCACTTTCTTTTCTTTCATTCTATATTGTAGCAGCGCGCTCGCCTTTCCCCAGGTCGAGCTCGTCGAGGTGGGAGACCACCGCCTTCTGGACAGCGCCCAAGGTGCAGGGCTCAGGAGGCTGGGAGCCAGAGCCCGAGAGCCGGTCTGAGGCACAGGAAGAGACGCAGTCTGTTTGGTCAGGTTCCCAGAGAGTTTATTGAAGGATCCAACAGAACAAGGAAGGGAGAGGAACGCCGACCAAAAAGCCGCGATCGCTCTTGGGAGGTGCCTTTTAAGGGACTAGGATTAGGCGAGGGTACAACTTGGAGAACCAACCGAGTCGGCAAACACAAGACTGACATTTGCCTTACCCAACTGAGGGACGGGGTAGGAGGGAACACAATCAGGAGGCACCAATCCGGGGTCGGAAGGGGTACAGACAAAGGAGAACTCACTAGAAGGTAACCATAAAAGGGGATAGGGAGGGGGAGCTCGACACCAATCAGATTTCAATCCCAGGGTGATGTCTCTAGGTACTTGTCAGTTTCCGGACCTGGGGAATCAACGTGAGCCAGAGCGACCGTCACACTATATTTTTTCAGATACCCCTTGTTTTAAAAGGGTGAACAAGAAGCATAGCACATATGTCTTCCTCATGTATAATCATAATCCAGAAAGTGGCTGAGGGGTTTCAAGACTTTGGTATCTAAAGCAGGGATTTTATCTTTCCTGATTTGTCAATTACAAGAAGAGGACTTCTAACTGATGTGCTAAGGATCTTCCTCTTGCTCTTTGTCCTGCTCTTTTTTCAAATGTTTGGTTTGTTGTTCTGTGGCTGGTTTTGGGGATGGTGGTCGCTGTTGGACCATTAGCGGAGTAAAGAGATGAGTCATTTCCGAGTGCTAGAAAGAACTAACTTTATTAAATAATTAACAGATTTATATACACATCAGAAGACTATTTGGATTGGGCCACAATCATCTGCTCTCCGGGATTGATTGGCCCAGGCATTTGACCGCCTGTATCCAAAAGGCTGTTTCAATAACATGAAACATTATTTATAAAACATAGAAGAAGAAGAGAAAAATTCCCGTGGGAAAGGTTTCTGTGCTGCCACAGGTGGTTTTTTTGTTTTGTTCTAGCATCTCTGATTTTTTATAGTGATGAAGAGATACATTGTGTTCTGGACTAGTATGCCTGTTAAAAGTCACTGAGTTATGGAAATTTGCCTCCAAGTACACACATACATACATACATACATACATAACTATTCCCACATACACTAGATGGATTAACAATTAGTATACCTAAATCTGATCTCAAGATAGAGCAAGTCATGGAGTAAGCAGCCTGTCTAGTATTTGATCTGTGGAACACTGTTTCTTGTCTTTCATCGTGATCCAAATGATGATATTGTGAACCACCATGCATGTAGCCTAACCACTCCAAGAAAATGTTGAGAAAGCAAACGTAGACCCTTAAGAGAACTGTGTCTGAATTTCTCATTTCTTGGGCAGCTATGCAGAGATATATTAGAGTGGCTTTTGCAGTATTCAGATATTTCCATGGGTAGTTAACAGTAAGAATGGAAAAAGACAAAACATACATTTTAGCAAACATGGACAAAAAGATATAAATTACAACAAGCATACTTCTTATCTGTACAGGTATTTTTGTGAAATTGAAAAGAAGCAAATTTGCATACATGTGGAACTTGCACTTACCTATCACCAGTTATCTGATTGATTAAATATTCCATCCTATTAGATAAAACAAATCTATTTTAGGAAACTCTCTATTCCAGATTTCTACTGTCCCTTAACTAAGGAGTTAAGCATTGGAATGTCAGCCTGTGAAGGTTCAGTTAAACTGCGTTAGGTGAATCTTTGGTCTGAATAAGTATAGCTACGATTCTCCCACCAGTATGACTAAGAAAGTTCTTCCTCCACCGATTTAAGAGCACCAGTCATGCACATGAAAATAACAGGCTTTCAAAAACTAAAGTTTCCATTTTGCCTAAGTATCACTGTGAGTGGACTCATCTATTCTGTGAATGTGTTGACTAGGATATCTTGTTTCCAGTGCACAAATCCTGACAAAGGTGCAGGGGTCTTAGTTCAGACACTGAGGTGCTGGAGTAAGCTGTGATCTTGTATTGCTGGTATCTACAGAACGTAATTATTTTGGATATCTATCTAGCTCTTCCTTCCACTGTCTATGAATTCATGCTCTGACAACATGAAACCATAAGGAACCTTCAATAAAACCTAAAACCCACAGAGGACTGTTAGAACACATACTGAGAGAGATGAAAGGTTGGTAGCATTTGCAGAAACAACTTAAAAGGTAGTAAACCTCAAACTGTAAGTACTGGGTGTAGCAGCCTATGATAACTGATTTCTGCAGGTGCTTTTGTATGGGTAAATACTAGAAGCCCTTGATCAGTTATGTAATCAACTGTTCTTGAGATGGTGCCTGAAAAGTGAATAGTCTCAGGTAGAGGAAGACTCCACATGCTCACTGTCCCATGCTGTGTTTCTAATGTGTAGCCACTGGGTCTTATTTCCATCTTCAGAGGTTAGAAACTTGGAGAGCTTTATGATTAAACAGTTAACTTATTTTTTTAACTGCATGGGGAAGGAATTGCTGCCGTGCATAGTTAGCACAGTAAGGTCAGCTCTGCCAGCTGTAGTTGTGGAAGGGATGATACAAAATCCTTTGGTTCTGGAGACAGACTAAGCTCAATAAATTACTTACATGACCTCTCCCTCTCCCTGCAGGTTTCCAACACCTGCATCCTCCCTCTTATGAGGGGGGAGGGCTGGTTGTCTTATTGTCCTAGGATTGAAACTGCAGCAAACATTCCGTCATTCTTTCAGATCTTCAGTATGCCCATGCTACTTTCCATTGTAGAAAGGACCTGAATGTAAGAAAAAGCTGAAGGAAGAGTAAAGAGACCGTTATACAAACAGAATAGAAGTCCAACATTAAAAAAGGAAGAAAAAACTCACTGGTTTTGAAAACACAGGCATGCAGAGTGCTCTACACAAAGGACTACACTTTTGTTAGCAGAGTGACAGTACCAAGGCTTGCAACAGGCTCCCTAAAGTGTTACATATACAAGTTCATCTATCACACTGTGAAAAAGCACTGCAGAAATACGTGGTCTTTCTCCCTCTTCCTGACCCCAGGCTCTATCCTTGCTCTTCTTTGCCAGCTACGCCATGATGCCTTTCATCCGGTCATAGAAGTTTTTATTCATCAGAGCCTCCAGCCTGATGCTCTTGCAGCAGCCACATGCTGAATGGAGCAGCTACATTTTCAGAGTACTGGCAGTAAAATATGTTTCTTTGATGTTAGAAATACACCTCCTACTTCACAGAAATAAAAGCTGTGGAGTATCACATCTAATGTGCCAGACTATTTTGATTTCAACAGTTTAGAAGTTGAGAGTGATTTTGTTTAAAGCAGCCTAAGGCTGAGCCATGCTCAGCTGTTCTTTGGGAGTAGGGGGGATCTAGGAAAGGGAGATGGAGGAATAAGAAAACTTAACATCCAGTGGCAGGAAATTTACCTACCAACAGTACTATACGGGTCATATAAAGTACTGTTTTTATAGTTTCTTGTCTAACCTCCACTTCTTTTTTCCTTTTCTGTGAATGTTAAGTACTGCATCCAGGGCTGTATTCAGAAAAACATACATAGCAGAGGAAGCATTTCAAGGTTCAAGCAGGACCTTACACACCCTGCTACCTATCAGGAAGTTTCTTTCCTCCAGTAGGAGATGTCACCTCCAGTGACTAAATCTGTTCCAAATCAAAGAACCAGGTCAAAGCAGTAACCTAGACAACTTCAATGTTACAGCTAACACTACTATTTTTATAGCTTCTACTGAGAAGGGAATAAGTTACTCTCTTACTCCCTTACTTATTTTAATTTTCTTTTGCCCACTGGGCTTCTTTTATGCAGGTGCTTTTATGCAGTTTGTTTGTCAGCTCCACCAATAAGCAGAAAACCTGAGGCACTAAGGGGTTTATTTCTAGCTGCAGCTGCAATGAGGATAGAGGGTGAGATTGCAGATATTATATTTTCTTCCTTTTTCAATGTTGGACTTTCATCCTATTTGTTTCTTTTAGATATTTGTGGTACTGATGTGTAAACTGGAAAATGCTCAGCTGAGAGAACTGCTCAGAACATAAAGTAGTGTTTGATGTTTTCATATTTTTAATCAAAATAGTGATGCTGGGTATACATTTTAATCAAAATAGTGGTGCTGGGTGCTTTCATGTGTAACTAGGAATTGCCTGTGTTTATCTGGCTAATTTTCAGAATGTTGAGATAACATGCACCACCAGTACAGCAGGTTTACATTCAGCTTTGCAAATCACAAAGAGCACTGTAAGAGGAAATGATGGGTTAAGTACAGATGAGTTGTAAAAAAGCTCTGAACAGGTTTACACAAACACTGATTGCACATGATTAGAGATTGCTGTAACTTGTGGCTCTGTGGGGAACTTGTAAATCACCATAAGATGAGAATCTTCAAACCCATACTGGAATCTGAACTGCAGAAGTTTTTAGTATGGAGAGCTAGGTGATACATGATCCTGACACAGTGACTGTTAATCATTTCAGATGTTATCCAAAAACTAGAAGGAAAAAATACTTCCTAGTGTGGCTGGAACCACGAAGCACTGTAGTGTTCATAGAAGCTCCAGTGACAAAAATTTTAATTTACTTTTCTTCATAGTGTCTGAAGGGGTAACACAAAATTCTGTGTTTATGTTTGAAAGCAGTCTCAGTTTTAAGTTCAAGCCAGCTGTACCCTGAGGCTGAAACATGGCCATGTTTTGGCAGCAGGGAAGACTGCCATATGTTGCAGTGATAAAGAAATTAACACTGATGCCAATCTCTGAAGTCAGTCTTCTAAAAAATATATAAGGGAGTATATTTGTGGCAATAGAAGCTTTTATAGAGAGAGAGTAAAAGAGCTCGACAAGCCTTTATTTAAGGATAAATTTTCTGTCGCTTTAACAGTAAATGCTGCAAGCCATAATGCACTGTTCTTGAGAGAAGTTGTATATAATACATAAATCCATTGCATCCCTCTATTACACAGGATTGTTTGCTATCTAGCTCCCAGCTTTCAATAGCCATAGGACAATTCCATTCTTTGAATAAGTTCTTACTTACTGACTGGCTTTTATTGAGCACAAACTGGAAATCGATAAGAAGATCCTTTTTTTAGGAGTCATTCATGCTGGCCTCTAAATTAGAGTAGGGATGTGGAGACCCTGGACTTGGCTGGCAGCACCATGACATACTCTTTCCTTTGTTAAGGTCCATATAGGCCATCATTGTAGCTCTCATGGGCGAATTCCAAAGCTTTTATTTGCCAATCCAAAGATTGGCAATTCGTTTGTTTTAGTTCCAGCAGTATGGCAAGGATCTTTGAACACAACTATTTGTATTCTTGATATGCATATCATAAAATGTATTTTAGGATATATTCTTACAGTGCAGTAGTTCCAAACCACATCTACTGCAACCCTTAACGCAGAACAAAAAAAACAGTACAAAATACAGATCTCAATCGTAAACCTTCTGTTCCCTACTGTAAACACTGAAGCTGCTCTTTCTTGTTGCTGAAAAAGGACTGCTACTGTTCCATAAAGCTGACTATCTGAGCAGTTTTAAATTCCCTCCATTTAACAGTATCCTGAGGTGCATTTTCTAGATTGCTAAGAAGTTGCTGAGAACAAACTATGGATTCTCCTAGCATCTTTTTTATGTCCATAAACGTATGGCCATAAACCACCACTTGAGCTTTTGAAAGAAATTACCCAGAGATGCAATAAATTTGTTTTGAAACAGAAGTTTTACTATTGGCTAGGCCAGTAGTTTCCAGATAAACATTTTCTTGCCCAGCAGTGATGGTAGTCTTCAAACTTCCATTTTTTGACAGTATACAAGCTAAGTTCTTCTGCATCACCTGTGCCAACAGGTTGAGCTGGCTTTGCAGTGAGGACACTAACTCATTCGCGTCCTTTGTATACACACACACTTTGCTATTTCCACTTCTCTTAAATTCCACAGTATTTTGCAGCTGAGAAAAAACACTGGCTGTTTCTTTAATTTTTTCAGAGTGAGACAGAGATCTCCTAAAAAGATATTAATTGCTTTTTGTGGCCCTCCATCTCATCAACCAGAAAATTTCCTTATGTTATTCTGAAACAAACTATTTAGTTTGAAGACAATTTCTACCATTGGTGTCAAGATATTTAATGCTCCCCCTGATCCACATATTTGCTTCTCAGTCAACCTGAATGGCTCAGCTTTACTAGCAAATTCCATAGTCATATTTTGTAATACATTTTCAGACACTTGAGAAAGTTCAGTGGTCAGCAATTTTTTAACAGAGTTAAAAGACCTTGATACAACTTATGCAAATACATTATCTGCTGAACAACTGATAGATAGGAGGCCACCTATAAAATATGGATAAGATGTCAACATCTGTTGCTGCTTCAGTTTTCACTAACTGAATATTGTACTTTATTGACCAGAACATTAATTTCTCCTGCAAATCTATTTGGATTAGAGCATTGTGTCAATCAACATCTTTCTTATGATACAGTTTTGTGTAGATACATCATTCATATTAACACTACTGACCAAATGACTAGCTGTGCCATGAAGTTTTTGTGTATTCAGAAATGAAACCATATACTCTTAGCTAGGGGAATCTTGGTTTCTTGCAGATCTGTCTGTGCTTCTTTTCAGTTATTTCTTCTTGACTTGCAGATCTGTTTTCATTGCTTCATTGCTTTTATTTATTGTGAATGGTTTAGTGATTGTTTTCACTTCTTTTTCTGTAGTGCTCATTATCTCAATATACTCTGCAACTTGTTTTTCCCAAACTGTCAGCTTTCCTTTAAGGGCTACATGAATTTTCAATGAAAATATAGATTCCATTTTACTCTTGTGTGGCAGTGAGGTCTCCTTTTAGTTGCTTAATCTCTTCAGTATCTTCCTTAATAACAGCTCCTTTTGGCAGCTGCTGGTTACCTTAAGGTTTCATCACATTCTTTGCTCTGTGAGCATACTCCACTGTACTCTGTTTTCCCACGGGATTTACAAATGTGGGAGAAACTGTGGCTGTTATTGATGTTCTTTGTTCTCCAAGTGTCTTGAAGGATCCCCTTAGGATGTCCTGTGTCTTCTTCCATAAGAGCAGCAATAACTCTTTCATGGATCAGAATAGATTACTTGGTATTTCCACCTTCATGAACTTTTTTATCAACTGCCCCAAACTGAAGTGTTTTTATGTCATGCAAGTTCATATTCCCAGTTCTAACAAGCTCTTGTCCATCTGCTCAAGTTAGTTTCCTATGAATGGTAAAGGAAAAACAGCAGGATCAACTGGAATATAGGTTCATTTAAGTAGCTGCAATAGTTCTTTTTGATGCACTTTTTTCCAAGATTTGGTAGGCTTCATTTTTGTTGTGTGCAGGTATTTCTTCTGAGCCTGCTACCTTTACACCTGTCCTATGCAGGGGATCATTAAACATCTGTAGTCTTTCTCTAGTGCTGGGAATAGGATTCAGAAGATAAAAAAAGCTCTTCATTATGTATTTCCAGAAGAGAGAATTTTACAAAAAGAATTAAAGTCATTGTCAATCTCTGTGACTTTTCCTGATATTCAATACAATGTATTGCCAGACTCCGTTCAGTGGTGTCCAGCAACAGGACGAGGAGCATTGGCCATAAACCAAAACACAGGAAGTTCCACCTCAGCATGAGGAAGAACTTATTTACGTTGAAGGTGGCAGAGCCCTGTAACAGGCTGTCTAGGGAGGTCTTGCAGTATTCCCTCTTGAGACATTCAAAAGCAACTCGGACATGATCAAGAAAAGGTACTGTAGCCATAACAGTTTTGTGTTGCACATGAATTAACTGGTTCTAATGAAGCACTGGTCTCTGTTTGGGAGCAAAATTGGGTCTCTGGCTGGTATTGCACTGCATAAGCATCAAGCTCCTTGACCCTTGACTTGGGGAAACTTTGCATTACTACCCAAAACACTCCATATACTGCATCTGGTACACTTTCTGAACTAACTTTCCACTTGTTACTGTCTGCTCTGCAGATGAGGAATTGGAGTATTTCTAGATACCTTTCACAAACACCTTACAACAGAACAACTCATCTGTCAGTAGGCTTAACTGAAGGCCCACATGCTGAAAAGTGTCTTAAGGCATTGATATCTGAAAAAGACTTGAACTCCACTGATGTGGCACTTATGTAACATTTAATATGGAGATATGTTGGAGATGGAGGCAGAGATTTTTGGGACCTACTGTTTTTGTATTAACTCCACAGATCAGAAAACAGTAACTAAACTCCTGAGAAAATCCAGTAGCAAGACAAAAACTGTGCTCAAAAGTAGAGCTGTTTTGTGTAATTCTCAAAATAGTATTTTTTCCTACCTACTAAAGCACATTCCAGTCTTGCTAATTATGAATGGAACACTAACCGTTTGATTTATTTTTTAGTTCTCCTGAATGTTCTTCACAATCATGGGATCAGTTAGAGGGTGCGGGAAGAAAAGCTCCCACCACCTCTCAGTTTCACGAGGCAAGGCTGAAAGAAAAGCACTGTCACTGAGCCTCATTGCAGAGCTGGGTCCCATGTCCCTGCAAAGACAGCATTTGGAAAAATACACAACGGTGCAGCTCTTGTATCTCAGATGGATGTTTCTCATCACTTTCACAAAAAGGTTTTTAAAAAGCCACATTAAACCCCTTAACAGGATGATAAAGCACTGATGCCTTAATATCCTAGGATGTAGCGTTCTGGCCCTGACCCTGCAGCAGACCTGCCCTTATAGAGACCCAACCCTTTCCAGCCATATCTCGTCTTAACATCCTCCTTCCCAAACGCCCCGCGACAGCCCTCCTGACCCGGCCGTCCCCGTGCCGATCCCGCCTCACAGGTGCTCTGCCTACAAACTTAGCGCTACTTAAAGGGCTCACTCAACCAGGCCTTCTCCCTCCGGCTCTCCCTCAGGGCCGTGGCCCCGGCGGGTGGGCAGCGCGGCGGCCTTCGCCTCCCGGGGGCACAGCGGGCTGCAGCGGAAGCTGCCGACCCCCGGCGCCGGGATCCCGCGGCCCGACCCGCCGCCTCCTCCAGCAGGTGCGGCCCTGCCGGGCCGCCGCTGCGCACTGGGCGGGGCGGGGAAGCTCCTCCTGCTCGGGCACCGGAGCGGCACAGCCGGGACGGCGGGTTTGCGGCGCGGGAGTTGCTCGCCCGCGGCTCGTCCCCGCGCTGCCGTCGGAGCGGAGCGGAGCGGAGCGGGACGGAGAGGCGGCGCCGCCACGGCCGTGCGCGGCCCCGGCACCTGCCCGAGGTGAGCGAGCGGCCGGGCCCGCGGCGGCGCCTCGCCGCCCCTGTTACCTAACCGGGACCGGGGCGGGGGGCGGTCGCCGGTCGTGCCCCGGCACCCCGGCCGCTCAGCACCGCTGCGGCGGCGAAGGGGGGCTGTGGCGGAAAAGGGGTGGGGGGGAGAAGGGCGAGTGTCCGCGTTGCCAGGGAGACGGGTCAAGCGGCAGCTCCGGCCGCCGGGGCGCCCCGGGCACCGGGCTGCGCTCCTGCCGGCCCTCGGCTCCGCGTAGGAGGCGGCGGGGAGCGGCGGTGGGGAGGATGAGCCGGAGCCCGGGGTGGCTCCGGGGCGCCGTGAGTCCCGCTGCCCGCGGGGTTATGCGGGGACGTGCTCCAGGTGCTCGGCTGGCGGCGGCTCCGTGAAACATGGCTCTGCCGCCGCGACACGGGCGCTGCCAGGCGGCTCGGTACTTGCTGCGAGCTGCGCTCTCGTGTACCGCGAGTTGAGCTACTCGTTTGAGTGTCAAACCCGAGCTTTTGCTCCTCTCCGGCGTTTCAATATGCGAGAGCTCACAACTGCAAATGATCTAGGCGCCCTGATTGCTGGGACATTATATCTGCAGCCCTCGCAGTTGAAAAGGTGCTGCTCAGGTGGTTGTAGCTGATGGTGGGGAAAGATTTGGTTCGCGGCTCGGAATTTCCGCTTCGGTCGATCCGGAGCAGTTGTGCCGAAGCAGCGCGGGTCCCTGCCGTGCCGCAGGGTGCGGATGGCTCTTTGCTGCCGCTCTCCCAGGCCAGCGGTGCAGGGTGGATTCCACCCGTGGAGCCAGCCCGGCTCCTCTGTGCGGGCTCTGGCGGAGCCGGAGTGACAGCTGATGCCTAGCCGCCACACCAAACACTGGGCAGCAGCGTGCCTAGCACCAGACACCACAATAAAATGTGAACAAAAAAAAAAAGGAATTACGGTTTAAGTCTTAGCACGGGCACATAAACTGCGGATGTTGATAGCAAATAGTGTGACCGCAGTTTTTCAAGCTTGTCATGATTTTTTCCGATTTTGTAGGACTAGGAAAATATCTCACAAAGGTCTCAGAAGCAAGTTGGGGTTAGTCTAAATTGCGTGAATGTTCATGGCAGCATTTGTTCAGTCACGAAAAGATCAGGAGCAGCCCCAGAGGCCACAATCCTGTTAACTGTAGCGCATAGGGTAAAGGATTACTGTAGCCGTGCCAATTCCTGTTGATTCTGGGATCTGCCTGCGTGAAACAGTTGGCAGGGGCAAGACCCCTGAGGCGAGTTCAATTCTTTAGAGTTTTTATCTGAAAACCGTGTTTGCTGTTTAAGTAGATCCTACAGAAATCCAGTGATGTGCTGAATAAGTAATACCACAGATGCTTAAAAAGCTACCCATATATAGCTACTCAGTCACATCTCTTTGTGTTGTTCAAGTTTACAGATGATTACAGAGACATTTTTTCTTTACTTTGAAAGGATTCCAGAAAAACTCCTTTAATCTTTTGTCTGCTTTTCAGACTGTGAATAATTTGACAGCATCTGTAAAGCACTTTACAGTTATTATGTATGAAGTACTACACTAGGTATGGGTATTCTGAGAAACTCTTAGAGAATAATAAGCTCCTGATTTGGTAGGACACTAAAAATAAGGCAGTTGTACCAATTAACATCTCTTAAGCACAAGATCTTTTTTTTTTTTTAGGTGCCTACAGTGTTTATAAAAATACTGTGTTTTACTGCACATACAAGCAACAAAAGTCCCTGTTAATTCTTGTATAAGCATGTGTGGAGAAAATGTACATTTGGGCAGCTATTGAATTGGCAGATGGAGGGAAAATTGTACGCCTAATATTTCAAGAGGGGAAGAAGTTGCCTCGGGGTTTCTTTGAAAATGGTCCAGTTAGCTTGGCAGGTATATCTTTCATTCTATTCCAAGTGAGAGAATGTGCTGCTAGGGAAGGGAATTTTAATATGGAAATTGAAGTGTTGTTTATTTAACACTTTGTAGCTCAGCATGAACCACACAGAAGGTGAAATTAAGCACTGTCTTTACTGTCAGAAAACAATGTGATATTTTAAAAGTAAAGATGACTATGCAGAAATTTAATTTATGATTTTTTTTCATGAGAGTGAGCTTGGAAGTGACTGAGCTTCAAAATGGCCCTGAACAAATAGTGTAGAATCTTGCCTTGGACAAGAAATACGAGATTCCCAGGGATCTTCTAGTGGAGTTCACTTTCTTCAGTCTTGTCTTCTCCGTAAGACAGGACATGAACAACTGTGTTTAAGATGGCAACTCCTGTTAAAATATCTGTGTATTGCTAAACATGTAAGTGAACTTTACTCAGTGCTTGAATTTAAACATACAAAGGAATTTGAGTAGCATCAAGGGAGGTGGTTTTGTTTTGGTTTTTTCCTACGTTAAGGGGAGCAATAAATTTTGAGTTTACAGTAAGGAGAAGTATGGTTAGAAGGATCAGTAGCAGATGGAAATTTATTCTTACATGGGTCATTTCTTCAGTGGGCGCTTACAAAGCAAAGTGAGTGTGATTTGAACAGAGAAAATGCTGTGTTCATTAAATAAATTACTTTTTTGTTGTCTCTATTTTTGCTTCCGAATGTGTTTCTTTTGCCTGAAAAGTCAGAAATGGATGTAATAGAGCTTCTGACACTGATGATCAGCTTCTACAAAGCAGCAAAAAAGAATGTATTTAATAAGAAATTCATGGCACTGCTGTGGTGTTTTTGATCGATTCTGCTGACTGGAATATGATGAACTTAATGGCCAAGAATGACAGTAATTTAATGCCACACTAGCACGGGGAAGTGATGATTATAAATTGAACTAGAAATGGGAATTGGATTAAGTGAAAAATGAAATTTATTTAATCACTTGTGTGAGAACAGATGACAAAGCTATTGGGAAAAACTAGCCAAACAAAAATATCATCTGGTGTAATTACACTTACCTGCAATAACCACATATTTGTCTCATTTTAATTCTTTTATTGAAAAAAAAAAGATATCCTTAATATTTCTTATCCATCCAAGATTTTCATATGATGCTTGCCAGTGTGTTTTCTGCTTTAAGGACTTCAGTTACTCTGATTACCCTGATTGCTGGGAGTGGAAAGGAATCTTACCTTTGAGTTTTCGTATCTCCTTTGAAAATAGAGGAGCAGTGCCAAAAGGCTAAAAATGGCAGGATTTTCCTAAGAAATTACTAAATTTTTAGAAACATGGGTTTTAATTTTTTAACAGTTTGTTCCTCACACAAAAAAACCCCAAACCACCCTGGTACTACTAACTGGTAGTAGTAGTAAATCCCCTCAAATTTCTTTAATTATCTGACATTTATACTTAGTAGTGAAAGACATAGGATCCTTGACACAGTGATTTCTAAATCATCACTTCTTTGTGTTCTGACTTGGGTGGCTTTTTGACCACTTAGAAGATAAAATGAGGTCTGTTGCTCTGGCATTTTGTGTGCATACTAGATTGTATGGGTGTGTGCTTGAAGATGGGATGGTTTTCTTTCCAAGAGATTTTTGAAGTTTTACTATCAAATTCTGATTACTGAAAATAAGTAAAGAGTAGAAACTTTTCACAGGGTCTTGTAAACAACTGTTTTAGTTAATGATTTTTTAAAAATCTTTTCTCCTGTGTGGGTTTTACCCCAACTGAATTTTGGACTTCAAACTGTAAGAACCTTCAATTTGAGAAGAAGCATACTTAGGAGATTGTTTTTTGAGGGGCATTCCTGTTAAGTCTGCAGAAATTTCAGGGGCAACTCTGGAAGGTAGTTTAAAGAGAAGAAAATGAGGTAATAATGTTGGAGTTTGCCTCCAAAGTTTAAACTGGGAGACCAGGAGAGCTTTGAAACTCCTGGTTCTGGGTGTTCCCATGTGGACCAGCCACCCTGAATCTGTCTGACCTGTACAGGAAGGGAAATGTCTCATGTAGACCAGAAAGGAGCTGCAGCAAGTTCTGAGCAGGTGCTAGTCTGTGTTCCAGATTCTAGAAAAATGTTTTGTCAAGATTTTGTAAGACTTGTGTTTTAATTATGCTTTTAACTATGGAAAAATTTGGATGTAGCTAAGATTCAACACTGAAGTCCAGTACTGCATTTGCTGAGGACCTGCCATGTTTGCCTTCCTTTCTGGGGAAGATCAGAAAACCTTTCTGTCAGTGGCAGTGAAGTCACTCAAAGGGCAGATAGCTTGTGGGAGCTGGGCCAGTACTAAGGGGTCTTTATGCACCTCCATCCATGGCTGGATCTTCAAAATAAGTCTCTTCTTCGGCTTGAGACAAGAAAGATGCTGTTTCAAAAAGTGACATTCCAGTAGTGAATGCTGTGCAAATTCCAGTCACACTCATGCCAGTTGGAAGTGATTGACCTTGGTATCAGCAGTTGAATATATTCCCTGTGATGAGAAAGCAATAAAATATTTAAACAATTATGAGTAAAATAAATCAGAGGCTTCAGAACATCAATAATACTTGAGAATGAATGATTTTTTTTCCTCTGAGTTAGGTGACTACTCTGAACAGTTATGTAAATTAAGAATTTGTTCTGCCAAAATTTCTGTAGCAATATGCTGTGGCAGTTTAGAAGGGCTTTAATTGTAGGGAATGAGCTCTGTAGGGGGATAAATATTGTAAATATTTTGATTCATCAGTACTTGAAGATTAAGGTTGTTCTGAAGAGTGTCTTTTTCTGCAACCATCTGTCTTTGCTTTTCCTGACAGGAATGATACATATAGTGTTGGTATTTGACAGTATAGATGTTGTAGTGTTGGAGCCTGATTTACTGTTGTGTTTTCCCTGAATGCTGTGATTATTTGGGATGATCTTAAGATTGTGGGCTTTTCCCTTCAGTAGTCTAAACTCTTAATTTTTTCTAACCCCTTGTGCCTCCAGAATAGCCTTTCATTCTAGGCTTTAGTGAGAGACCACTTGAAAAAGATTCTCAGTATCATTAGTTTGGATAACAGGGGAGTTTTGTTTTACAGGTATCGAATATCAGAATGATTTAGGTTCATTTCTGCAGTGTTGATAAGGCTTGATATCTGTCCTGTATATTTTGGTTTCTTTTAAGGGATTGCTTAAGTGAAAACAGCATTTCTTAGATTAATAACAAATTTTGAAGAAGATGTGAGCAAGCTTATGGCCTTATTATGTCTGAAACATTTTCCATCAGGTTTCATTTCAGGTTAAAAAACATAAAAGGGCTACTGCCCTTTATAAGCTAAACTGTGCCTCTACCTGGCTTATCAAGACAAAACAGATAAAAACCTGTGGTTGAAGAAATGTCATCAGGGTATGTGGAATGTATTTTTTTCAGATTTATTTTTGAAATTTTCTGAAATTGGTATTAATGGTTTTGCTCAACAGCTACATTTATAAGAGAGTGTCTTGAGTAATATTTCTGATCTAATAAGTATTTTAAAATTACCGCTTTAAAGCAAGTAAGAAGTTTCTCTTTTGAGGGGATACATCTGTGGTTTTTGCCTTTTCTCTGTTAGTTTTAAAAGCCCCCTTTCAGCCAGTGACCTATATTTTAGTTGCATAAAACAGCAAAAAAAGAAAGAACTGAGGTGATGTTTTCAGAACAGAACTGGGACTTTGACTTCAGTGAACTGTGGATATCAAAATAGAGGTCTCAAGAGCCAGGCTGAACTCAAGTCCTACCTTCTTGTGGGGATAACAGTACCTGTTTTGTGGGTTTGGTATATTCTTTAGCTAACTTCCTTTTTTTTTTTCTTTTTTCTTTTTCAGTAGAAAACTCAGGCAAGCAACAGGAAGGGAGCAAAACTCCTTTCTGGCAAGGCCTTAGTGCATCAGCACTGCAGAGTGCACTGGAGAGTGTGCCATCCCCTGCTGCGCTGAGCTTCCCATCCTCAGAGAGGTTACATTAAAGTACACTCGGGATTTCTTGCGGTCTGTGGTGACTTTTGCATACAAATGCAACTGCTGTATGTGCTTGTAGGGAAAGGGTGTAGGAAATTGAATAATGGCAACGCAACTGTGCAGTCTTGCCTATTTACATTTCATCCATGTGGCTCCTTCCTCCAAACACACTCACAGAATTGCAAAAACGTAGGTGTTGCTGAAATGTAAATAGGAGGACTAAGCGTGCTTTGCGTCCTTACTTGGGGAGAATAACCATGAATGGAGGTGAAACAAAAGTATGAATTCAGCAATAGAGAGTAAGTCAAACTCCAAAATGTTTTTGTAGCCAGGGCTGACCATCTACTACATCTACTACAAGGAGGAAGCTCTCTTGGACTGGTATGACTGGATCCTCAAGGATATATTCAGTTTGAATCACGCCATTTCATTTTTTCTTCATTATTTTTTCTTTTATTAGATTTGTTCAATTTCTTTAAGACCTTTTGATCAGGTCTATTATGCATAATGCAGTCAGATTCCGTGCTTCACATCTTTGGATGCAAATGCCAGCATATGAGAACAAGTCATACACAAAATTATTGGAGTTTATATTCTTTGCAGCTGTTCACATTTCCCCAGGATTCCCAATCCACTGTAGTGCAACTCTCCCTTAAAGGCTGGAAAGCTGCTAGACAGGCTGTTTGAATTTACTGTCTTTGTTAATTAGAACTAACTCTTGCACTGTGGACTTGCATTGATTTTTAGTGGTGTTGCTGGCTAGGTGAAGAGAATTAAGGCTCTAGTAACAGAACCTTGTCAGTTGTAATTTGTGGGAGTTTGAGACATAAGTACTTTGAGCTTTCCACCTCTCTCTGCGCATATAGCAGAGCTGGAGAACTAGAACAAGTGCCTGCATTTTGTCTGGTTGTAGGCACTATTGTGGGATGTCAGTATGGGTTTGTACCATGACACCAGTGGCAACACAAGTGTCACTTGTATTCTGGGGCAATAATATGTGGCACAGCATAGGGCATGCAGGGGAAGGGGAGTCAAAGCATCTTCAGTGGCATAGGTTGATTCAGAGTCATAGGATTAGACATTATGTTTCTACATTTTTTCCTGTTACTAGCCTGTGTGCTGTGAGTGTTGGCGATTGTTGTTGGAAATCCAAGGAGTGAATAGGCCATGTCTTTAGTTCCTGATGTATTTATTCTTTGCCCCAGGTAGTGAGGGAGGTTATTGTGTGATCACCAAGTAGCCCATAGCAAACCAGATGAAGCCCTGAACACATAAAAGGAGAAGGAAAAAAAAAATAAAGTGGTAATATAGCTATGATGATCTAAGGATACAAGAGAGAATGGTGGGGGTTTGTTGTTTGTTTGGGTTTTTTGATTTTTTTTTGTTGCTGTTGGTTTTTTTTTTTCTTTTTTTCTTCTGAGCTAGTTGGTATAGTCTGTGGGAAGTAAGAAAAAGTGCAAACAGAAGTGTTTCTTTTGCTTAGACCTGAAGAAGGCACAGAAGTCTAAACACTTGTCTGTTCTTTTTCTAATTCAACTTCTTCTCCTAATTAAACATCAGAGATTAAAAAGTATTTAAGATCTCAATTTTAGGAATTTTCCCTTGAAACAGCAGTTTTTCTCCAAGTAAAGAAAAATTATTTCTCAGACTAAGGAGCGCTAGGGAATGGTGGAAGAAAATCTTGAGCTGTAAATTCAGAACCTTCTATTTGAGAGGAAAAAAAAGCCCCTCTATCTGTTTTCAACTAAGATTATTTTCCATCTGTTTGTCTCTGTTACACACATTTGAAAACTGTCAGAAGAACCACACTTTTATCAGAAAATTCCATCTAATGGGTTTATGACATCTTACGCGTCTTGTTTTTACACAAGATGTTCTGCAGCAGAACTGGCTTGAGGTATTCCTGATCCCTCTGCCCTCCTTCTTCAGTTTATTGCTCACATGTTTTGCTGGCATCACTGTTTGTGGAGGGGTATTGCAGATTGCATCACCAGCATGTCTCTTAAAGCTTTAAGAAAAAAATAAACCAACTTCACCATAAAAATTAAAAAGCAACCCCACAGAAGTCTCTCTTACACTCTTAAACCAGGTCAGGCAAAAGAAGGAAGTATAGAAGCCAGCACTGCTGCTGAACTTGTACCCATTCTATCTTGAAAGAAGAGAAAGTTGCTTTGACCTGTAATGAATATATGCAGACTAGAGAAAGGCTTGTGGACTGTGCGTGCTTAGTTTTCTTTCATATAGTAGGGGGTAAAAGGTGTTAAAACAGTGGGTTTATTTAGCAATTTCTGGCACTGATTTGTAGTAAGCAAATGTTTACACTGCAGCTTGCCATAAATAAACAGAAGGGTGTTTGGAAACCCTGACCAGCTTTTGTGTAGGAGAGAGCAGTCATAACAAACTGGTTCTGTGAGAAAGTGAAAACAAATAAAAGATGGGCTGTTATTCATGGTTTGCAAAGGAAGAAGAGACTGTGAACAAAAGAAGCAAGTAATTTTCAAATACTGAAAAACATTTTTTGTGAACCTGGGATAAATTTCAGTAACATTTCATGCTCTCCTGTTTTCAGTCTTTAGAAAATCTAAAGAAAAGAAGGGCCAATGATTTTAACTAACTCCAGCCTCAAAGAAGGGTGAAAATCTTCAGCTCCGTTCAATACTGCTGTGAGTCTTTTGTGTCTCCCCAAGGTATTTCCAAGAACATTTGCTACCTGTTTCTGACTGTTAACAATCTTGCAGTCACTTAAAATGTTGTAGTTAGCTAAAGAAAAGAATTCTTTCAAAAATCCCCTAACAAATTATTTCCTACAAGGAAAGCTCTTCTTTTAGTCCTTAACGAGATTATTACCTACTACAAGGAAGTTATTTTCCTTATTATTTTGTGTTCTTGGGATTTTTTCAGTCTAACATTACTGTATAAAGTGGTATGTAAGCAATAATCAGATAAGTAGAGCATTTCCAGTTGTGTACCTAAAAGAGGGATTTATGGGGTTTTCTAAGTAGTTGTTAAATGGTACCAAACCTCAAAATCAATATTCCATTTTTATTGTCTGCTGACACATAGTTTTTGTGACTGAGTAAGGTTCAAGCGCCTTAGTAGCTGATAATTCATATTGACTTTTTTGCAACTTTTCTTTTGTGTTTTTCATGCAACCACAGCAATGTCCCAGAGAATAGCTAGCCTTAAAAGATAGACTAGACTCAGACTAGAAATGAAGCTGATGAAGTGGTAATAAAAATCATGGCTAAGGCTGAACCTTTTTCTTAGTTATTCTTTGTGTGGAATGGAAGTGTGTCACAAGCAATCTTAGGGTCTTCACAGAGAATCTCTTGGTTGAAGGATTCCACTGCAACCAAGTAGGCAGGGAAATTGTATTAATAGCTCAAATGTTTTTGTGACTGTGATGGTAGGAAAAAGCAATATGTTTTACAGAAGAGAATAAACCTTCCATATAAACTGTCATTAGGGCTTACAAGTTGATTGTGCTGTGTAGAAGTACCCACTTAGCTCTGAACAAAGTAGCAAAACATGTAAGAGCACCATATGTAGTGTAGTATTTTATGTGAGTAATGTGTTGAAAAATTACTGCAGGTCTCCACATTGGGCTGTGTTGAGTGCAGGTGAGGTGGTGATCCTTAGGGAACTGCAGGTCAGTAAATTCCAGTCCAGATGCAGAAATTTCATTCTCTCTCTCTGTGAAAAGTAGGCTTCAAAGTCCACACTTAGATAGTAATAAATTGGGGAAATAATTGTGTCCTAATAGTATTGCTGCATCGGATTTTGATTCATCTCTGAGGAGGTTTGTATTGCCAGTAGCACTTACTGAAGGAATTTCATAAATAGCTTTTTGTTCTAGTTAGTGTGCAGATAGTGCTCTTTCTCTCCTGAAAATGGCTGGCAAGAGCCTTTATTTGGTTATCTTGGAATCAGTATAAATACAGAGGTAAAAACCTGCCTTTGTTTTTCAAGTATAACCAAGAGTTAGCCTGAGAGCAGGCTAGTGGGGAAGCCAGTCCGAGGGGTCACGCAACAGCTTCTATATGCTCACTGACTGGCAACACTGTCAGATCTACAAGTTAAAGTGCTTGCAAGGTGAGGAGAGATGTTTCAGACTTGATGTATTTATTTATCTATTTATTTATTTATTGGAGATCAGTTGTCTCCTGGTTAGATGGGGGTGACGGTAGTGTTGCCAGGTAAATGAATAAACTTGGCCAAAGTAGTCCTGCATTTCTTGGCTGCATTAGGCATCTTACTATCCAAAGATGGAAAAGAAGCAGTGAGTGTGTGCTTAGAGTGCTGGATCATGTACAGGACAATGGCTCAGTTCATTGGCAAGGTGAGGAGCAGTCTGTCCCCTGCAAATTCTCTGGTTCCAGTCCAGCTTCTTCTGTGTGCCATTTGGTAAAGAGAAATCAAACACAATTTAATTATCCTCTTAGTCCTTGGATGTATCTGCAGTATCCTTGGGCTTGGCCATTGGAGGGGATGAGTGGGTGCTTCAGGCCATCTTTTTGCCAGTCAGCATTTTTTGAGCTAGTGGGTCTCTGTTCCCAGCTCAAGACATTGATGAATAGCTTCCAGTTGTTACATCATTGAATGGCTTTTAATCTTAGCCTTGTCATTCTCAAGCATTCAAAGTCTAAAAGTCAGTTCCCAGACATCAGTAATCACATAAATTCAGACACTCCCCAGTAGAAGTCATAAGCCTGGTGTTGGATTATGGTTTCAAGCTTCTCTCAGTAACCTTCAGCCCTATAAACTTTATTCTTTTTTTGTGAGATGAGAACTTCAGGCAAGGTTTTATTCCAGGAGATACATTTGGTGACAGGGAAAGGAAACCACCATGACTGGTTTATTTTGGCTATTTTGTACCTTAAAATGTATTTATTTTCTGATCACGGCTTACCTGTGATTGCAACAAAACTATTCTGTAGTTTTAGAACCTGAGTTAGCATTTTCCTTCCTAAATCAGTCTATGTCACATTTTGATTTAGAAATTCAGTTGATTTTAGTGGTCATGCTATCCCATTGATTCTTCCAGAGGTGTACTAACAGTGATATATTTAAATTTTATTATTTGCTGTTGCCCAAGTGTAGAAGCAACCTAGGTAGCTTCTATGTGGGTTAGAGGCTGGGAATCGAAACTAATGAAAAAGTAGCTGGAGTAAAAGAAACATGAAAGTGTTGTGATACAGCATGTAAGTCAGAATAATATAGTGAAATACAGTAATTCAGATTTTTCCCAAGCAAGTTAACTTTTTCAAATTTTACAAAGTGTCTAGTATGAAATAGTATTGTTTTGTTGGACATAGGCAGTTTAATTTTTACCACCATTCCTTTACAGAGTGGATTCTCCCCTTCAAGTCCGCAAATGTTGCTTTTGCATGTTTAAAAGTCTGTGGCAGCTGGAATCAAATGCTTTACCCTCAAACAAGAGTGATTATTAAGAAGTTAATCTCAGATCATGCTGGTACCAGCAATATTTAATGTGTTTTAAATAATTAAAAATGCTAATGTGTGATCTTGTAGATAGATAAAGTGCACAGTTAAAGCAATTAACAGCATATGATCTGGTCAGATGAACTGTGTGATGTATATTCTATTCCACTACCAAAAAATCCCAATCCAGCCAACACTGAAGGGAAATAAAAATCCCCAAACCTGTGCAATGCAAGATTGGTAATTCTGTGCTCTGCTAAAAAGATTGTGGATCTTCCAATTTTTGGTAAAGCTTTGACTTCTTCAAGTACTTCAACAGCATTTTTAGGAATGAAGGAACTATTTTGGCCTTACTTGTGTCCATGAAGAAGAGATTTGGAGGAAGAAATCTCTTCAGGGCTCCATGTCCAGGAAGATCTTCATTGTCTTCTGGGATATAGTGCTATCAGTAATAAAAACTGTTGTCCTTTTGGTAATTCATGGTTTCCTTTTGTTTTGGTTTTTTTCTCTACCTGGCAGTTTACTTTAACAGAGATGTCCACTGTGGCCTCTAGGAGCTGTGGCTTTCCCAGACATCATTGTTAGCAGAGCTACCTTTCAAGAAGGCTTGTTAGTGTGGCTCAATCCTGATATATTCTGATTTGTTCCCTTAACTTTTGACTCTCAGAAGCATTGCATTTAAAAGCAAAAATTTTAGTGACTGTTGGGAATTTATTCAAATTGCTTTTAACTGCTTGGATTTCTTTTGGTTGATAACCATTTGTTGGAAAACTTTGAAAATGCCTTCACTGAAACTTAAACAAAATACTTTTTATCAGGAGTCATTCAGGGCTTAACTTACTCTCTGGAACAGGGATGTCTGTTGCCACTTGAGATGCTGATCTAGAAGGGACTGGATGTCCTATGTGTCCTATGTCATCTTTCCAGTCTCCCCAGGAAGATGGCTTATGAGGTCTGAAATAACAGTAAATTTCTGTATATTATCAACTGAATTCAAGTCTTAATTGAGTGTAATTGGAAAAATAAAAACAAGTACATGCATATATTGCTTACAAAGTACTATTTTTGTTTATCAGGTGAAATAATCATCAAACTTCATATAAACAGCAGTTGCACTCCCATGGCTACCAAGTTTTCCTATCCTAAAAAAAAAATAAAATACTTGCTTATGACAAAAGGGGTGTTCAGTGCTGTAGTACATTTGCTTTGGATTGGTATTATTTATACGCAGGAGTTAAAAGGATTCCTCGGCAGTTCCAATAAATGGAAAAGACTGCAACTCATAAATGTGCCCTACTGGGACACCTAGGAGAGATGTGGAGGCATGTGCATTTGCTATGGTTTTGATAGAATTTCCCCCTTTTGCCCCTTCTGTTTCCTTTTATGAGATAAAATGTCATCAAGAAGATTGGAATGTGGAATAAATAGGTCATATGGGACTAATGTGCTCTTGCATGCATGCAGTACAGTCATACTCTTCTCAGCTGTACCACAGAGAATTACACAAAGCACGGAATTGTCTAGGTTGGAAAGGACCTCTTGACAGAATTTAGTCAAACCCCCCCTATTTAAGCAAGGTCAGCTAGATCACATTGTCCAGGACGGTGTCCAGAGGTGTTTCGAATATCTCTAAGAATGAAGGCTCCACAAACTCTTTGGGCAATCTGTTCTGATGGTTAACCATCCTCCAAGTAAGAATAATTTTCCAATATTCAACAGGAATTCCATGTCTGTGAACTTATGCCCATTAAGTTAGAGAAGAAACAATGTTCTAACTTGAATTATACGTAGCTTTTTGTAGTATTTAGTGGTTTTTAAGAAGGTAATTATTGCCCTTAAAATTTAAAAATAAATGTTATTTTAGAAACAAGGAAACAAATGCTCCTAGGGCCTTTTTTCCTCCCCCTGCTTGGCACTACTTAGCTGTCTCAAATATAGTGGGATTCTAGTGATTGGCATTCAATTCACAAACTTCAGTTAGGCATGTAGGTCTGTCTCCACAAATCATCTGATGTTGGTTGTAGGAGCAGTATTCACAAACCCTAGAGACTTGATGAGCTTACCAGTTTAATGTCTGGGTAGTGATAGATGCTTAAGAACAAAGACTGTCAACAAGCTGCAAGTTGTTTGTGTGCATATAAAGGGAAGAACAAGATGTCAGTTTGATAGAAAAAAATCAAAAGTATACAAGTTTTAAATTCTTCACTTCTGCAAGTAAGCATCTCGCTGTAGCCTTATGCAGTCTTTCATAGGTACCTACATTCACAGTGCCCTTGGGAATTTAAACAGCAACTTGTTTCACAAAAAAAAAAGTTTTACTTTTATTTTGAAATTTAGCTTCTGGTTTGTTTGTTTGGGGTTTTTTGTTTGTTTAAGTAATCTAAGAAGTATTGATGTGACATTTGCCTAAAAATGAATCTGCGTCTGTCTTTAAATCTGTATGTATTCAAAGGATTTAGAGTAATAATTCTTGTATTGTCTCTGAAAAGTGCAGAATACAGCACATTCAAATCTGATGTTTGCAAGCAAGAACTCGTATGTTTCTCTAGTAACCTATTTTATAGAGCTTAATTAGAGTGATATTTTATTTTAGTGCAAAGTATTTCCTTAAATTGAGTTTCTGAAGACATATTGTCAAAGTTATGACTCACACTATAAATACATCATATGCATCTTCACACTGAGGTTTTTTAGACTGTATTTCCTGTTACCTCCCCTCCCTGCCTGGTGTGTCCCTTCTGCTCTGAGAGGAATTTTTATTTGCTGGATTTGACACTGTATATAAATGACAGTGATCAGTATCAGAACATTTTCTAGGTAGCTGGTCTGGAACACTGAATAAAGTCTGTGTGAGAAATGGAACATAGTAAGCTGAGTAAAGCTGAGCAAAGGATGAGAGTAAAAAGGAGGTCTACTGTTCCAGTAAAATACTCTAGTATAAAATCTAGATTCTGGATGAATCCTTGGAGAAAAAGAATCCACTAACTGCATCATCAACTTGGGTAGGGCATTCAGTTGTTTTCCAGCATAAGAGGTCAGGTGTCCTGATGTTTTCCCTTGTGCTCCCATCAGATACATGCACCACAGCTTCCTCTGGTAGGGTGTGGGAACTGTACCATTCCTGACTGTCCTAAAGCTTCAAAGGCTCACACTTTAGACAGCTGTACTCACAGGGAACAGGAGAAGGCCACAGTTCCCCAAGTAAATCTGCCCCTTGATATCCCTTTCGAGTTGAGAGCATTTTTCCTCCTAGTGGAATGATAAGAGTTTTCTCCTTTCTCCAGGTAAGGTTTGTACAGTTCTGTGTGTATAACAAAGCTTCTGCAGGTGTTTTGTCTCTGGGGTACAAAATATCCATCTGACATTTTCAGTGCCGCTTTGGCCATCCCAGACCAGGCTTATCTGTGTACTTCTCTAGCTAGGCTAGTTAAGGTTATAGAAGTAGCAGTGACTGTGTAAACATGTTGCACGTGGTCAATCTTAGAAATTGTGGTCTTGCAGTAACAAAATATGTACCAGATTGAAACTCTGTTTTTCCTAAAATTAAAGTGCTTTTTTTGATCTGCAGAAGGCAGTATAAAACACGGTAAAGAGCTAGAGGCAGAGAGGACTATGCTGGCTTCACTGCTTATGGCTTTTCTGATTGCAATGTGTAATAGAAATTGGAGATGGGCAACCTTCTCCTTTCTCTCCCACTACTTCTCGCCCACAAACAGAAATACAGTTGTCTGTAGGTCTTACTGTGGTCATCTAATTAGCTTTGATTTTCTCTTTCAATCTAGATTTCTTTAATGTTTAAATCAAATACACATTTTCAGTAAAGATGCATTTCAGTTGATCTGAGTTTGTTGTAAGGAGAAAGTCTAGATTAGATGAAACTACTTCAGGGCTCTAGCTACCTTCCGGTCCTGTAACTCCTACTTAAACTTCTAAGTAATTTAGAAGTGGATAGCATAAAAAGCTACATGTAAAAATTCCATTTATACTTGAAGCATCTTGCAGCTAAACAGTAATATAGGTATCCCTGTAATACAAGAGTTTATGCTGGAATGGCATTAACTAGGCTTTTATAATTTTTGATGCAATTTAAGTGTAGAAAAAGGGCCCTAAGGGAGTTGAAATATTAATGTGTTAAGAAGTGCTGGAATTAGGAATACCTGTGCCTTTTCTTGTAGTAAGCTGATTGTAGGGAGCTTCAGTTTTGGTCTTTGAGCACTTAGCTTTTTGCCTTTTCTAGTATTCTTAGTTCCATGAGCGTGTAACCCTTTAACACCTTTTAGAAGGTAAACTAAAGAAAAAGTCTGGAAGAGCTGTACTGACTATCTGGAACAGCAGCATGATTGGAACCATTAGCACTAAGATCAAGTAAACTGTCAGAGATTATTCACTATAGTCCATCACACTCAGCAGAAAGTGAAGGTAAATGTTCTGCAGCTGTTTCTCCACAAAAAAAGGTGCAAAACTTGATTATCTGAATTTCTAGTCTAAAATCTAGCTCAAATGGGCTTTGACAGACATTTAAATACTTTATTCTAAATCTGATGGTTTTGTCACATGCAGGTTTTAGCCCAGGATCTTCCCTGCCCCTGGCTCTTTGTCTTTTGTCTGTGTGCCTTCCCAGCCTTCACTCCTGAGCATCCAGTCTTGTTCAACAATTAGAATTATTCCTTGATGACCTCTGGCTTCTCTTCCAAAAACTCATGTTTTCTCATCTATTTTCCTAGATACTCATCTGATTTTAGTATTGTGTACTATTCCACTGTTTCTCTTTCCCATTTGCAAAAGAGGAAAACCAAAAAATAACTGTAGTTGTTCTTCATGACCAGCTTCCCTCATATTGTTTTTGTTTCCTCTTCCTACTTCTTTCCCACTTGCCATCTTCCTCTTGGCTTCATCCAAAGGTGTTTCATTGTCAAGATGAATGACACTCTGCCCAATTTGTTTAAAGCTGTCAGAAATCTTTCGATGCCTGTTTCTCTTCACAGAAAGGTGTTTGCAACTATCTTTGTTCTCTTCCATTGAAGAGTGGAGGATTAGTCCATAAGCCAATTATGTGTCTAGTTCTGGGGTTCTCAACACAAGAAGTGGTTACGTGTTAGAAAGGGTCCAGGGAAGGATCACAAAGATGTTCAGAGGGCTGGAACACCTTTCCTGAAAGGCAGACTGAGACAGTTGGGATTGTTCAGCCTGGAGAACAGCTTGGAGCCTGGTCTTACAGTGGTCTTCCAGTACTTAAATGGCCCTTATGAAAAGGAGGGAGACTGACTTACATGGGCAGGTAATGATAGGACAAGGGGAATGGTTTTTCAGGGTTTAGGTTAGATGTCAGGAAGAAATTCTTCATTTGGAGGGCAGAGAGGTACTGGAACATGTTGACCAGAGAAGCTGTGGATGCCCCATTTCTGGAAGTGTTCAAGACCAGGTTGGATGGGACTTTGAACAAGCTGGTCTAATGGACCCTGCCCATGGAAGGGGAGCTGGAACTAGATGATCTTTAAGGTCTGTTCCAACCCAAGACATTCTGTGACTCTTTGATTCTGTATGGGCTAAAATTGATTGTATTTTTAGTAATTAGTTACTCTGTGACTTGAATATTTTGTCAAAATAGAACCATGGAGGTCAGTTACCTATTGCAACGTTTCGATGTAGACATTTTTTTTTCCCTCTGATTCTTGGTGTTGAATGCACTCACTGCACACACAGGAAGTATTGTACATTATTGTAATTATGCTTTAAGAGGGGAAAAAAAAGACTCCTTGAAGTACTTTGTCACTGTCCTGGAGGTACAGGTTGTATTGAAGTATAGTTCTGCCACCCTGTGGCTACTGAAGGCCATTCTTAGAAGGTATATGTTTACTTAACTGATGGTAATCACAACCTTTGAACTTTATGAATGCTATTTCATGGAGAAAGTGGAAGAGCTATTGCAGGTCCCACAGAGATGTATAAGCTCTCTATGATTTTATTGAAATACATAAATCCTTGTTCACTGGAAATGCCACGTAGACACGTAACTGATCACCTCAGTTATGCAAGGCTATATGCTAATGAGAAATCACACTTTTATTAGTACTTTTATGTGGTTTTTATGTTTCTGTCATAGATATGAAAATTTCATCTGGTCCAATTGCCAAGATTGTAGACTACAGTACTGCATATTCTTACCTTGTGTAATTAGTCTATATGCAGATTTGCAGTAGTTTCAAAAACATATTTTTGACTCTTAATACTCTAGAAAAGAATAATTATTGTGTTCAATAAGACAGTTGTGTTCAGTAAAAGCATCTTGATGGTTGTGAAAGTTAAAAATCTAAGGCTTATCTGAGTCAGGCCCCAGTGACGTTGTCACCATTTCAGACCACACCTCTCTATTCTGTGTCCCTTTCTGTGTTTGTTTCTAGAGTTATCAGGAGAAGTAAATATGATCTTTCTAGGTAAATTTCTGTTGCATTCCACTGTAAAACACTCTGACTTGAGTCAGAGAAGCCTTCCACATTTTTGGATCTATTAGAGCAGATCCAGAGGAGGGCCACAAAGATGAACAGAAGGGATGTAGTACCTTTCCTGTGAAGACAGGCTGAGAGCTGGGACTGTTCAGCAATGACAAGACAAAGCTCCAGGGAGACCTTCTAGCAGCCTTCCAGTACCTTTGTAAAGGTGGGACTTGTGAAAAAGCATGTAGTGACAGGACAAGGGGCAAAAGGTTCTAATCTGAGAAGAGAGGAGAAGGTTTAGTGTCGATGTTAGGAATAAATTCTTTACTCAGAGGGTGGTGAAGCACTGGAACAGGTTGCCCAGAGAAGTTGTGGTTGCCCTATCCCTCAAAGTGTTCAAGGCCAGGTTGGATGAGGCCCTGAGCAACCTGGTCTAGTGAGCAGCATCCCTGTCCCTGGCAGGTGGTTCAGACCTAGATGATCTTTAAGGTTTCTTCCAACTCAAACCATTCTATGATTTTGCAACAAACATGACAAATCTTCTAGAAAAAAAAAAGTTTAGATTTGAAGAACAGGGTGTTCTTTTTTTTTTTTTTTAATCCAATGAAAATGCAAATCAAATTCCAAAAGAACATGCAATTACAAACTACTAAAGTCTTTTGTTTCCTTTTTAGGAGGTCTGCAGGAAAAATCTTGAAAGCATTGTTTTGCAAAGTAACTGAAGATTTTGGTTCATGCCAGCAGCAGAATGCCTTAAAACTGAAATGCCAGAGAGCTTTCAATTTGTCCCTTATAATGACTGTGAGTTCAATGTATGGATTGAGGTACTTCATTTTGAGAGTGCTTTACATATTTGTTGCCTAACTTTCAGAAAGGTGAGAAAATAATTTTATACAAAAATAGAATAGTTTGGGTTGGAAAAGACCCTTGAAGGTCATCTAGTCCAGTCCCCTGCCATGGGTTGGCATATCTTCAATGACATTGGGATCAAGTTGTAATACTTTTCTCCCAGCCATGATAAATGTATCAGCTGTAAGTTATGTTCTGTGTCTTTAGCAGGAGAGTAATTAGTATCATAGCTTAAATGAAAGGAGCAGTTAGTGCTCTGAAAAGCTGAGATGATAGTGCACAAAGGTATGTCATTACAGCCATATAAAACTTACCTTTTTTGAAATGAAATATGTGAAACTGTATACACACATCCTGGAAGCAAACCTTGTCTTCAAAATGATCAAACTTCAACTGTGTGGTTTCCAGTTGAGTTATATGTTTGTTTATGGTTTTATCACTGGAATGCAACAACTTCTTTCTCAGCTAGTAGTTTAGGTAAAACATGCCTCACGTTACACAGATGACCATGAACCTGGCTTTTTATTTTATCTGAATGTCTCTTCAGAAAAAATGTTCGGAATGCTGATGTTTTGAGATATGCAGAAGATACAATGCCAGAAAGAGGATATAAAGACATAAAGATGTTGTTCTACTTGTACTGCCTTTACCCCTGTGATTTCATTTTATATTTCTGTGGTTTAAGGTCTTAATTATTCTAAGAAGACAGATGGTAATTTGGTAGTAATAGAAAATAAACCTCGTTATTCTAATTGACTATAGTTGATGGCCTGAAGGTAGCAATGACCTTTCCATTCCCACAAGGAAATAGCTTGTAATTAGTCAGAAGACTGTAACAATTTGAATATTTTGTGCTTTTATTTTATTACTAATTTTGGTGAATTTTTTTCTTGGATGTTTTGACTGACTTCTGTTTTCCCAAACAAATCCAGGTTTTCAATTTTTTTATTTCCTTAATGTTGTAGTTTACATTAAATCTAAGCATTTTTTTCAGTACTAGGGTTGCTTTTTATTGAAAGTCCCTGTATTGAGGTGCTAAATTAGATGAGCAACTTGTGTTCTAGCTGAGAGATGGTTCCACTGACAACATTGGGTAGTGGCAGAATTCTTCTCACACCTTGACATTCTTGAACATTTTTTGTGGAATGAGGAAAATATTTAAGTTCTCCAAAATCTCAGTGGAAAAGGGAAAAAGTAATGTCTGCCAGGGGTTTGGCTAGGTGGTTTGAGTGAGTTAAAATTGGTTATTTGAAATGTATTTTTGATAAGCAGTATTGTTTTAAGTTACGTGGTAATAGATAAATGAGTGGCTTTCCCAATTCAAAGTAAAAAAGTCAAGAAGTTAGAGGGCTTTTCACACACTAGAGAATTTTGAAGCCAAAACAATACCTAAATAATGCAGTGCCATTCTGTGGAGTTTAGTGGTAAACAGAAGATGAGCAACTTTGTGATGAACTAGGTGAAAGCTGCCTCGAGTGGTACCAGTATAAAGGACTCCACAGTTCCCAAGCTCTCACTTCATCCTTTATTAAGAGATGAGTAACACAGATCTCCCCAGAGAGGCAAGTCAGTCTCCTGTCACTCTGTGAGTGGCTCTGAAGCAGCAGGGACTGTTGTGGGGAGCGAAGCAGGAGCTGCTTGAAACCCCAAGGCTTCTTGGCAGCTGGCGCTTCTACCTCCCTCCAAATGGGTATCATCACAAGAGCAGAGCTGCCTGAAGCCCCAAGGGTTCTTGGCAGCCAGCTCTTCTACCTGCTTCCAAATGTGGATCATCACAAGAGCAGAGATTGCATCTGGCTGCAGTGAAGATGGATGTGTGTTAGCTGCCTGGATCTCAGTGAGCTGTTTGAAAGATATTTAGCTCAAATTTTGTGTTGCAGCTTTCCACAGTTGAACTATTTTCTTTGTGGGGAAAAAGAGGCACCAACTGTTCTTTAAATTCCCACCCTGTCTCTTAGAGGCAGTATTTGCAAGATAGGATATCTTCTGTCTACAAAAGCATCTTTTACTCTCTCGACTATTGTATTAAGTTGAACACTGTGAAGTAGCAGTTGCCTGTGTTTCACTTTGATTTTTTCACATTATGATTTGTCAATCTTGCCAAATATCTGGGAAGGGCAGAGTCTCACCTCTCCCACCACAACACAGTGTGTTACCTAGAGCTGTGGAGGCAGTCAAGTGGGGTTTTGCTGACTCCTACATAGGTAATAGACCCCTTGCTTTCCTCTATGCCTAGGCTGGGGCTTAGGGGGCAGGAGTGGGATAGTTTATTAACTTCTGTCTAAGAAGTAATTGCCTTAGTAAAGAAAAGAGTACAAGCTTTTTGTCAAATACTATTTTATTTTTGTATTAAGAACACATTTAAAATGCGGATTTTTAAATAATTTCATTTTTGACCCAATAAAAATGCCTGTATCAGGTTCTGTAAGAGAATTCACATTGCAGTTGATTGTAACTCAGTTCTTACTTACATAGAGCAAATGTGAAAATTATTGATGAAACCACCAAGATGGTAATTATTTTATATAAGCTTGAATTATGTAGAAAACCTGCATGTTTTCAGGCATTATTAATAGATTGTCATTTCCATTATGAATATACGTATTTCGTTAGTTTGCCAGACAAAGCAAGCGTAAGTAGAGTGGAAAAAACCTTTCTTAGGTATCCAATGTAAAATGCAGAGCCTGTTTATGCACAGAGTAAGTTCTGTGATGATTTGGACTATGGTTTAAACAACTCTGTAAAATCAGATATGTGAACTAGAAAAAAAAGCTTGTTACTTCACAGGGGCGGAAATAGTGAATTTCATGGCATTTAAGTTATTTTCAGTTTAAAGTAGATTGAATATGAGTTTTGCTTTGGTTTCCAACACCCTTCCCCCCTTAATCTAATCCATATTCTGGTGGCTTGTAGTTTCAAGAATGAATCAGAAATATGTTCTCGCCTTCAGTTTGTTTCTAAATGATACAAGAAAAACAAGTAAACTCCCCCAAATAAACCCACTAAAATGATGAGAAAAGGTGTAACTGAGATTCTTTCAATGCCTCTGATGCATTTTATGTAAACAATGAACATGGTTTTGGCTCCTCAAGATAAAAGAACAAGAGCTTTTTCTGGAAAAGGGCACATGCATTCTGCCAATAAATACTTTTGCATAATAAACTACTTCATCTAATATTTCCAAACCAATGTTATAGCCAATTAAAGGAAGAAGTAGTGCCTGCTTAAATACTTTTTTTTAAGCCATCTTTGAAGGAATAATTCTTGAATTACACTGCTAATTAAGATTAAAGAAGCAGCATAGCCTAACAGTGCGCAATGGATATGGCAGAGTGGCTCTTTATTCCAAGATTTCCTGAGAGTGTAAAAAACCTACTATTTATTTTGCTGTGTCATAAGACTAAGACAAAAATATGTATAGAAAGACTGACATTTTGTCAGGCTGCCACAGAACAAACACTGTTTTGATGTATTAGTTTGTCATAATCATTTGCATGGACAGTGTGATTTCTTTTGAAATCCTTTGAAATCCTTAGATATACTCTATTTACGTACACAACTATTGTTGAGGGTTCTTCTTTTTCCATTTAGGAATGGTACCCCATTCCCCACCAAAATATTATGTTCCTCCAGTGCTAGCTGGATCATTGCTAGTTTCTTGGGTTGCAGATTTTTAATTGTAGCACTTTTCTAGGATGTGAAGAAACTAATGAAGCAATAAGAAATTTTAGTTGTAAAATAATACAGCATCAGGAATTAGTATACATCACAAAGTCATGAAGAGTGAAATAATATATTAGTTTAAAAACAGTTTTTTGTCAATTTTAGCATGTATCTCAAACCTAGGATGTAGTGAGCATTTTCTGTCTGGCTTATATTTTTCCTGTTAATTTCATGCAAAATGGAGTATTTGACTATAACAGAAGGATTTAGGTGGGTTTAAAGTTTTTTATTTAAACCAAAAGTCTTATCCTTAAATTCATAAACTAATCTTTTAAACCAGTTTGATTACTCAAAGTAGTTAAATAGAAAGACAGTAGTATGTCTTAAACATTCTAATGCAAAGAGTTTCCTTAGGTCAAAATCGCAAAATCGCAGTTTATGTAACGGAGATGGAGCCAACTGTCTAAAATAGAAATAAACTCTTGGTATAAATGATTTTAGAACTGTTCTGGCACAGCATATCCATGCAACTGGTGGAAGTATCTCCTTAATTTTTTTTTCATTAAGGATAAATAATGCTTCCAAATTTCCAGTCATTAAAAATTTTGAGCTGCCTTAACTCTATATGGCTAAACAAAGTCAGTGCAGTATTGATTAAATGATTTACACATGGTACTCTTGTATATATGGTGTACATTTAAGTGAGTCCTGCAGTGCTGGAGCTTTGGAATGGAATGGAGGAGTGCCAAAGTTTAGGGAAGATTGACTTGTCAGGGTAAAAACACTGAACTTAATATGGGACTGTTTGAATGTTTTGTTAATTCTTTGATGCTTATGCCTTAATTATTTTAGAAAGAACGCTTTTCCTTGCAGGTCTTTGTCCTTCTTTCCTCTGTTTGTTCTCACCGCTGCTTGTGGTTTAGGGTTTTTTTTCTGTGTGTGGGCCAGAGAGTTTGGACCTCTTAAAGTTCAGAGAAAGGTTGAGTTTGTTCTCTACCAGTCTCTGGATGGTGTAGGATTTCCTAAGGGCAGCCATCAGTATTGACGTATGGGTGTATGCAAGAGCAGGTACATTGATCAGAAATGTGTTTGCTTCATTAGTTGACAGCACTAAATACACTGGTTTTTTCTGTCTCTTGAAGGATAAGGTGAATTGTCTTAATAGAACTAGAGTGGTGATGGCTGATGGTGACAGTGAAATGTTCTGAAACCACCACTGGGAAACACGGCATACCCATTTGCTCAGTATCCAGCTGAATCATCAGCATAAGTTCTATGTGACCTCATCCCCTTTGCTCAGAATTACAGGCTTTTAGGAAAAGGGAGAAAAATATGGAAATCTTTGCATTCTTCAAATTTTGCTGAATTGTATTACTTCATTGTCACTGAGTTAAATTAAATGATCCACATAGGGTTTAAATAAGCAGCCAAAGTAGTGTACTTTTCTTTTTTGGCTATTCTATTAAAACCTATCTTTTCTTTTGCACTTCATATATGAAGTTGAATGTCTGGTCAATTGTGCTGGCTGCTACACCAGTTAAAAATTTGCTGTATAGCCCTGTTTTCAATAACTCAGGTCTTTGGACACTTCAGCTGTTCTGTATTTATGTATTTAATATTTTGCCTTTTGAAAAGACAGCTGTTGTGTTTATAAAAATGATTCTACTGTACTGTTTACATTTGCCAGAATGTTTATAGCATAGAATCATTTAGGTTGGAAAAGACCCTTAAGATCATTGAACATAAAAAATGTATGTTACTGAGGGAAGCAAACAAACACTAATACATGCCTTTGACTTACTCTTCATATTGAAGGATTTTTGGTACAGTTATTTCCCTCCTTAGCCCTCTTCAGCTTTTTTGAAATTATTTATGTTCCTGGGTTTGTGGAAAGCATTCCTCAAAGGCAGTAGGTGCAGGACATTCAGATGTCAGGGTGTGAATCTCTGGAAAAGACTAGAGGAAAGGTCACTTGCAGACTGTACTCAAATCTAGCCAATGAAAGTTGCCTTTGAATTGCACATCCTGAAAGTATTGATCTTTAAGGCTGAGGCTGTGTATGCTTTGAATTTTAATGTTCCTCTCCATTCTCTTTTTCTAGCTGGAACACTTGCAGCTTTCCCTACAGGATTATAAGCTTTGATTTTCAGAAGACCAAAACTGAAGGATGCCATCTGAGAGGTGCCTGAGGTATAGTACTTGGTAGTGTGTAGGAAGTTATTAACATTAAGTATGATGTTTACCAAATATACAGTTAATAAAGTAGAAAAAAAGTAAAACTAATACTTTCCTTCATTAGATAGGAATTCACATTATTAAATGCCTACCCATGTTATGATCTCCAAAATACTACCTTCTTGTTGTTACTTGTCTCTAGCAAAAAAACCTGCACCTGGGATTGATTGGAGGCTTACAGTCTCGTCATACATTATCTAGTTTATGCCTTAATCTGTACTTGGAATTTTTGATTGTGGAAGCAACTGGAATTTTACATTTATGCATCTGAATTGGTGGCTGGTGTTAATTTTAGGACTGTGTAGTGTTTCACTGTTCAGGACATAAAACTTTTCCAGTTATGTGAAATGTCTTCCAAGAATTCTCTCCAAATGCATCTTTCTGCCTTCCCTTCCATCTCTTTCCCAGTGTAGCCTTTCTCATTTGGTTATGTCACCCATTGATGCAATAGAGAGTTTATCATTTTTAATTTAATTACTTTCTGGGAGCAGAACACAGTTCTTTCAGACAGAACACTCTGCAGAATTTATTAACTGAATTGCTTTTCTGCAGAACTTTGCAGTAGTGTGATAGGCTGTTCTCTGTTCTACAGAGTAGTTAACACTCTGATCTGGAGGCTCAGAAAGCTACCTAATATTATTGGGACACCTTATCATTCCAGTTCTATTCCCATTTCCCTGCCATGCTTTTGCAGCAGAAGAGAATAAGGACTTGCTTGCTTTTATAACTATTGAATTTATCAACTGACAATATCACTACAACTGATTGGTTGTGTTATGTTTAATTAGTCTATGTATTTTCATTCATAAATTCCAGTTAAATTGCCTTTCATGTGTATGCATTCTTCATGTGTTGTTAGCACAAGGGTTACAGGCAATTGATTTTTCACTTTGGTCATTGAATTATAAAATGGGTTATGATAGAACTCAGTTTAAAATCCCAGATATGTTCTTTATTGAATGAAATAGTCCTCTGGATGATGGTGAAAAAAAGCAAGGGGAATGAAAGTCTTGGTTCTGAGAGAGAGGCTAATAAAAACAGAAGTAAAGAGAAGCTATCTCTGGTTATCATTAATGTATAACACTTGCACCAGTTTGATTTCGTCACTTTGCTATAGAACTTACAGAAGAAAAATAACTGTTAAAAATAATTCTCTTGTATTTAACAAGTTTGATTTCTTGATAACTGTAATTTAGAATATGATTTGGGTTCCACAAACAGAACAGCTGAAGAAAAAAAGAGTCATTTGAATGAGTCATTTTGAAATGTATTTAGGGCATGTCCATATGTGAAACATAAACTGTGAGAGAAGGGGTAAAACTCAAATACAGGCTATTCCTGTGTTATTTCTCTTTGGCCAGCCTTCTTCTAGAAGTAATGTTTTAGTTGTTGTATTTCTGAAAGAGTAGGTTAGATTAGAGCAAACAGTCGGCAAGGCAGGTCTGCAGTAGTTTACAGATGCCGCAGGTGCCAGGAGTAGGATAGGCAGAGAAAGGGGAGAATAGCAGCCACGCAGCTGCTGCATAGTATGTGTATGCAATGAATTACATGACTGTAGTGGAAAGATGATGGGCTATTCACCCCTTAAAAAAAAAAAGTCTTCACTTTGACTTACACTGAGATGACTCTCTGTAAACTCATCTTCTATAAACACGTATATGGATTCTCTGGTAATATAAATTGGTAGTCTCACAGAGTTCAAATCAATTTCATTGTTTTGGACCAAAGAGGTTGTGCTCATCTATTTTGATTTGTTTCCACTTTTATCAACAGTTATATTGTTTCTTCTTACTGCTACAGAAAAAGGAAGCTGTAATCAGACAGTCTTGGACTGGATTATAAGCAAATTGTACTTTCATACATGGAGATATTCAGAGGTAGAGAAGGCCTTAGCATTGTAAAACTAAGCAAACATCCTCCCTCTATACCCAACATAAAACAGATGTTCAAAAAACCACTACAACACTTCATAAATATGAATAGCCTGAAGTGGTCTGAAAACATTCTGTAACTCAGTATCAGATTTAAACAGGCTGCCTGAGACCATGAGCCTTCATTCTTTTTAGTAGAACTACTTGCATATGTGCATATGCTCTCATTTCCACCAGTGCTTCCTTTTTAACCGCCTAAAGTTTTCTGGTGATCCATTTACCTAAGCCCTTTATTTTTCTCATTTAATTCCTAAATGATTCTGAATTAATCCTGTGAGTTCAGGTGACTTCTGGTACAGCAAATGAAAAATCAGAACCAATGATGTTTTTAAATTTGAGTATATATTTAAGTTTCATAGTACTTTGTTATATTGAGCTTGTGTTGTAATGTCTGTGTTACGTAAAGATTTTTGCCTGACAGGGTTCATGACTTCTTTCCTTTCCAAGAATTATCAAACAATATTTCTGATAAAAAGTTGTTCTGTATTTCTGACAGAATATGCTTGTTTCCTACATTTTTTTTGACAGTTTCTTTCCTCTTTCCCCTCTCAGTGTTCAGGAAATGCTGACAGGTCAGAGACTTTGTCAGTCCAGCTCTCATAATGATGCTGTCCTGGCAGCTCTGAACCAACAAAGAAGTGATGGCATACTTTGTGATATTACCCTTATTGCTGAAGAGCAGAAGTTCCATGCACATAAAGCGGTCCTGGCAGCCTGCAGTGACTACTTCCGAGTAAGTCCCAAAATTTTTCTCTCCTTATAATAATATTAAAAATTATCATTGTGGAGGATGGGGATGGTTATAGGTATTGTATTGAACAAGATTTAAATTTGAACCATTGGAAAATGCAGGATTATAGCACATTCAATAGGTATACAACTTCAAATATCCATACATGTCATAGGAAAGAAATTTTAAGAACATAATTAAGGGTTATTTGTAATTATTTATTGTAAGTCACTCCATCCCTCCATTTGTCCCCAACAGAGATATCCAGTGCACATATTTTTATTAATTTAATGCCCCAGTAAAGTCAAAAAGCAGATTTTTTTTGAATGTAGAAATGTTTGTACAACATATGATAGTTGTGATTAGAGGATGTTGAAGAAGAGACTGAGGGAAGACCTCACTGTGGTCTTCAACATCCTCATGTGGGGGAGTGAAGGGGCAGGGACTGATGTCCTTTCTGATGACCAGTGACAGGACTCCAGGAAACAGCATGAAGCTGAGTCAGGGGACATTTAGGTTGGATATCAGGAAAAGTTTTTCATCCAGAGGGTGGTTGGGCACTGGAGCAGGCTCCTCAGGGAAGTGGTCACAGTACCAAGGCTGAGAGAGTTCAAGAAGCATTTGGATAATGCTCTCAGGCACATGGTGTGACTCCTGGGGTGTCCTGTGCAGGGCCAGGAGCTGGACTCAATGATTCTGATGGGTCCCTTCCAAATCTGCATATTCTATGATTAGAGCATGGAAGTATGGGGAGAGGAAGTTTGAATTTAATCTTTACTGTGAGGGTGGTGAGGCACTGGAACAGGTTGCCCAGAGAACTTGTGGCTACCCTATGCCTGGAAGTGTTCAAGGCCAGGTTGGATGGCGCTCTAAGCAGCCTGATAGTGAAAGGTGCCAACGGTAGTGGGTTTGGAACTAGGTGATCTTAAGATCCCTTTCAACCCAAGCCATTCTATGATACTATTATAAATCCTCTTTAATTCAGCTTGAGAGTGGATTTTTGTAATTTGTAAATGGTTACTCTCGAAGAGGAAGCCGTAGTAGTTTTTTAAATGTGATAAAACTTACTTTCAGTAACAAATGTTTCCTAGATGTAAAATAAAATATTCCTGGGGAAATCTATTTCAGACAATTCCAGTCTAATACCAATCTAAAATTGGAGTAACTGAAAAATTGAGTTTTGCTCATAGGGAAAGTATTCTTCATATGAAACAATTCTACTAACCTTTTTTATAATGTACCCACTCCAAATGTTGGACTGCCTATAGCTCTGTAGTTGACTGCTATTTTTAAGTATGAGTCATCTTGTTGTTAATCAGGGACTAAAGCTGAAATTAAAGGCCAATTTTCTCTAACAAAGTAAGTTTATTAAATATTTTGTCTACACTATAATTGTAGTGTTATGAACTTCTTTATGGGGACCTTTTTGTCTTGTTGCAATAGTATTACAGTGTATGACAACTGCTCTATATCTCTGATTACCTGAGCAGGGTTTCATCTTCCTGTCAACTCTCTTTCACTTTTGGTTAGAATTTAGACTTAATTTATTCTGCGTATTTAAGAAATGTTATTAACCTTGATGTGACTTTTGCTGTGAGGGTGTTGAGCCAATTGATTGCTCATTTTTTTAGCTTATCTGCATACTTATGGGTTCTGCTGCAGCATACTTTGTTCTGCCATAGTTGCTGATGTTGCTTCATCATGGTGCCCAGGCCCTGCTGTAACAGAGATTGCTTTGCTTTTTTTTTTTCTTTTACCTCAGTGCACAAAGAGGGATTCTAGACCTCTCTAGCTCTAGCAACTGCTGTGTATACTTGCCAGTGACAGACAGAACCAGACTGTTCTGGTTTGGTTGAAATATTTTCATAAAGGTGCCATATCATCCACACCTTTGACACTCTTTCCTGAGCTCATTGTATTCTGTGCATAGAAACATCATAGAGTGGGCACCTGTGCCCAGAGTTCCAACACTGTGGTGGGAATAGCTTCTACTTTGGTCACTTATTGATTGATGTTAAGATTTGGGGCACTGTAATTTATCCTGTTATTTCCAGTTGAGTAACTTGGTATTGGCTGCACAGTTATTACAAATTAAAATCTTAATACTCTTAGTTGCTACATAAATATTTTGTATTAAAAAAAAAACATTGAGAAAATGATCTATGCAGCATTTAGTAATTTGATCTGCTTCCAAACTCTTATGGGTTTGTTGGATGTATTCTTCAGTCTTTAGGTATCATCTGTAAATATGGAATCTGTGCTTTCTGAAATCACACAAACAGTTTTTATTATTAATAGGCAAAAATCTTTGTTAGAAAATTGTGATGTAAGATCTATATTCTGTAGGAAGATGGCAAGAAAGTTACTATACACTGTATTCCTGAGTCTAATAATTTAGAAAAAGCGAGAGTAGATTAAAAAATAATGTTTCATATTTAAAAAATGTTTCATATTAAAAAAATAATAATGTTTCATATTTTACCTGAGATTATTGATCTTTTTGTATCTAGGGGGATTTTGCCTCACTTGGGCTACTTGGGTATTCATTTTCTAAGACTTAGGAGAGTGAATCAAGCTTAATTTCAGAGTTGGTGAAAAGAAACGGGCATTTCCAGTGGATGATAAAGGAGGATAGCAGATTTATTTAGAATTACATGAGTGACCATCTGCAAGTGTTAGATCTCTCTCAACTGGTCATAAAGGCCAGACTTGTGTGCTTCAAACTTAGCAGTTAATATTATATAATTTTTATCTTTATTTTTTTTTCCTGGAGGAATTCTTAGATGAAACATTCAGTTTTTTTAACCCGCAAGTCATTTATGAAGAACTCATTGCCATGTGAAACTTGCCTTTCACTATTTTTTTGTGAGAAATAAGCACAGTACTGCAGTGAATGAGATTCTGGGAACATCAGGTATTGGGAGTTGCCTTGAATAAAACTGAGATGACACAACTATACATCAGTGTGATACAAAGAAGTTGCTCACCATAGCTTCTGGATTCTACAGCTCACAGATTTGTTTAATATCCCAGCCTGCTTTCAGCTCTATCTGGAGAGTCTGTCATCCAATTCTTATGATCTCACAGGTGTATTGGGTTTGCATGGCCTTGGGAGTTAGGGCCTATGGAGGGGACTTCCATGAGAAGCTGCCAGAAGCTTCCTTCATGTCCAGCAGAGTCAATGCCAGCCAGCTCCAGGATGGACCCACTGCTGGCCAAGGCTGAACCAAGCAGCTATGATAGTAGCATCTCTTTAATCTGTTAAGAAGCGGGAAAAAAACTTACTGTGCAGGTGTAATAGTGGCTAGAGAAGAGCAGGGTGAGAATATGTGAGAGGGACAACTGTACGGGTTGTCAGTTGTCAAGGTCAGTGGAGAAGGAGGGGCAGGAGGCGCTCCAAGCACTGGAGCTGAGATTCCCCTACAGTGCAGACCATGGTAAAGCAGCTGTGCCCCTGCAGCCCATGGAGTTCCATGAGGATGCAGAGATCCACCTGCAGTGCATAGAAGAGACCCAGGACAGAGTGGGTGGATGCCTGAAAGAGGTCGGTGACCCCCTGGGAAACTTGTGCTGGAGCTGGATCCTGGCAGGGACCTGAAGATCTGTGGAGGGAGAAGCCCATGCTGGAGCAGGTTTCTTGGTAAGACTTGTGACCCTGTGGGCAACCCAAGCTGGAGCAACCTGTCCTTGAAGGACTGCACTCCATGCAAGAGTGACCCACATTGCAGCAGTTTGTCTCTGGGATGGACTAACTTTGGAGAAGTTCATGCAGAACTGTCTCCCATGGGAGAGACCCCGTGATGGAGCAGGGGAAGGACTCCTCTCCCTGAGTAGTGGAGGAAACTGTGGGTGATAAACTGACCATAACTTCCATTCCTTGTCTCCCTGCACCACTGGGGGAGGAGGGAGAGCTGATAAGGGGGGAGGGGTGCAGAGAAGGTGGTTTTAAGATTTTTTTTACTTCTCACTATCCTGTTCTGATTTTGTTAATAACAAATTCTATTAATATCTCCAATTTGAATCCATTTTGCCCATGATGGTATTTGCTGCCTGATCTCTCCTGGTCCTTATCTCAACTCATGAACTTCATTGTATTTTCTCTCTCCTGTCCATTTGTGGAGGGGAGTGAGAGATCAGCTTTGGTGGGTGCCTGGCATCCAGCCAGCATCAGCCCACTACAGTCTTTTCCAGGTCTCCAGAAATATGTTCAATTCTACGTGGGTCTCTGTCAGAATAAATAATTTGCTTTCCCTTTTTGTTGCCACTTATTGTAAAACAGTTCCTACAAGAGACTGGCTGTGTGCTTTCTGTGGAGGACTTGTACAGTTTTCTGCAGTTTTGTTCTGTGTCTGCTTTGATTCAGATGGAGCTGCTTCTTAAATAGTAGTATTTTCTTGAGAAGCATATTTTCTTTGAAACTGATGCTTATGTCTTTCTTTTACAGGAAAGAAAAGTTTGTTAATGCTTAAGAAAGGTAACTAAATGTGTGTCATTATACAGACTGGGGCAGTCAGAGCCACTTAGTGAGGAAGAGTGGATAGAGCAGGCCAGAAGTTTCCTTACCAAATTTCCTTTGAGATTATAGTCTGGAGTAAAACGTTTTGCTTTTCTAAGACAAGCTGGAGACGTTAGCTTCAGCAAAATGCTTTAAGGCCAGCCTTCTAGGGTGACAGCAGGCCATCCATTCTTCCTGTTGATATAGTTATTCTGACAGTTCCAGCTGTGCAGAAACATTGAGGTTTAAATCCTAAGCATAGCTCTTGGTTTGGGAGTTTGTTATATTTGTACACCAAAATTTTGTGGGTTTTTTCTTTATGAAAAAGATCTCTTAGGAAATTGGATACCAAGACAGCATGTACAGAGTTAAACTGCAAGAATAGACCCTCAAAAATTAGAAGTTTCAATTTGTTTTCTGCTCCTGTAGTACCTCTTCTTTCAAAATCTGCTAAGGAATATACTCTGTACTCCATACTCTAAAAGACTACTATAAAGAATAGTAAACATATGTATTTTTATGGGTTCTTTTTAAAGCAACAAACAGCATTTTAGGCAAACTTTTCTATATTGACATGCTGTGATTTGCCATTTGTCTCAATCTATTGCACTGAGACAAGGCAGTTGAGTTAATATGTGTGCACTGTGAGAACTGTAGCAAGCTAAGTCATTTCCAATTAATAGATTCTTCTGCTTTTTTCCCCTCTGGGAGCAAAATGAAATGTTACTGCATGACTTCATTAGTAGGCATTTACAGTGTTGGCAGGTGATTATATAACCTCAAGATTTTCTTGTACAAAATACATTGGTTTTCCAGTCAGAAAAACTCCTCTCTTCTTCCTTACTTTTCATTTGAGTGGGTTTTTAGTTGCAGGACTTCAATCTTTCTCAAAAAGATGCAGATTTTCCGTCTAATCTAGATGAACAAAATTATATCAATTATCTGGAATAGATTTTAAAATGTCAGTAATGTTCTAATTCTTTTTCCACAATGAGCATGCTCTGTTCTTAGAAGAATTTTTCTTATCTGAAATGAGCTAGTAGATTATTTTGCACACAGACTTTACACTACTGTCACAGTTCATTCTCAAACAGTTTCTTCTCAAGGGTTTTCTGTGCTGTCTTTCCTGCCTGTTGTCAGATAGTTTCCTCCTTTGTCCACAACATTCCTGATTGTTCATATTTTATAGTATATTGTGTTGTTTCTTGATAAGTCTAGGGAATTAATTTTTATAAACCAATCCCTGAAGTATGAAAGACTGATTGATGTAAACATCTTTCAGTCTTGTTATATTAATCATAAGGAGGAAGAGGCTCTCCTTGAGATGTCTTAGAGATAGATCTAAAGACCTAGTTCTGAGAAATCAGAATTACCTGCTGCTTCTGCACTATATTGTGATTTTGTCTTTCAGTATTTTCCCATTGGTATGTGTCTACTAATAAACAGAGTGTCTTCTTTTCTATCATACCCCGAAAGTGGTGCTACTTAGAAATTGTCTTTCCAGAGAACCTTGAAAAATGTAAGCTCTTCCCATTGCACCAAATCAGCTCTGTTCTTCCAAACAAGCAGTGGTTCTACTTGCAGTCATTCCCCAGCCACGTATGGATAGATACAGCTGCTTCTGAACTTGCTGAGCAACAGGATAAGGAGCAATGGCCATACATTTAAACGAGAAGTTCCACCTGAACCTGAGGAAGTACTTTACACTGAGGGTAGCAGAGCACTGGAATGGGCTGCCCAGGGAGGTCTTGCATCTCCCTTTCTGGAGACATTCCAAGCCCACCTGGACATGTGCCTGTGTAACCTGCTCTAGCAGGAGGTTGGACTGGATTATCTCCGAAGGTCCCTTCCAACGCTAATGATTCTGTGATTCTGTAACTTACAGACTAGCTTTCTAGCTTGAACACTGGAGAAGGAGCTTTTGTACTACAAGTCAGGCTCACCAGTAAGCTTGCTTTTCTTGTCCCTCTCTCTTGAATTCTTACAAACAGTAAACAGATTTTCCCAAGGTATTTGTTTGGAAATCTGACAGTACAACTATAGATACCAAATGAACATCCCAGAGCTGGCAAACCATGCACCCTGCTATGATTCCTTGGATATTCTGTTTTTTATCTTTATTTGCAATGATGAAAACTTTTACGACAATTGAAACCTTTCCCATGAAACACAAAGCTCCCTTTCTGCCATCATCATGATTTATGTAAAGCTAGTAATATCCCAGCTATGTGGCATCTCTCATTTACTTATACATCCTTGCTGTCTTCTTACTCTTAACATTCTTCCCCACAGTCTGAGAACCCTCAAGATTTTGACCAATTAATTTCTGGTCTTTGCCATACTGTTTCATATTGTCCTGTGCCATTATCCATTATCAAAGCCCTTAATTCAATTCCAATTGCTCTACAAAACTTCAGAATAGGATATTCTCACCTACTGTCTGTTCTCACTGTCACACCAGCAGTTTTCCTATATAAGAACTTTGATAAAGATGTCTCTTTTAAATATGCTTAGTATTGAGATAAAACTACTTTCCCCCCTTCTTAACTTTCTATTTAATCTCTCTTGTTTTCTGTTTTTTTGTGGTTTTGGTTTTTTGTGTTTTTTTGTAATACATTCTTCCTATGTAAGAATGCTAACTGCAAACTTGGGAAAGAATATAGTCTTAGTAGTGGTTCCAGGCTTGAGATTGTCGAGTTTATAACATTTACTACCATACAGTGATACTTTAAGAAACCCAAGGGGTATTTTGGCATGCTGTCTGTTTAGCATTGTTTTTAAACTCTACACATGGAATCAGCCAGATGTGTCACAATACACATGGCTCTGAGTAATGCCAACAATGCAGAAGATATTTTAAGATTCATAGTACTGTCTGGTTTTGTGAACATGTTACTTATATGCCAGCTGTTGAGAGTGAGAACTCAGTGCTGTTTGCTCCTCATTAGTGAAAAAGAAACTTGTCTGAAATAGGAAGAGGCCTGGGAAACAAAAAGTTAAATTACTAGCATATTTTAAAAGTTTAAATACAAATTAGAATGTTACTACTAATTACTCATTAATCCAGTTACAGTTGAGTGTCAAGAAAACTGCACATTCCTTCACTTCTCAAAATATTGTTTGATACAGGCACTTCAATAGTTTTACTAAGTTAAAAAATTGAAAGTAACATAGCATGGGCAGGTGTGAGGTGTCTAGTGTAATATTTGTCTGAACAACCTCTTCTGGAATATATACAAAAATGGTTTGCAAATGCTTTAAAACTTTCTAAATAAATACTGTAATATTCTTTCGAAATGCAAAAAATAAGGAAATATATCTGGGTTATTTTATTTTGTTCATCCTTATCTTTGTATTTAATGGGTTTTTATTCTGTGAGGCTCTGAAGCAATTTTTCTTTGCTGCAGACAGAATTCCCACAGCTCAGCAGTGTTGGAGCTATCAAAAACATCTACAAGAATCTTCTCTTTTCTGAATTCTGTGTTCAAATTCCCAATAGTTTTTATTCTGAGTAAATATGTTTCTGTTGCAATTCTCATAGTTCATAACTGAACTCATTGCAATTCTGTCAGTGTTGGATGATAGACAATATGCTGTCTTATCATCTTGATTTTTTTTGTTCTTTTCCTTTTTTGAAGTGCCTGTATGGTAAGTGCACCGTGGTTGTGTATGGCAAAATCAACTCTGTAGTTAGTGACATAGGCCATGGTAGGCTGTAGCTCAGTGTCTCAGATTAGTGTGATAACATGTGGTGTTTGGCTACTGAATTGATGCATTTTCACAGTTCAAAACCAGGACAGAAAGGAGTCATTACAGCTGTGTTGCTCTGGTTGCCCATTTTCTTTACTATCTTCTTTGCTTGCTCCAGGCTACTGCAGTTAATTTTTGCAGTGCTGCCATAACGAGTGTTCTGAGGCTCAGCTGCATTTCTATGTTGCTTAGTGTTTGCTCATGAAAACAAATTTATTGGGGCAGGCCTGTGGCACAGAAGTCTTTTGTGCCTGTTTTCTTCTCAGTCTCTGTAGTCAGGTGGAGAAGTGTTTCAGAACATTGTTGGATGCAGTAGATGCTCTTGTATATCTTGTAGTCTCTGTCAGTATCTTCCTACACAACCACGGGAAAAATTAAAATTATTCTGTGGGTGTAGTGAAGCTGAAAATACCTGAGGGAATTATTTGGGCAGCATATCACTTTTAGCTTCAGTGACTAGGACCCACATACCATTTTAATAACATGAGAAGTATCCAGCAAAAGAGACAGCTGAAGCCAGTGTTACAATCTTTTAACACTCTTGAAATACCTGTTTTTCTTTCAGGTACTCCCTCAGGGAGTGTTCCAGTCTCCTTTGTTTGTATAAGAAGTGCATTACAATGCAATTTTGGCTTTTTTGTTGCCCATAATGCTTGTTTGAAGTTTAGAGGAGATACCTTTTTTAAAATAAATTCTTCATTGTCAACAGTGCCATTGTTTTACATCCTGTTAACACCTTCATTTTAGTAGACTGAAATACAATGTTGGCAAATTGAATTCATGTCACTGTAGGCCTCAATCTTGCAAAAGGTTAGATTTAAGCTGTGGAACCTTTGCATTTGACTGTCCTGAACAGCCTTGTAAAGTGCTGCTGGTTGTTTATCTTTGGCGGGAGTTAGTCTGCCTGATCAAGCCAGTTTGCAAACATTAGACATCAAAAACTTCTCTAAATCCCAATCCACTCTTACTGAATGGCCTAATGTGTGAGTGTTGAATGAATCAAACTGCCTCTCAATCTAGCACTTGATAGGTAATGCCTCAAAAGAGGGAGATGCCCTTAGCAGCACTAGGTGAGAGCATAACGAATGGCCACACTGAGTTGGATCATTGGCTGTTTGCTTTAGCAGTAGCTGTTTGTGATGTCTGGTGAAAAAGAGTAAATCCAGGGTAAGTGTATGTGGTCTGTCTCAGAGAATTCACCAGTTGTTTTCAGCTCAGGGACGTTTTTGAGGGGGGTGTGATTCCTGGCTATTCAACAGTCCTAAATAGGTCTCTCTTCTAAGCTTTTATCTTCTTTTCCATTGAGCCTGTGTAAGATTTCTTATCCACTGTGCAGGGTGGCCAACTGCCTGTTGTGTGAAGATCTACTTTTGTTTATTGTCAACCTGATTTCTACCAGTTTCACTTGGTTCCTTCTAGTTCTTCTATTGGAAAAGATAACAACTGGTTTCTAGGTATTCTTCTCATGGCACTCAATCATCTCTTTTCCAGGCTGGAAACTTTTGACTTAATCAGATGCTATTTAAATGGAAGCTGTGCAGGATGCTTGATGAAGCTTTTTGCCCTTCTCTGAAGTTTTGACAGCTCTGGTATATGTTTTGTGAGCTGAGGGTAAGGGAATTGCATGCAGTAGGCAAAGTGTAAATTTCTCTATGGGCATAGAATTGATTCCTGTTTTTGTTCTCTCTAGCCAAAAAAATTTTCAAGCTTTGATTACATTTTTTTTTATAATTGCCATTTTAGAAGCCAACTGCATATTCCATACAATCCTTTTACAGTTTATCACATTATCCATGCCTTTACTACCTTGCATAGCTTTGCCTCAATGAACTTTCTACCTGCACTGCCCTTTCCCTTTTCCAGAGCTGCTCTGAGTGTGTTAAGCATGAGGTGCTCCGTTGGAATCATCACTCCTGGTGAAAACTGGCCCAGTCTTTTCTTGTTCACTGTTTTATGTATTCAGTCACTTATCCAGGCAAAGATCTTTCCTCTTTTCTCTCTTGCCTAGTTTCCCTTCCAGGCATTTAAAGGTCTCTGTCAAAAGCTTTTTGTGAATTCACATTGTGAAAAAGTAATGGTTAAACCCCAGCATAACACGCTCTTCACTATTAGGCTACATCCATTACTTCTATATGTACAGAACCAATTTCATGTATGCGTATGTGTGCAAAAATCAAATTACCATCTCCTTAGATGTGTGGAGCTTTCTCAGCTACTGATGAAATAACCTGCCCTTCCAGGGTCATAGCGTGCCAGCTATGCAAATAGGCAACAAATGTACACAAAGTCCATTTACATAAAAATTAGGAATATTAGGACAACTTATGAAATGTCCATCTGCATTTTCAGGAGTTCTTATACCTGTCACTTAATCATCTACCTTGTCAGGGTTAGATTTCTGCCAAGAAGGATTAGGTGTCAAGCCTGGAGAATTTATGAGAATAATTAAATTAATGTCATTGCGGTCTCTTAGCTCAGAAGGGGTTGGTTTGTTAGAGTTGAAGGAAAAGCCGAAGGATAAATGAGCATCGTCAAAGGCAGACTACTAAAAATAAAGTGAAGAGATGATTTTATAGAGGCATTTGTTCCAGAGGAAATAGCTGATGGAGGGTAGAGCTTAGCTGACGATGAAAACTACTCTGACAAATGACTGCAACATTAACTCAAGCTTGGTTAGCCAAGTCATTCTTTTGTTTTGGAAAATGTTAGTATTTGTTTACTTGAAAAACTTTTTATCAATAGAAGGATATGAAAAAAAAAAAACTTGTTTTCTTTCAATAAAACCATTAAGCTGGTTTTATTACTTTGCCTTTGTATAAAAGAGTTTAATAAATATGTTGGTGGGAATTAAGGGTGGTACTTTAGCAAAATTGAGCTGTACTCTTAATGGAAAATAAGATTTATAATCATAATGGGAAATAGAATTATGAAGGTTATTCTAGATATGAAGGTTATCTAGTTGAAACCCCAATAAAATGGGCCAGATATGAAAGGTATCTAGTACAAAATCTCATAAAAGGAACCATTTAAAATTTCAGCATTAGACTTCTCGCATAACAAGTATGCTTTTGCATTTATGATGCAGAATAGAAGAAACTGCCATAGTTTACTATTGCTTGGAACATTTGAATGTCAGTGTCTAATGACATTCACATCACGTTATATAAAGGTCTTCTTAAAAAGGTAATTATAATAACAACTAAGATTGTTACTACGGTTCTGTTAGATTTAGCCTTGCTATACAACTATTGAGTGAGCCTGCTTACATTAAGGTGGGAAACTTGTCATAATGGTATTGTATGAAGTATGTTTTTAAAAATAAGTCCCTTAAAGGTGTTCAAGTTTGAGTCATGGTTTTTCTTTGGGGCGGGGGGGGGATAAATCACAAGAAACTTTGGCCCCCTGAATGAATTGTATTGTGGTAGTTAAAATGCTAGTTCAAGAGGTAAGTGACTTCTATTGCAATTTTATTCTGGGCTTGCTTTTGATATCACTTGCTAAAATCATCGAAGGATGTGAACAATAGGCTTATGCATTCACTGGGAAGCATTAAACCAATTTAAGCCAAAATTTGCAAATGTGACTCATGCTTTTCTGTGATTGACTGGAAATGCTGAAGAAAAATCTGGTTTTAGTTATGCCTTTTTCTTTATTCTCCAAAAGGCAGGCCTGCTTATGAGTGACTATAGTCAGGACAGACTGTACATTACGGGGGTTTTATGCAGTGCTTTGCATGGCAGTGTCCTTACTATTCAGTTTTCTTGCTTCTGCCATAAAATAAACAATAATTTTGATGTTCAGGCCCACCTGTGATGACCTGTTCATTTTGGAATATTGGAACTAATAACATTAATATAGCTGTAATAGTTCACAATTTTGTGGGTTTTTTTATTCTGATACAGAGTTGCACATGGAAATTGCTGAATTGTTTTGTTTCTATGGCACTACTTAGAGAGATTTTGAATATGAGTCTTTGTAGTGATGATGCAGCAACTCATTAGGAGTAGCACGCTATAAAGTTACTTTTTCCATGTCGCTTAAATTATGTTTCTGTACCTAAGCAGAGGTTTGGGGAAGACACATTACACTGTTAAACTCTGACTATCAAAATATAAATTATGTTTGATGCAGGTTCAATCAAGGATGTAACTCGTTAGAAACAATTTTTTTTTCTTTCTTTTTCTTTTCTTTTTTTTTTTTTTTTTTTTTTTTTTTTTTTCCATTCTTTAAGATTTTTACTGGAAACAAAGACCCTGTGCCTTGTTAACAACCAAGAAGATTACTTTGTTCTTGATGGAACATCCACTATACAAAAAGGAAAAAATATCACATCCTTAGGTCTTCTAAACAGTAGGGTAGTTCTTTGTTGCAATTTTCATTACTTATTTTGAAAGATACCAATAAAGCAATAGCTTTTTGTATCGAGAGTGTAACATAACAAGTGCATTGTATATATCCTTGATTTGGTAACCTCTTTGGGGCTGTATAGTTATGTATCACTATCTGACACTGACATACTAAAAGAAACATTATAGGTTCAGTGAAATTTGCTTTGCTAACAGTGATATGTGACACTTGAATAATGTGCATAAAGCTGTATATTTTGCTGCTTAGTTTTATTTTTTTAACTATATGTTCTCTTAAACTATGAATGATAGCTGACCTTTCCATTTCATGGGATTAATTTTAGTTCTTGGCAAATGCTTACAAAAACAATATTTAGGTAGATTTCATAGAGCAGATGAATTACTGTAGGCTCAGTTATCAGTGACTGATGTTATGTGACATTTTCTCTGGGAATTTATATAGAACTTTTTTCAGAGGAATCGTGTAATGAGCCTCTTAATCATATTTCATATTGGTATTGATGGATATGTTTTTCAGTGTGCGAGAGACTCCAGAGGACATGGCTGATGATTGATTTAGGATAGACAGGCTTAAATTGGGAGGGAAGCAAAACTAGTTATAAGGAGAAGAAAGCACATTTTTATACTGCAAAGAAACATTCACATATTCAATTGGTTATTTGGATAAGTATACATAGCACATCTAGAGTGCGGTTTATATTTGATGTGGGCATGGTCATCTGTCAAAGCAGTGTTTTGACTCCTTTTCATAGATTCTGAATGTATTCTTTTTTGTTGTGATAGGTGAAAACAGCAAATGAAAAATTATATTGCTTATGTAATGAAGGATCAGAACATGAAGCTAACACCCAAAGGTTATTTCAGGAGTAATACAACAAAGTAGAGGAAATATATTATGATTGATTTATTTAATATTACTGTTACATGAACAGGGAATTGCTATTTTTAACACAAACTTAAAACAATAAGGTTTTGGCCTGAAAAAGTTTGTAGAAAAGAATAGAAAAGATTATGTCAGGACTGGATACTTAGTAGCCCAAGTGACAGATAAGCTTCGGTCCCAAATCAGAAAGAATCTGATCTGTTCCACTGATGCCATTAAGATCTCTCACAGGCTTAAAATTACATGTGAAATGAAAAAAATCTTGAGATATCACATCATAACTGAGTTCCCTGAGCAGTGTGGGAAGTTGATCTGAGATGTCTGAAGTGTTAGTTTACTTTGTTTGTAGCTTTTCTGATGCCTGAGATGAGAAGTACAATAAATTTCCTGTAAAGAAAAAGGTATGGAACAGGTGAATGTAGAATTAAGTGCATATGATGTGGGAAGTGAATTTGTATAAAACACTGCCGTTAATGAAGATGCCTATCTATTTAAAAATAATTAAAAAAAAACTCAAGCCAGTATTATTGTGTAATTGTGGAGGCAGAAATTTGAGATGACAAATCAGCTCTTTCAAAACAGTAAAACAATGCTAGATAGTGTTGATTACTTTGAAAATTCAATGCTACAAAAGAAATAGCTAAGGAAAACCTTGGTGACTTAATTGATCAGTTCTTTAGCACTTAGTTTGCTAAATGGAGGTAATTCTAAAGTATGCCAAGATTTTATTATTGCACGCCTATGTCTGTGGTTAAACAAGAATTTGTTTAGGTCAGGGCTATGCATTGTTGGGAAGTTCCAAATGTTTGTTTTGTGTTATAGTGGACTTGGATCTAGGGCTGCTGGTTGTTACCAAAGGAGTGTTTGAGAAAACAGAGGGAGGAAATGTTACTTTTGGAGTTACTGTAGATTGCTGCAGTAAACTCAGCTTACTTGCCCATTTTTGAAAGCTTAGATTTCTTTTGAAAGTTGCATTTAAAGTTCAATCAAACAAAAATGGAAAATTATGAATGTCTCTTCTCAGTCTTGCTGAGGGAACTTCTAGATTTTTTAGATATTATTGCTATGCACTGGAACCATGTAGTACTTTACTCTTGGAAGAGGCAGGATATTTCTTGAAGACCCCAGGTCACAGCAGTAACTACTTATGATTTCAGTCACAGTGTTATTTTTTTAACAGCATAAAGCATAACCATTTGTTCTTTTTACATAATTTACCTATCTCCTGAAACTGCATATGTCTTGATTCCCTTTCTTGCCTTTAAAAGGCCACTAAGCTATGTGGAATTCACTGACAAAGTTTACTTGTATAAAATACCATACAACTTGGTTAAGTTGTTTTGTGATGATTTGCTATTTGCTACGACTGACATGGCTGTAAGATTGATGTGTACAAATGAGGAAAAGCTCATCACTCTCATGGATATGGAACATCTGAGTAAGTAAGAAAATGACTCAAAGGCAAGGAGCAATTTCATATGTCACCATTGTGACAGTGAGCAATTTATATTTTGGAGATTTGGAGTATCATCTTGTGTGTCTGTTACCCTGTTATCTGTTCCTCAAGTCTCATGTTTTGAAGGAGTCTATATATGTTGCTGTAGTGCTGCCTGACTGATAAAATCAATCAATGTGTCTGGACATTTTAACAGTAATACATTATTCTGATTTGGTGGTATTTTACAGCTATCTTCATTTTGTTTTTGAGAGCTAAGCAACAGCATGTTGCCATGCTGAGCATGGAAAGTTACAAACAATGACTGTGCTAAGCATCTTTTACTTGGACTATTCTGCCTGGTTGCATCAGATCTGATCACATGTAAATCTGTACACCCTATGGTTGTGTGCCATTCAGTTTTGAGCTCTTGTTGTCTTTTGTATTCTATGTTTGTAGAATAAAAGATTTTATAAAGGTGCCTGTGACTGCTGAGGACCAAGTTGTGAAACTACAGGTGTGCTCTGTGTTAAATGCCCACCAGCTTGCCACATTACTTTGAAGTCAAGTTTTAAAGAGTCTGAGAATTTTTTATGACTTGAACATTTGTATCTAAGGACTGTGTGTTTTGTTCTCTTTTTCTTTTGGGTATAGCTTTTTGGGTATAGCTGTAGCTTTGTTTCCATTTCAGGCCAAGTTTAACAGAAGAATGGAGGGTTGATTCCTCCCTTCCTCCAAAACACGGCACTAATAAAGTGTCTGCCAGCCCCACAAAAATAAGGCTATCCAAATTTGTAGCATCTGAAACAAGTGTGACCTCAGGTGGAATTCTGCAAATGGAATACATCCATTTGTGACAGCATATTGAGACCTGAATTTTGGTGCAGTTGTCACAAAATTGCAAGTGGATTGTACTTACTTTGCATTGGGGGATTTGGTTTACTTACTTAAAATGTTAACTGAAATATCAGAATTTAAACAATCAATTTATTCACCACAATGTTGGCTAATTATATGATTGGGTGGCAGAAAAAGGTCTGGATATTTAAAGAAACAGGAAAAAAGGATAAGTCTTCTCATCAGTGGGTTTTAATATAAAAGGGGTCTTTGGTTAACATTGGCAACTTGTACTCCCCCTCTCATGAAGGTCTTGAAGCAGAAACAATACATTATCCAGTAGATTTTATTTCAAGCTGAAAAGTTTTAAGATAAAGTATAATAGCATTGTTGAATGAAGTCAATAACTAACATGATTAACATTTCATGCTTAGCCAAATTTGGCAACTCTTCTGCTAGGTTTGACTTTGAATTGTGCATTTGTCCCAATATTTTGTATTTCATTTGTTTTTCTTGTCCGTCATTTCTTCATCCACCTGAGATATTTATCTTATTGCCCTGTTTTTAATGTACCTAAGGGAAAAACAATGTAGGCTACTAGCTTTGTGTTAAAAGCATGACTGATGGATCTATACAAGCTCACAAAACCTTAGAGTGTTTTCAGGGGTGCATCTGAAATTGGAGTTTAACAGCTCAGCTGTAACTCATTCTCTAGGTATTGATGAAGTCTCAAATCAGAATTTAGTGGTTCATATTTTTTTACAGTTAAAAGTACAATATTCAAGTACAAGAGTGCAAATTAAAGACTGAATTTGAGTTCCATTTCTGCCTGTGGTAGAACAGATTTTTTTTCATGCTGGATTAAACCTCAAAAAGTATCAGGCTGAGAAGGAAATTTGCCTGCTGGTGAAGGCAGTGTGGATCAGTGAGCAGTACTAAGTTCATTTAAGTGGGAGACTACTTTTCTGGAGGCGAATCCAGTTCAGCTGAATGTGAACTGTCGGAGGACCATCGCAGGCCTTATTTTTGATCGAATTCTTTGGCCTTGCTTCCTGAAAAATACATGTAGTTCCTATTCAGTTTCAAAAACCTTCACAGAATACTTGAGGATAGTATTTGAGAAAATACTATCAGTAGCAGATGGTATCACATCTATGATGAAGTGACTATCTCAGTGGACAAGGAAGAGCTACAGACATCATCTGTCTGAATCTCTGCAAAGCCTTTGACACAATCTCCCCCAACATCAGTCTCTCTAAATTAGAGAGAGATGGATTCAGTGAGGGGACTTATAGATGGATAAGGAAGTGTTTGGACAGTTGCTTCTGGAGGCTGGTGGTCAATGGCTTGGAGTCCTGATGGACATCAGTGACAAGTGGTGTTCCTCAAGAGTCTGTATTGGGACCAGTGTTATTTACTATCTTCATCAATGACAAAGTGATTGAGTGCGCCCTTGGCAAATTTGCAGATGACAACAAGCTGGGTGTTGCAGTTAACACACCTGAAGGATGGGATGCAATCCAGAGGGACAAGCTCGAGAAATGGGCCCATGGCAATATCATGTGGCTTAATTAGACCAAGTGCAAGGTGCTGCATCTGGGTTGGGGCAGCCTCTTGTATATCAACACAGACTGGGGCTGATCAGGTTGAGAGTAGCTCTGCTGAGAAGGACTTGGGGATGGTGGGAGATGAGACACTGGACATGAGCTGGCAATGTGCACTGGCAGCCCAGAAAGCCACATTTTCTGTGCTGCTTCAAAAGCAGCGTGGCCAGCAGGCCAGGGGAGGTGATTTTGCATCTCTGTTCTGTTCTCACGAGACCCTACCTGGAGTGCTACATCCAGCTCTGAGGTCCTCAGTACAGGAAGGACTTTGACCTGTTGGAGTGAGTCCTGAAGAGGGCCACCAAAGTGATTAGCAGGAGTACCTCTCCTATGAAGAAAGGCTGAGAGAATTGGGTCTGTTCAGCCTGAAAAAAAGAAAGCTTCAGGGTGTGTGTCCTTTCATTATGTCGAGAGAGCTTTAAAGAAAGCTGGAGAGGGACTTGGGATAAGGGACTAGTGACAGGACAAGGGGGAGGGCTTTTGGTGTAAGTGGAAGAGAGTAGGTTTGGATTAGGTATTAAAAGAAATCCCATACTGTGAGGATGCCCAGAGGATTTGTGGATGTCCTGTTCCTTCAAGGCCAGGTTGGGTGGAGCTTTCAGCAAGCTGTTTTGGTGGAAGGTGCCTCTGTCCATGGCGGGGGGTTGGAACTAGATTATCTTTATGGTTCCTTCCAACCCAAACCATTCTATGATTCTCTGCGAAAAGCTCCTGTGTCCTACTGGTAGCTACAGTTCTGATAGCCCACTGCACTCGTAGACTATATCTGTAGTTGTAATTAAGGTGAATGAGGACTTGTTTTCTGGCCCTAAAAGGACTGGTGTAACATGTGACAGTATGGCTAAACCTCTGTGAACGGTTTGGCTTTATCCATGCTGTCTCTTTGGAGCAGCCATGGCTTGAGTTATTTCCTGGACCATGGTCTGGGCATTGCCTGGGAGAGTGCTAGTTGGCAGGGGTCAAAGCTCTGTTGGAGGCTGTATTTCTTAAACACTGTGGATGATTATGGACAGTGACTGAGTTAGTGGCCTGATCCTGCTGAGTTTACTAAGTTAGGTGTAGTAACAAACCCGTTGTGAAGACCATGTTGGAATCTCTGTGTTAAAATAATCTCCTTAAGGTAAAGTTAAGTGTACACAAGAGAAGTCATATAGGAATGATTCCTGGTTTACAGATAAGATTCAGTTAAGTGTTTCTTTGTATTTGTAAGCTTAACTCGTTGTGTGGAATATTATCCCTTGATCAGAATAAAAACTGTATTAGTAGCCACACTGTCTTTAGATGGTTCCTATACAGGTGTGTAGTGTACAGATAATTACTGTAACATGGTTGGGGGATACAGAGCATCTTTTATCTCTGAGCATTTCCATGCTGTATGCAGGTGCTCAGCGATGGAAGTGAGGGTACAGAAGGTGTGCAAATTTACCCCTGGGTAGACAGATGTTGCTTTAGACTTTACTCTCTTTATTCAGGAATCAGCGTGTGGAAGGTATGTTTTCCAAAAGGTTTATCTCGTAGTGAATTTCTGAGAAGAGAAGCTTATCTCTTCCAGACAGCGACTGCAGGTCTGCTTTTCCAAGGAGTAGGTGGCTGATGGGTACCTTGCAGCTCCTGGCAAGCTCTGAAGCCTCACATCAGCTGCTACATGGCAACAAAATATCCAACTCTGATGACATTTTTAATGGATAAGAAAAGCGGCTGAACTTGTTAGAATTTTTCTTTTCTCCCTAGGTGTATTTCATGACTGTATCTTACTGTATTTGTTTGGTAAACCTTTTAAACTATTTGTTGCTTCTTTTCTGTTGCCAGTTTTGAAGAAGCCCTGATATATCACTTTAATTCAATAGAGATTGCAAAAATAGAAAGAGTGACTGCATGATAGATGACATTCATGCTTATACTGGATGATTTCCAGGAAATAGATTTATGCCAAATTATGGTGTTTTAATGATGAAAGGTACTTATATTTTCTGAAGAAATTACTTATTTGTAGGAAGCACTCAGTTCTTGAAGCCACCTGAGGCTAGGTGAATCATGGAATAGTTTGGGTTAAGGTCATGTAGTCATTTGTATGTGCTAAAGAGTTAGAGGGGTAGGGATTTTTTTTCCTTTAAATTCAGCACTGCTTGGTGGACAGATTGACATACGAAATCCAGTGTGTGTTTGTTGACTGTCTCAGCTTCTACAGGTATCAGCCAGAGTATAGCAAGAAGGTGTAGCAGGGGTTATGTCCATGAGAAGTGCTTTGTTACTGGAGTTCTCCAAGGTGAGCTTTGGTAGCTTCCGTAAAGATGTTAAGTTTAGCACAAAACCTCCTGGGGATAAGCTTAGACTTTCTTTAGTAGTGACAGATGGCAGAACTGAACAACAGTTTAGTTGTTCATAGTTTACTGTTTAAAAACTCTGAGTGGTATATTTTGTTTAAAAAGTGTGGGAGAGTGCCAAAGAATGGAGAACAAGGCCAGTGAGGGAAGGAGTGGTAAGCAGGGGTAGGGCAGCAGGAGTGCAGGCTGGGAGGGCAGAGTGAAGGCCAAAGATGTTTAATGGAGATGAGAAGAAAAAGATTTTCACAAGGAATCAGAGACTAAGTAGGGTTGCTTCAGTCCAGGGAGGCACTGAAGACAAATAATCTGTAGAGTAAGGCTGGGTGAAAGAGACAGTTGCTCTCTTCAGTGGTATTTTCAGGGAAATTCCATAGCACCTGGCCTGTCTTCAGTTTAGGTTTTTATGATCTGAGAAACCAGGGCGATGACAAGTAAAGGGAGGTTGTAAGTTTAAGTGACTGCATCTCCGTAATTCCTGTTCACTTAGTAAATTGAGTATTACATTGCTCACATTCCAGTCTGAGATGCTTATTTGAAAAGGATTGCTTATAAAAGATGGTATTTTTACTGCACCTTCTTCTCAAGTAATTGTGCATGGCTTATTGATCTTTCTTGTATATAATGATACTATACATAAGTATTATTTTTAGTGGTGCTTGTGTAGATTATTCTTTTCCCAGAGTGCAGTTATCTTTTTTTATTGAAAGATACCTTATTGTGTGACTGTTCTCACTGATTTCACCTGAATCACTTAGTTAAGAAGTATATATACATGGACCAAAGGGATTTGTTTCAGTTTATCCAGAATAAGTTTTTTATTTCTTTAATGATAAAAGGACTTAGTTTGATTGCTGTGCTGTTAGTACTGAAAACTTGTTATAGATCTCCTTCTAACTCTCAAGGATGCTGCTATTTAGACTTCTTATCAAAAATTCATTAATGACATTTCTGTTTTTCCCCGTAGGCAATGTTCAGTCTCTGCATGGTGGAGAGTGAAGCTGATGAGGTGAATTTACATGGTGTCACAAGCCTTGGTTTAAAACAAGCACTGGACTTTGCATATACTGGACAGGTATTCTACGGTTCTTCAAATTAAGTTACACAATCAAAAGCAACTGCAATAAAAACTGAGTATGACCCTTTTAGAGGTACTAGAAAATATTTTTCTTGTACACTAATCAGTACAAGGTATTTTCATTTAACAGGTCTTAGTTTTCTTACACTATGGTGGATTTTTTCTTTAGAAGGATTGTTTAAGTAAAACACGGCTTTTTGTACATTGTTGCCAGGTAGGGAAACATGTAGGACTTGCATGTCCTTTTTATGGTTGCTTGACTATTCTTAAATCTTAATGTGAGTTAAATCTGCATAGTAAATTAAATGTAAAGAAAAGTGTTTTCCTATTAATAAATATTTATAAACTCTGCTCTGTTTGACAAATTATATAATTGAGGAGAAAAGTAGTGTCTTACTATCTGGACAGATGCAGTCGAGGTATCTTTGTAAATGCTTATAGGTAATATACATCTTCTTTGTACCCCCTTTATGACCACAGATTAGGTATCACATTATGGTACTTCAGAAAATGCAAGTTGGTCCTCCTTTTCCCTCTGTCCTTTGCAAAAAAGAAAAAAAAAACCCAACCAAACCCAAAAAAAAGGAAAAAAAAACCCCCTATGACCTGCCATATCTCTGCACTGCATGCATGGAGAGTGTTGCTGTGTGACTTTGTTTCAGTTCAGAGTTCATGGATAGTGAGCTCAGAACACACAGCTATTTTTGCTTTGGACTCTAAAATTATAGGTAATCAAACTATTTCTGGAATATTGCTACAGCAATTGAGACCATTGACGTATTAGTGACGCTTATTAGTTAATTTTGAAAAGAAAGGCTTAAATCCATATTACATTATTCTGAAGAGCTGCTGAGTTATAAAAATTTAAGGCATCTGCTTCTGTACTGTTGGATTGAGTATATGGCCTTATGTGGGTTTTCTGTGTTTTTGGGTTTTGTTTTTTTTCTTTTTAAAGGAAACTAAATAAAAATAAGGAAAAAAATTACCTGTTTTAAAGGAGCTATTTTTGTTACCAGCCCAGAAAACAGTTATGCTTTAGCATTGGTCTTGGAGACTAGCACTTGAATTTCTTTGAAAAAAATTTGAGTTTCTGCTGTTTTGAAAAACATAGGTTATTCAAAGATTTCTCTGATATAAATGGTAAACAGAGATGCCATACTGTATTAGTTAATTAACTGAAGATCTCAGTACATTACTTGTCATTGTCATGCTTTTTCTTCTTTCAGTAGAAAGTTTTTTATAAAGATTGAGTCTTTGATAGAAATGAAAATGTTAGGTACCTGTATCATCATCTTAGTAATTTAAAACTATAGGTCGAGAGAAAACTCTTGTTAAATGAAAGTATCCTTTGAGAAAATGGATTGCAATTGATTTCTTTCTGACCCATCCTGTCTGCTGTGCTCAGAGGTGTTCCTCATCTTTCTGGAAAATTCAAAGTCTAACAAACCTGTGTAAAATACATTGATAACCTTTAAAAGAATGGATATGGCTTTTATGTAACCCAGTAAGTGACCCCACATTGCTTCTGGGGTAGTATCCTCAGATCCCTAGGAAATGTGTGCCTTCTCTACATGGCCCTTTAGAGACTTTTGAGTCTTTAATTTTCAGGCACAACCTACTTTGAATAAATGAGTGGGTTTCCTGAGTTAAATATAGATGTGCATGTATGTACAGTTGCTCATACATATAAGTGATTATAAGGCGAAGTTTGCTCTGTCGTGTCTATCAGATACACCGAGTGCTACTTTGAAGCACAGACAAATGAGAAGGATTCTGTAGGAGTTCTCTTGTAAAGATGCCTTTGAAGCACAACTCAGTGAAATGTGGGTCTGAGAATTAAGTGTCTCGTTTCCCTTTCATCCTTGAAATTCTCTCCTGGCTCTGTGTCTGTATGTATTGAACATTGCATGTGTACTGACTCAGACTGACAGAATCTGGGTGAACATTTCAAGGTAGTGAGTGGGAGTAATCCACAAAGGCTATTAATAAATAACTGGATTACTGCAAGCTTACATCAGAGAGTTCTGAAAACAGGATTGTCTTTACCTTGGTTTTGCAAACTCTTCCTGTATTAAAACCCAAAATATTTCTCAGAGATACAAAAGTCACTCATGCCAAATACAACCTTATATAGCTCTGAAAATGTAGGTATCAAGATGTGATCTGAAGTGCCTCTAAAAAGTGAAAACCATGAACTTTCTCTCTTTTTCTTTTAGTCGTATTTGGCCAAAATGTAAGTTCAAAAAATTGGTGTTTCTCTAGGTAACACTGTGGAACTCCCTAAAATATCCATGTCTAAACAGATAAGTAATTAGTTGCAGCTTTCTTGTCTTTACTTCTTTAATATACTACACTTACATTTGATGCATTACACTTCAAATTGAGTGCATCTTTCTGTGTAAAATAATAAACTGGAGACATCTGGTGGAAATATTTGATATTGCATGATGGCAATATTGGATGCCTGCAGTTTTTGAAACTTATTAAAATGAAGAAATTTAATCTTTAGGATGACCATGAAATCTGAAATGAAACTCTGTCATCCTTGCCTCTTTTTGCGAATTTGAAATCTTCCTGCGGACGTAAAATACAATCTTCATCTTCCTGTGTACTTAGGAGATGGTACTTTATTGTAATTACTGTTAAAAATATTTTGCTTTTAAGGGAAAATTTATTGTTCAGAAGAAAATAATATATTAAAACTCAAGTATAAATAATACAATTCCAACTGAATCTTTTACTATGGTCCTTAATCATTAGAAAGAAATTAATTTTGGTATAGAAATAAATAAAAACTGACAAAAGGAATGGCAGTAGACTTTGATTTTGTTCTTTGCATCTATGTTCTCAGTAATCCTTTAATAATAAAATCTTTGGCAAAAAATGTCTTAGGTATGTTTCTTCTTGTCCATAGGCATTTTACTGTGTAATCCCCATATTCAGAATTCAGAGATACAACTGTTTTCCTGTTGTAGTTGACTCTTTTCCTGTTGTAATTGCCATATCCTTTCTTCGCAAAAGGGCTTTAAGGTCATTCTCTCTTTTCCTTCGTAGCTGGCAGCAGTAAGGCCAGGCCTTACAGAGTCTCAGTGAGTCTCACCCTTTCTTCTCACGAGGGCATTTTGCTAGTGTCAGACGTGCCTTGGAAGGGAGATGGATGAAGTACAATCAATTTATGTACTAAACGTATTAGAATACTCATATAGAGAAGCATTTCTTGGCACAGAGTTTGGAGCTCACAATCCCTGCTGTCAAAATAAGAGCCTTAACCACTCTGTCAGGGACTCATGGGCATTGTTTTCTACTCTTTTTGACTACTTTTTTAAAATTTTAACTCCTTTGTTAGCAAGAGACATAATCTTATTTGGAGGAATGGGATAGCCACTAAATAGGCCAGTGTAGTTGACTGACAAGTCAGAGGAACACTGGCTTTAATTTGCAGTGGATGATTGTGATCCTAATTCAACAAAAATACAAATACACAAAGTCCCATGCATACTGAAATGCTTCAGACTTGGATCTTTCTTCTTTTTAATGATGTTCTATCATATGTCTTTAATCTACGGTAACAAATAGTTTACATTTAGATGGAATTTTATTTGAGGACCTCAAAACACATTACAAAAGCAAGTAATCACTGTCCTTGTTTTGTTGCATCACAGACAGAAAATTATTTTGGGAGAAAATAACTTTCCAAAGATAGCAGAGCACACTAGTGGCTTTTTCAGTGCCTAATACCAAGTTCTCCTGACTAAGTCCTGGTTTCCTAACTGGCTGGTCTGGCTTTTTCCTCTAAACTCTGATATTTTGTTTCTGTATTAATAGAAATTAAGTCTACTTAAAGTTATAATATTATCCTGAATTAGCAAAGCTGAAATTAAAGAATTAGTGAGGAAGCCCTTATAATGAGGCTTTTTTTGTTCAGTTCTTTTTCCCAAAGTGAATTTTGGGGTAATTTGTCCTGTGATACCTTCTTAGCCCAGGATTAACACAGCCTTACTTCCTACCTATGGCATGTTGAAATGTTTCCTTTTAATAAAGGCCACATATGATGTTGATTTGTAATGATTCAAAAATAGGTTTTAAACTTTCTGTTATTAACGTATATAACAGGTTTTCTTTTACTTACAAAATGCTGATGTAGCAGCAGTCTTTCACTAAAGGTAATATGAATATATTATCCCAATTACAAATCCAGAACTTTGTTTTATTTTCAAGTATATGGCTCCCAATATTACTTTAATGCATTATCTATGTGAGTCTTATTTAACTATTGCCTTTGTATTCAGTTAGTTTGAAACCTGTCATCCTGTTAACAGCTAATATCCCTTTACCAAATGGTTTTCAGGAATTGGTAGAGTACCATCTGATGATTTTTCAAATTCATGCACACAAACCTCTGATTAGTTAAGGTATTATCTTACAGCTCCTTTGTGAAATTGTTTTTTCAGCTGAGTAATTTCTTTAACAAAACCCATGAAACAGTAAAAGATCTTAGATAGTAAGGAAATAGTAGAAATAATTACTAATTTTAAGTACAACTATTTCTCCTTATAATTGCTTTGATTCCTTTAAAGAATCTTGGCTTTCATCTCTTGTCAACTCCCCTCCGCATTTGATGTTGATGGTTTTTCTAGTGATCAACCAGTATTTCATCTGTTGTTTTTAGTTAAAACTGGAGTAAGGCAGCTGTCAATATCTTAGTGCCTCTTACTGTGTTAATCCTCTCCCTTTTGTGGATGGAGGTGCATTGCAAAGCTGTATTGTGATAGTCAATTTTCTTGGATAAGTGACCTACTGCATCCTGTGCACAGCAGTTCCACTGTCTACCTTTTGATTAAAATGAATCAATTAAACTATCTGACGTCCCTAGCAAAAGTGACTTCAGCTATCCTTGCTTTTTTCTGCTGGGAACAATATGCCAAAGTCATGGATAACTGAATACAACAGGTCTGCGTCTTACTGTAAATACTTAACACCATTTTTCAATGTAATTTCAAAGCAAAAAAACCCAAATTTGGTACTTAGATTTGGGCATTTCCTTTTTCACTTCTCTCAGGAGGATAATCTTGTTTCTGTACCTAGCACTAGGTTACAGCTACTAGGTCCTAGGTTCACAGTTCAACTACAGATTGCCTAAAAGGCTTAGACTAATACAGACGTTTAAATAACTCACTTTATGCAGTTTCTTGTAGAGAAAGTTAAATATTTTACTTATTTGGACAGGAATTAAACTAGGTATAAGACAGCTTTTCTAGCGCTGAAAATTATTAAACTAATGAAACATCTTCCTGAAAAATAGTGAATTTCCTTGGAGTCTTGCTTATCCAAATCCTCTTTAATTATTGTCAGGGTTCTTTATAGTGGTGTGAAGCTATGTCAGGGGAACTTCAGTCTGGACATAATGAAAAGGTGGCAGGTCACTGGAACAGGCTCCCTAGGGAAGTGGTCATGGCTCCAAGCTTGTCAGAGTTCAAGGAACGTGTTTAGTTTTTTATAGTCCTGCAAGGAGCAGGGAGATAGGACTAGATGATCTTTATGGGTGCCTTTCAAACTGAAATATTCTATGGTTTTAGCATGTATATGCTGTCTATTTAACACAGATTTTCTTCTAGTCTTCTGGAAAAATATTATGACATGTATCAGAGAAATACTGGTCGTGATTCTTTCTAGCATTGGCTAATGAGACATCTCGATTTTGTAGGAAGTGCAACCAAACATTAGCTGCCAGGGCTTTGGGCAGTTGGCCTGCAGGGGACTAGAACATTCTTCCCCTGCTCAATTTTTTGAAGCAGCACTTGTCAATGTGCAAGGAGCTCAGCATTCAAATGAATCATGAATGAACAGGGAGACAGGCAGAAGTGCTATCTGGTTGAGTGTGAAATGCAGTCTAAATTACTTTAAAAGTAAAGTTAAGGTGTTTGATTGCTCTCAAGCGCACAGAATTATCTCCATCAGGCAAAAACAAGTGATACTTTTATTTGATGCCTGTCTTGTTTGAAATGCTGATCACTGCAAGTGGAGTCAAGGAGGAATTTTCTTTTTCATCAGAGTGGCAGGAATCTTAGAATCTTTTTTTTGTGTTTTCTGTGTTAAATTCCATACAGTTTGCTTTCTAGAATTTTTGGATATGGCACTGTGTATTTCCTTACAGAACCATAATGGTGGTTTATTTTTAATGTGAATCATGCCACTGTCTCACTTTTCCATTGTCCCACAAACAGCTGTATGGAAATGAGAAAAATACAGGGGAAAAATGAGTAGCTGGAATGAGGGTGATAAAAGTGCATCTTCAATCTTGCCATCTTTGTCTGAAGGTGTGCAGTTTAGCCTTCTTGGGCCTAAAGTAGCTATTGTTTAGCGTCTTTAAAAGTGTGTGGATGAATTCCCTGCAATATTCAGGGAATAGATTAAATGTTCTAATTGTTCTTTCCAGATATAAACCTCATGAGACTCCACAGGGATGATAGTTAATCTGGATCTTACCTTCTCCCTCAGGCTATAAGTTACTTTCTTGGAAAGGAGAGTTTAGGAGTTTCCTTCTCATTCCTTTTTGGCCGTTACTGCCCTGTTTGCTCTGACCTTACAATTTTTTTTTTTTCCCTATACTGCTTTGTTTTCTGTAGGGGCGCAGGAGGCATTAAAAAAGTAGGAGGGCATTGTTGATCTGGACAGTGTGCAGGTGAGGCCTCAGTAGCTGTCCTTGGGAAAGGTTAGTGGTTCATATACACTCTGTTGCCGAAGGATCCCGAAGAAGATTGAAGAGAGAGGCAAGATATATGATACCAGTTAAATCTTTCCCATGCTTACCCACGGTCCTAAGGTGTTGTAGGGGGTGCAGGTTGAGTTGGGAAGGGAAGAGAGAAATCTTGGGGTAACAGGGGATAAATTCTAGTTTTGAACTGCTGGCCAGAGGGTAAAAATATGGGGTGGGGTGTTAAGCCCACCTGTATCTGTAACCATGGGGATGGTCATAAAATTCCCTTTTCTGCCTCAGAATTGTGCTTTACAAGCTCAGGTTTAATTTACCATTTTCCATTTCTTTAATTTGCAGAGAAGATTTCTGCAATATATCAACAAACCATAAGTGGATAGGTTTCCATACAGATTTAAATTGTGTGTCTAAGAATAGTGGATCCAAGAAATTGTGTAATCTGCCTTTCTGGATCTTGTGAACTCAGCATTCTGTTACAAACAGCCAATTTTTGCATTGTATCCTACAAATCTGACCACAGTAGGGACTGGACTATATTTGGTGCATCCTCTCTGAAGGATCTGTGGCATGATGAAATGCAGAACAGCTGCTTTGAGGAACAGGTTTCCTGTTTGAAAACAATCATTGTAAGAGCAAAGTAGTTGGTCAAAGGAGTTCAGTTTGAAGATGAGCAGTGTGTCAGGCTTGATGCTTAGGAAAGGAAGTTTTTCATGTATTGTAAACATCTGCCTGTTGTATACATGGAAAAGGTGCTTAAGGTGATTTTCTTGGGTACCATCATATGCCAGAGAAGTTGAGAGTATAATGAAAAGTAACCCTTAGAAATGAGGGTTGAATAGAGGGCTGACTGTAAGATGCAGCCAGGTGCCATACCTGAACTGCATCTAAGTAATGTGAAAACAGCACAGGAGCCAGTCTTAATATAGCCTGTGTCATACAAAGGCACATTCTTCACTGGTGAAGGTTGCAATTTTTTTCTGAATTTGGTGATTCCAAAGTACTCTTTAAGTTTCTGCCCCAGTAATTATGCCTCATAACCCTTGAGCTGAAAATGGATTAAAGAAAATTATTAGGCTTCTCTGTATTTTTCACACTAAAATTTTATGATTAATTTTGAAGTTGGGATTCCAAAGTAGACCTTAGTTTCACTCTCCTTAATTTGCAATAAGCATCACTCTGTAGACCTCAGAGCTGTTGTTTTGAGAGTTAGACAAGCAGAATAGAGTCAGTCACTGTGTGTATTTGTGGTGTGCCTATGATGCTATTAATGTGCATTAACTGTTAATATTCAGCTGGATGACCTGTATAACACATAAAAGAGAGAGGTATGGTGGTAATTAATAAAAGTCAAGTAATTGCATTAGTGTATAAAAACTGAGATGTATGGAATAATTGTGAATTACCTGTTTCAGTAGAAGGAAGGCTTGAAATATTTTCTTCCTTCTTTACTTACCATTTTCTTTTCCTTGTGAATTTCCCCATGTTAGTGTTTCACCCTGACTAAACGTTGACACTCTAGCTTTTTCTTGCTACAGAAAAAACTATGAAAATACACATTAATTTCATGAGTTAAATAAGATTGCTAGGAGGACACATGAAAAGAGGGCAACCAGGCTCTAACTTAAAGTTGCAAAAAAAAGAAGTGATTTAATTACCTAACAGAGTTGGAGGATAAATGCAAGGCAAAAATAAACTTTTCATACATTGTTTTGTTCGCTTCTGCCTCTCCCTTACGAACGTATAGTATTCACCCACTTTCCTCTTTTATAACTAACAAACTCGGGTAGGAAGGCAGGGTGTGGGGGTATTTTTTCAGTCCACAGAGCAGGTTCATAAATCTATTCATCACCACAATTCTTCTACTACAAATACTCTATCTCTACTTATTTTTTTTTCTCTTCAGGCAGTTTCTCTGCTCTCACCCCTACCCTCTTAAGAAGCAGTCTCTGCACTCACCCCCCTTCCCTCTTTCCAAACCAGCAACACAGACAGGGGGCAGGGTGAGAGGTACTCTGGTCAGTCTATCAGGGAGAGGGGTTCTCTACTTAGCCACGGGGTCCCTCCCACAAGAGACAGTCCTCTGGGAACTTTTTTGGCGTGGGTCCAATCTCACAAGCAACATCCCGCCCGAATTCTGCTGCAATGTGAGTCTTCTTGTCCATAAAGTGCAGACTCTCCCGAGCCGAGGCCACACTGCTTTTATCTCAGGAGCAAGGCCTTTCCTTCCTTTGAAAGGCCTCTGTAGCTTTAACTCTTTCGAGACTCCAAACTGGATCACAGCTCTCTCCAGGCATCCACCTGCTCCTCTGGCATGGGCTGTGGGTAGATTTCTGCATCCTTGTGGACTCCATGGGCTGCAGGGGGAACCTCCTACTCCCCCCATGGCCTTCACCACGGCTAGCAGAGGGTTTTCAGCTCTGGTGCCTGAAACACTAGAGCACCTCCTCCCCCACCTTCTTCAGTGACCTTAGCGTTTCCATGCTGTTCTCCCTCACATATTTTTACATATCCACCTCCTCCTCCTCTAACTACAAAGAAGTGAAAGAAGTGCGTGCCTGCTTTGTTTTGATTTCTTCTTAAATATGTTTTCACAGATGTGTAACTAGCACCTCTAATTGGCCCAAACTTGGCCGGCAGCATGTCCATCACCTTCAGAGCCATCAGAGATTGGCTCTGCTGGACTTGATGAAAAACTTCCAGAACTTGCACTCAGGACACACAGGAGCTATCTTTGTGCCACTCCCCACCCCTCAGACACCTCCCCAGGCCTACCACAACAGCTTCTGAGGGGTCCAAGTTTCTCCTAGATGTTAAAAATACTTTACTGATGTTTTGGGCCAATCAAAACCACCACACCCCAGCATGCAGTTTCTTGATGGTGAACATTTGGCATAGATGAATTAGCATTTTTTTCCTATATACAAATGTGTATTGAATAAAAGTTTGGATAGTTCCATTTAAGGTCAAGTTTTGTGAAGAGCTAAACTAGACTTTCCTTAGTTATCTTGGGAAACACAAAAGTGACTCTGTTTTCTCAGTAGAATATATCTTGCCTGGTATATGAAGGCTCTAAGAAATGGAAGAACATGTAAGAAATACATCTGCCACCTTGAAATTAACTTTTTTTGCTGACTTTGGGCAAATCACCTCTAGACAGTAGCCAGCCACCCTCCTTGCCTATTTGCCTACTTCTCATCTCATAATGCTACTAGCATTATTTGTAAATTGATTGCTGTAGCTTTAAATAATCTTAAAACATTAATATTATAACAGTTATATATAGTTTGTGTATGCCTACAAGGTGGTAATCTTCTGTTTCTCTGGCTGTCAGTTAGTAACATGCCATAGGATGGCAGCTTCCTCAGTGTCAATCATGTCTGAATAAAAGCACAATAAGGTCTATACCAGCTTGTTTAGTCAGACCTTGAGTTCTCACTTGAAAACAGTGATGTGCTTTTTTTGTTTGTTTGCTTGTTTGTTTTTGATATCAATATCTATTGGAGATGTTTTTGTAAATGAAGTCCATTCTAACTTTTTGTTGAACTATCTCTCATCATGCATAGCAACCTCAGTAGTACCAGCCAAAAACCTGGATTCTGCTGGGCCTGATTCCCATTTACATTAAGATTCTTATATGTCTTTCTGGCCAGATAAAGAAACTTCATATATTATATATTATGTAAATGATATATAATGTTCACTTAAAACCTAGTATTAATAAATACAGTGATTTGCACAAGCATTAAGGATGTCAAACACTGCCAGAACTGAATATAAATTAGTTCTTGATATAAACAAGGATCAATCCTCTTCTCTGCTCCTCCTAATATATCCATTATGTTGGAGATATTTTCTGATTTTGCTTAAAGAATTGCATACATGTTTTTTCATTTCCCTCAAAAATAGTTAAACTACAAAAGATGCAGTTAAGTATCTTTCCTTTTGTTTTCCATCTTCCTTATTCCACTGCATTTAAGGTGTACAAATGATGCTGTGAGATAAAACTGAATTGTGTGGGTGGAAGAAAAAGCATCTGAAAGCGAGCTTTACTTCCCTGTGGAGCAGTGAGAGACTGACCTCATGTGGTGTGAAACCAAAGTTGCCAGGGGAAGTACAAGGAAAAAATTGAATAAACTGAGCATCTTTGAAAAATTAATTTTTCTCATGCATTTCTGATTTTTTTTTGATGTTGCACTACTTATACTTAAAAAAATTTTAGTCTGAATAGTTTGTAGTCGGATTGCTAATAAGAAGTTGAACAGTGACCATATTCCCAAAGACATTTTTGTGTCCCAAAAGGGATGCTCTAACAAGCTGACCCCAAGACAGGAGTCTAGGAGCTGTGGCCCAATTATCCTTACTGCTGCCTGTACATGGTTTTAATTGAAATGAGTACGAGTTTTATGTGAGCAAGTAACTGAATAATCAGTCTTGGTTTCTAAGCCCTTTCTGGCACTTCCCCAGCAACACGCTCATTGTGCCTTCAGAGCCCTGCGCTGTAAAATGAAGACAGGGGTTAGGAAAATTATAAAGTGGCACCATGCAGAATAGGCAGGGTATTCCTAGTCTGTGTATATTTTACATGCATGAATAGTACTAATAGTGGAGACTTCTGAGTCAGTTTTGTTGGCCTGATTCATCAGTATATATGGAAGGATCTAAATATATAGGTAACAAAAGGAGGTTCTGTTGTTTTGAAAACTCTCCTTCATAAAAAGCACACATTTAGTTTCAAAGGATTTAGGGGGAGTGTGACATAGAGACTCTGACAGGGAAAAAAAAACCAAAAATAGTTTAAAAATCCTTTAGGAAATTCAGATGAACTTTAGAAACTCTGTCCCTCTTCTGCAAAGACTTCTGTGTATGCTTAACTGTATTGTTTCTGTTCTTTATGTTGACACAAATGTCTGAAATAACAGAGGCCTTTAGTATGTTCTACAAGTTCTCTGAGTACATCTGCCAGATGACAAATCTTCCATTTTCTTCTTTACAGATCCTTTTGGAACCAGGAGTGATACAGGACGTCCTAGCAGCTGGGAGTCATTTGCAGCTGCTGGAGCTTCTCAGTTTATGTTCTCACTATCTCATTGAGGTGAGGCTTTTTAGCCTAATCAGCTGTTTGTGTTTGGGTTTTGTTTGAAACTTTTGTTTCAAGCCTAATTTCAGTAGGAGACTATTAGTGCAATACCTGGTGTAATCTAAATGGCAAAAACTGGATTTCAGGAGACCTGAATTTTGGGTGTAATTTGCGTTTCAGTTCATGGTAGATGTTTTATTCCTCCACCTATTTTGTCAATTTCATTCCTGAAAACAAGGATGGTCCACTGATTAATATCAGCACTTGGGAGTTTGATTCTCTCTTTTACCAGGGAATTTGCTTTCTTCTACCTCAGTGTACCAAATGTGAATTTCCCTATTGGGATCATGAGTATTGTGAAGAATTCAGATGTGTAATTCTGTGTTCACAACAGAATATTGATGTGTATTCCAGGGCACTACTACCTCTCACTGAAGGAATAGGGCTTAATATAATTGCACCTTATTTTCCACGGGCCTCATGCCCAAAATGCCGATGTCTTTACGAAACAAAAAAATTTGAGTTGCAGTAAACTTATTTTTTGTGCTTGGCTTGTATAGGAAGTGGCTTATGATGATAGCAAGAACATGTCTTTGATGGGCATCTGTGAAAAGCCTTCTAAAAATAAAATGGCAATAGCAGTTCTACAGAACTGTTTCCTCCTCTCGGTAACTTTTTAGTACTGTTTCTGCAATCGGATGTGTTAACTGCATCTGGGAAACACTTGGGTATGGAGATGCACATCAGCACAGTGCTCCTAGTATTCACTTGCCTTCCAACAGTGTAACTGCCTTTGAACAGTTGGAGTGTGCTTGGCAGCACGCTGAGCTACTGGGTACCAGGGCCATGCAGGATCTCGTGTTAAGAACTTCAGGATGTGCTTGAAGGCTCTGTGTCTAACAGAGAAAGAATCTGTTCTTTGAGTGTTAGCCTTAGGAAACCCTTCAAAATGTATGTTCAGATAATAAGGTGGTATTAATTTGTGCATTATAAATTGATTAGAAAGTTAAAGGAGCTGGGAGAGTACTGCAGTTGGTATAATTTTTATTTTCAGGAATGAAAGGAGGCATTTAATTTTTGTGAGAAAATAGACATGGGTAGTAATGGGAAGGATAGTTGGTCTGAAAAATAAGAACTATAAGATGCCAAATAAGCCACAAAACCATTTGACCTACCATTTGTCAGGGGTTACTGTAATAAGAAAAATATATAAATCTAACACTAGTAGTCATACAACGTATTTAATGCTCCCAAAACAAACCAGTCAGTGTAAGTATATCCCTGCTCCTTATGTGGCTCTTACTTTGTCAGAAATTGAACTACAGAAAGTATTATAGCGAAGAAGCTACAGAAACTATTAAAGAGTGAGGAAAAGACTGAGTATTGTTGTGCTCATGAAGTAGGAATGTGAGAGGGTTGTAGGAAAAGAGCAGGTATATGCTCAACATTAAGCCTTGTCCTAACCTTTTCTATTACCTGTGTTGAGTAGACTCTGGTATTTGTAGCTCTTTCCTCAGCACCATCTTAATACTTTTAATCCTAAAGCAGGGGAAAGACAGACAGCTACAGAGTTAGCAGTGCTTTGAAGCTTGTCCTTAATGTGCAAGCCATAGTCAAGTTTGTAGGAATAGATTGCTAATAATTAAAAAATCAACCCCAAAATCACACTAGCCCCGTAGAAAAACCCAACACTTGGGAGTTAGTAAACATTTATTTCAAATTACTCTGTAATTAACACACCAGTAAAAATTCTCTGGACATGAGAGTCATAGAAATCTTTAGGTTGGAAAAGCCCTTTAAGATGAAGTCCAACTGTAAAATAACTTGCGAAAGAATCAGTGGTGTTTTAATTCCTCTCCTGTTAATTGCTCTCATGTCTTTAGATGCATTTTGTATCATGCATATTTTTTTTGCACATTTTTTCTCTTTCTACAACTTAGAAGATAACCATGTCTTTTATGAGTCATAGAAACCACAACTCTGTGGTCTGCAGTTGCTGTAGGATGTGTGAAAGATGGGAAAAAGCACTGTTGTGCTCTGAGTAGTGTGCCGAGGTAGGACAGCTGGAGCTACACTGTTGTAAAAATTAAGAGGAAATGGGACCCACTGCCCATATTTACAGCAGTGGAGGTAGGTGTGGTGGTTTTGATTGGCCCAAAACATCAGTAAAGTATTTTTAACATCTAGGAAAAATTTGGACCCCTCAGAAGCTGTTAGGTAGGCCTGGGGAGGTGTCTGAGGGGTGTGGAGTGGCACAAAGATGGCTCCTGTGTGTCCTGTGTGAAAGTTCTGGAAGTTTTTCATCAAGTCCAGCAGAGCCAATCTCTGATGGCTCTGAAGATGATGGACATGCTGCTGGCCAAGTTTGGGCCAATTAGAGATGCTGGTTACACATCTGTGAAAACATATTTAAGAAGAAATCAAAACAAGGTAGGCACGTACTTTGTAGTTGGAGGAGGTGGAGGTAAAAATATGTGAAGGGTAATTAAATGACTTTTTGCAACTTTAAGTTTAGAGCCTGTTTGCCCTTTTTTTCTTCTTCTGTGCGTCCTCCTACCAGTGTCCTATCGCATTTGACTCACGAGATTAGTGTGTATTTTTGCAGTTTTTTTCTTGGAGCAAGAGAGAGTCAAGATGCCTGGCACTTAGTCAGAGTTAAACCCCGACAGTAGGGAATAAGGTAGTAGATAAAGGGTAGGGAAAAAGAGAGGAAAATATGTGTTAGAAGACAGAGAGCAGTGCTAGTTCTGTAAACTCTTTTTGAATCAGGGTCTCATTGTAAAGGTTTGGAATCTGCATGCACATCTATGGGGTGGCTGTAGCTTATATCATGTTGGGATTTAGGCTATATTTTACTCATTTTACTATATTTTTTGTACCAAATTCACCTCAGCAAGGCATACATGTAGACAGATTTGCAGTCTGAATAGATCACAGTAGGAATTTACCTATCTTGTTGGTTTTGTAAAGTTGCAGTCCATGCAAATAATCAGCCTTGAGTAGTTGCTGTATATCTTTTTAACAGAGGTCATCAAGGTACTGCACATTAAGACTGTGATATCTTTCAGGGTCCAGACTAATTAAATCAAATATCTGTTTATATTCTACATATTATTTTGTGACTTTAAAAAGTACCTCTTGCCTTATTTTAGTACCATCTGCAAATAAAATCCAAGTAGTTAAAGAAGGCTTCCTTAAAGCGACTTATCCTTGCTGCAGTTGGTAATTGGGATTGCTTGTCACCCCACGTGCTGTGATACAGATGCTGGAAAGGGAATAGTGCTTGCCCTTTGTCTTCTTTCTGATGAATGAGTGTGCCAGAGTTCTTAATTTGTAGTGCTACTGAATTACTTTCCTGCTGTTTCAAGTTGTTCAGATACCATGAACTTAGCTTAGTTTAGCCTAAATGCAGGAAATACAGTGTGTGGGATCTAGCTGTCATTTATTGCTGTGTAATGATGACAGTTTTAGCTTGTTAGGATTATCTTTAACTGTTTTGATTAGACCAAGCTTTTCTGGTATGAGTGCTGCTCTTATTGTTAGCGCTTGTTCCAGCTCTTCTCTAGATATTCCAGCTTGTCAGTTTATTGGAACTGTCTTGAACAGTTTCATATCTTCTTGATACTTTAACTGGGACCTGTAATAATTCCATGCATTTCAATAACGAGGGGTTTTTTTGCTACAAATGCAACTGGCATTGCCCATTGATGTATCTGTTTCAAGGAACGTTGGTAGTCTGTGAGGTTCCAAAGAACACTATACTGATCTGATTCATCTAAGATGATTGCTGAAGTGTCTGATTGTTAAAAATTATTTGTAGTGCACTGGGGACAGAAAAATTTCCAGGCGATGATGGCGTTTATATTCACTAATCTTTAAGGAATTTCCTCTTGGTTGTCTCAGAATTAACAAAATGTTATTTTGACTATGACAGATCCTCTTTCTTATAGACTAAACAGCTTAGAGGACTTTAATTTGTTGATGAATCTCAAAAAGATTTCTGTAACAAATTGTTAAAATTGCATTTATGGCAATTTTTTAAAGAGTTCTCCTTCAAAGGAAAGACAAGATAAAAGAGAGGAGCATTTTCTCCCCACCCTCAATTAGGTAATGCAGTGGAGGTTTCTGACAACACTGCTAGTTTATTAAATGCATTTTATCATCCATAAACTTCTCATTATCAAATGTTCTGTAACATCTAATGTTGATTTAATATTTTCATTTGAAAACTCATGCTCATTTTAGATTGTTAATTTACTAATTTTTATTTTAAAACAGTGATAAATCACATTTTCTCTGTTTATAAACAAGAGAAATGTCCAAGCATTCCTTACTTTAGGTCTTAATTCCAGCTTTGTGTTATGCAGACTTCTCCCCCCATATCAGCATTGTCATAGCTTGAATTATGATTATTCCACAACCTCTGCTGTTTGGGGGTTTTGTTTCTAGCTTCATTTGTAGAGGGGGACTCTTTTGAAGCATGCTGATGTATTTTATTTGAGATACATACATATTCATGAATCTCTCATGTCATCTGCATAATTCTCAGGTACATTAAACATTGAAACAAGACTTGTAAGCACACATCTGTCTCAGGCTGAACAAACGGTAAGGCAATGCAATTTTTCTTAGCTGCTACAGAGGTGTGGGAGAGCTAAAGACTTGAACTTGGTGTGCCTTCAGTGGCACTGAGGTCTGTGGTCACTCACACAGCATTTGGCTGCAGCATGCACATCCAGTGCTGATAGATGGTTGTTTCCCAAGTTCCTCCTCCAGCTCAGATTGATCGTCAGTTTTGGCTGAGGTTTCTTCAAAGGAGGCTAATGCAGAGAGCTGCAACCAATAGGCAAACTTTGAAATGTAATGGGAATGGGTTATCTGAATATCTTCTTTCCCTTTTAAAAGAGGACCATGTCTGTACTATGACATTGGAGAAAGCAAGAGAAAGCTAGTTAAAGGCATTAAATGTGATGGACATCTGAAAATGGGCTTTTTAAATAGAACTGTGGAGAACATGGCATTAGTGTGTTGGTGGTGAGCTATTTTCCACTTTAATGCTAATGTTTTTCTGAAGGATACATGACAACTTTATTCTCATGCAAGAGAATAAATGTTAAAACATTTATTCAGAAAATAGAAATGTTTGTTTCATAAGTAAGTCTGAGTTACATAACTGGTTGTAGATCTAAGAAGTTTTGTCTTTTTCCTCAACTGTTTGTGTATTCAGTACCAGAGAGCCACAAACTGCAAATTATTTAAACAATCAAAGAGACTTAATAAGGAGGGAATGCTATTGAGAATATAAGTTTTTAATGGAATTTCCTTCTACTGATCAACATCAGCTCAGTATTCTGTGGGTAGTAATTGGTTTTTAAACCAGAGGTTGATTTCCACTAGTATTCAAGGATCTGTGATATTGGACTGTCCATAATTGAAATCTTAAAGCTAAGTGATTTTTCTGTATATTCTAAAGTATGGTGTTATTTTTTTCAGTGGACTTCTAGGTATGTCCTGAATAATATTCAAGGTACAAGGGTGATAGTTGTGAGTGAGGGGTTTAGAAAGTTGCAGAACAGTCCAAAGCAAAGCACTTATTCCTGAGAGGCAGGACGTGGCATGACTGTTAGATGGCATTTATTCCTTTAATTTTCTGCTGCCAGATCAGGCAATTTTTTTGAGGAACAAATTAAGTTTACATGCCAGACAGGATCTGGGATATCATTTATGTTATATTTATTGGTTAGACAGTGGCATAGTTTCAGTACAGACTTATTTGAAGTGACTTTCCTTGTACTTAAAGCTGGGAATGATTTCTTATTCTCACAGTACATAGGAGGAGCAGGTAAAGTAGACATGAGCAGTGATGATCCTGATTGCCACTGAAGTTACTCTGACTTGTAAGAATTGTTCTTGGGATCTTAAATGTTTTTGTGTCAGGTGAACTTGAAAGTTTGATGCCATTTTTCCCATTAGTTTTAAGTGCATTAGGTTACCTGCTAAATGGTAAATGTACTAGATTACTTTTTAGAAACTTCATTATATTAAATGGAACTCTGCTACAGGTATATCTGCTTGCTTGCTACTGATGTCAGTCATGCCATCTTTGAAGAGAGCTAGTTTAAGCTCTCTTTAAGATAAAAAGAAAAGAACATTTAAGCTAAAAAGAAAGTAATATTTCAGGTGAATGATTAAAAATAAGCCTAAACACTGCACTGTACAACAGCAGTCAGCTGGAATTTTCTTGGAACTGCCTCTCTTCTGTCCTGCTCTGCATTCTTGTATACAAAAGCAGACAGTGAGCAGCATCAGACCTGGAATACAAAAATATGACTAATCAACTCACAAATTATAAAATAAGGCCTTCTGGAATAATTCATGGTAATTATTGAAGCAGGCAAATTGTCTTGGGTAGGGGCATTTGATTTTTAACCTTCTACTGTAATGGTCAATTTAGGCTTATAAAACAAATTTTTTTCATGGTGTACAAATGCCTAATGATCTGAATCTTTTCTTCTTCTAATTTTAAACTATTCAAATGTATTGTAGATTGAAATATGTTACTGTTTTTAAACGGAAGAAGCTACAAATGAATTTGCATGTGGAATTAAAAGGAGGAGTGTGCATGGTTTATATACGTGGGTAGGCCAGAGCTTCAAAACTATGTTTCTTAAACCTGACTTCTCCATTTGGAGTGGTGCCAGTGACAATCCCAACTTTCACTAAGATAGACTCCTTCAGAGATGAATTAATTTGTACACCAGAGATTGAGAGCATCACCTTTGTATTGCTAAAAGCCCCAGATCGGTTGGGATTTTAGCTCCTGGGTTTTTTATATAGAGTGAATTAAACTGCTGGAAAGAAAATCTAAAGGTCATCTTGCAACCAAGGCTTGCTTTTTTTAACTAATACTGAGTTTTTAATCTAAGTACATACATGCATACTCTGCACACTCCCCTCAATCCCCCAGAATTAGTCACCACCAGCAAACTTAAGTCTACCAACTTTATCCTGTGGTGAAGTGACCCCTTCCCATGCTAAGAATACAAAGTAGACAAAAATAATGTTGTCTTACATTCTTCTGGTTTTAAGAGTTATGCAACCAGTTGTTGCTGTGCTAGCTTCCTATTTTTTGAAGGAGCAAGTTTTGTCAGCTGTTGTCATTGAGCTATTGACAGTCATTAGAAAAGTTCTTGTAAAAAAGTCGAAAATAACTGGGAATTTTTCTCTGCCATCTCTGTACATTGCAGAGATAATTATCTATATATATATATGAAATGTGAATGCACTAGTGAGGAATCCAACTTAAAATGGGACTCAGGAAAAAAAAAATGATGGTGTTTTTCTCCATTTTTCGGTTGGTGTCAGTGAGGAAAGTGAAAGTATACCAAAGTGACAATACCCAGTCACTTTGAATCCCATTCTTACTGTAATCCACTTGCTGCTATTTATCTGCAATGTGAATTGAAACTGATGATGGATGTGTGAAAAAATGATGCTGCAACATCTAGGTTAGCTGTTGCTGGCAAGATCAAAGCTCCCAAGCTGTCTAGGTAGTTGTATGGATGCACATTGCCAGTCCTCTGCAGCAAAGTTACAGGAGAGGTCACAAGTTGGGAAGAGGCAGTTACTGCTGTATCTGCCATCTCTTTGCAAATTCTGTCAGGAAGGGTGAGCAGCTTTAATATGTATTTAAATAGGAACAGAGAAACTGTATTGCTTCACTTCCTGCCCTTCTCATGTTGTCGTTCTAGCTGGTGTGGCCTCTTTAGATGACCTTTCTGTCCATCAGTCCCTGAAAGATTTCTGCTTCTGGAATCTTTCCAGTCTTTTTATAAAGCTGTAAATAGGGCTGATGAATGTCAGAATGCTTAGTGTACAAAATTCTTTGGTTTTATTATCACCTGATCAATACTAATGTTTTATGTCCTCCCTGTCCTTCCAGGTCCCCAGTGTATTTCACTTTAAATTCTCCTTACGAGTTGAGACAGTTTGGATGCATGAGCCCCCAAAATGGAAGTATTTGTAACTAGGTAGTGCACCTATTCTTATCTCCTGATATTGTCAGTGACATGTCCACTTAGAAGTCTGGAAGGAAAATTTTGTTTATTGCGAGAGATGACACCCAGAAGGCAGAATGGCTGAGCTGGACGTGGAATGAGGCAGTGAGGACCCTTCCTCCCCGGGCCTGGGCAGCAGGTGGCAGTGTGAGTCTGTAACAGTTTGAGCAGAGAAATTCAAGCTAAAATCAGAAAAAATGAAAAGAAAAATTATTTATTTTTACTCCATATTAGTCTTCTGACCTAATCAGTAAAAAAGTCATTATTCACACAACACTGGGCAATATGCATTGTAATTTTTAACAAATAATAGGAAACTGTTAATGTTTTCACAGGAAATACAGTTCTGTCTTGTGCAGCAATGGTCATTTATCACTGCACTTTGTGAAATCACTCATTTGTTCTAATTTGAATGTAAATGACTCTAAGGTTTTACAAATAAGGTGACAGACTCACATAAATGTAATTGCAGGGTTCATCTCTCTCTTTTTATATATCACTCATTAAGTTATGAATTAAATACATCGTATTAAACCAGGGGCATGTCCAATGATGATATTGTAATGGCAAATTACTCTATGCTATTAGAGGTGTATTTTTTATTCATGGACATTAATTTGTCATTAAGCGGCATTAGTTTAGCACTTTTATGGGGAAGACGTGACCTGAAAGAGGAGACTTACAGCTCTAATGTGAAAGAACAGGAATATAGGCACCAGACACAGAGAGGGCTTTTTACCTCCTGTAAAAAAGCAGAGGGAAATTTTACTTAAATTTGCTTTAATGCAAAGCACTTTGAGTTGTGTTAAGCCATTTTAGCAAAGGTATTTCTGAAACAAGAAAATGGTTTGATTATAAAGTATTTACAATATGGCAAAAACCAGAATGCTAAGTAGGAAATGGTGACTATAAATCATTTGTAACCTATGAACCTGAAGACAGCATTGGGCTTGAAGTGAGTTACAATCTGATTTTATCTCAGAAGTATCACTGTGGTAGACAGTTAATTGTTCATCTTTTCTTTCCTCTATTCTATCTTACCCAAAATAGAACTGAATTTTTTCATTCTTCATTATGAAGTTAATATCTTTTACTTCTTTTCTACTTTGTATTTTTAGATACAGTATTATTATTTTCACAGGGGTCAATTTCAAGTTCTAAATGCTGTAAAAGAATCTTTCTTAAGAAAGTGAATGAGCAAATGTATTATTTGATGGAATTTCAGAGGCAACTTATCACCTGAAGTATTGGATTATATATATTCTATTCTATTCTATTCTATTCTATTTTGGAAAATAGTGAATGACTCAGTCTGCATTATTGAAAGATATTAAAGAGATCATGTAAATTTTATTTTAATTTTTCAGTCAGTTTAGTAGAAGAGACTTTGAAAACCTTGTTTATTAAATGGTGAAACTGGACTGAAGTCACGAGGATCCAGGTTGATACATTCTCCAGTCATGCAGTATTTGCATTTTAGTCTTTTTTGCAGACCATCTCTCATCAAAGGTAAAAGAAATACAGGCTTGATTCAAACCTATGTATTTGGCAGTTGATGCCCTGCCCATAATATTTTATGTTGTTCTGATAGCTTAATCACTACTGATCCATCTATCTGAACTGCTTACAACATACTCAACTAATTGTGCTAGTTAAGAAGAAAGATTTGTGAGTTAAATTACCCAAGCCCAAGTTATATATTACTAGTTTCAGAAATAGAAGTACTCCAGATTATCATCTCATTTTAACCACTGCGAAATACTATTTTAGTATTCAATATTATTTTAACTACTGGTAAATACTATTTCAGTATTTAAACGTAATAGAGAAACATCTTTTGCTGAACCATTTATGTTTTTAGGGGACCACAAATAAAGAAGTTCCATGACAGGCTGTTGATGTTTTCCAGTAGATCTCTAAACAACTGTAAATGCAACAGCATTTTAGCACATTCCGTCATTTATGGTATTTTGTTTGCACAACTGCATGAGTAGAATTTGCCAGGAAACCAGTGTTTTAGTTCAGAAGAGTGATGTAGACTAACTCTATTTAGAACAAAGACTCTTTTTCTGTCCAGGGTATTGAATAGGCCTTGAACCCAGAATGAATATAAATGTATACATGCTGTAATGACTTAGTGAATCTTCAGCCAATATGTAATCAGAGCTTTGAAAGTTATAAATTGTCCTCATTCATCTAACTAATTCTAAAAATTAAAGATCCAAGCCTAAAGATCATTGGTATCAACAACTTCATTAACCATCGATAATGTCCTGCAAGTGTGCTATTTCAGACATGAAAAACATGAGAAATGGCTGTAACTTCATTCACCCATTTTCTTGTGTAATATGTTCAAAACATCTGCTTATTAATTTGGAGGAAGTTGTTGCTAAGTTTCCCATCTGTTCAAGCAGAGTTTACTAAATTTGTGATTTCTGTCACAGTATGTCTAGCTGTATAGGTAACATTAGATCTTAAACTAGGAGTTTTATTTACAGTTCAGTAGGAATTGAACTGGTAACATGTGGAATTCTTTCTATGGTAATTTTTATGGGAGCTGTTGTGTCCTCTGGATCAGAGGGGTAGTGATACATTGGCTGAACTTGTCTTGTAAACACTTTGACCTTTGTTGTGAAAATTTTCAAAGCTATACAATGGAGTTTTTTTCTAAATTCCATTTCAGTGTTTTCTCCTTGTTTATTGCAAACAGTATCTATTCTAATTCTGTATGTAAAAGGGCCTTGAATTTCCATGACATCTCAGCACACCTGATTATCATGGGGAAATTACTATAGTAACCTCAGGTATGTTCAGTCACCAGCTGTTGTGGTGGATAATACCACCTCAGGAACTGCTGGGGAGCCGAGTGGTTCCAGTACAGCAGGGCTTCACTGGTGGGAGACATCCTAGTCTCCCCCCTGGAGAACACGATGGTCCCTCCCCAAATTATGTAAATCCCCCCAGCTGTAACCTAACCCCTGATCCCATCCCTTCCTTCTCCCCATTGGTTGTGATGTTCCCCCCACCTCCTCTTACCTGACCCTCCAGCTATCCCTATAAATATAGACAACGAGGGTCTCTCTTCCTCTTTCATCCTGGACCCCTTCAGAATAGACTTCTGGAATATCCAGCTGACTGAGCGCTCTGAGTTCTTTGTCTCTGGTGACACACGAGCTATCCAACTCTGTGGGTGAGTGAGAATATGTGCCATACACCGGCACGGGTGTGAGAAGGGTCGTTCTGTACAGCACCAGGCAGTGCTGGCTGGAGTGATCTCTCAATAGCCTTAGAGACACTTTCGGTAAACGCAGAGGCCTGGTTCCACCCCTCCTCCCCCCTCCTCCCCCCCTCCGCGGCAACCAGCAGTCATTGGGATTGGAGTTCCAACTGATTTGAGATGGCATGTTGTGGACATGACAAACACTAGGGGGACAGGCCTCCAGTCATACATGCCCCAAATCACTGTTAATATGTGTTTGTATTTTGGTTTTGCCTGCCTCTCAGTATTTTTACTCATATTTGAAGCATTACCATCTTCATGGGGAACTGAAGTATGCAGGAAGTGTATGTATGCAGCGGTGATGTCCAGGACCCCCAATACTGCTATTGAAAGTTTACTGTAACCAAACACTTGAAATTATTTGACTGCCCTAGATACTATTTTGAGTCTTAACATGTGTGTATTCCTAATCAAGGTTTGGACTCATATAGCAGCATTCAGCCCCGGACCAAAACTTGAACAGGTTAAAGAACTTCTTGAGAAAGAGGAAAACAAGTAGCAAAAAATTATCTGTGTATGTGTGGTGAATATTTTGAGGTGGGAGAAAATGAACAAGATTAGGCATATGCAACCTTTTATAAGCTGTTGATAGGTTTTTGCTTATAATTGTGGTTGAAATGTTAGAAATTTGAATGTTTTAGCAACATTTCTTACTGAAATTTGTATTTGAACAGGACTAATTTTTATAACATTGCATGGAATAATAATTGGCTAAAATCTTTTTTTGTAAGCTCTAGTTAATTTTTAAAAACAGTGACTGTCCTTGGTAGATTAACTGCAGAAATACATTCTTTTTGAAGTAACTGAGCTATGTCCCATCTTTAAATGCCCTTCCAATGTTCTGTGAAAGTGCCACAGAATGGGTCAGGTTGGAAGGAGCCACACTGGGTCATCTGGTCCAACCTCCCTGTTCAAGCAGGGTCATCCCAGAGCACATGGCACAGGATTGTGTCCAGACAGTTCTTGAATATTTCCAGTGAGAGCTCCACAACCTTTCCGGGTAACCTGTTCCAGTGCTCAGTCACCTGCATGGTAAAGAAGTTTTTCCTCATATTCAGGTGGAACTTCCTGTGCATCAGTTTCTGTGCATTGCCTCTTGTCCTATTGCTTGGCACTACCAGGAAGAGCCTGGCTTCATCCTCTTAGCACCATCCATTCAGATACATCATTGAGGTCCCCTCTCAGTCATCTCTTCTTGAGGCTGAACAGGCCCAGCCCCCTCAGCCTTTCCTCATAACAGAGATGCTTCAGTCCCCTAAACATCTATGTAGCTCTTTGCTGGACCCACTCCAGGAGTTCCACATCTCTCCTGTGCTGAGGAGCCCAGAACTGGACACAGCACTCCAGGTGTGGCCTCACCAGGGCTGAGTAGAGGGGCAGGGTCACCTCCCTCGACCTGCTGCCAAAACTCTTCCTAATGCACTCCTGGATACTATTGGCCCTCTTGGCCACAAGGACATAGTACTGGCTCATGGACAACTTGTCCATCAGAACTTCCATGTCCTTCTCCACAGAGCATTGCTTCATGCGATTCTGTTGTGTTTAAAGGGGAATGGTGGAGAGGAGCCCTTCAAACCCTTCAGTATTTTAAGATCCTGGCAAGTGTCTGTAGTTGTGAATGCTTAAAAACTGGGCCTACGATGATCTGTTCAGCTTTTAAAGGTGGTGTCTTAAAGGTGAAATCTTAAAGTCAGTGAGAATTTCATCATTTGGTTATTTGTCTTAAATATATGTTGCATGGATTAAATGTTTTCTATTTCTGTGGGGAAAAAAGGCTTTGTGCTAAAGCAAGGGATTCTGACTGTAAGCTGTTTGAGATTTGGGAGTGAGGGATTGAATTATTTTTTATTCGTGATAAGAACTGCTACAAACAAATGAACAAGAGTTGTCATGGTCTTTGAAGACTCATACATTCCTGGTGCTTGGCACCTTCAGCAGTGTGAACATTCACATGTATTAGTTTTGGGAGGACTTGTGACTTGTTTGACACTACTGAAGGTCAGAGGTAGGAAATGTCAAACTGGACATTGAGTTAAGGCCCAACTTTAACATTTGGCCTTCACGCTTTCCAGGTTTCCTAGTTTTGAAAGTCAGACTTATAATAATTTCTGACTGAAAGAATGATAGGTGAATCCCAAGTCAATAATACTTAAAATATGCTTAGCCTGGAAGAAGAGGAGGCTCAGGGGAGACCTTATCACTATCTACAACTCCCTGAAAGGAGGTTGTAGCCAGGTGGGGGTCAGTCTCTTCTTGCAGGCAACCAGCAACAGGACAAGAGGACACAGTCTTAAGCTGTACTAGGGGAAGTTCAGGCAGGACATTAGGAAAAAATGCTTCACAGAAAGAGTGATTTGCTATTGGAATAGGCTGCCCAGGGAGCTGGTGAAGTCACTGTCCCTGAAGGTGTTTAAAAAAAGACTGGATGTGGCACTTAGTGCCTTAATCTAGTTGACAAAGTAGTGTTAGTTCACAGGTTGGACTTGATGATCTCAAAGGTCTTTTCCAACCCAGTTAATGCTGTGATTCTGTGAAATACCAGCAAACTCCTCTTGAAGCTCACATGTACTGATTTTTTTGTTTAATTCAGTGTTCTTCAATTTTATTTTCCTTTGCTTTTCTGTCTATTTATGGCCTACAACTATCCCTTTTTATACTGCTTACCTCCTGAAATCAGTTCTGATTATTACATAGTAAACCTACTAATAACACAGCTCCAAGTTGTGGGAAAAAGAGATGTTTTCACTGCATAAATCTGGGGAAAGAGGGTTGTAGAGAGTTTTATTTTACTGGGGTATAATGCCTATACAATACACTTTGCAGACAGTTTTGCTGATATTTTGAACTGTATACATAACTTTAAAATCTGTTAAAGTTGTTGTAGACAGGAGTTGTCTAACTACTAGAGCACTAGAGTGGGTTCCAGGCATTTGAGGTTCTGTTCTTTGTATATTCTGTATCATGGGAAATCTTTTAAATTATTCTTCTGCTTCTCCTTTTTTCCTCTGTAAAATGAGAATTTGCCTTGGTTTAGTTCTATAAGCAAAAAAAAAAAAAAAATTCTTAGCAATTTTTGAGCTGAGGTCAGATATTGCAGGAGCATAGAGATACCTGAACAAATAAGAGTTTTCCAAATAAAGTGGAAATGTTGCCTTTTTGTCATTGACATACAGTCAGGTTCTTTTAACTGCTGAGTACTCTCATATCTTTCTGCAGCTGCAACAAGTCTCTTGCTTTTGAGAAGAATGAGAAACTATTATAACTCCAGAGGCCAAATTGCACAAATATTTCCTTCTTTACCTGTACAGGCAGTTGCCAAAAAAACTTGTTTTATTGCAGTCATTTTTTCTTTAATGCGGAGCTGCAAAATGTACATAATCCCATGAAGCCAACGCAAACAGTCCTGCACTTTCTAGTTCCTTGTCCAGGGTAGTTCTTATCCTATATTCATGCACCAGAAACTATTTTCTGAAAATTTAGTCAGAGGCTTTCTTCTTTCATATATTCTCTCCATGTTATAAATATCTTTGCTCAAGATCAAATTCTCCAGGAGTCTTTCTTTAAAAAATTAAGTTGAGCACCTGAAATCTTGCAAAGTTGGTTTTCCAGCCTGTAGTATTTAAGTATTCTTAAAGTTTTGACTTCAGAACTGGGACCACTAATTGAAGAGTAGCTTTAAAATGTAATGTTGAAGCAGCAAGAGGGTTTGTTTCTTTTACTGGGCAGTAGTGGGTGTGCCTTTTATGACATGAGTTTTTTTGCAGCAGCAGCACTGTTCTGAGAACTGATGTTGCTATTTATGACTGCTTCTTAGTGCCTGCTGATGGCTTGTCAGTGTTGCTCCAAATAGAGCCTGGTATATTTTCTATATTATGTTACTGGTTCCCAGATAGATATAGATGTATACCCACACTTTTTATTTTTATTACTTTTCTTTTTATTACTTAAACAGAAAAGCCTAACAATAATCTGTTGTCCTTGCAGAGTCTTCTGCAGACTCTACAGACAAAACTTACTATTCTCTACTTCAATTAAACTGTTAACAGTATTGGACCAAAACTGATTCCTTGAGGACTTTGTTGGAAAAAGTTACACTGCTTTATAAGTTACTATTATCAACTTCATTTTGAGATTGAACAAATTTGTCATTGAGCAAATATTTTATCTGCCTGAGATGCATACTACTAAAAGTATGTGATATATTAAATTTGTGAAACATTATAACACACAAATTTCTCTAATTCTGCAAGTGTTAAGCTTGTCCCATTTTATGCTGTTAATATTTTTTGTAAACTTGGAAAACTGAGCTCTTCTGAGATTTCGGGAAAAAAAAGGTTTCCCTACTGATGCCTTAATCCTTTCATACAAGTCAAATGTTAATAGATAGCTCAGGTGATGTGATTCCTATAATGAATTAGGGTGTACTGATTTCAAATTGTGACCATTTCTACTTTGTCTGTCAAAGGTATTCTCATTATTGAGTTATCCTGCACTGGATTCAGCCTTTCTGTAGGTGGAGTATCACATACTGCCGTAAAATTCTAAGGAAGTTTTGTTGCTTTGGGTTGTTTTGCAAATATTTCTGAGACTTGAATTTGTCTGTGTTATTCATGTTGTTCCACTTACTTTAGACAATTTGTTATTAGATGACCAGCTCAGTACAGCTACCCTTTTACAATTCTTAATTTGTAGATATGTCTATTAGTTTGTAATCCTTAAGCACTTGGTGAGAGGCTGTTGCCTGAAACCCATTTTCTAGAAAAGTGGCCCCTTGCTGGGCTTAATACAGAGCACATGTATACAGCAATGAAATGTTCCAGAAATAAAACACTGGTTGTAAAAAGATTATGAAGCCATTGTTTGAACCATACTATATATTCTTTGCACATGAACATCCTTGTTCTTATTTATACCTAGAGTGTTAACATTAGTATATTGATAATTTTGAATATGCTCCCTGTTTGTTTTTTAGTGTAATGACTTGAGTCATGAATGTTGCCTTCCTTTTTTTAGTTAGTGACTATCATGCTTTCTATTAGTCTTCATCATTTTTCATTTCATTTATGCAGAGTAGTTGGAGGAACTATCACTCAGCCTCCCTGAGAAGCCATGTCTTCTCTGAATTGTTATTCTAAAATCTCCTGCTGTATTCCTGTACTGTTTGCCTATTGTAGTCTCTGGGATTCTTGTCTGGATCTGCTTTCTTGTTCTTTGAGCTGGGTTTTTTTCATGCTTCTGCATTGAAAGTGACAGTGTCTTTTTCTGATCTGCTGGGTCTCCAAAGTGGATCCCAAGCAGCACAATAGATACAGATTTTTGGCATTCGGTTTTTGTCATTGTGATTAGGTCCCCAGTGTACAATGATGCAGCTGTAATATTGCATAGCTGTGGAATAGATTATGGACAGATTATGTGATGAGATTTTAGACTGAAAAGTTCAAACAAATCATTACTGAGCATATCCAAATTATTTTCCTAGAAGCTTGATTAGGATTGTCAGTGGAAGTTGTTCACAGTGATGGCAACTCCTATGATCTATTTCCATTCTGAATATCTTTAATACAGAAAAGCAATGGTCTTTTCCTGTCAGGCTCATTCTTAATAATGTTTAATATGCTTTTAGGGGTGTTTTCAAGAGATTTTAAGTGATTCATCTTGAAGCTGGAAAACTTCAGCTTGACGTATTAAATGTTGGCAAAATAGCAAGTTATTTTAAAAAGCCATTGGAAAGGGAAACTTTCAGGTACACTAATACTTCTATTAACAGATTTATCAGTAATGTTGATTTTTATTTTTTTTCCACTCTCCCCATGCCCACCATGCTGGTAATGGAGACAGGAATGAAGAATAAAAATTGCACTTCAACATACTGTGAATTAGAAATAATTTTTCTTTTTGTATTTTCTATATCTAAAAGTTTTCATACTTAATAGTGATTTAAAACTTGCTTTGGTTTTCAGGGTATTAAGGAGGATTTACTTACCTACTTTTCACAGAATAGAATAATAAAATTGTTAATGTTGGGAAATGCCTCCAAGACTGAGTCTGACCTTTGACCAAACATCACCATGTCAATTAACCATAGCACTAAGTGCCATGTCCAGTTGTTTCTTGAACACTTCCAGAGAAGGTGACTCCACTACTTCCCTGGGCAGTCTGTTCCAGTGATTAACCACCCTTTCAATGAAAAAATTCTTCCAGATGTCCAACCTGAACCTCTCCTAGAGCAGCTTGAGGAAATTTCCTCTTCTCCTGTCAGTGGGAGAACAAGCTCCACCTGGTTACAGCCTCCTTTCAGGCAGTTGTAGAGAGTTACACTGTCTCCTCTGAGCCTCCTTTTCTCCAAGCTAAATACCCCCAGCACTCTCAGCTGCACCTTATATGATTTACTCTCTAGACACTTCAGCAGCTCTGTTGCCCTTCTCTTGACTCACTCCAACACCTCAATGTCTTTCTTGTAGTGAGAAGCCTAGAACTGGTCACAGCACTCAAGTTGTTGCCTCACCAGTGCTGAGTACAGAGGGACAATCAGTGCCCTGGTCTTGCTGGCCACACTGTTCACAGCCAGGATGCCACTGACCTTCTTGGCCACCTGAGCATGGCTGGCTCATGTTCAGCTGCTGTTGACCAGCATCTCCAGGTCCTTTTCCACTGGGCATTTTGCAGCTTCTCTGCCCCCAGGCTGTAGTGCTGCATGGGGTTGTTGTGGCCAAAGTGCAGGACCCAGCCCTTGGCCTTGTTGCATCTCATACTGTTGGCCTCAGCCCATTGATCCAGATATAATTTGAAACGAGTTGTAAATCGTTGAAATAATTTCCCCCCCAGTAACTGGTATGGAACAGGACAGTTACATGATCTGTTACTCAAATATAGAGAGAAATTAAAGAAGTAATTGGGAAATAGTTTCTGAGCATCTTCAATTCAATAGATTCAATAGAATCTATTGAATTATAATTCCCATTTGTAATATGTCATATTATTTCTGTCCTGCCTGGCAGACTGAGTGGCTGTTGCTCACTTGAGGAGCAAGTTTACAGAGAATTTTCATGTATTAAATCCTGTGATGACTTTGAGCTACTAAGGTGATGGCATCAAGAAAAAGGCAGTTTGACTTTTAAGATATTTCATACAAGGTAATTTTTAAAGCTAAGGAAGTATTAATGCTACTTTACAAGGTGCTGCTGAAAAATCAGGAGTACTGGGAAGAGTTTATCCATTCAGAAGAACAAGTGAAATCAAAACTCTGAGACGTGTAGGAAAGGTCAGTTAAGATGACTGGGAAGACCTATTTTTGAGAAGAGATTAGATGAGCTTGCCTTGTTTAGTTTAGCAAAGGGAAGGCTGAGGAAGAATACGATTGCTTTCTGTAAATATGTGTAGAGAGTAAATGCTGAGGCAGGGGGGAGCAGGGAGAGGAGCATCACACTGTTAAATCTAAAATATAATGTTGGCACAGAAACAAATGCATGTAAACCATCTGAGTAAATTAAACTGGAAATTAGAAGATGGAGTCTCAAAATCAGCTGAGCCCTCTTGTAATACTAGGTGGGAATGAGATGCATCTTTCTTAATTTATGCTGAAGATGTTTTGATGAACTTGTGGTATAGTACAGGAGTAGGCTTCCACTTCTGTATTCTCATGGCCTTAAACTCTTATTACCCTTGTGTTCTCATGGCCTTGAATGGTTATGGGAGCCTGTAACAAAAAAGAAAAAAAAAGGAAGTAATAATATTGTAGACTCCTATTTTTCTTCTTCTGGTTTGTAATTGTTTATTTTAACTGCTACTACTTCAAGCTTTGGGCTTCTAAAGACAGAACTTGCTCTTTCTCGATTTGTCAATACTAGCAACAAAAACAAGGAAAAAAAAGATAACATTTACCATAAAAAATACTGTTTGTTGATGCATTAGCCTAATACTTTTCAGCTTTCCTCTTACATGGTATTAAATCCAAAGAACTTGCAAAAATATAAAATGATAAATCATCTGTAGAGACTATATTCTGTGATTTGTGCTGGAGTAAAGAATATGTGAGTGTGTATGAGATGTTATTCCTCGCAACATGTTTGAAGAAACAGCAAGCTCCCATAATTGGCAAAAATGGTAAATGTTGATAAATCTCATCAAATCCCCACTTAGTGTTTCTACTGTCTGAAATGGTATAAAAGTGCTGGATGAAGGGTTAGAAGATCCCCATGTTCCTTCATCCCTGTACTTCTATTTGTTAAATAGTACTGATTACTACAGTTGTCTTGCCAGGAGTAGCTGGTGAGATGTGAGGCATTTTATTTGGGGAGTTTCTGTGCCAGGGACACTTAAAATAATTTTTAAAATTCCTATAGCAGCATCTTTTACCCAAGGGAAAGCAGCTATTGAAACCTCTGCAGAACCTTACCTGTAGTTGTTCCACTGGTACCATGAAAACTTAACTGGACAGTCTTTAATGTTTCATTATTTTATTTCTTTCCATGATACGCATAATTGTGTATGCAGATTATAAAAAGTATGTATAATCAGGGTTGTCTAAAATATTTAATGTTTGCTTTTTTTGGTTTTACATATGGCATGTTTCACTCTCTTTTTTTTTTTAATACCACACATTTGTGTCATCACATGAGCAATCTGTCATGTCTTTTCTCTGCTTGCGAAGCTCACAGGCCTCCTCTGTGCCTTGAAGGAGAATTCTCACTAGCACCAGCCACCAGGATTAAACCTGAAAACTAAGCAGATATAGAGAAACAATAAGTGAGAAGGGAAATTAATTCTCATAGGGTGGAGGGAAAATAATAGGGCTGAAATGTTTTGATATTGTTGGTCTTTTACTTAGCTCTAGACCTACTTTGAAATAGCAGCAAGGATGCAAATTAACTTTTCATGCTTAAAGGAGAAAATTAAAGCAAAAATTACAGAAAGTGCTCAGAAAGCAGTGATCTATCAGAAAAATCAATTGTATAAAACAAGTCACTTAGAAAACCATCTTTTACTTTGTCCATAAACACATCTGCACTCTGCACTTATCTCATAGTAAGTGTAATCAGTTTTATACATTAAAAAATTCTGACCCAGCTGCTCCACTGTGACCAAACTTCAGCAAAATGCTTTTCACGGCTCAACTGGATGACTTTGGTGTTTTAACAGAGGCAAATTTCAAATAAGATCTAAAATATGCTTTTTTGTGCTTATGCTTATTATGAAACGTTTATGTCTCTTGCTGTGTTGTTGAATGTGTGCATGATCTGTTAGTTCTTAGCTAAATATGTGAGCTTTTGCAGAACTAAAATCTTTTATATAGAAAGAAACAGCTAGAACCAACAGAACTGGATTTCTTTTCTCTTAAAATTGTGTTGATCCCTTGTGTTGTCAGATAAGTATATTTTTGTCACTACAGTTTTTCATTTTGTTATGATCCCTTATCTATTTAGAGTCCACGTTTGCTATGATTTTTGTCAAGGTTCTCTTCTGAATGGTGCAGCTGGTTCATACTATTTAATGTGGCAGGGAACCTGGAGGACATAGGGTCAAGACCCTGTTATACTGTTATATAGGTGCTGCTTAAGGATTTTGAATAGCTATGTCCCTGTCTCAGAGACACCACACGTGGGGTTGTTTCTTTTTTTTTTTTTGCTTTAAAGAGGCTGAAGCCCTTTTAGGAAGAGGGGAAATAGTGTCATCATGCAACCCTTCTCTGCTACAGCAGCAGGGCTAATCATTTGATACCTTGATATATAACAGTGTTGTAATCTAAATAGGAAGCAGGTGGAGTTACAACTGGGTACAGTACTTTGGATATTAATGGCTTGGTTTGGCAGTGGAATTCTAAAGCTGTATATACTTTTTCTGTTTTAATTATGCATTCATTAAAAGCTTTTATACCCAACAGAATAAAGTAAATATTGTTTGATCTCCGTAGTGTGCTCCCAGACTGTAGATTTGCACAGCAGGGTCTTGATAATCTGAATAAATTGTATTTCCCCAAGGAGTTTATCTTTCAAATAAGGTCATAAAGAAATGCATTCTTTCCCCTTAGTTCTCCTTGTGCTTTTTCTGCTATTTATAACACGGAGCACAGGAATAGAGGTATATTGTAGTCTGCTGTGTACTTGGTTATGATTAACTCTAATTTATCAATCTGTTACATCCTTTTCTGTGGCATGTGCAAGGCAATTATTCTTTAAAGTACGAATGAATAAAGACAGTTTTGGAAGCAATTTAAACACAATGTTTATATCTGTTTTTCCTGTTTGACAATTTATCATATCTCAATATTAAAATACACCTCTGTATCAAAATATGTGCACTGTCATATCATTTATTTTTAATATTTAATATTGTCATCTTTCAGATGTATTTGTTTGTAGAACATATTTTCTTCTATGAGGCTTTAAATGTCAGCTCATTGTTGAATTGGTTTGGCATCTAAAGGTTGATACTACTGAATCAGAAGACCACTAGTGTGGAACAATGGATTCCCTTTCTTCAGTGGGGGGATGCACACTAAGTAGGATGCATAGGATCGAAGGTAGTTTCTTGTTTTAGAAGTAGACACTGGAAATATTTTTGCCAATTTACTAAATCAGTTTAAGTTTACTGTGAGATTTCAGAACTATTTCAACTTCAGTTATAAGTGCTGTATCTATAATTTTATACATATTTTCTTAGTCTGAATGTGTTTCAGCAGTGTAACATACATCATATCAGAAGAGATAGGATCGCTATCTTTCCCTAATTCTCTTCAGCTTAGTGACAGTTCTGCTTGTGTTCATATTTCATCCTTCAGTTCAAAAAAGATAAGTGGCATATACTTACAAGTTTATGAAAAAAAGGGGTTTAAAAGTTTCAATAATTTACATAAGCCTGTTTTGTATTGCAGGTTTTCAAAGAACATATACTGCAATACAGTACCAGAAGAAATTTGGGCACTACTTCAAAAGTTGCAGTTGCTCAGTTTACACAATATAATAAAATCTGTGGTAAGCAGAGACTGCCAGTGCTCTTACTCATGACCACACCTAAGTTTCCTATTTAGTAACCTATTTCAGCATTTATCAAAGTTTTTAATTCAATTAAGGGTATAGTGTGAAAAATCTATTCAAATCAGACTTAGTTAAGAGTGATTGCTTTGATCCTTCCTGTGGGACTTTTTGAAAGCTGAAGGTAAGGTGTTCTTGCAACTAACTTACCTACTGCATTTTAGTCTATCTCTGAAAGTCTTACCACTTATAAGGAGCAAAGTTGTATGACCTGGGGTATATATCGAGCAATCTCAGTGTGACATTTTTGCCCTGTAGGATTGTAACTGAAACAGTAATTACAGTACTGTATAATCTTGATTTTCATTTGTTAAAGCTAATGCACTACTTGCCTCTTCGTCTGTGAAACGCAAACCTGTAGATCAACTCTAATCTTACAGAACCAGAAATGAATGTTACTGATTCCAGGTCAAGGCCACTTTTAAGAAAACACACTTGCAGTATTCATCAAGAAGTAAACTGTAAGTTCAGCAGGTATCTAACACATTATGTTAGGAAGCATCAAAAATAATCTGAAACTTAGCTATTAAAATAAGTAAACACATAAGCCTGATAATAAATAAATAAACTCACATACATAAATAAGCATCTGAAGTAAGTTATTTCATGCAGTTTCATAAATAAACAACTGGTGAGATTTTATTTATACATCCATAAGTACATTTGGCCTCTTCAACTGTAAGACAGCTTTCACAAGAACAACTTCAATTGCTGTTGATTTGAGGGGATAGGGGAATTTGGAGGATGATGAAAAATATTCAAACCAAAAATGAAAGCTTACCAGTTTCAGAGATTTCAGATGTGAAGATTTTTCAGGGGTAGATTGCATTTCTGTGTCTCGTTACTGTTTCTCTCTAATAAGGGAAGATTTTATTATGTTCTCTCCAGTATTGTCCTCTTCTGAAGTCTGTGAAAAGCCACCTTTCCTTGTCAACTGACACTTAGTGGAGTTTGACCTGGCATGTATTTTAGTGGGGCTGTTGATCCTCAGGTCACAGTGTTTGATTGTTTATTTATTTATTTTTATCCTCTCTAGACATAGCCATTGACCACAAAAGAGCTCAGTAAGTACACACTGAGTTCTTCTAAATTTCTTTCTGGCATTTGGGATTTATTCAATCAGTGACTTACTTGAAAATATAGTTTTCTAAACTAGGGACAATACACTGTGGTTGTTGCTTGTCAAATACTGTGATGTTTGCTTTGATTAGACCCCTATGTGTTGTTGCCACCATTGCATGGCCATCACAGGAGTGGTGTTGTGAGGTACCATCTGTGATCTGAAGATATTAAATCACCAAGCAAGCACACAGACCAGATACTTCTCATGTAAAAATCATTCTTTTCTCTTTCTTTCTGTAACTGCAGATTTATCCTTACCTCCTCTGTGTTAGTGTGAGGAGGAGCTGACACTAGAATAACTGGCTTTTGGGATGATGGCTGTTAATGCTTGTTCTGACAATGTAAAGAACTTTTCTTTATTCTTCCAAGAAAACCAAGTGAAACTCTTATGCAGCAGCCTAAGTAGATAATGGAAAGGATTTATCTTTAGTGTACAACTCTGCTAGGGAAGGTGCACTGTTCAGACTGGGAGATTATGTAACAAGCAGGAGCCTCCACAGGAATTTGATTCCATTTCCTCCAGTACTGACTCCTCTAAGCAGGTAAAAAAAATTCTTTCTCCACTCTCCATTGCATATGCATAAACAGCTCCACAGTCATTGGGACAGGCACCCAATTCACACGTTCAAGATGTAGTCCATAAAACATTCCAAAAAAACCCCTCTTCGCACTTTCCCATCTTCCCTGTTGCTCTGCTCTATCTGCCAGCCGTGCAGCTCATTTGACATTTACAAGATTTCTTGTCAGTTTCATTTGGTGCTGCCATTCCATCCAGCAGAGCAGTGAAAGTGAAATTGACTTAATTTAGTCTGTTTCTCTTCCTTGCTCCAGTCCCCGTGTTAACTCACCAGCAAAGTGAGACTGACGAGGATCCTTGTCATTCTCACACATGGGGCTGGTCAAGGAGAAGGCAGCTGATAGGGAGCAATGCGGTAAATTGGAAGATGAAAACCAGGATTGCGGAGGAGAGAGGAAGAGAGGTGTGAGCATGCAGTAAGAACAGAGAAAATGGGTAAACATGATTATTTCCCAGGTGCCCTGAGTGCTTTTCTCTAATACAGGTGAATTCTTGACCTCTTCCCCAAAGGGAGCAATGTGGTCTAGAACAGGAGTAGTTAGTTGTCCAGATGCTATTTTACGAGGGATGTCAAGTTGAAAACATTAGCCCATAAATGCAGGTCATCTGTTAGCAGGATGGAAAAAGCTTCCTGCCTTGAGTTACTGTAGCTTCTGTCTCTTCAGATTTTCAGCTGCTAGGAGGAAGAAGAGAAAGAGTAGGAGGCCAACATCCCCTATAGGTTGATGCCAGTGGTTGGAGAAATAAAAAAGGGTTCATTTATCCATTGAAGAAAAATTTATACGTAATGAAATGTAGCTCAGCATCTTTTATTTAGTAAGGTTTCACACAACTAAAAGTTGTGCTACACAGATGCTCTAGTTCAATCAAAACAGTAAATAATGAACAAACAATTGCTTTGTAACAAACCATTGTAGTTAAAAAATACATTTTTTAAATCCACTTGTTAGCTCCTGTGAGCTCTTGACATACAGTGTAAATTATGCTGGCTTATTATATTACGTACTAATCCATATTTCTTACAGATGCTTTGTGCATATATATACCCTTAGAAGTAGCAATATAAATTAGTTCTATCGTATGTATTTGCATATGCACTGGTAACACTTACATATACATTTTGAACGAGACTGTGTTAATTAACTTCAGGTTGTATTGCCTTCCTTTCACAGCTCCAAAAGAATAACTTTTTTTCATTATCTGAGACCTATGGATTTTTATATTTTTTGTTTTGCATTTGGGTTTTTTTTTTGTGACTTGTATTTTGTTTGATTCATCCATTTAGGAATTAAATAGTTTTAATTACTTGGACCTGTACAAGCTTGCGGATCTCTTCAACCTCACTCTGTTGGAGAATGCAGTCATTGGCTTCTTAGTAAAACATCTCTCTGAGCTATTGAAGAGTCATCCTGAAGAAGTTCTGGCACTCCCATACTGTCTCCTTCGAGAAGTTTTTAAAAGCGATAGACTCACTTCACTCAGTGAAGAACAAATCTGGCAGGTAAGGAGATTGGGGAACAACCAGAATGTGTGATACTCTATAAACCATAGCAGTAATCTGTTGTTTTGAAACCCTGGAGCAATCTTGAGGGAGAATAAGCACTTGAGCAAAAACTGTGAATAACAACTGAGGGAAATTCCTAAATGAAATTCTAAAAATGTTGTGTTGTGTTAATGCAATTACTTTGTTTGAAAGAAAAATTTGTCATGCTGCTTAACTTATGCTGCTTAAATACAGCCAGAGATTTTCCTCCGGATCCAACTTTTTTGGTGGGAAGAGATGGCTGATCTATGCAACTCAATTATCATTGCCTCTGATGCAGTTAGTGCCATGAGTCTGGTGGCAAACCTGCTTCTGCAGTCTTTCTCATTCACTTCAGACAAATTTAGCTGTATAACTTCAATAGCCATTGAAATAGTTTGGGCCACCACAGCTGACTTTGCCTGAAGCAAAGGAGAGAATCATCACACAGGCAGCTCTGCTCTGACGTGAGTGGAGGCTTCAGTGGAAGGTTTGTGGCAAGAAGCTGGAGATCATTTAAAAAATCTGGATCTAGAAAAGGACCAGTTGCTAGCCATAAAGTATTAACAAGATAAAAGCATTGCGTTGTGACCTTTAGTGTGTATGTACTGAGAGGAAACCTTTTGTGAAAAAAAACACATAGTCAGTTAAGAGAAACACAAAAATTAAACCAAAACCACTCCTTGGAATTGTTCCCATCATATGTCTGTAAAAATTCACTAGAAGGAAGGAAGGAAGGAATTACTAAGGAAATCTCTATAATATTGATTACCCAAAGACTTCTTTATATTTCTTTCTTTGCTGTCATGTTTTAGAGAGTATTTTCATGCATTTCAAGGTAGAAGGAAACTTGCTGCAAAAACATTGTGCATTCCTTTCAGGAAGTGGTTTATACTGGACCAACAGAGAAGACTGTGATTCAGAAGATTGATTTATATTTCAACCCCTGTTACTTATCTACTTATCTTTTGAATTATTCTATGTAAACACTTCCATTTAGAAGCCATTGTTTTCTCAAAGTGTAAAGTGTGTATTCATCCGTGGGGTGCTTCACGTTCTGTGGATGAACAATGTCATGCGGGAATAAAATATTTATTCCTAAAGATATAAAAATATCAGGTTAAGTTCTTCATCCCTGAAAACCCATACGAAGATGTAACATAACACTTCAGTATGGTAACAGGCATATTTGTTTCCAATATTTTGAGGCTTTAGATTATTTTACAAAGATGATATTTTCTGTAAATACCAAAATAAAACTAGACCTTTTCCTGTCCTACTGTGTGGAGGATGCCTGTAAAATAGAACCTGCAATACACTATACATGATGATGGGTTGGGTTTGGTTTAGGTTTTTAAGGCACACTAGTCTGGAGTCCTGGCCCATATTCCCTTTATCAGAAGCAAGTTTTGATATACAGGTTTATTTATGGAGCATGGATGGTTGGCTGATTGGGTTTTATCATTGTTTCTCTGCAGGATCAGTGGAATCCCCTAGCTACATGCTTGGGTATACTTTTGCTGGAAGTGTTTCTGTAGAAAGCCACACAAGTATAACTTCATACTCACTCAGTAATGAGCAAGCACATCCTAAGTAATGTGCCCTCTGTAACCTGCTGTAATGATGTTTGGGAAGTGTGAGTTTTTAAATCCTGTCTCACTGTCCTGTCCTGCAAGAAAGACTCAGACTCAGAAATAATTTCCTTAATTGTGTGCACTCCAGTCAATGAACACTTCATGAAACAAATGTGACAAGGCCTTTGTTTCTGTTGCGGGGTCATACTGGGAAGAGATACTTATAGGTAATATGCTGCTTTCTGAGTGACAACAAACTCCACACTGTCCATTTAAGTGTTATCATAATTGCCTCTCTAAAGGTTACTAATGCTGTTCCGAAGAATTTTTTTAAACTAGTTTTCTGCTGCAGGCTAAATGTGCATGCATCTTTTTAATTCAGTTTGTGCAACCAGGAATAAATATATATTTATAAATATTCCAGGTCCCCAGAATGGATTAAAAGACACATATAAATATTTACCAATTTGGGCATTCAGAAGGCAATAAGAAACTGGTTTTTTGCTTTATCTTAGTAAATAGGTAATTCCCTCATAGTCAACCCAATAGAAGAAAATCAAATCAGACCAGCTATATTGCCTCAAGTGTAGTTAAGTTCATCATTTTTGCTAAGGTTATAGTGGTAATGCAATATACCATGGAAGAATCTAATATTCAGCCCAGGGTGAAGATTGGGTATGCCAGAGGATTAGTGTCAGGGTGCTTTATAGAAGTGAAACTTGATGGACAGGCTGGAGACAGATCTACAGAATCTCATTAAATTGCTGAATTGTTCATTACTGAGCACTCTCACTGTAATAAAGTGCTCATTGACTTTGACAAATCCCCATCCCATGTCTTAAGGAAGAACAGCAAAGCAAGAGGTGTTGGGGAAGCTGGAGGAAATTGGCACAAAGTGGGGCAGATAATAGAAAAGCTGATGGGGGGATGGTACCATTTGATTTATCTGTCTTACCTGTGACTAGTGTGGCCTCTGCACACACACACACGCCTGCGTGTCACAGCAATATGAATTCAGCATGTCCCCAAGGCACCTTTGCTAGTAGGGCTGCCATGAAGCCCTAAGCACAAATTAAAGCTTCCCTCAGAGAACCTCTGGAAGGGGTGCCACTGTCTGCAGAGCACAGTTATTTCCACCAGTTTGAATTCCCAATGTCCACTGGGTGATTTGATCCTAGTGCACATAAAGATTAAGGTGGTTATTTTAATGCATCAAAATGTGTACACAGCGTGATGCTTGAATATGATTTAGGCTGAAGTGACTACACCTCTTACCTGTCATACTTTAGATTTTTTTAAGCTACCCATTCACAATTGGCCAGTTCTAGTGAGTATGGTGAAATATAACTGTGAACAAACCAAGTTAGAAAGTTTTAGAAAAAGTTTTAGAAAGTTAAACAGTAATAGTAATGGAAGTGTGCTAGGATATGAATTAATGTAGAATACTACAGTAATTCCTGTTGATTTTTCAGACTCTTTGGCTTGATGTGTCTTATTTTAAATGGAGACAATAGACAAAGACTATAGTGATATATTTCTTAAATAAAAAACAAAAAGCCCACAAGAATACCTGTGTAGGCTGTGAAATCGAAGCAATTTATGAGCCTCCACGATAAGGGGTTTTTTAGGTAAGCCAAGCCAGTAATAATGATTATTAGTTGACAAAAGATTTGTTTTCTTGTTGAGTTTTTGCATTGTATTAGCATGTGAGATTATGAAATATTATTTTATATGTAAGAAATTTGTTATTTGTCAGCTGCATAAAAGTGTGTAAAATTAAGGCAGTGAAATGAAAGAAAGGATTAAATTAAAAAAAAAAAAAAAAAAAGAAGAAGGCAAAGGAAGAATCCTGAAGAAGGTGGAGGAAGAGAAACTATTTTTTTCATATTTTTCTTCTTCATCATGACCTATGGAGCTCTCTTCTTTTTTCCACAGGAAGTAGTCATGACAAGGACATAAATGTCTAGTTTATCATTAAATGAAAAGTGAATCTTTTCATAATTGGCCATTACAAGAAAGATTCATTGTCTGTACTTTAAGAAAGCAAGTGAATTCTTTCCCTTGATAATTGAAAAAGTAACCAACCCTGTAAGATGGAACATGTTGTCAGAGAAATATAGGGATAGAAGGCTTGTTGTTGGAACCTTAGCAAGTAGAAAGCAAGCCAAAGATTTAAGTAAAAAAATAATATTGGCTTTAGTTATGATACAGTTATACCTTATGTTTGTTATTAGAAACTTGAGTGGCTTAATCAGGCTTTAATACTCATATTTCAGAGATCATACATAGTAGTTACAGGTAGAAATATTTACTGGATCATTCTGTCTCCCTGCAGTAGGTTGGTCAAATCGTTCTTTATTAAATATGGCACTTAATCCAAGGTGAACTCTCAGATCATATTTGGAAAAGAATCTTAGCGTGAGATCAGTATAGATTAGCTTCTTCTATCTCTGCTGCTTTTTAAGTAGGTTGTTAAAGGATATATATAATTTTTAAACAGCTAACATTAAGAGCAGATCAATTTTAGTATTTGTCAATATTTCTTCTGAAGGGAAGGTTAGAAGTTTTGCCTTTGTTTTCTTTTTTTTTAATTTGTTTTGTTTGTTTGTTTTGGGGTGGTGGAGTTTTTGTTTGTTTGGGTTTTTTTGTTGTTTTGGTTTTTTGGTTGGTTTTTTGTTTGTTTGTTGTTGCTGTGTTTTTTATTTTTTCTTTGCCAGGCAACTTGCTTTCTTGGTAATCATCTGATAAGCAAACAATCTAGGAAAAATTCGTAGATAAAACTGCATAAGTGGTTTATTCAGCTAGAAAGCATGCAAATGTGTTGTGCCTTTTCCCAGGGCTAATCTCTTGTAAGATATTCCAGCCCTGTTAAATTCCTTGTATGTAACTTCTGAACTTGTGCTCATGAAGTATGTGTTTCATGTGTGAAAGTGTAGTGCTACTTATTCATTTTATCCCTGTGGATGTGCAAAAACAGTGTTTGTTCTCTGTATTAGAGAAGTGTCATTGCTTGAATAAATAGAAAAATAAAGGACAGGAAGACTGCAGTGTTAAAGGCCAATATGAGTTTTTAATGTATCTTTTATAAAAAGAGTAAATGTTCAAAGTTTTCTTATTACAGTCCTGTTTATCCTGTTCTGTGCCCTATTTTCAACAGCTTTTTTTTACACTTGAGCTCCATTTTGAATTTTCTGATTGCATCTGTGGAGGGCTAAAATTATTCTTCAGGAAAAATCCCACAGTTCAGAGCTGTTGGAAATTTTATGCTGTGCACATTATGGCAGCTTGTTATGATGGAACAGTTCTGTGCTGATTAAAGGTCCAAAGACATCTTCCATACATCTCCAGTGATGCACACATTTACCTATGCAGAGCGGCAGTTTCTAAAGTGGGTTGTCATGTTCTGGTACAAGCTTGCCACTCCTTCAGAGCAGTATTTGATTTTTTCTTACTGTCAGTCTTTTGGTATTGCAGAGAAATTTTTAATGTGGAGAGAGCAAAAATCATTTTTCTCAGGGGTATGTATATGTTTCGATGAAATGTGGCCCAAGTGCTTTGCTAAATGTGAACTTAAGTTCTACTGCCAAACAAGTAACAACATAAAATATAAGTGAAGGAAAGCATTTCAGTAATCAGTGTTGTGTTTAAGCAGTGTATTAGCCTTTCACTGTTCAAGAAATAAGCTTAAGTGCTCTCTTGGGCAATAAGTGAAATAATGTCTAGTCTAATGCTTGTTCCTAGTGAGTATTTACCCTAAGTAGAAAACTACCGCTCTAAAATGTGGCTGTCAGCCTCTCGTCAAGAAAGACATAGGAGAGAAAAAAAGGGGCTTGATGCATATCAGAGTTGAGGTGAATTGGTGAGGACGAATGGGAAAATTAAAATATTGCCCATGCATGTTTTCCTGTGCTTGTACCTCCTTTTTTGTACCCTTTTCATTAATAGTCTACATAAAAGTGCCAGAGAGCCACCTGTGAATCCCAGTATCCAGTGTACTACATGTACTGGTTGCACTGTGTGTATCATGACTAGCTGCAAGCAAAAGCACAGTTACCCTCAAATAAAAGTAGTATGAAAACATGACCTGTGATAGGCTGAAGTTTTCCTTTTCCTTACTCTATTCCTCATAAACATAGGTATCTCACCTGAATTGACTTTATGCAGTGGTGTATTTCTTACAATCTCCCCTGACTCTGTGAGGTTAATTTTTACAAGTGTGAGCATGTGCAGTATTCTTGGTAGGACATCCATTATATATCAGCCAAGCTGGTAGTTGTGGCTCAAGATCTACAAGAAGGTCAATGTCCACTGGAACTGCAGACTGGACAGGGTCCATGCAGGATGCAGTGGATCAAGCAGTGGATGTAGCAAGTGGAACTTCTCACTGTTCTGCTGACGTGCTCAGGTCACACACTACTTTCCTGATGTAATTTCTGTATCATTTGAAATAGTAATGGCATTTTGGCTTTCATGGAAAATGAATGCTGTCCCTATTGGCACTGTTCCCTTACTTTATGAAACACCTTTCCCCTTTGTCTGCTTTGGCTTAATTCAAATGGGCTCTTAATCTTGTCCTTTACAGTAATATCTTGTGAACTTTATATATGCTTTTGTTCTGAACTTTTAAAAGTTTCAGACTCCTGTTTTTCTGAGGTTAGCTAATATTGTTACTGTTATTTATCAAGTTTAACAGTATAGAAAGCAATTTTCTATATTAAAACTGGGTTTATGTCAGGAGCAACTTCTAATTTTCTTTTTGATACATGTCAGTTCCAATCAGAAAACTTGAATTTAGGTCCCTTCTTCAGCTAAGGAGTGGATGTGGATTTTGATTTAGAAAGCCAGTGTATTGGTTTGAAAACCAGTGGGAGATCACAAGTCAAGATTAAAATTAAAAATAAGTGAACTAAAACAAGGAAAAGCACTGACAAAGTCAGATACAACCTGACATCCTGTTAGGGTGGTAGTAGCAGTCCAACTGAAGTAGTCCAGTTGAAGCAGTGATCCTGTGAAGGTCTGGTCTCCAGCTGAAGATCCAGTGGTAGTTCTTGTCCTCTGGGAACCCAGTAGACAGGGCTGGCTCAGGCAGTTCCGAGGCCAGGTTATATCCAGGTGGGAACACCTGGCTCCTCCCTCCTGGGCAGAGCATCCCACAATGGGATGAGATAAGTCCATGAGTCACACGGTGGGTCCCTGATGGCCCATTGCCTGTCATCCGGAGTGGGTCATTAGCAGGTGATAGCAGCTAACGGCCCACAGCTGGTGGTAATAGAATACTTAAATACATCTATATTGCAACGTAGGACAGCCAGAAAAGGACAACGAGGTGTCCACACAACAAGATTTTTTCTGTGTTACTGCATTCTACATTTGAATTTGTCTGTTGTGTTGGGGTTTATGTTGGCTGTTATGCTCTTTGTGGCTCAGATTTGTTGGAGATTAACTGAAGTATAACTGTATTAACATACAGATATATGTGGTCATATTAAAAAAAAGTTACTGAAGTTGTTTTGAAAGCCAGGTGTGGTTGGAAATATACATTAATTTTTAAGTTAAAGAAAATAAGATAAAATCTAAAACCCACAGATACCATGGATGATCAAATATGGTAGTCTGTTTTTACTGTTGTAGTTAATGTCTTCCATTCAGGGATATAAATGTTAATAATCTTTACTCTTTCAAAATCTTGGTAAGGCTGTTACACACTTTTTCCAGTGGATTTAAGCTTGTGGAAACTGAGAGGAAATTAGAAACTCTTCTGAGAATTCCCAGCTCCGTATTTCAACAAATTTTCCTTTGGGAGCTGATAGAAGCCTTACTTTTATTTGTAACCACAAAACCAAAGAAGATGGTGGAAGAAAATTGAATTCCAGTTTTTCTGAAACCATACACATTGTCATCCATGTGTTAAGATACCTAGAATCAAGTTTTGGGGTTAAGCACCCAAAGTGTGTGGAGTTAGATGTAATAAAGTCGCACTCTTACGTCTAGACCTGCTAAAAAGTGTGTTAGTTCAGCATGACTGCTGAGATCTCTTTAGCTGTTGCCCCATGCTGTCACTCCTGCCCCAGGGTCAGGATACTGGTGGCTCCAGGAGGGTGAGGAGGCAAGGAGATAGAAAAGCAGTGGCACTCCTGCACATCCTTGCTTGCTCCAACTGGGACAGCCTTGGCAGCTTCCAGATGTGCAAGTGAGCTGCAAAGCTGAGGGTTTCCTTGCGTTGTGACAAAGGGTTCCTTATTCTCCTTTGATCACTTTGGACTCCCTCGTGCCAGGGAAAAATGGAAGAAATTACAACAAATACACTTGTCAAAAAGATCTTAAGAAGCTTTACTGTTAAGTGGCTTCCAAGCTAGAGGTCTATGTGGGATAGTAATGACAGATCGAAAGATCACAGTCTCTGAAGTGAAAATCTGTGCTGAAGAGCTTTCAAAGTGCTCCTTTAGGGTGGAGCCTATTTTAACCTTTGTGAGAAACTGCATGCGTTGTAATTTTATGAGGTTTATCTTCTAGCAGTTGCAGGTGCTTTAGTTTGCTTCAGGTATTATTTAGTCAGTTTAAATAATAAATTTATATTTGTTTTAATCTTGTAGTGGGGAAGCTCTAACATTCCCAATTCATTAGATATGTTTGCGATCTCAAATGCAATTACAAATGTGGTTCTATGTGTTTAAGTTACTTTTTAAAAGAAATAGCTCTCTTAGAACAATTAGTTGATTTTGAAAAACTAATGCAGGACTCATTTTTAAGCAGTGAGATAATCTGAAGCCCATTGTGGGCATTAAAGCAAAGTCAATAAAATTGACTGAGTGGGGGTTTTCCCCTCCAGTGGGGGCCTGGAGAAGAGAAAGCTTTGTGAAGACCTTATAGCAGCCTTTCAGTATCTAAGAGGGCCTACAGGAAAGATGGAGAGAGACTTTTTGCAAATACATGTAGTGACAGGACAGGGGGAAATGGCTTTAAACTGAACAAAGGGTAGGTTTGATTAGATATACAGAAGAAATTCTTTATTGTGAGGTAGGTAAGGCACTGGAACAGGTTGCCCAGAGAAGTTGTGGATGCTGAATCCCTGGAAGTGTTCAAGGCCAGGTTGGATGGGGCTTTGAGCATCCTGGTCTAATGGACACTATCCATGGCAGGGGCTTGGAACTAGGTGATCTTTAAGGTCTCTTCCAACCCAAAACATTCTGTAATTTTGGTTGGAAAATTTGATGTCTGTGGTTTTGTAGTACCACAGCGTGTTGAAAGCATGCATATTTATAAACCAGCTAAGAGCGCATATCCTTCGAAGTACGTTTTTGTGTGTGGCCAAAGATATTAATGACATACAAGTCCTGTATAGCTGTTGTAAAGATTATTATAGAAAATGATACATTTTTATGTGATTTGTTGGATTTGCCTATTAAATCCCTAGAAAATTATACCCTAACAATAGGGAAGAAAGGAATAGGAATCCTTTTACATTCACGAACCATTTAGACTAATTTTCACAGAGCTGAATTGCATTTTTATAGAATTTTGTCAATTTTGTGCCTATTTCATTTTCTAACAATTTTTACTGAAGAAAGCTTGTAGGTTCTTGTCTCTGTAGTGAGCTGCTATACTTCTAAAATACATTTCAGAGGGAAAAATAACGAGAGGGATAGCAATAAAAACAGTGTGTATCAGATGATGAAAAATTTCTTTTCCACTTATTAATTATGTACCAGCAACTTATTCTAGTGCTATATGTGGCTGTGTAAAGTTTCAATGCATTTGATGTCAGCCTGAATGTTTTCTCTAAAAATAAAAATGAGCAATTCTAGGTTTTGAAATGATGGCTGCTGGAGGGAGGTACAGTCCTTTTCCACCTCCCATGTTCTCTGTCCTTACCCTGTTTCAGAAAAGATAAATGCTATCATAAACCCTAATCTCCTTAAACTGAAATCAAATCACAGTTAAGAGTCCTAGTTAAACAGCTGTGTTTATGAAGGGATAAGCTTCTGTTCTTTGCAGCTTCAGGAAAACTTACCAGATATAAAGCACCAAGAAATGTTGGTTCTGCCATCACAAGAAGTGATGGAGGAGTCAAACTTGAGCATTTTATGATGCATTTGAGAATAGGTGGCAAGAAGTTTTTACGTCAGAGCTTCTTGCCATTTGACCCAGTTATTAAAGAGAGGCAGGTTTTAGGGACCTATGAGGCTACATTTTAGGAGTGTTTATGATGAGGAGGTTTCGTTCTCATTTCCAGCTCTCTATGGCTGGACTTGTTTCAAAGGAAAAAAGTGAGATTGTGTCTCTGGATGCTATGTTTTGGATTTGGTTTTATATTCTTTGCTTTGTCACCCTCCACACTCCTTTTTGATCATCTTTGTAAAACAAAATCTGCCTTGATTGCAGGAGTAAGTAGAGCCTTTCCAGTGTGATCATTCCCAGCTCATTTATTTTATGTGTATAGACTCCCAAGTGTGGCAGTCATTGCAGTGCACAGGAAAACAGAGTGGCTGTGAGTAGTGGGGTAGCACTAAAGCCTGTTAGAGTAGGAGCTACACACAAGCTCATACAGCTTTTAAACACACTTGTACATGTGGAGTGTCATCTAGAGGGGTTGCACTGGGCCTTGCTTGCCCCTTTTATCATAGTGTAAGAACCACTTAGGTGCAAGAAGCACATTTATAGATCTGCCTTGGTCGAGAACCTCCAAATGACTATAGAGAAAACTCGTCCATGGTTTGAGGATCTGATTCCACAAGATCAGAGTTCTCTTGAAGCACACTATGGGACAGTTTTGTCTTTGCTGCTCCAAGGGTAAGAAAGGATGTAATGTTTATTGCCTGTGTGGAGATGCACTTTTCAGCTGCAAAAATGTCTCAAGTACTTTTGACAGATGATACTTAGGGAAGTGTTTGGTCCTCAGTTTCAGATACCAGCATCTCAGCAGACTTTGTTCTGTGGCATGAGCACCAAAATTTCCACGGGATTTTTTGTAGTGGAATAAGGACACTCAGTTGGACAGATAGAGGGGACAGAAGATTGAGACACCTAATTTTTCTTTTGGTTCCCATTTAGAGAAAGTGGTTGAAATGTAAACTTCTCTCAGGGAAGCCTGAGTTTTACTGCTTATAAATTGCTTTTAGATACTTGGAAGGAAAGTGCTGTATAATTTTGAAGTTCAGATTGCCCAGAAGGTGTAAAATGGCAAGCTTTCATGAGCTGCAATAATTTACAACAGCTGAGAGTTTACCTTCTGTCTGTACCTTACTTCACTTTGAGCTCCAGTAGATGAGAAGTTCAGTTTTTCTATTATAGCAAGTCTTAGCTTTAAAATTAGTCATTTATGTGATTCCTTACCACATATAATGCTATATATTAATGTAGTTCAGCTGGCATTTTGTAAAGTTGATTTGTGATCATAGTTCTTTTATTATAAGTCGAAAAAGATGGAATATCTTTACTGAGTTTAGTCAATGTCTTCTAGGTAAACTTCTTACTCTCACTGCCAGTAAATATGAGAAATTGACAAAGTGTGTAAAAGAAGTGAAATCATACATTCTATTCTTTACTGTTATTATAAAACTGTCATTTTTTCTATGTATTTCATAGGAAACACATGCATTAAAAAAAATGAAACTAACACTGTCTTTTTCATAAGCTTTTTTCGTAAAATGATGTCCCCTTTTGAGAAGGCCATTATAATTATGTAGCACCAGGGAAGAAGGAAGCTTGCAGTAAAGCACTGAACTGACAATGCAAGGGACTGTACTTGGTTGGTGGAGAGTTTGTCTTTGGATAAAGAATTTCTTTCTTTCTCACAAGGATGTTGTGTGGAAACAATAATTAAAAATTTCTGAGATGGAAATACGGGTGTTAAAATCATTACTACTGGAGCTGTTTGCTTATGAGTATAATAAGAGATAGGAAATCTGCCAAAGATATCTAGGTTGTGTTATCCTCCTTGCACCTGTTGAAAGACTGTGCAGGACAATATTTTTGTCTAGCAGCAATTGGTGATGGATGCTTTACAGCTTAAATGCTTTAAGAGGACAGATGTTACCAGCACTTGAGAAAAATTGAGAAGTATTTTTAATACATTGTGATTCACTTTAATGCCATTAATTTTTATAAATGTTTGTTATTAATACAGCTGCATTATCTACCTCTGCTTTAATTACAGCATAATATCATTAAATACATCATATTTGGTGCTAGAGACTTTGACCAGTATCTCTGCTTGCTGCAGTGTTTTTCAGCTGAAAGATCAAAGTCAAATTTCTGCCTCTTGCAAAGTGGCTTACAGACTGCAGGGCTCATGTTCTGAAGGTTGCAGGTTGTTGTCTTGACATCACATAAATTCCAAACCAGTGAACCAGCCAAGAATTACAGCATTTTTATTTAGCAGACCAAGAGTTCTCTGAGTAGTACTCTGGACAAATCAACTGCAGCTTTTGTGGAGCCTGATCAGAGGTCAGGAGGATAATCTCTAGCAAGTGCTTTCACTCTCCAGAGGTAATGAACCTTGGTGTTCTCTAACCTTCCTTTGGGCCGTGTATTTCCTGAAGTCAACTCATTTGTATTTGGCTTCCCTCTTTATTGCCTGAGCCAATCCCTCAGTCTTCCAAGCCCTGTCCATCTGTGAAGCTGAGGGTCTGACTGCACTACAGTGAGGTGAGATGTTTGTGTCTGGAAGGATGCATATTTTGTCTTTCTAGCCAGCTGTAATCTCAGTCTTCAGTTTGGAAATGCACTTCAGGGGCACCCATGTGCACAATGCCAGCGCCACTGCTGAAGCAGAGATCTAGCACTAGTGTGGGGTTGGCTGAGTAGGAGCTGGGGGCAAATAGCAGAATGACAGGATCTTTGGATGTGTGCAGTGATGCCTTGTGGTGGGGAAATGTGAATGTGAGACACTGCTATTTATGTAGAGAAACATTTGCTGTGGAGTCTTCTTTCTGCTGCATCCAACCAAACGTGTTGGTAGCTTCCCAAACTCTTACTTCCCTTCTTCACTGGTTTCTGAGGAATGTTTTGGGTTCATTCCCAAGAGTTCACTATCTATATATATTTCATAAACAGTGTCTTTACACTTGGAAAAGTTTGGGTGTTTCACCTTTCCTGCCATTTCAAATATTAAATTCAGCTGTCAGCTGAGTGGAAGCATTGCAGGGAACTACTTCTTGCCAAATCACTGACAGACTGGGCAACTTTGGTCATGCTTCTTTTATCTAGGACTTGGAGTTAATAAATTGGGCTGGCTTGATGCCTTCATGCTCTCTGAGGGCAGTAAGATTTTCCTCACTATACAAATAAAAAGGACCAGAGAGCCTTTCAGCCTCCTTACATCAGCAGTAGACTTCAATAATTGTAAATGGCATTCTGTGTGTCAGTAAGGATGTGCAAGCCTGCTCACAGCTTCTTCTGCTGAGGACACTTCCACTTAAGTGAATGTTCTTCTTACAGCCCCAAACTTCCAAGGAAGTAAAACTTCCATTCTGTAGTGTGAGAAGAGATACAAGACATAAAATTGCTTAAAAGCCTTTGGTGTTTGGATCAGACTTCTCTGTCCACTCCCCATTCCGACAAATCTTAATCTTGGCTTCTAGGCTGCTCTGTTTTATTTGTTTTGGTATGCTGACATGAACATTGGTTTGAATTTTGTAATGCTTGACAAACTAGAGAACTTCTGATGATGACCAAGATTACAGAACAAAAGATTTACCACTCACCACTTGAAAATACTTGCTTCCTCCAGAGGTACAGTTCAATTTGATTATTTTTATTTACCTCACCTTTTAAGCAGCCTTATGAGGAGGGGAAGCTATGTGGCTGGAGCAGGGCGAGTCTGGAGAGGAAGTGAACCTAGCTGAGGAGGTGCAGGAAACTTGAAGCTTTCATTCTTTCCAAATTTTGCATAAACAGCCCCTATATTTTTTCCATTATTTTATTTTCCCTGTTCGTTTGTGAGACACTCTGAATCAGTGCTGATGAGTAGGATAAGAAACACCTAGTGGGATTGATTAATTTTCTATCCTTTAAAATGTGGGAATGAACAGCCCAACCCACCAGAAAACTAAATATTGATGCTGTCAGTGGCATGATAATTGGTCTCTGCTTTCATCTCCAAACAAACCCTTGCTTGGATTCTATTATTCATTCAAAGAGGAAAAGGGTTATTAATGCAGTGTTCTTTAATTTATTTTTTCTTTTGTGTGTGTGTGAGAGAGAGAGAACAGGAGAGCAATAATACAATAAATATATTGGCTAAGAGAAAACATTTGCAAGAGATCCCTGCCCATTTTTTTTAATCTTCTCTTATCATGAAGAATGTGAGCTGTGATAAATTGTTCTGCTAATCAAACAGCACTGAAAGGTTAGGTCATTGGAAGTCTTTAGTCATTTTGTGCTTTTCAAGAGTGAATTTGTTAAAATTATGCTGAATACCCACTTAAAGCCTGGGCTGAAAACCCTACCTGTGTTTTATAACTCTGCACTGTCAGAACCCACAATAAGTCAAACATTCTTTCAGAGGTACTCATAAGGGAGAAAAAACCCTGTAAATTTAAGAGTAATTTCAGATTGTAAATGAAAAAGAGAGGCACGACTGTTCATTTGCACCAATCATGCCTTCCTTTCATCTGCTCTGATTAGGCCTGGTGCGGTTTCATCAAACTACTCCATCACTGAGCTGTCACTCCAGTCGTCTGTTGATTGAAAACAATCAGGGCTCTGATGGCACAATTATTCTGACCCTTTAACTAGAGGCTGCTGTGATAATGAAAGGTTGATTATGATAGTTTGTGCCTCTTTCAGTTTGCCAAGAAGGTTAATTTGGGCATCAGACGGATGTTTAATGGGCGCTTGCTGGCTACACTGAGGTAAATGAGAACGTGCAGTCTTCGATATTGCACGGATATAGTTTGGCTGTCAATCATTGTCATTTTGAGTTTGTGCCTCACACTCTGGAAATCACATTTTATTTTTTCCTTGGGATTTAATTTATTCTGTGCCCTGAGGAAGTTCTTTCACTCTGTGACCTTCACAGTAGCTTTCTCTGTCTTTTTTCGCTTCCCTCACATGGAGCCCAAAGGCATAATACATCTAGAGGAACGTTTTTCTTTCATTTTCACATTAAAAAAAAAAAAAGGGAAATTTAAAATCCCTGTTTATCAGCTCACCCTGAACAGAGCAAATATTTTAATTCTGATTGTAGAATCCAAATGTGCAAATGGAAGTATTCCTGCTTGGTAACGCAGCGCCACACAGGGAGCTTCTTACGTAGACACACATTTGTAAAACTGACAAACAGGTAATTTAAATATGTCTCTATGTAAAGAGGGTGGGGGATGGCATAGCTTTATTTTCACAGGCTGCACACATATGCCTCAGCTCAGTGCCTTGTAAATGTGGTCTCAGTCACTGTACTGCAACTTTTTTGAGTTAGAAAGTCTCTCTCTTCAGGGTTCAGGGGCAAAAGACATTTCATTGCTGATTCATAGATTATTAATATTTCCACTGTTCAGACTGAGAGAATCATATGCATAATTTTGTAGTTCAGCTCAAGGTGCAAAAGAAATGCAAATACCTCATAATTTTGATTGTTCCACATGCAGCTCATTAGAGTCTTATTTTTATGCACATTTTAAATTCAAAATAAAAAGAAGAAAAAGATTTCTATCTCTAAGGCTCTCTTGCATCTAAGCTGGAGACACTCATTTTCCATGCTGTCCACAGCTGTAAGATAGTACCTGATTGATAAAATTTCAGAGTGAGTCTGGAGGCTGTGCTGTGTGGTTACTACTTCTAAAAATATTCACATGTAACTCATGGCTTTGAAAAATTATGTCTGTGTGTTTTGTCGTGTGGTGAGATTTCTTTTCTCAGTAACAATTCTTATATTTTTCTTCCTAAATGGATGATACAGACCAATTTAGTTCATCTTACTTAAATAAAATGCCTAAATTAATATCCTCAACCCCCTGGGTTTTGTCCTTTGTAGTGTCTAGAGAGAGAGGAGCACTTGAGACCCTTTAGAGATCCAAATTCAGGCCCTTTGGAAATCCCTGTCCCTTTTAGGTTAGGTGAAAGTTCCTTCAAAGCCCTCAGTGGACTTTGTATCAGAGCTTTAATAAATGTCCTGGTTTATCCATAGATTCTGCTCCTGTACTTGAAATTTGAAGAGCTGACAATTGCCCATTGAAATGTAGTTTTGAGACAGGAAGTCCCAGTCTGGAACACCTCAGGCTTGCTGAGTTAGATAAAATCCAATAAAAGGCAAAATTATGTGCGAATTTACAGCCAAAAAATATATTTTTAGTGTTTCAAAGACCAAACTAGTAAAGTCCAAGTTTTGCTTTTTGGAGTTCCCTTGGTGGTGCTTTGAGGTGATTGCTGTAGTAACTGTGCTGCTTTCATGACTTTTTTTGGCTTCAGAAATCAATAGAAACAGGTCTATAGCACTGTCCAATATGCTAAGGATACAAAGATATTAACTTGATTTTTCTTTCTGGCCAAAATTTTTGTTCCTGTTAAGGAACAGAACTGTTCAGGTGAGATTTACAGTTCTTTCTCATCCTCTGGTATGTCATTATCAGATTTTCATGCACAAACTGGGTCATTTGTGTTGCATATATCTGACCTCAGTCCAAGAAAGTACATCTTTCCACTTTTGTTTCCATATTTAAAATTTTGTTTTCTTCTAAAACGAGAACATTCACTAGGTTATTATAATTAAGATTTCCATTTATTTCAATGAAACAGTGTGAACTCACTGTTTTAAGACCCTAGAAAATTTGTTTCCTTTTATTTGTTGTTGCTAAAACAAACAAAACACAAAAACCCAATGCTCCTACCCCCTCGCTTTTTTCCACTGCTGTCACTTCATCTCGTTTACTAGACACCTTGGATGATATAAAGTAGCATATTTTCAGTCCATTGGGCTCCAGCATGAATACATCAAGTAAAGAGCAGGCCAGGATGACTCTAATAGAGTTCCTGTGGCCCCTGCCTCTCACAGAGCCCAGGCTTAGAAAAGTTACTTTTTTCCTGGAGCCCTGTCAACAGAAACTTTCCCTGACACTGACTTTGTGACTTAAAGTGGCTTCTATAAGTGAACCTGAGTCTAATAAATTTGAGTATGTCAAGCTTTTTGCTCTCATGAAGTAGCTTGGCTTTTCTGGTTAGAAAGCTTGGTGTGATGTCAAGGGCAGGTCTGGCACATTTCCCAGCAGAGTGGCTTGAGAAAGATTGCAGCAGGATGCTGAACAGGCAAGGCACAGGCATGATGGCCTCTCTTGCTCCCTGAGGTAGCTGGCAGCCCAAAGGACCAGGTAACTACTTCTTGCAGGGTTATCTTCAACAGGAGTGAAATTCCTAATTCAGCTTTAACTTCCTCTGCCTCTGTGGCCTCTCTGGCTGTGGGATGTGTGTGCTGTGTACACCATTAACAGCAGGGAGGAAGGACTGAGCTCCAAGCCTGTGTGACTTGGACTGTTGAAGCATTGTGCTGGAAGCAGAAGCAGGTGTTGGAAAAACAATGAAATTGCTATCCAACATGCAGATGCACTTTGATGTGTGCTCCAACTGTGCCATAACATATTTTTCCATCTCTTTTCTGCTGTTTTGAGAGTGCACTCCATTGCTAAATCACATAAGGTAACCTTGGAGAAGAAAAATCCTTTGGGTTAAGGCATTAGAATAAGAGAATTAATCTGGTTTGAAAATCCTGTCCTTCTGAGGGTCTGCTTTTGTCATTTACTTAGTTTAGAAGATGAATATGGCAAAATATATTATTTATTAAAGTTGATATAGGCACTAGGCTGTAGCTTCCTTTACTCACAAACTCATACATTAAAATTAATAGAAACGAAGCTTCTAGCAATTTAAACAGAATTTGCCTATATGGCAGTAGGAGTAGGAGTCTTTCCCTATTTTTGTAAATTATTTAGCACTGATACAAATATTTTAAACCTCAAAATTGTGGATGTTTTTCTTTTGCTTGCTTGCTTGCTTGTTAGCATTTTAAACACAGTTGTAATTTAAAGTGCTATTGGTATTTCCTTAGCGATGCCAGAATGTCTTTTCTTGCAGCATCATAAAGTCTGTAATGGCTTTGAGTTTATTTTGCCAATACTGATTATAGTTGCTAATTGTTACTGCCAGAGAGGCGAAAACATAGGCACCATAATTAGTGTGTAGATATGGTGGATTTTGGAGTTTCTATGTAGGCACCAGGTTTTTGGGTCTGGATTAAACAAAACCTGAGTAAAAGTGTTAGAAATTGTGTTGATAAATATACAGTTGTTTGCTGGTGTTGTGCATAGAAGTTTCTGTCTGCCATATGTTGATGAGAGTTATATTTGCCTCCTTTGCACTGAAGGGAAAGTTAGAACTGTGTTACAGTCTCCATCAGTGACTTCTTCTACTACAAGTGAAAGATTTGTTTGGGAATTCAGTTTTCTTTTTTTTGAACTTTTTCAGCCTTCCAGTAGCTGCCAAACCATCCAATGACTAGAACATAGGTTTACCCAAACTCAGTTTTCTGCCATGCCTCCATAGTGTGAGACACCAAGTTGTGCTGGAGAACATGGTAACAGTGTGCTGTAAAACCAGTGTAGAAGTCTAAGGCTCAGTTTGTGAGTGTTCCTGAAACCAGATGACCTGTTTCTTAGCCTTGTGTGACAATTTAGGAGTTGGTCCTGTATTCTGTAAATAGAAATATAGATGCCTGCATTTGTCAGTTAAATTCCTATCAGTTTTTTAGTGACCCAAAATGAATTTAAAAATGGCATAACAGTTATTGTCACAAATAGCAACACAAGGATATAAAAGCAATACAGCTTTTAGCTCTTATGGCCTTTTCTCTGCCTTGGAGAGTCACAGGTTAGGTATGGATCCCACAGGGCCTTGAAGTCAAATTATGTTCAAACAGTAGCATGAGTTGGTTTGGACAGGAACTTCTAAACACATTGAGATTCATAGACCTCAGTTGCCTCCCTAAGACTCAGTAAAGCTTCTCTGCATTCTGTCAAATGCCTACAGACTGTCCAGGTGGTGTGCAGGGTTCTTACCCTGCCTTCTAAACCCATACAGTAAAATGCAGTCTTCCACTGCAAATTGACCTCAGACTTGGAGTCTGGTAAGAGTCAGTAGCAACCTCCACAAGAGACAGTCTGGGATTCACCTTGCCCTCCCCACAGCTGTTGCAGCTGCTTGTCAGAGGGGAAAGGTGGAAATAGCATAGGCCAAAGATACCTTGAGGTCCGGCATGTAAGGAATCCCAAGCAGATTGCAATAAACTTAATTTGAAAAGATTCAAAGATTTTCATAAAAAAGATGCAGGACAGATGAGAGGGGATAAAATAGTGTGGAATGTATAGAAAATTTTTGCTTCAAGACCCAGAATAGATTGTACATCTCATACGAGTGCCAGCAGAATCTTTGTATCACTTTGCAATCATCGCTGTGGTGGTTTAGAAATTCTGTGACTTCAGAGAAAAGTTAAACATTAGTGATTTCAGTGAAACATTTTTTACAACTCCAGGACTATTCTCAGTACAGACCTAACTCAGTATGAACCAAATTGCATGTGCCAAACTTCCTACAGCAGAGAAAATGTATTGTAGCAGAGATGTCCATGCCTTCTGTGCAGATCATCACACATCCCATATGCAGAAATGAATGCAGGTACCATGTCTTTGAAGTTATGAATATATGTGGTGTTGCTTGTGTGTTTATACAGTATTTATTGGGGACCAAAGGGAGGACAGTAAAGGAAAGCAGATGGATGAAGTTCTAAGATATTAATAAGGCATTAATATTAAACTTCCTCTGAAAGTCTTATGGTTACCAAGTCCTGGTTTACATTAGTGCATGTCTTTTAAAGTGTCTGTAACATCTGTCATTGTAGCCCAAGTGATACCTCTGTGATGCCATTTTAGATGTGAGCAAAGGCATGAACTTATAGTTCCAAAAGTAACTAATCTGTTGAATGCAAGTGCTGACAGATAAGAACTCCGGTTTTGTAAATTCTTCTATCTCAATATAGCAACCCACACATCATTCAGTTGATATGTATGCTGAAGATAGCCTGAATTTCACTTGAAGTTCAAGTGCCTGAATGATGAGAGCTAAGTGCCTTTCTGGAATCATTCACATGGCCAAAGACATGGAATAGGAAGTTGCCTAATACGACTCCATAGGAGGCTTCTGACACGGGCGTTTAGTGGATTTAGAATACATGACTATAAAGCTCAATAATTTCAAGTCCATAAACATATTCAAATATATTTGAATGATGCCTTTTTTACTAGCAAGTCAAAATACTTGCTAGTATTTTGCTAATGCATGTATTTGAAACTCAATACAGCATTTAACTGACGGAACTACTGTTGCATTTTTGATGCCCTTCATTGATTCTTTGTTTCACAGGGATTCACAGTGAAGAAAATGTGTTTCAAATTAATCTTAATACGAAGGTGGTTTTGGTTTGTCATCTTCCCTCTCTGACAGAATACAGAAGCAGTAATAAATTTAATACATCATATATGAAAGCCATGAATAAGAGAAGCCTTTATTTTCAGCTTCTTTATGTGACATTCCCAATAGCAGTACAGGCAGTAAGATTTAGCTGAAAACTCTTTTAGCATGCAGCTTGTTAGAAACACCCGCTACACAAGTTCTGCTCGTGTCAAGATGATTTGAAGTATCAAGTAGAGGGATCTGTCCTTATCCAGAACTAGTCAATGCCTTTGATAAAGACTTGGATGAAAGAATAATAAGGGATTTATGGTTTCAGAAAATCAGATGGTGAAATGGTTTTCAAGCACTTTGGAAAATATAATTAGGATTGAAAATAACCTTGACTGGAGCAGTGGCCTAAAGTAATAGTAGAGAGTTTGGTAATCACAGAGAAAGCATGACACTCTGTGGAAGTTCTGCAGAAAAAAAAACCCCAGAAACAAACAACCAAGAGGTGAAAATAGTACTTAGTCATAAGCTTAAACATGGAACAGCAACATCATAGTGCAGTGACAGTCTTATGTGGTATGTGCAAGCCAGAATGGCATAGATTGTTAAAATCAAAGAGATTCTTCCAACCTATTCACTACTACTACACCTTTAAGAGGAAGATTATGTCCTGTTTTCAACAGGAAACATTAAATATTTCAATAGCAGAGAACTGTGAGCCAGGCAACAGAGGTTTAGAAAATATGACCTAAGATGCATTGAAATACTTTTTCCATTCACTAAAGAGGAAACTCACACCAATATTAAAATGCATCTGAGGTGGAGAAGAAAAAGAAGGTGGCAAAATGTTTGTCATCCTGTATGGATGATTCAGTTTCAAGGGTTGCTCTGGAATATAAACGCAAAGGTGGGAAATGAGTTTAAGGGTTTAGAGCTTCTGCATATGTAAGAGGAAAATCTATCTGAGAAGATATCAGAGCATAGGAATGGTTTTCCTGAGGAAATTTTGCTATCTTCATTACTGGAGGTTTTCAAGAATAACTTATACAACAATTCTTGAAAGGGTTTAGGCCCTTATTAGCCTCTTTCTAGGACCAGTTGGATCCAATAAGCTTTATGTGATTTGTATGCTATGTTTAATTTTGGATGTTGATACTAGCTGCAATTGCTGAACAGTCTGAGTTTTCCTTGTTTCTGTCTGCCCCAAACTAGCAGAGCCTCTTCTGTGCTTCTCTCTTCTCTGATTTAATTTTTTTGTCCCCTTACACCTTTCTCCACTTCATGAATAAAATAAATGAAGAAGAAAAACAATACTGAAGATTCAGTATGTATTGTGTTATATTTCTTCAATATTTTGTCATAAATAGGATGAAATATGGAGGGCAGAAAAGGCTTTTCTTTCTAATCTTCTGACATTAGTCTACTTTCTAGTGTACCTATGGTATCCAGTGACCCCATAGCCCCTACATTTATATTATTTTTCCAGCAGCTTGTTTCAGTGATAGTGTGGTCTCCAGCAACACTAACATATCGTACAATGAGAGTATTGCATAGTAGCTGATTATGCTGTGGAAATTGTTTAGGGGAGCTGGTGCAATGCAGTGCTTTTGTATATACACTGTGAGTAGAGTTTTAATAGGTATCTTTTTATTTTGGACTAATAGGCTTCATAGATGCTTTTTAGGTGGATAGATACCATGACTGAGGCAAATATATGTCTGCTCTTGGAATGCAAGCAGTTTTCAAATACCAGATTTTGACAGAATTGTACGCAAATAATGCCTGTCTTGTTTTTCCCTTCCTCCCCCCTGCTTTCAGCTGGCTGTGAGGTGGTTGGAGCACAACTGCCGCTACCAGTACCTGGATGAACTCCTCCAGTACGTTCGCTTTGGCCTTATGGATGTGGATACACTGCACACTGTAGCTCTTACTCATCCTCTTGTCCAAGCCAGTGAAACTGCCACAGCGCTCATTAATGAGGCCTTGGCTTACCACCAGAGCGTCTATGCACAGCCAGTTTGGCAAACCGCAAGGACAAAGCCTCGCTTCCAGTCAGACACTCTGTACATTATTGGTGGGAAAAAACGAGAAGTCTGTAAAGTGAAGGAATTGCGATACTTCAATCCGGTAGACCAGGAGAACGTTCATATCGCAGGGATCGCTAACTGGAGCGAGCTGGCGCCTATGCCGGTGGGGAGGAGCCACCACTGTGTTGCTGTCATGGGAGACTTCCTTTTTGTAGCTGGTGGAGAGGCAGAGCACTCCACAGGGCGCACCTGTGCCGTGAGGACTGTGTGCCGGTACGACCCCCGCACCAACTCCTGGGCGGAGATAGCTCCGATGAAGAACTGCCGGGAACACTTTGTGCTGGGAGCCGTGGATGAGTACCTCTATGCCGTGGGGGGCAGAAATGAATTACGCCAAGTGTTGCCCACAGTTGAACGCTACTGCCCCAAGAAGAACAAGTGGACCTTTGTACAGTCCTTTGATCGGTCGCTCTCGTGCCACGCAGGATATGTGGTGGATGGTCTTCTTTGGATATCAGGTAGAAAACGTTTCACACAGTTTGAGGTACTAACAAAATACTGTCTCGAATTAAAGTAATAAATCTTCTTTGGTTCGTATGTCATGATAACTTTTCTCTTAGGAGAGGACAAAGAATTGAAGCCTCATTAGAAGTATAGGAGCATAATGCACCTTATACATTACACTCAGAGCTGCTGATATCATATGTGCTATCTCCAGTTGCCATTCATAAATCACAGGGAACTGGAATGATAATGCACTTTTGGACAAATTTCCAATGATAAATTCTGTGTGCTTCCTAAAAACAAACTAAGAAAGACATTGTTTCTGTAATATGATCTGGTACTTTTGGCAGTAACAGGACCCAAGGGAATGGCCTGAAGTTGTGTCAGGGGAGGTGTAAGTTGGATATCAGGAAAAGTTTCTTCACCCACAGGTTGATTGGGCACTGGAACAGCCTCCCCAGGGAGATAGTCACAGCACCAGCCTGACACACAAAGTATTTGGACAATGTTCTCTGATGGATGGTGTGATCCCTGAGCCTGTGCAGGGCCTGGAGTTGGACTGTGATGATCCTGTGGGTTCCTTCCAACTCAGCATATTTTGTGGTTAATTTATTCCTGATGATGAAATAAAAAATTAAGTTCTTGTTAGTTTGTATTGTTTGAGGGCTTGAAGGCAGATGTATGATTTACTCCCACTTGCTCTTCAGGATATTGTAACAGACCAAGGTGACCATTTTTAAAACTCATCCATGGCACTGTCCATAACAACTGCACAAGACTGTCTGGATGTTATCATAGCTTTACGGCACAGATAGATGAATCTACAGGCCTTATAATCCTTAAATAAGGTATCACTTGCAACTGGGTCTTTCATTTTTATGTCACATGTCACATTGTTGTGTTACATTGATGGGGGACATTGTTTCCTCAGTTTTTGTAAGACTTTTCTGGTATTAGTTACTTTAGAGTATGGTCGATGCTGTCTACAGAAGATTTGACAGAAAAATATTCCTGCTTTACTAAGAAATGTGCCACGGAAGGTTATATAGTTACAATATTTATTAAGGAAGCTAATGAGTAAATGGGGCCAGCCCTTGAGGTAAATGTTCAGTGATTGGCATCTTCACCGTAGATACCCTCTGGGGATTTTAATTTGGTCTGGAATGCCTCTGGTAAAAAGATGGAATACGAATGGAAGATTAAGTTAGCTCCTTAGGCCTTGGCTGTGCTTCTCAAAGTGTGTCATTGGGGTAGCGGATGTACCTTTCTGTCCCTAGGGATTAAGTGCCTCTTGGGAATGGATTCCCAGGAACTGGCAGGGGAATTAGCAGGCATCTATTTTAATACATATACACTAAAGTCATGAATGATGACTTAGGAATTAAAAGCAGGACAGAACACAGAAAATCACCAAGATCCCTGGCAGGTACTTTGGGTCGCTTTCTTGAGTGACCATCATTTAAGGAGTCTTGTAGAGTTTGTGTTCTGTGAACCCTGAAGTGAGACCCAGGTACAGTACAGGAACAGGATTTCTGCTTTAGGCTACCAGCTGGGTGTATTCAGAGCATTATCCTGTTTATTCACTACCTTTCCTATTTTATTAGTGGAGAGGGATGTGTGTCTGTGGTGGGCACGTCAGATACATGGATGTTACTACTGCTGTGTCTTGATTGCTGGCTTTTTTCCTGTCTTGTGGTTTACATTTGTCAGTATTTATGAAGAATATGAAAATTATTATATGAAAACACCATCATAAAATGGTGTTAAGCATTCTCATATAAAATCATTGAATGTGCACTAGAAATCCATCAGTGTGGTCTTTCCTTGAGTAAATGAAAAAAAGTAATATTTTTTGTCTTAATTTCATGAAAAAAACCACCAACAAAACAAAATCAAAACACAAGAAAGTATTTGATAGGGATTATGGGATTATCAAATATGGGACTGATTGAAGTTTGAATTTAGTCTTTCCAGATTTGCTAGGAAAGGGGAAATTATACTGAGGATTAATTTATGTGCTTAGTTATGTGGGTGAAATGCATGCATGCCCTTGTGTTTTAAATTCCACTTGTGTTTATAAAATGATGCAGTGTGATACTATGTTCAAGGATATGTCTCTAACAGAGCTGTAGAATCAGTGGAAGAAGTAAGTCGAAGCCTATTGGATGAATTCCCTTAAAACTCTGCAAAACAACAAAAAATACTTTATCAGTATTGTTCCATTTATATTTGAAAATGCTACCAACAGTGGAATAAGGTGGACAGGGCTTTTCAGTTGTATTTTGATAGGTTCAGAGAAAATGCTTAGAAGTTTTGAGTTGCTCAATTCTGACAGGTTATTATGAAGTACAAGAGCATACTATGCTACACTTCAGTAGGTATTGATCTGAATTACATAGTCTCAGATTGAAACCTGGTTGTGTATTGAATAGAGTTATTTTAAAAAGAAAAGTAGATGGAGATGTAATAACTATAGCTAGCTTTCTATTATTAATTAATTGCTTAGGACTAGAATGCAGCTCATGGTGCATGTACATTCAGGGGCAGGGGAATAGTACAGAGAGGTGTTTTATTGTGTCATAGTCACTGCTGGAAAATCCACAGTTCATCATTGAGTATAAGATGTTAGCATAAAAGTCATTAGTAATGCAGGAGGGAACATAATTTTGAAGTATGTGGCCTAAAATTAAGTAATTAAAAAATTAGTCTGAGTTAGAAATGTTTCTGAGCTGTATCCCTGCTGCTTTTTCTGGGAAATACAGGTCATCAGGAAGGAGCTCTCAAAGTCAGTCTGCTACTACCAGCTGGCAAGGCAACCATGGAAATGTGCCCAGTTTTTTAGTGAGGGAATAAATTAAATAGTGATAATATAAGTCTCTGGCCCTTCTATTTGTGGAGAAAGTCATCAAAGCTTGATCTGCACACTGACCATTTACTTACTCAGTGCCTCTGCTACAGCCCCATGCCCTCTTAAAGGCTTTGCTGATCAAAAGCTGACTAGACTTAAAGGATTTCTGTTATTATTGGGATTCATTTTCAGCTTTACTTTGCTGCTCCTTTGGGACAAATATGACAAGGATTCAAAAATATTAGAGAATAAAATCATGGCAAAGGCAGCAGGAAAAGAAAATTGACTAAACAAAACACTATTCGAGTGTACACACTGGCAATAGGAGGTGGGTGGCTGGTGTTTCAGGTGACAGGGGGACTCCTAAGCTGCTACTACTGCTTTGGGGCTTTTAACCTGACAGAAGCAGATTAAAAGAGGGAGCCTTTTGCATACTGGAACTAGTCAGACCCTCTGCTCAGCACTAGTGGGTTCAGCCCTTGAGTTTTCTGAACTCCATCTTTTTATATTCATGTAATTATTTATTGGTTTTCCCCCACAGTCCTCTTTTTTTTTTATTATTATTCTTTTTAAAAATGCGTGAGAATTTATTAAAATAATGTGCTGGTTTTGACTGGGATAGAGTTAATTTTCCTCAAAGCAGTTAGTCTGGGCTGTGTTTTGGATTTGTGCTGGAAACAGTCCTGGTAACACAGGGATGTTTTTGTTATTGCTGAGGAGTGCTTCTGCACAGTGAAGATGGTTTTTGCTTCTCATCCCACCCACCAGCAAGGAGGCTGAGGGTGGGCAAGAGTTTGGGAGGGGACACAGCCAGGACAGCTGACCCCCACTGACCAAAGGGACATTCCAGACCATATGGTGTCATGCTCAGCATATAAAGCTGGGGGAAGAAAGAGAAAATGGGGGATGTTCATAGTGTAGACATTTGACTTCCCAAACCACAATTATGCTTGATGGATCCCTGCTTTCCTGGAGATGGCTGAACACCTGACTGCTCCTAGGAAGCAGTGAATTAATTCCATGGTTTGCTTTGCCTATGTGCATGACTTTTGCTTTACCTGTTAAAACTCTCTTTATCTGAAACCACGAATTAGTTTCACTTTTCCAAGTCTCTCCCCGATCCCATGCTGGGAGAGTGAATGAGCAGTTGTGCGAGGCTGAGTTGCTAACTGGGATTAAACCACAACAAAGAAGTTCTCTGTACTGACATTGCATTGGGCAGATGGTTTGGAAATTTTATAGAAATACAATTCTTCTAGGCCCTGGTTAACATCTGGTGCCATGACCAATTTCACAAATGAATCTCATGACACATGCTTGAAAAGTGAAGTATTTCAGTGAAAGAAAAACAAAGTACACTCAACATTACTAACAATCACTACCTATAAAAGCAGGGAAGTATTTTCCATAAGAGCAAGGACTTGAACTATGCCAATTTCCCTGCATCCTCTGTGGAGTACACATGCAAATCTGGAGACCTAATCTTCTACAGATGTTAACCTTCCTCCACCAGTGTAGGTGTAGTGCCCCTGGGGACAGCGAGGGGCAGGGAACCTCTGCCAAGCACTCCAGCTCTGCGCCATTCCTGCATCTGCATCCTGGGATAATGACGCTTCCCTTGCCTTAGGTGCTCAAGAGATTAGCACATGAAAAGTCTTGTTTAAAACGAAGTGTTACACTGTTGTTTTGCGGAGGCCCTAGTTGTCTGACCTTAAGTGTGACAGCTAAAATGACATCTTGACATGCACATAGAAACTCAGCTTGGGGGAAGGGGGTAAACAAGCCAACCCTGTACAGTTGCTTTATATTTAATATAGGAGATTTTTTTTTCCAAAATTCAAGATTCTTTTTGTTTTTTTAACTGTGTTTTTTTCCCTAATGGTGGAGATTTTGACTAAGGAAATGATGGTGATAACATAACTTGAAGAATCATTCTGAGTTTGCAAGTGATTCGGGATGAAAAGTATGACCTTGCTATCAGTATGCTGTCATGAAGTAAAGAGTTTTTTCTCAGTAAATGTCTATAAAATTATTTTATGGGAAAGAGATCTGGAATCTAGCTAAATTAAGTTTTACAGTGTGGCTGGCACAGGATTTTACTGGGAGTGTGAGGTTAACAAGTACATAAAAATTGCCTTAGCGGCCCAGTCTTAGTCTGTATATGTCCCATGTATGTACAGACTTCATATTTACTGTATTTGAATGAAGGTAATACGTCTCACACCTTTCAGTGATGGACAGTATTGGTCTGATGCCATTGATTCTCCTTAGATTGAATGTGAACATCCAGTTTTAATGATTTAAAGAAACCTAGGGCTTGTGCCCCTCTTGTTTGTGGCTCAGTTGCATGTGGAGTCAAAGAGCATTAATCAGAGCTGCTGTTGGCATCTCCCAGGGGATTCCTTACCTTGGGAGAATGTGCTGCTCCAGCTCAGCTGTCCTCACTGCACCTGGGCTGGCTGAAGTAAGAGGCACTGGATTTGCATGTTGAGGAAGGATTATCTTGTGTTTAACACACAGACACGTCAGAGAGGAGAGATTTCTGTTTTAAAATAGCAGATCACCTTAGGGTAGATGTCATGGGTTTCTATATATTCCCTGGATTTGCTGGAAGGAGCATGCATGGGAGCTCTTTGCCAACATGTAGTTTTACACCTCTCCCAGTGAACTCTGATTCCTGCACACAGCCTAGCACTTGGGGACTTTTGGGAGAGTTGTGATATTTTCTGGGGGATTTGGATTGGATCAGATTTCTCAAGTCATATGGGGGTCTTGCTAGGACATGTTATAAATATGGCTTATAAATTGGCATTTGGGAAAATGGTGTTGAATCTACTGCCTCCTTACCCTTCTCTTTTTAGAAATGTGTGTCTAGAAGGTGTTTCTCAATGCAGTTTGTGGAGTGTTTGGGGGGACTATAACAACCCAAAATGTTTTCCAAGTGTGGCAAAGGGATGGACAAGGAATGTTGTGGAATCCTCGAGCAATTTCCCTTTGTAGGGGGGCACTGTTGCATGAGCTGAGAATTTACAGGTCTTGGAGAGCTTAAAAAGCAACATTTACAGCCTACGAGGGAGTGAGCAACAGAGACGGTGGCAGTATAAAAACACTGTAAGCCCAAGGGTTGGATGATGGCCTTTCCATGAGGCTGTGCTCATGTCTGTAAGGGCAAGAAGGATGCAGTCTTGTCCTGAGGGTGCTCCTTGCCTCCTAGGAACTGGAGTCCTCAAAGCAAGCTGCTTTTGTCAAAGTGGTGTAATCATCACTCTGTTTATAAAAACAGCAAATGCTGGCCAAACTGTAAATTTTTTGTCATTTAACCAGCCAGACTTTTTTTCTTTCTCTTTCTTTAACCGTTGTTACAACCAAATTAGCTGTTACTGCTTGACATCAAATTTAATAGCATAGTTTGTATTTTTAAATACTTTCTCTTGTAATGATGCCTCTCTTTCTATCCTTTCCTTTCCTCACAGAAAACACACAGACAAGTTTAAGAAAGTCTCTCAGAATTGCCTCATTTCTTTTCTGAGAAAGTATGTGTTATTTTTAGTACCATTTAAAGTCTTTTTTCCCTTCTTTTCTTATTTTTAAGAGACATATTGCTGCTCTTTCACCCTTTCCCAGCTGTCTGGAGTATTTTTTAAAAAAATAGTTCAAGAGGACATTACAGACTTGTTAAATCTGAATTTTGGCAGAAATTTTTAAACTTTTGCTATAGCACTTCAAAGTTAGAAGGAACTAGAGTTTGAAAATTGATGCAGATATAAGATGGCATATTTAATGACAGATGTATCTATAGAAACCTGTTAAGATGCAGATTATCCCCCTGGGGAGGGGAGATCAAAACTGCCAATCTATAAAATATACTTGTTAGGGGAAGGCATGGAATCTATCTCTGCAAGCACTCTGATTGCAGGGGACAGTGTAGCAGCATGTGGCATCATAACCTAAGAGCAGACAAATCAGCTTGATGACTTTCAAAGCCAAGAATACTGCTGGAGGCAAGGGTACTCCAGTCTAGAAGAAATTAAAACATATAGAGACTGTTATTAATTCCAGATCTATTTTTGTGTAGTCAAATCTGTATGCAAATCCTTAGCATCTCATTTTGGCAGATTAATCTAAAAGCGAAGAGCGGTATGTGAAGGGAATGTAATGATAAAACACCAGAGATGAGCAATATTGCAGGGGGAAAGATGTAAGCTGTGTACTTGATGTGAGGGGCTCTTTGTGAAGAGAAGCAAATAATTTTGCTTATTTGCTTATTTTATTATTTTATGAGGAAACAATGCTCTTCTTTCTCTTTTTCCTTCACATCTTTCCCCCAAATTAAGGTGTCCTTTCAGAACGGAAATGCATGACCCAGCATTGTGTTTCTGATGTGTTTCCTCTAGTTTAACATTCTGGAGGTATTAATCCAAATGACTATGGTTTTCATTTTTCAAAATACTAATCTGATGTATCATGTTAGGCATTATGCTGGGAGTGAAAACAACATGTATGTAAAAAAAAAATCAAATTACAAAATATTAGAAAAGATTGTTTTGTGTGTTTGTGGCTGATGACCACTAGGAATGTGAAGGCTGCACAACAGTTTAGAGGCAAATAACAGATTGTGAGATCAGACACAGGAGCAGTCATGGCTTTCCAATGCTTGTTCTTGTGTGTGCACTTCCCAGGTGCTGTGATGGGCAGGGTGTGGCACAGTGTGATGGAAACAGTTTGGAAAGACCACATTTCATGCCATGTCTCCCTTAGCCTGTGAGCATCTCTGAGCTGGAGTTTGTGCTGCTGTCCCTGGGCAGGTGCCCAGTGCAGGCTGGTGCTTGCAGAGATGCACCCAAGTAACAGCATCATTTCTCCCTGCCACTGCAGTTCACGACAAGACTCTAAAATAGATATGTTTGTAGTTTCTGCTATCGGTCCTTGGCCCCATCAAGTTATTTGGAGAGATCAGAGTGTACTTCCTTGTCAGCAACTGGCTCAGCTCAGTAGGAGCAGATCAGCAGATAAAACTTGGATGCCGAGTGCTCTATGTGTACTCTATGTACCCTCCACGTTTTTTGCTTTGGACTAGGTTTGTTTTGGTCCTCTGGCTCAAATGTACCCAGTACTCAGATGGTACAAAGCCAAAAGACCAGTTATTATTTCACACCCTTATGCTGTCATTAGGAACTGGAGCACAGCTGTTGCACATCTGGAGCAGAGCATGGGGGAGGTGGCAGAGCTGCTTCAAAATCATGGTTGAGCTCTGAACCAGAATGCTGCCCTTGGTGTAGCTGGAGGCTGGCAAAATGAGGATTCCCCAGCACAGAGCTTGGGGATAAAAGGAATAAAACCAACCCAGAAACCTTATTGGGACTGGGCCATAGCTCAGCCAACAGGAATATAAGTCACTGTGCTGCTGTCCTGGCTGAAACAGGGTATGCCCTCACAAAAAGTGAAGCATCAACAAAATGTAATGATAGATTAAATTCCTTCCTCTCATTGCTGTGGATTTTGTCCACTATTGGCATGTGCCATTAAAACTGTAAGATAATTTGCCTGTCAGTATGAGTGTCACTGGTGTGTGGCCACTTACATTCCCTAGTTCTGCCCAGAGCTCCTGGGAGGAGGAAGGTGAGGTGCAGCTTACAGGTGTTATTTCTGATTCCATCTTCCTGTGGGCTCAGGGTGGTGGCAGAGAGGGACTGGGACCTGTGGCAGTGCTGCAGTGGCATCATGTCCCCAACAGGCTTGAGCACACTCAAAAACATGTTTGCACAGGTAAGATTAAAGACTGAAGAAGTTTTCCATATTTCCTTAGTGAAATTTTCCTTTTAAAATGAAATGAGAATTGGGCATTAAACATCTCTTTACTGTGTTGAGGTAAGTAGTTGGTTTGCAGCATCTACTTGGGTAAGACTCTATTCTGAGCTCTTCTGAGGTGCTTTACACCATGCTTTCATTACCATTACTGAAAAGTAAATGGTGTAGTGCTGTTTCTGGTCACTGTGGAGGAACCTTCCAACCTAAGTTTACAACTAAACCAATATAAAATTCTTTCTATAATACAAAGTACAGAATTTCTTTCTGATATGTAGGTGAGCACAGTTGCACAGGTTTGCATTGTGCTTTCTAGCTGGCAGTGGTATCCCCTGTCATGCTCCTGGTATGGCAGAGCTTCTCTCTGACCTCTTCCTTCTCTTTGATGTAGGCTCATCTCCTCTTCTTTTAAACTGTGTCACCTGCTGTATGTTCCTTGGAACAGGGATGGGTTTTATCTTTATGTCTTGATGAAGGCTGAATGCACAGTTATTTGTAAACAGATCAATTTTTATCTAATTTTTGGCCCATAGAATTAGCTCTACAAGGGAAGTGTGTGTGAGTGTTTATTGTTGCTGTTCTGAATTTCTGTATGTTTGACTGCTTTTCCCCTTGTAACCAGAGTAAGAAGTGCAGGGGAGTGTAAGCAGAAGTGGTGGTATGTAATGTAATTATTGTCTGCAAATGAACTTTGAAATTGGTTATTTTGCTGTACCTGATCTTGCTCCTGGCTTTGCTTATGTGAAAAAATGTAACCTGTATAAACTCTTTTATAGGAGGAGTAACAAATACTGCACAGTATCAAAACAGACTCATGGTCTATGATCCTAAGCAGGTGAGTATCTCTGTTATATATGGTTTGGTTTGCATCAAACAGGTCTCTTGGCAAATGCATATAAGGATTTTGTAAGGCTGAAAGCACTGACCATTTGAATTAGTGGTGTTTTAAATTCACTTTGTACTGATTTGTGAGTTTAACAGAGTAATGGAGACTCTGACAATTCATTACGTTTTTTTAAGCCTGTAGGCATTAGAAACATCTTAGATTAAATACAGAAATGTGCTTTAAATCCCCTGTATTTATCAGTATTTATTTTCGTTTTTGTAATCCAGCAGCCATGGGCAATGTATACTCAAAGTCAGCGTCCCAAAACTGCTCCTTGTCATTGGCACTTCTGCTTTGAATTGCATATATGGGTCTTTTTGTTTCCTGCCTACTTTGAGAACTGTACTACCTGGCCATGACTTACTCTGCTGACTGCAAGGGTGCCTATCATTTCATTACCCAAGCACCTAAAATATCTTTTAGGGATTATTTCATACATTATGTATGTGTTTTGATTAGGTTAGCACAGCTCAGTAACCATTTCAGAGGGTTAGGGCATGGTTATGCCCTCTTCCTTGTATTAGGAATTAAAAGTCCTAAGCTTGCAATCAGAGTTGCATAGCCTGATTTACACCCATGTGGAAGAGTATTGACTTTTCTGATTGTAGGATAGGGGCTTTGATTGCTGTATTTGGAACAAAATTGTGCCAGGGGATACTTCTATGTGGTTACCACCGACTTTTTAATGCATAGCACATACGGGGCCTGAAGCAGAAACAGGAGATGACACACCTGCCTCACTCTTTTTGAGGTGCAGTTTTATAATTGACTGTACAAACGCTGACTGTCCTAAATCCAAGTAGCAATTACAGGCAGCAGTCTTATTTTGCTTGTGAGAGGGACATGTATTTGGATCCCACGTCTCTATTGTGTACCTTTCACTTTGATTCTTCACTTGCTGGTGTGGAAGTTGCCCCCCAGAATAGCAGTTCTGGGGCTGCCTCGGTGAGCAGGGCTGACAGTGAGTAGCCCAGCCTGGCACGTGAAGAGTTACGGAGGAATTGTGCACTTGCATCCTTCAAACGAGGTGCTCTTCGTGTTTGTACACACGAGCTCTTTTTAAAGATTCTGCTGGCATATTGTTTACGGTGGGTACTGGAAACCATCACATCTGCTCGCATCTCGCACGGAATCTCAATAGCTCCATCACGGAGCCCCAGCCCTGCTCCTGCGCGAGGCCTTTGTGGCGAGTCGATAATGCCTGCCATCTGCCACCGAGCACACAGCTACCTGCCAACAAGCCGGCTGCGCTGACCTCTGCCTCCCCACCGCTGATTAGTATTCACACACCGCCTTATTAGAAATGACCCCGCCAGGCCCCTCTGTTTCTCTGCCTTTGCAGCGCTTTGAGGCTCACCTGGCAGGCACTGCAGTGGAGGAAGCTAAAGATATAATCAGGGGATGCAGGCAGGCTTTGCAAAGCAGATGGTGTCTATAGTCTGGTGTTAAGAGACTGGACTACTAATGCAAACATTAATGCCTAATATTCAACTATTACACATTGAAATGTATAGCTATATATTGTGGAGGTTAAAAGGCAGAAGGTTTAGAGGCTCTCGAGTTGCTGCACATGCATCACAAAAAATTTCCTTACAGGTTTTTAACTTCCTCCACTTAAATTAATCTTACCCGTTGCCAGGCTGTTTAATTTGGTGTGCATAGCAGGAGCAATTGTTTTCTCAGGTATAAAATACTGTGCTTTAATCCCTTGGCTTCCATGTCTTCTTGCCTCTCCCCTAAACAGGTAAAATTCTTGAAGATTGCTAATGAGCAAGAAAAATATGCAAACTTTGTAAGTTCCCACAAATAAAGGGTTAACATTAAACAAAATACTTGAATCACTTGAGAAGATTCTTTAGGAAATTATTTTTCCCTGTTGCTTCATTCCCCAAGGATAAGATCAAATAAGCTTCTGCATAACGAAAGATAGAAGAATCTCTCTTCTCTCATAACAGAGCTCATTGGTACAGATAATTTTAGCTCTGTATATAAAGGAGACATCTAATAGTCTGGTTTAAGGAGCATTTGCTACTGAGCTATAAAGAAAAAGAGCCTTGAAACCTGATGAGCTAAACAGGAAAACAAAAAACCACAGAGCAAGAAATACCATTAAATTAATGAATTTAAATGTGAGAACTGTAAAACACATGTTGAAAGTCCAGTATGTCTGGTCAGCATTACAATCAACACACATGTGTAGCATATGAACAGAACAGGTATGTGCACCTGTGATTCCTGACCAAGGGTAAGAAGCAACTGGTAGCTGCTGTTTTTTGCACTACCAATATAGGTGTGTCCTTGAGCAGTGCTGAGATAAGTTACCTCTCTCTCTCTTCCCAGAATAAGTGGCTGAGCCGTAGCCCGATGCTGCAGAGGAGAGTGTATCACTCCATGGCCGCTGTGCAAAGGAAGCTTTACGTGTTAGGTGGGAATGACCTGGACTACAACAACGATCGCATCCTGGTCCGTCACATAGACTCCTACAGCATAGATGCCGATCAGTGGACCCGCTGCAGCTTCAACATGCTGACAGGTGAGCATTGTACCAAAGGGAAACTCACTGCTGTCGAACTGAAACATCTTTTCTCTTTAGATGCCTTTAGTATGCAGAACTCCATGACTTCACTAAATTGCTTCTGATTTAGAGATCATTGTTAGCCAAGAAGACACTTTTGATTACAGGTCTTTACATTGTACATTAAATTCTGAAGAAGGTGCACATAAATATAATTTAATTAAGCAGTCAAAAATAATTTGTCATAATATTACCGGTACTGTTTTTTGATTCTCCAGAAGCTTGCCTGTGGTATTGGTTTAGCTCCTTGTTTGAGTGTACAAGAGACTGATGTGTCTTTTACCATGATAACATAATTTTGTAATGGTTTCTGTTGGCATTATAGGGCAAAGCTTCCACTGAAATCTATTAACTCTTGCTTATTTCTAAACAGTATCTTCTTAATAAATTACCCAAAAGGAGGTATCCTCTTTGGAATTCTCTCAAGTCAGAAGTGAATTGAGCACTTAGTTGGCTACAGGATCTGTAAAGTTGTTCTCAACTGTTACTGGGAAGAACTGTTACAGTTGGAACTTGCAAAGCACTGAGACTCACTGTCCCTGCCACCCAGTCCACCAGAGTTCACCTCCACCTGATACAATTCCCACATGTAGTGTCTCCTTGAATCCCTGGGAGAGACACAGAATCATAGAACGGTTTGGGTTGGAAGGCATCTTAAAGATCATCTAGTTCCAACCCTCCTGCCATGGGCAGGGACACCTCCCACTAGACCAGGTTGCTCAAAGCTCCACCTAACCTGGCCTTGAGCACTTCCTGGGATTGGGCATCCACAACTTCTCTGGAGAACCTCACCACCCTCACAGTAAAGACTTTCTTCCTAATATCTAATCTAAACTGTCTCACTTCCAGTTTGAAGCCATTCCCCCTTGTCCTGTCACTACATGCCCTTTTAAAAAGTCCCTCTCCAGCTTTCTGGTAGGCTCTCTGCTGGTACTGGAAGGCCACAATTAGGTCATCCTGAAGCCTTCTCTTCTTCAGGCTAAAGAGACCCCAGTTGTCTCAGTCTTTCATCGTAGGAGAAGTGCTCCATCCCTCTAATCAACTTGGTGGCCTCTGGTGGACTCACTCCAACATGTCACTGTCCTTTCTGTACTGAGGTGCCCAGAACTGGACACAGCACTGGGGTCTCACTGGAGTGCAGTAGAGGGCAATCACATCGTGAACCTGCTGGCCACACTTTAAGACAGGCATGTGATACATTCTTGTCAGGCCACCAGAGTACTTGATGGACACTAGGGAGAGAGGTATAGATTAAAAAGGTATTACACATGGTCAAACAGAACTAGTTTTTCGCATGTCTTTTGCTCACCAGTTAATTATTTTATTATCTGGAGGAACTGATAGCCTTTGAGAAGGATGTCATCTGATTTGCAACTGCAAAACCCTGGCACCTCAGGCACTGTCATCATTCTGGAGCTGACCCTGTCCCACTAAATGCTGTGAGGCAGCCTCTTCTCCACTGCCTAAGAAGCCATCTAAGCCTTTCATTCTCTCTGTGCAACTGGCAGTAAAGGTGCCTGTTGCACTGCGCAGTGCAGATTTTTTAGGGCTGTATTTTTCCTTCAGAACTCCCAAACTTGTTCGGAGCCCGTTGCTATGGGGATGAACTTGCACAGCAGCTCCTGCAACTTTCACCGTTCTCCTACCCGGAGGAGCAGGGCTGAGCAGTGTGGGCAGCACGTGAGGAGCACTCGGCATTTGCAGCCTCTGTAGCTGTTTGGATGTTCATGCCTTATGGAGGCTGAGGGGCAGGTGGGGACCATGCCTGTCACCTGTGCCACACGTGAGGAGGGAGCAGATGGTCCCCTGCTCAGCCACGTTATTGCTCCTCTGGGTTATCTCTGGGCAGCACCAGGCACAGCTCCTGTGGAGAGCAAGGAGCTGCCCTCATGCCTCCCCTTCACTCTGACATGTTGGGAGTTCTGAAACAGTCAAGTTACTGCCAGGAGTGCTTGCATCCCATTACAGAACACCAGCATTCGGTGTTAAAAGGGTTAATTAAACACTGATAGTGGTTTCTATTTCCTTCTTTGCTTAAGGTCAAAATGAGTCTGGAGTTGCTGTCCACAATGGTAGAATATATTTAGTTGGTGGCTATTCAATTTGGACAAATGAGCCTTTGGCATGTATCCAGGTGAGTGATTTAGGTTTCTTTTAAAGTCTGTTCCAATAACTTTGCAAGGGTAAGTTTTGCACAGTTGTTATTAAAGAAGGAAAATACATGTGAAGTGGAGAGATTAAGGATATTTCTTATGCAGCCACTGAACCTGCATAAACACAGAGAGGAAATACTGTAGGTATTAAAAGTATTTCCAGATGAGCCAATAGATGAAATTCCTCTAAGATATTCCAGTAAACCAGGGTTGAGATGTCTTTCCTTTGGCAAGGTTTGGATAAAATAATGTGTATATATTCACAGGTTACACAAGCAAGTTCAAAAGTAAAAGGGTTGCAGAAATGGATGATGGGGCTAAGAATTTTTTGGCCCATATTGTAGTTTTTCTTTTCCTTCCAAGCTGTGTTTCTGAAGGGCAGCCAGAGTTAATGAGTTGTTCATTGACCAAGTGCACTTAGCCTGTGACCTGCCCTGCTGCTTAGTGCTTTAAAGCAGTGGAAGTTTTTTGATCCCTGCTCTAGACAATAGATTGTTCAGCAAACTCTTCTATTCTCCCATCTTGTATAAAAGCAGCTCACCCAGAGATCCATGGCTTTCAGGGATTTCGGTACAGAAATTAGGAATTCTTATCTTTCTGCATGTTTCTGAGTGACGCAGTTCTGCATCACAGCCATTGCTTTGTGGCCAGCTGGGCAGTTACAGACAGAAACTTGTTTATATCTGTTTCTGCACTTTTGCTGATAAACAACATTTTCATTAGCTTCCAACTTTTTGGATTTTAGAACTTCACTTCCAAACTGTCCCATAAGACTAGAAGTTAGGCTTAGCATAAGAAAGGGAGTATGTTGGGATGCTGAGCTGCTGGTCTCACAATGAATGCTTTGTAGTGTGAATTTGTAAAGAGTAGATCATTCAAGATAAACAGTTAAAAACATGTTCTTCTCATTCTATAATTGTATTTTAGCAAGTTGTTGGATACCATACCTAACAATTTATTGGAAAAAGTCATTCAGGCTGGCTTGGATATATAGAGGTAGCAGCTGTGCTCCACCAGTGGGCTCATTTATAATCAACAGGTACTTTGCAGTATTGCACCTGGGTTTAAATACAGCTTAGTGACAAGCAAAAATGATCCTGGGATCTTGCTTTCTTAAATGGACATTTGTCCACATCCCCAGACTGGTCGTGAACTGGCAGTCTGCCTGACACAGTCACCACATAAAAGGGAAGAGAAATATGAGTGATTTGGCAGAGCTGTGTGTGCTGTCCCTTCTCAGCTGTTGGCAGTGTGCCTGGCTTTAACCAGGAAAACTAGCCATTTTATCTTTCAATTAAGGAAAACTGAGGTTGCTCTCTCCTTTGGAAGAAAAAGTTCCACTTTTTTCAAATACCTTTACCTACTGTAAGTCAGTCATTTATTTGGCATTCCCATCTTCCACAGAGCTTCTGTGCCCCCAATATACCACCGAGCTGACAAATGATTTGTGCTCTGTGCTAACAGGAGCCCCTGTGTGCGGAGTAACCCACCTGCACAGCTGCACATTCTCCTGCCAAGAAGCAGGATCCAATGGCACCATTTGCTACCGAGTGCCTGAGCACTCAGATTTTGGGTTGGGTGATAAGAACAGCAAATGGATCACCAGATCCATAAATAATCAAAAAATTATCTGAAACGACCTTTCCGTTGGGATTAGTAGTAAATACATGTGGTGGGTGCCAGCAAATTTGTTTCATCTTTCTTCTGTGATCCCAAGAGTATTTTGTGTGCTTTGATGTGCAGGTGCTGGATGTGAGCAAGGAGGGAAAGGAAGAGGTGTTCTATGGGCCTACACTCCCCTTTGCTTCCAATGGAATAGCAGCCTGCTTTCTTCCAGCTCCTTATTTCACATGTCCCAACCTTCAGACTCTGCAAGTGCCTCACCACAGGATCGGCACAATGTGACACACTCCTTGCGCTTCTCAGAATCAGAAGTGGAGGTGGAAAACATCAAACCCTGTGTATTGAAGGGTTTCTCTGGATCAGTGAGAAGAATCAATCCACTTGGGCTGCTGCTTTACCATCACACATTTGTCTTAAAGGATCATGGCAGGCAGGAAGGAAGCTACAAAACCTGTGTGCAGTTTCTCTCCTCGGCCTCAGATGTAGAAGCAAATACATGAGAGTGTTGGGCATTTCTGCTGGTGACTACTTGCTACCTGTATACTTCATTTCCCTATGCAACTTTGTCAGGCATTGTGGATGCTCTCAGCTCTTCCTGGGCTGCTGCTCTTTGGAGTTTGCACATTCAGTTGTTCACCAGTGGCGCTTTCAAAGATGATAAAAAAGCTCTGTTTATGTTGACAAAGATGATATAATACTGTGCTAATTATGCAACTTACTCGATACCTTTGGCAAAAAAGAATAACAAATGTGTTGACTTCCAATTCCAAACTCCATAGCTTACAGTTTCTCATTTAATAATACTTCATTTGAAATTTAAACACTTCAAAACAGATTAAAATGAAAATAAAAAACAAACAAGCCCTATAGGATATGAGGAACAGATAAAAATTGTCTCAGCTGAGAGGCAAAGAAAATGAAGCCTCATGGTTAAACTCAAGTCTGAACTGAATTTGTTTGTCTGAGAATCTAAAGATTGTTTGGGATGTCATTTACCAAGGTCTACTACCAAATAAATGTTACCTTCTGTCATATGATCAATTCTTCCTGCCAGCTGCAGTCTTTTAATGGTGGAGATCAGCTTCTTTACTGTATAATTAAAATGTGCCATTTACTTAATATTTTTAATATCCAGTTTGCAAGGGGTCGCCACATTTACAATTATCAATGAACAGTCTCATTTTGTCCAACATATGGTCCCACAAATCACTGGTCTCCCAAGGCTAAGCAGGTGTAGAACAATGTCAATATTTATTTATTTATTCTTTCAGTTTATATAGTGTATCTCCATTCCATTCTCCAGGCATATGCCAGCTCACAGCAAATACTCTAACCTGGTATATTTTGGCTTTGCTTGGCTACTGCAGCCCCTGTCTCTTATCTCTGTGTTTTATTTACATATTGAACAAAAATGTCAATGTTTGTAAATATTAACCAAGCATGTAATTAAATCTTTCTCTATTTCTGATTTATGGATACTCTGCACTTCTCTGCCTTACCTCCTGATCAGCTCCCTGCCACTGTGCTGCCTGAGCAGACCTATCAAATTCCTGCTGATGCTCTTGCTAATGCCACATGTGGAATAGGCTGCGGCAGTAGCTCCTGCCTGCTGGACAGGAACAGGTTTGACTTAGTCCAGTGAGCAGTGCTTTCAAATCAAATGCATCTTTGAACTTTTAAGGGTCTGGTTACAGGGAGGTAACTTGATTACCATTTGTGACTCCTGCTGGGCAGTGTACTTGTGGAACATCACCTTTCCTTTCCCCTACTTATCAGGTTAGAATGTTTTATGGTGTTTTGTTTTGGGTTTGGCTTTTTTTCTGAGCTTTTTCACTCTCATTGCCTCAAGCCAAGCTGCAGCTGCACTGTCTTTGCCTGGCACACTGACTCGAGTTGCTAATACATCTCCCTCTGTGCACCAAGCAAGCCTACATCCAGGCAGGACTTTTCTCTATGCTGCATGGGAGCTGGATAGGCTGTACATCAAGACATATTTTAGTTTCTTGTTTTAATTCATTTGATCTCCTGGAAATCCACGTGTGAGGGACAACTCTATGAACAGGCTATTTACAGAAACTGTTTTCCTGTGTGGGCTGGAGGGCCAAGCCCGGCAAGTATTCAACCTCTGACTTAGGTGTGGCTTTCAGAGTCACTAACAGTGTACATATCTCATTTTCAAGAAGAGGGTGGCTAAAATAATCAAAATGTGTGCAGGGCCTTTGAGTCTCATCCTAGAGGTACCACACCAGGTGAGTCATCAGCTTTTGTTTCAAGAACTGACGCTTCCTTTTATAAAGCACAGTGCACGTCTGGACAAGAGTGCAAAGTATTTTTTCTATTTCTCAACTTAGTTCAGACGCTTTTATTCCTAGGCTTCATAGCTTACCACAGCTGTAGCTATGGAATCATTCCTAAACTGCTGCTTCAGGAGAGCAAGGGGAGAGATTAGGATGGATCAGGATGACTACTGAGCAGCGGCAGAAAGTGGCAGCAGTGGTCTGGGTTTGAGAAGCAGAGGGGGGCAGCTTCCTTGTACAAAGCAGCATGTGCCTCTTGGTTCGAGGTCTGAAAGGCAAGAAAATGATCATGTTTGTTCTGCCCTTTATACACTTTTACTGCTCTGGTTGTTATCACCAATTGTCTGCACTGTGAATGGCAGTTTCAAACAGCTGTGCAATTGCATTGTATTGGTTAGGGGTACCTCTGCCACAGAGCCTCAGGACAGCACATATGCTCCTATTAGTGTCAGGATTCTGCTCTGGCTCTTAATCATCAGGCTCCACTGATTACAGAGGTCCTTCGCAACAACCTCTTAGTCACTTTTGTGTCACACTTCCTATCTAGGTCTTTCTGCTTTTGTTGCAGGACCTACAGGGACAGATGGAGGGTGCTTTGCTGCACCTGAAGTCAGAAAATGCCTCATAGCCCTTGCCAGATGAGCAAAATCCAGTTAATTATTGCCAGGTAAGAAAAGGGAACAGTAAGGATACAAGAGCAGACAGAGAGCACCCTGCTGTGGCTGAGGGGGTCTCAGCTGGAAGGAGTGAGGATGGGAGAGCAAGGCTGGTTTCACCTGCCACCTGCAGCTGTGCAGGACTCCTGCAAAGCAACCCCATGAGCTGAAGTTTCTGAATCACCATGGCCTCGCTCTGCCATCTTTCCATTGAGTGTTTCTGGCTTCTGAAACTGCCATGGTTGCAGAATCCTTTGTGTGACCTCCAGATCCACCTCTGATATTCTAAATTTTGTACCATTTCAGGCAAACATACAACTCTGAACCCAACCTTCATCCTACCCCATCCTACCCACTGGTTTTGGTATGTACCTCTGACATGCAGTTTTAGCTCGGTTTTTCTACACAGCCTTAAAGCTGTCCAAAACAAGAATTTTATTTCCACACTTGCTGGTTCTGTTGCCAGAGTCTGATCATCACAGTGTGAGAGCAGATGCCGACACAAGTCACTTAGCCAGCTGGGAGTGTACAAGGTAATGGGAAAAGTTGCAAGTAGCGAGAACTCACTAGTGCTTCAGGGAAAGAGGTGTTCTTACCAGTGAATAATGCAGCAGCAGTCACTGACTGTCCCGTTTGGAAGAGTGCAATTCTGTGCCCTTAACTTCTTAGATTTACACATTAAAGCTACTTACATCTGCAACTATGGTTTTTGGGCAACAAGGTCTTAAAGAGCTGTACTGAAGAGCCATTCTCTGATCTTTTTCAGGGTATTCCCATAAAGTAATATTGCATCCTTTATATAGCTTTAATTAAAGTATATAATTTAAAGAAGTATATATACTTTACCTTTGAGTCTTAAAATGTGTTATCACCTCTTAGCTATAAATAACCACAAGGGAATCAGCTGCTTAGTGCTTCTAATCCAAAAAATACCCAATTTTCACAAGCAGCAGCACAAACAGCCTCTTCTGCCACTCTTGAGCATTTCACACCCAAGTCCTGACTAAACACTCACATGTTATGAGCCAGAGTGCAGCAGTTCTGCTTCTGCACAGTAACGTTTTTGCAATCCTTAGATTTCTACTTGTGGCTTACAGTTTTTTCTTAGTTAAGCAGCTTTTGGGCAAAGTTCCTGACTCTCAGAAGAACTGAAACTTCTGTAACTCTTTTTTGTCTAAGTTTTGCCTTCCCCAGTTACCCTCCCCCAAACCTGTACAGACATTTAGTACATTAGTTGCAGAATCGTGGAGAAGTAGATAATTGAATATTCACACATGCAGAAACAACCCAGGCAGAATGTGGAACAATGTGGAAACAAGCGCGAAAAGAGGCGGCATCTGTTTATTGAAAATTAGAATGTGGAATAAATTAAGAGGGCAAGGTTAAAACACTTCATCTGCAGGCAGAGTTTGTAGGGGAGGAAGACTGCAGGAAGTTTAGAACACAGGCTGTATATAAAGGACTTATGCAGTTCTATTTTTGCAAAATGAATTAGTTTTTTTCCCCCCAAAGGACACATTATAAGGGATCAAGTGTCCACATAAAGAATGGTTTTCCAATAGAGATTATTATATATAGCTGTTTCACAGTAATGCCAGAATTAAAATGCTTAAAACACTAATGTTGCAATGCTTCAAGTACTGAAGAACAGAGTAAGTATTTTTAGCAATACCCTCAATTCATGCAAGCAAATGCCGGGCTAATTTTTCCACCAGTGCCTATGCAGGTCATGCTGGGCCTTTCAAAAACAAATAATGACTTTAGCAAATTTGCATTTTTAATGCCTGTTTTGGTGTCATTCTGCAAGGAGAAGGGTAGAGCCAAGATAGTGTTTGATGGACTGACAAATGCAATGAATTTGGTTGTTAAGATGGAATTACACTGCTGGCATTTCCAAAGGCCTGTGAAGACATGACATATATGAATAGAGGATCTGAGCTTTTACTTTTTTGTTGTTGTTGTTGTTTTTCTGTACATACCTTTGCACTTTGTACATTAAGTTTGCAAAAGGTTTACCATTTAAAGCTGCTCAAGTAGACAAAAGCCATATCCTAGTCATTCATCATAAAACAAGCTTAATTATGCTAGGACATATTGACACTGCATCAGATTTTTAATCTTCAATGTAATTTTATAACCATTGCTAACAGATGGGCTGATTACACTGAATTTGAGTTTTAAGTAATAGTTAAAAATTCTGAAATATGATTAAACTGGAAATACCCATTGCATACATAATTTTCAAAAAGCTACTGAAAGAAGGAAAACCAGGGCACAATAAAACCTCTTTTTTGTTTCCTGAGGGAGATACATTGCATTTAAGTAGAGAGTTATCAAAGTTCCTTAGATGACCAAGCAGTTTATGGTATTGACAGCTCCTCTTCTGTTCAATTAGAACAGATAACACAGGACCTTGTTCTTTCCATAGGTCTGCTGCTCTATGCCAGCATAGAAGGTGTGAAATTTTCTATTTCAGAAGCTCTTTTTTATTGAAACAAGTACCCCCTACCTTTTTTTTTCACTGAAAATTAAACTAAAGAGTAATTTAAATTACTGTGTTTCTGCTCTTCAATAACAATAACAAATGTAAAATTCCTATGAAATAGAGGGACAGCTTTGTGTGACTAATGGAAGTCACATGTGAATTCTGAACAGAAGGTATTTTCTTTTCATATTATCTTGTTAAGGTTACTAAAGCAAAGATAAGCCAGACTTCCCTCTGCCTGCCATTGTTCATCATGTGCTGGACATCTGTTTCATATCACAAGGATGATAATGGGTCAGAGGTGATTGATACACTGAATACTGGTATTTAGGGAAAATATAAAAATGAAATACTGTCTTTCAGATCTCAATTCTATACATTGCAGAAAAAAAAAAGTGCTTACTACACATAGTCCTGTTATATCCTGGAACAGTCCTGGCCAACAAGATGAGTGCAGAAAATGCTGGCAAGACTCATGACAGCTCTATTTCAGACAGGTCTCTTGTCACCAGTACTAGCATTTCCAAATGAAAGGACACTGGTCACAGACTGGGCACCAGGCTTGAGGCAAGAAAAAGCTTACTGAATTTAAATATTTTATTTAAACTCTACTGACAACCAGTGATCCTGTAGTTATGAGTAATTAATTAAGATTTCTGCTAGTTTGGGCTGGGGTGGAGGTAATTTTCTTCACAGTGGCAGGTATGGGGCTGTGTTTTGGATTTGTGCTGAACACAGGGTTGATAATACAGAGATGTTTTTGTTATTGCTGAGCAGGGCTTACACAGAGCCAAGGCCTTTTCTGCTTTTCGTACTGCCATGCTGGGGAGGAGACTGGAGTTGCATGAGAGGATGAGAGGAGACACAGCCAGGACAGGTGACTCCAAATGACCAAAGGGATATTCCAGGACATCATGCTCAGTACACAAAGTGGGGGGGAAGAAGGAGGAAGGGCATTTGGAGTGATGGCATTTGTCTTTTCAAGTCACCATTACATGTGATGGGGCCCTGCTCTCCTGGGGATGGCTGAACACCCACCTGCCCACGGGAACCAATGAATTCATTCCTTGTTTTGCTTTATTTGTATGCTCAGCTTTGTCTTCCCTATTAACCTGTCTTTATCTCAACCCAGGAGTTCTCTACCTTTTAATCTTCTGATTCTCTCCCTAATCCCACTGGTGGGGGAGCAGCTGTGTGGGGCTTGGCTGCTGGCTGGGGTTAAACCACCATAACATTCAAAAGGGCTTAACACCATCAACTTCTGATTATATAGAAGGGTATGAAGGATAAAATTTCTCTGAATTAGGTACTCTAGGTGCAACCTTATTTTCAGGATCTTTTCACCATCAGTTCCACAATTTACAAGTCTAATAAGTGTCTGTCCTTGCAAGCAATGTTATTTTTAAACAATGTACTGGGAGAGACCCTTTCCATCCAATACGTAAAATGCTGCCCTAGTGCTACAAAAATGCAGGCCAAAGGAAGAGCCTGTAAAAGCTGAAATCAGGCTGTCACTTTATGGTGATGCTTCAGACCAAAACAGTGGCAGCACAAAGCTGTCTGGAGTGGTGACCTATAAACAGTCACCTGCAGCATGGCTGTGGCACAACAGTCAGACTTGTACCTCAGATCAACATGGTCTCTGACACTCACATCACCAACTCTGCTTTCCTTTCAGCGCTTTGCTAATGCTGAATGTTTCTGTGAGACAACAGCCCCATGGTCAGCACTGCCTTCTGCAGCAGCCTGTGCAGGCAGGCACCAGCTGAGAAGAGAAGGATGGGAGGATCCAGGTAGGGGTAGTGGCAATGCTGTTGCTCCAAACCTGAGAGAGGACACAGAAGCCTGAATGAGCTGGGGAAAAGGAGCAGAACTACAGTAGTGTCCATCTCTCCAACTGCCAGTAGTAAGAGGGGTTGTTCATGATGGGTAGTATTTGAATTTCTAGGCAAATACATCAACAACGTCTGTAAATCACAAAATGGTTTGGGTTGCAAGGTCATTTAGTCCAACTCCCCTGCAATGGGTAGGGATCTTCAACTGAATGAGGTTGCTGAGAGCCTCATCCTACCTGACCTTCAATGTTTCCAGGAATGGGGTGTCCACCACCTGTCTGAGCAACCTGTCCCAGTGTTTCAAGAAAAAGTTTCTTCCTTATATCTAATCTGAATCTACCCTTTTTTGTTTTTTAAACAAAATTGTTCAATGTAAAATAATATAGGAAGGCTTAATTTGAATAATGTTTATTGCCTTAAGCAGCCTTTATACAGACAGCATCGAATAAGACATAACATATATATTTACTTAGCTTTTAGGTTTTTTCTATATTGTAGTTAAAACCAGCACCTTCTTCTTTCCTCCTAACTGGTTTTGGACTGTTGTTCTGCTGTATGCTTGGTAAGTCAGCATAGACTAGCACTCATCAAGTCTTCCTCTCATTAATATTATGGGAACTATCAGTCACATCTGCAAATGTCCATACCAAATAAATAGACCAAACCAGATTGCCCACTTGGCAGAGGTTGATGAATATGATGCAAAATGCCTTATTTCTGTTCACATTAACTTTGTGACAGAGAAGAATGATAATTTCCAAACTGTTTAAATTAGTTTCTCATGCACCAGGAGGTGCTATGCATTTACATAAAGTCCTATTGCTTTTTCAGAAACTTCCAACCACTACAGATAGTATTAAATATGTCTTTAACAACCTACTAAACACATCATTAAGTGCTTTGTCAGAATATCTGTTCTATCCTTTAAAATCTCAGTTTTTACTTTCAGGAAGTAATACTACAGTCAGACATCTGTTCTGGGATCTACTGTGTGGTAGGACTTAAATTTCGAAGGCATCTCAATTAATTTCTCTTGGAGAGGGGTGCTTTTATTTTTTAAAAAAAGCTTTTCAGAAGCAGAATCCTCCTGGGATGAATAAAACTCCTCCCAGGTACATAAGCTTATGAGAAGCTACAATGCAAGTTCAATAAGTCACTTTCATAATGAAAAGAACCTCCATGTTCTGCACTATTAAGTAGCCTAAAGAGCCTTTTAGTTACTGCATTATCTGAAGTACTGATAGCCGATTTAGGCAAGAAGATTATCTAGTTCAACTTGATAAGATTACTGTAACGAAAGGGAAGCTGTTCTGAACAAGATTTTAGGGATTTTTGTGGAGCTGTTAGACACAAAAATAATCTTTCCTTCCATTAACACCATAAAATTAAAATGTGAGTAACTTTAAAAGTAAGAGCCTGCTCACCAGTGTTGCCATTAAGGGCAAACCCACCCCCAAAGTCCAGTAAGTAGTTTCAGAAATTTTAAGAAAGCTTCAGGTTGTTGAGGGAAGTGAAAAGTGTGGATACCACAGCCATTAATGAAAGTTTCCTGAGAACTTTAGAGAAAAAAAAAATGTAGAAAAAGTTACAGAGATAGATCCACCCTGGAAAGACCCATAGCACAGCAAAATATTTGAAAGATCCAACTATCCAGGCAAACAGGACTAATTACTAGTCTATCATCAAATTATGAGTATTTTCATTAGAGGTGTGTCCTCTCTTTTTGTTCCCTCACACCTTTCACACCTAGTCTAAGTGGATTACTAATAGTGTCATGACTAATTAGCAGATCATGGGACCCCTGGAAATTATGGGTTAATTTTAAGAACATAGCATTGAAAATGAAGGGAACAGGAAATCTGAATCTGCCTTTTCTTGTATTACCCACAAAGAAAACAGGTTTTACAACGAAATATGAAATACTGAAATGTTTTAATACAGGTGGAAGGTTAAGACAGCTATATACATTCTGTGCAACATAAACATAAAAAAACCCAGCTCTCTCTTAACACAAGCTTTATCCCATTGGCACGACTCCTGGTGAATGCACTGCATTCAAAAAGTTGAGTACTGAAGAGCACACATTTTTCTCAATCTACTAAAATAATAAATTAGAAATTACAAAGTTATGATTTTCTTAAGAACAGCCTGAATAAGATTTTCAAAAATACACTATTAAAAGGAACAGGTCTCATTCAATGTGAACTAAGCTGTGAAATTCTTTGAAATCCTGTCTTGTATATTGCAATACAGGCTCAAATATAGACATTTGTATATGTAATAAATTAGCTTTCAATCTTCCTATTGCTATTCAAGAGTATATTGAGTTAATCTTCAAATGCATGACAAAATACCACCGATTTTTTTTTTAAATTAATACATAAATTGGTGGAAAAAAAACAAGCACAAAAATTGATAAATGTATTTCCATTGTAAAGATAAAGAACTTGTCTAGTGTGTTGTAGTCTACAGTTTTAAGTACCAACAATGTCACAGCGTCCAAGAGGAAAGGATTAATCACCAGTATACTGCTGATCTGTCTCATTTTCCAGTTTTTGTATCTCATTTCGTCCAGCCTCTGCGAGGTAAGATAAGAGTCTTTTATAGGCTTCTCTGTTGGGAAAAAGAAAAAAAAGAGAAAAAAAAATCAAAACATGTAACATGCTACTTCAACGATCTCACACATCCTAGGAGTAAAACTCTGTAATTCCCAAACACATTGTTGAGATATTGGGATACTAAAATATGTCAACTTCCCCCCACCTATTCAATTGCATTGTTTGCTGTGAATCTTTGCATGGCCAGGTCAGAGGAAGAATGAGGATTGCACTGTTTGTGGCTAGAAGTGTGGTGGAGATGCTTAGAAACCTGCTTGTTTAGTAAACTGTTGTGAAACAGAAGTTCTTAATTTTAAAAGGTGGAGTTTTCACGACCTAGATGAGATTAGCATTCAGATTTGATGATGTTTGTTTTCTCATTTCTGCCTAAGCAATTCCTGTGACTCTCACCACAGCACAGTGATGTGAGCCCCTGGCACTTGGGTGCAGCCCAGCACTGACCTAGATTTAGACCACCATCCTCAACCAAGGACAATGACTGTTTTAAAATAAACCTGGAATTCAGAAGGGAACTGTCACTCAAGTGGATTTTCCAGAAGAGTGTATATGTGTTGATGAGACTTTTTCACCTTAAGTTTATTTGAATACTCTCCAACCTAGACAGTGTAATTATTGTTAAAGTACTTCCTATGACATTAAGGTCTTTTCTAGTTACCTATTTTTGTCATGAAATACTAACTTGAGCAAACAAAACTGCAGTTTTCATACTAGATCCTTGCAATAACAACACTGGACATGACCACAATAAGCATTTAATGCAACTTCTGAACCTTACTTCTTTTATAGATACAGATTTGCACTTTAATGTCTACAATAATTGCACTGAACATGTTAATATAATGTTATTTAGGGGCTGGGACTAAAGAGAGAAAATCAGGTGTTCTTGAAGAGAGAAAATTAGTGTTCTTACAATAAAATGCTCATGGATCACCTCAGGCTGCTGGGTAATGGAGCACATTCTAAATACAAATTAATTATAGAAAACATTGGCAGCAGATTAGATAATATATATGGTTTAAGTGATGAGGCTAAAGGAAATGTAGCTCTTCAGGTAATATCCAAGCATGTATTTCAGGAAGCTCAAAGAACCTGCTTGCTTTCGGTATTTTGTAGATAATGGGATGAATGTTACCATATTAACAGTATTTAACAAAAGAAAACCAGAAATTTTGGCTATGAAATACATTATCAAAGCAAAAAAAGAAGGTAGTGTGGAAATCCTGCATATAGTGGTATATCAGACTCACCCTGGGCAAATTCTCTTAAAAACATGCAGTTGTTGGTAGTGGATAATAAAAAGTGACTAATATAATTACAAATGAGTTAAATATATTTTTCATTAAATGGAACATTAATACCCTGTGACTATCTCTTAGAGGCTCACGAGTTATTCTTGCATAACTCTGTCTTTTGGACTTTTTATAGCCCAGGCCCTGCCGACACACACCTCAGAACTTCCCCAGCATGGGGCACGAATGGATCCTACCTGTTGAGTAGTCCCAGGACGTGTAGTAAAGCAAACCCTGGGCCAGTTCCTTGCCCAGACCACAGCAGAGTCACAGGCAGCCTTACAGTGAGCAGCACTAGCAGGAGGAGCCCTTTTTGCTTGGCTGCCACATGAGGCAGAGCTTGCTGGAGTTTTGGAGCAGTACTGGTATAGATGCTGAGAGGTCAGTGCTTCATCTGCACCCAGAGACACCACCATCCATCCCTGCAGAGCTGCTCCCCTCATGTGCCATTTGCTCCCAATGCCAGATGGATTCACATGTCAAGAATCTGACTTAAATTCTTGGGGGGCAAATGGAGGAAGTGTGAGCCTGCTGTGCCTATCAGAGCCAGTCTTTCCTGGACACCCACAACTCTTCTATGTTTAGATTATGAGAGAGCTCTTGAAATTAAGTTGGGGGTATTTCTTTTCCAGTCAGATCAGACCTGATTATACTGTGGTTTCACATATGACCCATAAAGTCCTCTAAAACAGGGACTAACAGGAAAATTCTTCGGGTAAGGAATTCTTTATTCTGTTTTGCAGCATACAATGTAGAGACAACCTGGCTTCACCTAAATTCTACTGTGGTCTCTGGACCCTACTGTCAAAGCATCTCTGAAAATATTTAGCAAATATAGATGGCTTAAAACCATGAAAGGCTTGAGTTAAGGGAGATTTCTGCCTGAACTCACTTAAAAATCACTCATTTTTGAAGTGTCTCTGCTGCTGTCTAAACACTGCTTTCTTTCAAGACAATAAACCTCTACTATTCATTGACAAAAATAATATTAAATAAAATTCAAACCTCTGTGCAGCATTCCTTCCAAGACCTTGTTTGTGCTCCGAATCCTTCAGAGACTGCGTGATTGTGGGAATCAGGCTGGTAACGAACATCTGATCCAAGACTGCCACTGTTTGCAGTATGCTGAAAACCCGGTGATCATAGACAGCAGTGTAGTCCTGGATAAACTGCCTGAGGGGGACACAGAGGCATTTTAATGCTGGGTCAAAACTAGATGCAGAGAACATGCCAAGAACAACTGAAGAGTCTAATCAGAACAAGCAATCTGGCTGCATAGCAATTTTCCTATTGTTACACTGGATACTCTGCCTGGAATACTTTCTCTAAACAAAGCCATGCTTTTAAAGCCTAATGCTAAGAATTCCATACATTTATTTTCAAGCAATTTGGCAGATTCCGCTGCTGTTTCACCAGAACTGCCTTCTTCTAGAGCACTTTGCTTTGTAATGTGTGTGAATGCAAAACTAAACCATATACTTCTTATTTAATAAATAATAATTGTAATAAAAAGACTAACAAAAGAGTTTTAGAATCAAATTTGCAGAAACAACATTGGCATTTCTTATAAATCCTCGCTGGATCTTAAGCAGGGCAGACCACTGGATGGGAGCACATCCTTTGGCCTTCCTGAGGATTTGAAGTCTTTAAAGATCACAGATTACAGTCAAATCAAAATTAACACCCTAGGGATGATATCCCATGAAAGTGATGTATCACATACAGACTGGCATTCCCAAAACCACCCATTCTTATTTTGGTCAGTCTGGAGTTTTCACCTAGACCTGACCCAATACAGCAGCAGTGCTTAAGGGTTGCAGAATGTCTTTGAGTGCCAGGTCATGCAGCTCTTCTACTGTATCCATGTGAGATACAGGAGCCATTTTGCAAAGCTATGGAATAAGCATAATTTACATTATAATAATCTATTATTGTCACAAAATAAAATTAAAAAAGCTAAGCTTGTTATGTGAAGATTACCTGCACTTCAAATTAGGCACACACATCTTTCACAGCACCATCAGCATTCCTAAGGAGTTTTTCCCATTGCAGGTGCAACACACCTCCCTACTGTATGCCTCAAAACAGTACCTCATCCATGAGGAAGCAGGTATGTCTCTCTCTCTACTGTTTTTCTGCTCTGGCTTTTTGGCAAAGCTATGTTCAAACCCAGTGCCAAAAGCACCATTACTTAAATACCATAAACAAGCAACAATGCAGCATGTTAGGATAATTAGTTATTTAAAAAAACATGTTTACTGTCAATTGGCTTGCAGCAGCTTTTGCTGCCAGTTGGCATATTTTCTGGTTACCTAAATACAGAAGTCAGCTGGGTGGCATGTTCTCCTCCTGACCCTGCTTGGCAGCCTTCTACCATGTACTGTACAATGTCTGTAGATATTTTTTTAACTGCAAAAGAAAAACCACGAGATTCACACAGAGCTCTTGAACTGACCATCTGGAGAATGTCTTTCATGAAGACTAAAATTTTTAAATGAGAAAAAAAAAGGTTTTGTTGTCCTTTGATACAAGTGAAATGACTGTGAGAGCACTTAGTTAGATTAGCTATAAAGAACAGAAAGAGTCACAGATTTATGCAAAAGTCTTCTTTTCACCACCATTATCCTTTAAACAGATTTTTAAATACACTATGGTCTTTTTAAGTCAAAGCCAAGAGATATACATTTAGAGGAAATAGAAGTTTCATTTAAATGTGAGTTCTGTTTATATTCTTTAATCATTCCTATTTGATTCAAAAGAAAGGTAGTCACAGCACTATATCCTGCTCAAAGCTGTGTGGATCTACTCTGTGCTTTCAATGGTAGAGATTGTTTTGAAATGCACCCTCTTTTTTTTAAGGGAAAAAACCACTAAAAAAAAAAATCCCAAAACCCCAAAAAGCCCACCAAAACCCCCCACTATTTTCTCAATAATTGTTCCCAAATAAATACTCAAGTTGCAAGATACAGCCCTTCCTTTATAAAGGTGGAACTGGGCTGCAAGGACTTTCCTAGAAGGGTGTGCCAGAGCCCTGTCCAGGCAGGCAGGGAGCTGGTGGCTACAGCAACACAGGACTTCCAGCTCATTCCCCAGCACATTGCAAGGTACTCAGCTTCCAGCAGATATGGCTGTGATGGCAAAAGGGGGAAGAAAGTTGTGTGATGATTGAGCTAATTTCCTAAGCACATCTTGTCCTTGAAACTATTATAGACCAGAATCAAAAAGTACTTTATTAGAGAAAATTCCCAGGAGAAGTCAGAGGTGAATCCAAATTTTGCTTAATGCCTCTCTAGCAGCAAGAAATGGAAATTTTGAGCTGATGTACATTCGTTATACAATGGTGGGGTGAAAGGAGTGCTTCGTTCTTTAAGTAGCTAAAAATAAAGATGTTCTTGCTACGAAACAAAGCATGCTAAAAGAAGAAAGAGGACTCAGAGATGCCTCCAGAGAGCAACATGCTACTTTTAATCCATATATAATGCCTCTATGGGGAGAACATACGCTAGTCTTATTTGGTCTCAAAAGTTTAGGTGGAAGAAAACTTCCACAGTTGGTAAGTCTGGAGGAGATTAGATGGGAGGGATGGGGAAAAGGGAAATGCCTTCAGATTCCTGAGAAGCTGATTAGTTCATTAGAGAGTTAAATGAGGCAGGACTTCTTTGCCTGAGAGACAGAAGTCTCAGACCAGTTAAAAAAAAAGCTTCATCCAGTTTAGCTGACCAGATTATCTTATTCACCTCATCTGAGAGTCTTAAATAATGGGATGAAAGATCCCAACAATCTTGCAGGTATGGGGAGATGTACTTAAAGCAAACAAACAGCTCACCTTGCAGCTCATTAACCAGTACCAAGCATTTCAACACAGTTGGGAGAACCAAGTCAATGTCACACAGTTCAGTGCTCTGGGTTATCTGAAGTACTTCAAGAATGAAAGCAAGAACAGAGGCCAAGCGAGGTGGTGGAGCATTCCCTTTGAACTGCAGGTAGTTTTCACTGGGAAGACAAAGCAAGCCAGAACAAAGTCTATGATTTGGGGGTTTTCTCCATGCAATGCAAGCATCGTATATTTTAAAATAACTGTGATATTTCAGCAGGAGGCCTATTACATAGATTTCTATCTTTTTCTAGGCTCAAGTAATGGCTTCTATTTGTCTTAGTCTTAGCTATGGCTCCCAATTTGTCAGAGGACAGTGATACCTTCTGACTCTTCTGTTGAAAGGGGAGTGAGAAATAAGAGCTATCATAATTACAGTTAAAAACCCATGTGTGACTATAAAAGCTAAACACAAATGTAGCTTCATAATATAATTGAATAGATGAAGGAATCGAGAGTCTAAGATCCTAAACCAACATCCATAATACAGCTGTTATTCAGTTACATTATTGAGCTTTATGTGCTCTTGTAAACTCATAATCCAACTTGTGGTAATAGCTCTGCTGTTACACTGGTATTATTATTTTATTTTTGGCAACAGTATGTTGTAACAGGACAGCCAATGACTGCTTTTGCTCTGTAAGAATTAACATAAACATCTCCAATATAAAATCTGATGCAAATTAAAAGGTGACCTGTCAATCTGCAGCAGAAGCAAATTTTGACATCACGGAATGTTCCAATTTTAACATCTTGATTTGTTAATTTTCCACAAAAGAATACAAGAATATGAAGTACTCTTGGTTTGGCACCACAAATTAACGAAATCTGAAGACAGTAAGTTTGAATTGAAGCATTCATGGCAGAGGAGCGCAGGTGAAAAAGAACAGAGCATTTATTCATCAGTCAGCAAGAGCACTCCCAGAACCTTCAAAAAAACCTTTTAAGAGATTTCATGTTAGGTACTGTTATCTACTGAAACAAAGCACATATGTTTACTGAGCAGTGCATCAACTAAAAAACAGCATCCTTATTAAAAACTCAGTAATAGGTGCTTCTGCAACTTTCAAATGAGACCTGATTTTCAGAGCTCTGGGTACTCAATGCACTGCCTCAGAGCACTATTGCAACTTGGCAAATGAAAGCTGTAACACCCACAGTTCACGTATCATGTAATGTCTTACTTTAATATTAGCGACTCTGAAACCTTCTTAACCCATTAATTACTCTGAAGATTTCCCACAAATTTTTTTTGGGTGTTCTTCCACTAAAGTAGCTCTCTGGCATGGATAGATGGTGTGGTTCCCTTTCCTCTGTGCAGCAGCAATACATTCACCAGCTTTCACATGGCAAATGGGATAGCAAACTGTACCTATTTGGGTACAGACCCCGTGACTGCCTCATGACCACCCAGCAGTTTGCAAAGCAGAGTTGCTGCTCAGTTCTAACACATTCTTCCCAGATCACTAAGGAATGTTTCACGTCTTCAAAATCACCAAGTGCCATTACACCTTCAGAACTTTCCACTCTCAATCCCCATGTTCACACATGCATTCACACATTAAAAAATAACTTCATTAAGATGACGAAGTTAAAAACATATCAGATTGTGAAGTCTTAATTCACTCCCTTAATATGTGATAATACAGGCATTACTTACAGGATTGCCTATTATATTTACCCAAGATCAACACTCACATTCTTTTTCTGATCAACATGTATACCCACTCTTTAACAAAGAAAGATCCAATTACCTTGGATATAAGCCTGTATTTGAGGGGGTTTAAATCCTTTCCCAACATGGACAAAACATACAGATTGTTCACTGTTCTGCAGTACATAAAACCGAGCATCAGCCTCTCAGCAGCAGGAACACAGATTTGTAGCTACTGTTGACATCATGTGAATGGTGACAGTGCAGTGAACAAGTACTGTCTCCCTGTCTCCCTCTTCCCACACCTGCAGTTTTCCATGTCCCCTGGGCAGCTGGCACACCTGTGTATGCCCTGACATTTACAGAGCAACAAGACCCCCATGCACAAATCTTTCCAATTTTACTCTCCTGATGTACAAACACTGTCCTTCCTTTGCTCCCTGCCCAGCAACTCACAGGCTGTTCCAAGAGCCACACCATCAGCTAACTGAGAAGAAAAGAAAGGCATGAGCTATTTTTGAAATCTGAAACCTTAGTAAGTGATGTTTTATATTTCACTGGTCCTGACCTTATGACTTGCAGAGTGGTCTTGCGGAGCCGGAGCAGCTGGGGGGCTGTGATGGAGCTGCCCAAAGCAGTGAGCAGAGGATGCTGTCCAGCACCAGGCACAGTCGGGGAGGAAGGGAGAAATCGTCCAAAGTAATGTCGAATAATGTTCCCAAGGAGCTGATTTAAATAGGCACCCTGTGTTTGGGACTGACAACATATGAAGGACAGGCCCTGTAGAAGAAAATTTTAGAATGAGAAATTGAGTAAATTTTTAACAATAGGGTTGAATAAATCTTCAACAACTGTAGGCTAAACACTAACTACATGCTGTGTAAACTGCTGCATACAGAGTAACTATTGCCTGACAAATGAGCACCGGTAATTTGCTGCAGATATGATGGTCTGCAAATGAAGACAGAGTCAGGCAAGGCTTGCAAAGGTGGGAAAAATCTTTCACTAGGCTAGTATATTGGAAGATAAGCTTTGGGACATGCAAGCTCCCCTTAAAAGTCAAAATAAAACCTTGGCATTTCAGACCTGTGAAAGTTTCTGTGACCAAAAGCTTCTCATTTCTGTTTTCAATCCTGTACATGTTCTAACAAAGTATGTTAGCCAGGTAAGATTTAAGAAGGGATAGAAAGAATAAATACCTCATCTGCTTGTAAAGGACCGTGTGAAATTTTTGTACAAATGATATAGTAAAAAAATGAGCACTTAGAACTGAGCTCCAACAAGAAAAGATTTGCTCATAGTATGAACAAATTAGGGTAAATTAGGCACCATTTATAAGGGATTTAGAGGAGGTTTTAAACTCTGTTTAAGATAAGACTAAAACTGCTGTGATTTATTCAATATAAGCTATATTGATCCAGAGAAAAATCTATAATGAAAGTACTTGCCCAGAAAGTGCTTATCTGAACACTACCTGTAGTCATAGAACATATATATAGCCCATCCCTGAAAAAAGAGTAGTAGTATTACTGGAATAGGTTGCCATAAGAGGAAGTTAGGATCTTGTTTCCTTCCCCCTCCTTTTATTACTGAGAGGAAGAAGAAAAAACTCACTAAGAAAAGAATAAAAAGATCCTGTGATCTCCTATCTCAAGGGTCACAGTCAGCAGCACAAACAGAAGCCTCTTGAGAACTCAGTTTTCACAATAGTTTTGTCCGACAAGAATAATGGTGTAAAACAAGGTCAAGCATGGAGCTCCCTAGACAGCAATTTCAACAGTACTTCAAACTTACATTAGCATTGCAATCCAGTCTCCAGTTTGGGTAGGAGGAGTACCTGTCTGAATATTTATGATTGTTGAGGCAAACTAATGCCCCTAATATAGGAATCAACAATCAAGTCAAGCTGCTTTTGTTCCTCAGCAATGGACAAAACATATTTCTGTTGCTTTTTATATGGAAGTCCTTCCCCAAAAACATTTTTATCTATATCTGTCTGTGTGAACGTGGCAGAACATTCAGGAGAAAAAAAGCAGGCTGAGGCATAGCTAAGGGTCTTAAAATGGGGACTTTCCCACTTCTGGTTCTGCAGTAAACAAATACAGGAAACATGAAATTTCAAGAAATGAGGCACCTGAAGAATTGCTGTAGGTGGCTGTCTTGAATTCAGATTTGGGTTAAGGGTTTCACTTCACATACTTCTAGGCCTCCTTGATAATTTTGGCAAGTTTCAATGATAAAAAACACACTTTCTGAACTGAGGCTTTGATTAAAACTTCAGATTTTCTCCTTTTGTGTACGTAGAGCAAATTTTTGTAGGAGAAAGCAGCTGCTGCTATATCAGAATTCTTAAAAACAAGAAGTCTGCTACTTCTTGGCAAGTAGCAGACTCAGAGAGACTGTTAGAGATGACAGACTATTTAGTGTGTAAACTTCAGTGTTTGATGTTTTCAGTAAGATATTGCAGCAGGCATAAAGAAGAGTTGCCTGTGCTTTCTGTAGTGAAGTTCATACAGAAAGACAGAATGTATTCCATAATCCAAATATCAGAACTGGCATTCTTAAGACTCTAGACAGTTTTAGCACTAAAAGAACCCAAATATCTATGACAAAGTGTATTAATTTATCTGATAAAAGGGACACAACATAACAACCTTACAGAGGATACCTGCAGGAATACATGAAGAACACAGCACCTCTGAAGAACTAACAATGACAGTTGCTAAAATGAGACAGTTCTTCAAAGTGAGGATGAACAAATGATACACAGTATCAAAACCAGAAGACATCAGTTATTAAGAAGTAAGAGTAACTGTTTTCTAAGAATGATCCTAGAGCTTTTTAATAATTGCAATAAAAAGAAAAGAATATTATAATTTAGATATCTGAAGGAAGGCTGACTAATTTCTGTAGGTTTAATAATTTCATTTGAAAGTGAACAAAAAACCTAGCCTGATCTTTCATAAAAGCGTTTTCAGGTTTTTTTGGTTGAAATAAATTGATTTGGAAACTGCATCCCAAAAAATTAGAGAAGAATTGGGTTTCTCTCTTGAACAAAAAGGTCTACTGACTTCAGCTCAAAACTGTGTTCTTTATTTTGGACTCCTTTTCCTTACAAAGTGCAGAGAGCAATAGAACTCCACACAGTCTGACAACACAATATTCCAAGTGGCACAAGGCATAAATTACCAACACTGCACAGTAGCTGCAAATCTCTGGGTACAATGGCAAAACGTCCTAGGCAGTGCTGGCCAAGGATGTGATTACAAGGTAATCACACAGAAATTTCTCATTTCTAATCTCACCAGTAATTAAAAGAGATGAAGGAAGCTACCATTCAAATGGGAGAAAAAAGAAATACATGTGCTACTGGACTGCAGGTCTGGACTAGAGATTTGCAATCAATCACATCAGACCCCCAGGACAATCCCTACAAACCAGATGGATTTTAAAGGGTTGATAGAGTTGCTTTCTTTTCCTGAACTACGTTCTTTAGCCATCTTCTGAGGTTAAGATTAAAAAAAAAAAAAAAGGACATTTTAAGGGGAGCAGAAAAAGCATGACATCATCTACTCCTCATTTTAGCAGAAAGACAACTGATTCCTGTGTGTGTTCACTGCAGGAACCTTTTGTGGCCAGAGCTGCCTCTTCTGATTTATCCTTATATCTGTAAATCACCTGTGGAGAGCAAAGGACCGATTAGTATGGATTACTGGAACTATTCACTGCAGAAATGCCAAGCTACCTAATGATGACTTATACTGTAAGTCCTGCTGTTGGAATAAATCTGCTGTTCACCAATTAATGTTGTACAATTCCTATTAAATACATATTATAATTCACAAAATGTATTAATAAGCTTGCTCAAATATCGGACCACAGATGTGGCTCATGGGAGGGCTTTTAAGGTCTGATCTCTGACAAATGCTTAGACTGCACAGACCCATTAAAATCACTGGAAAGTGTATGTACCAAGCACACTACTCAGAAGGAAGCTTTTTTGCCATTCTCCATATTTAGACAGAAATCAACAAATCTTCTGTATTTCAAAAGGATTAAATAAATCAAGCAAAGTATCTTACCTTCTCTATCGTTATGTATACAATGCTTATTCCATGCACCCACACTGTGTTCTGCAAGATATATTTCAACTAATATTTCTTCTCCAAAACAAGTTTCTTGCACTGCTTCAGTTCTTTCCCAAATTACTGGTAAATGTGTACTAAAATTTCTCCAAAACATTCCCCGAGAAATCCATCAAGAGCAATCTTGGTCTGAAATTTCCTGTGGTAGATTTTAGCAATCCACTACCACACAAATCAACTCAACTTCTTTTTGCAGTACTGAAATACCTAAAGTTAAATTTTACATGCCTCACTATCTCATAATTAGGAACAGTCCCATAAAATCATAAAATTGTAAAATTCATGTTCTTCATGCTTTACTTTCCAAAGTCAGTCATTCAAACAACTCTGAGGGCAATTTTTATGTTATATCTCAATAAAATCTTTCTTAGGCCATCAACTATTATCAAAACAGATGCTGCACAGTGACAAAATAGTATCCAGACAGTAACTTTTTAGGCAAGTTAAAAAAACCTCAAAAAACAACTAGTTTAAAAGTTGCTAGAGCTAAGCTATTTTGACAAGGCAGCATCAGTGACTGAGTTTGAAAAAATTGTACAGTGGAGACCAGACCAGCTGCCCAAAACCTGTCAAAAGGCAGAGCTGTATAACCCAAAGTTCTAGTTAAACACAAACATAACAAGTAAACCCAGTCTGTCTGAACTGAGGAGAGAGAAATGCAACATCCAGTCTTAATTAGCACGTTTGACAATTTTGTGTCCTTGTGTAAAATTCAACAAAGCCTCTAATTTTGATCTATTAAAAATAAACCTGTAGGTTTGGGTGGTGAAGGATGGTGAGATACAGTCACTGCTTCTGATGAATTGTGACGTTAGCAATAAACTATACTGTGTGGTGAGGAGGAGTTTTGTATGTTGTCCTAAAAGATGAAAAAATTAATGAATTCTATAGGATTTAATAAAATTGCTGCATCAGTGAATATGTGAAATTAACTGCTTCTAGTACTGATTTCAAAGCCCTTTAAAACCCACAAAAAGGATCAAGTAAACCACATTAAGAATAGTTGTTAAAAACTCTGGAAAGAGGGAAGTTTCTTCAAATCATTGCTAGTAAAACTAAAATGTTTTCTGAGATCTGACGAAGTTTTTTTGAACAAAACAGAAGCAGCCAACACCAAAGGAATGAAAGGAGAAGAAAAAAGATGGAGCCAGGAGCTATTCAGAAGACTAAAGAAGAAAAAAAATTAAAAAAAAACCAAACAGACTGCTGAGTAGAAATTCCATTCAAGGGCTCTCATATTTTCACTATGAATAAAAAACTTGCATGTATAAGAAGATATTTTGCATGGTCTCCAAATTCCTGTTTCTTTATTTTCATGTAACTGCCAAGGGACTAAGCTGTAAGCTGGAGTATTAATAGGGACATATCTACAGAACAATATTTGTCTAACATTAGGGTGAACTAAGGCTCCTGCACTAAAACACCTGTGCTCTACCTCCACAAATGAGCACCAGGCACAGGACAGCCACCCAAGGAGGGTCTCAAGTATTTCATCTGTAGTTTAAGTAAGTCAAGTTGAGGTTATTCCCAAAGAATTCTGTTTCTCCATCTTTCCTCCCACCATATTTACATGCTTTCCCTCCCACATATCCTGTTTTATCACTTTTCTGATATGCCCATTTGAGTTTTTGGTTTTTGTTTGTTTTGTGAGGCTAGTTACTATTTGATTCAGGTCACAAATTGCTATTCACAGACGCATTAAAGCAAATTAAATGGGAATGCATATTGTGGTGGGAGGGAATGAATTTAGCCTTAAGCCAACTGTGAAACAATAAACTGAGATGCCAGAGAGTGCCTAGAATCCATTCAATCTCAAAGGATGTCAGAAGAGATGGGTTTTTTTTGTTTTTACACTGATCTTGAAATATCTTTGAGTGGATTCTAAATCAGAATTTTTCTACTTTTCCACATAAAAGAGAAGGAAGTATTTTTACATGAATGAAGCATTTTGAAGCACTTGAAAATTTCAGAATATTTGATTACAAAATATTAATAAAATGCAAAAGTCCCATATTGAAACAGGAAAAGTAACTAATGAGTTCTTCTCTTTTCTCCCCAATACCATTTATCAAATTAAAGAATTACTTGTTTTGTAGAAGCAGTGTTTCTCTAAAATAATATTTGGTCAAACAAGATCATCTAGCATAGCTGGAAGGCACATGGACAATGCAGCAGACTGATGAAGAGTACAAAAGTGGGATCAGGAAGTCAGAATCTGGCAAATAGAACAGGAAACAAGGGTACACAATGCTTGGTCTTCAAAATCAGCTCAAGTGGTTTCATCCCAAAACTACATCCGTCTGTGTACACTCCAGAGAAACTGGCTCCACAACTAAAATGCCAAATTAGCAAACACTCATGTTGCATGCTAATACCATTGTCCAGATGGTCCTACATGTACACAGCTTCTGAAAATACCTACAGAACAGCAAAGCAACTCATATTCTGCACAGCATTATATAACCACATTCACTTCCATATGACATGCCTTCGATCTAAGTGAACTACTTTTGAAAGGAATAAATCCAAGGGATGTTTACAATGTCACCACTGCATTGTTTCACAATACAATCCTGCGAAGTAGTGAGTTAAGAATGCAATCAAAATTAGGACTAGGAGAGAAGGGACAATGATAAGCAAAACAACCCGAAGGATTTACAAGGAAAACGTGTCAACTTATTTATTTTCAAAATACAGTCTTTTCTCTTTCTCACCAACAGAAATTAGTTTCTTTCTACAGCATCAACAAGCCTTACAGAGTTTCAAGAGTGATAGGGAAACTGAGGGAAGAGTAGGAGGCATAATGGGTAAGAAGGCTTTAGTCATGTAATCATAAGCAGCAGGCACTTAGTAAAACATTCTCAAAGCATTAGGACAAACCAGTAGCATAATACACAATGGATTTTCTTTTGTTCGTAAGAGCAATGAAGAAAGGGTATCTCATCTACAACTGTCTACAGGTGGCCAAGTCAACAATGACTTAAAATATTCATTTGGTCTGTCATCTAAACAATTGCTTCACTACATATTATGATTACTTGGTGCACTGTTTGAGAAATCTCTCACGTCACAGACCAGAATAACTGGCAGGTAGGCTAAAAGTTTTCAATACACAGCGATGAGGCCAGAAGCACATCTGTGGAGCGTACCACAGCATAGCTGCCTGCAATGAGGAAAGCCAAAGGGGTGGCAATTTTTATTCCAGTTTTATAAGAAGAAAAAACTCTTACTGCTTCTGTAAATTCAGTCAGTGCTTGTTCTGACTAGGGGAAAACTTCCTCTGCAATATGAATCTTTTCCTGAAGATACATTTGTGTGCTGATAATAGAGTTGAGGTATTTACCTGGAGATAAAGATGCAGGCTTTCCTGAATGGCAGACAGCAAAGCCACAGGCAGCTCCTTGTCCTGCTGGAGCACAGAATGTGGCAGCAGTAAGCAATCCACAATGCGAAACAAGAGTTGCTGTGCCTTGGAAGTAGCCAGTATCGGTGCACAGAACTTTACCAGACATCCTGTGGAAAAAAATTTAAAAAAAAAAAAATCAAAAAATCCCAAAGCAATTTACAGTTAGGAAAAAAATGAAGAAAGCCTAAAGAGGCAATTTATGTTAAATTAGATAATCTGAGAGTAGCAAGAGCAACTGAATTGTCTCACTCCCATGTACTCATTCCATGGTATCCCTTTAAAAAATCCCAGTCAAAACAACTCAAAAGTCCATTTACAGTTCATCAAAATAAAATACTAAATTGATTCTACACAATACAATTAGTACATTTTTGGCAAGTGAAGCTGCTTTAGGAAAAGTACAGCAATGCTAAAGAAAGGATGAGTCTCTTAGATCCCTGCAGAAAACATAACTAAACTTATCCATAACCCTATTGCAAGCAGCACACATGCACTTAAACATTTACCTTGCTGTGTACATCCATCCCTTTTACAGAGAAATGCTGCCTTTGCCTCCCCATCACATTTGTCTAACACCACTGTGGCAACACCACATCAGCAACTACTCACACAGCAATTCAATGTTAGCAAAACATTAAATATCCTTCAAATTGCATTTAATTTCAGCAGATTAGGAAGAATGTGGGGCAGCCAACTCCATTAAACCAGCATGGTCTTGCCAGGTCTTTGTGGGCTATCAGCTCACAAACTGAGAGCCTCAGAGAACATCTTTCTTGTTTTCAGCAGGATAACATATCACTTGCTCAGCTTTGAGCCAGTTTTAAGATTGTTCTTTTGACTTGCAAAAAAAAAAAGAGTAAAAAGGTGTTTGGAGAAACATCTTTATTGCAGGCGAGGTGTAATTTTTCTTGAAAAAATAACTCTATATTCAGAAGTGTTAATACTCAAAATACACATTAAATAAAACAAGATTCTTAGGTAGTAGTTTCCACAGACATTTTCACCTTTACATTTAATTAGAGGCAATAAAAGGTCTGCTGGGTTAAAAATACAGGAATAACCCAAGGAAACATGTTTCAGACTTTGAAAATAATGGAAAATCAAAAGTAGGCTGTTACAAGATATTATTAATCTATAAAAGTCATTCATTATCATCTCTAAAAACAATGTAAAACAACATTAATCTTGTGGAGTGAAAGAAAACATACTGATCAATCATAGAGAAAGAGAAAGATCACCTAACAATACTTCTAATAACATTGTCTAAGATTCCTGCTTTAAAAGAAACATGGTCATTCCAGTTAAAAGTACTTCTTCTATTATCACTGCTGTGATGTATGGGACAGAACAAGACACAATCTGACTACAGACAGGAGGTGTTTAGATTTGTTAAATTTCGGGCTTTGTCCTTATAATTTAACAATCCCACAGAATGTGAAGCAGTGATCGAAACACCCTTGAATATTTTTTCTTTTAAACCTTCTTTATGTTTCCTTAAATAAAAAGAAAGGACAATTTCTTGCACACAACAGTATGACTGAAGATTAATTGTTTCCTACTGCAAAGAACAAAAAGGACAATACCAATCTAAAAAGGAAAATACCAATCTAAAATTACTGTCCAAGGCTCCAACCCACATCTGGATATCTAAAAACATTAAATTTGATATACATTTTGTGTAGCAAAGTATGCTGATCTCACAATAGAAAAGCAAAGTATTTTACAAAACTCTAATTCCAGAACATTTGATGCACCTTCTGCATCTCAGTCCTGCTTTCCCTGTGCTCCTTATAATCATCATGTAAACTGTGTGTGCATACCTCTGTTTTAAGATACATAAAGTTTACTCTATTTTTAAAAGGTAAGTGGGTCAGACTAGCACATTCATTGATAATTAAAGCACTCCTCTTTTTTCATCCTATCAGTGGTTCCACACTTAATGAAAAAATGCTAGAATTGCATTTTACTAAAGTACAGAGTGTATGTCAGAGAAACAGTTCCAAAAAGAAGCAAAGTACATACCTAAGCCAACTTGGCCTAACATAACTCCACTATGTGCCATGTAGTCATAATTCTGCTTATCACAGAATATCCTGAGCTGGAAGGGACCCACAGGGATCACCAAGTCCAACTTCCAGCCCTGCACAGGACACCCCCAAGAGTCACACCACGTGCCTGAGAGCACCGGTCCTGTCAGGCTTCCACATGCTTCTGTCAGGCTTGGTGCTGTGACCATTTCCCTGGTGAGGCTGTTCAGTGCCCAGCCACCCTCTGGGGAAAACACCTTTTCCTAAACATAATTTTTAATTCTACCTTACCCCTCCACATTGGACCTTACAAAATCTGCCTACAGTTTGCTGAATTCTATGACTCATTGGCTACACTTCCATTTCTACCTTAACTATACAATGACTGAAAAAAATAATTTAAATAAGTGATTACTCCAGTGTTTTCTCTGGTGAGCTAGGCTATCCCCCATAACTTGGATACCTAACATTAAAGCTGCATGTTGTCTCAATCCACATGATTCAAAACTTGGAATCTTTAAAGAATAGTATATTCAATAAGAAGGGTGTACACTTTTCTGTTCTATAGGAAAAACTCAGAGCTCATCATTTCTGTTTGAAATATGAGTGTGCAGAGGAAGGAAACAACAAAAGACCTCATACAAAAAGATCTCATGACCCTCTATGGGAAGAGCAGATCCACTGTGGGCATAAATTGCTGTAACTTCAGGAACTTCTATGACATACAACCATCCTCACTACAGCTAAATAGCCAGAAACCAACTCTTGTCATTGTTCCTGGGCTTATTTAGGTCAAACAGGTCGTTTTCAGTAATGAAAGACACGAAAACATCTTACTTTTGAAAATACTGATTTGCAGGAGTAATAAAAAAACCCCACAAACAAAAGCCACAAGAAGGTTAGACATCAGGATCTAGAGAAAATCTGGAAAAAAAAATCTAACTGCAGCATCTTGGTGACTTTCTATTTTAAAATATTAAATAGTATAGAGGAAATATATATGTGGATAGTATAGAGGGGAAAAAATAGTATTAAAAGTTTGTCTTACTAATTCCTTGAAACTATTTCCTAAAAGAAAAGAGGTTGTAAAATAATTACCTATGATCCAATATGTAAGCTGCAGGCCTTCTGGAGGTCCTTTTGCCTTCAGATAAGGTTTTACATACTTTAATACATCACCTAAATACTCCAGAGTCTTTGCAACCATGGCAGATTTCTCAGGGAGTGTCTGAAGACCACTGTAAGTTTTACCAAGAGCCTAAGAAAACAAAAACATTCAAATAAATATAAATCAACTTACTAAGTCTCTCATGAGATTTTTGTGAGTAATTTGTTTTTCAGCACTCTAAACCTGATACATAGTCTCTTTTCACCAAAATTGTCCTACGAAACTAACACAGGGATAGATGTACAGTACCTTAATGAACTGGACAAGAGCATTTTTTGGGTCTTGCTTGAAAACCAGCTCTCCAACATTTGCCTTTAAAAGAATCTTTTCTACTTCTGAGAGTTTAAAAATCAGTCTTGTCATTTCAGTCAGCTGCTCCATGTAGGCTTTTCCTGATTATTACAAGAGAGCACATCAGTAAATACCGTACACAGTTATGCTTTTAGATTTAATTTAGTTCCAAAATGATAAAGTGAAACATTATTTTAAAATGCCTAAACCACAAGTATCCAGTAACCAACTGCATCTCTCCAGACAAAGAACATAAGTCCAAACCAGTAATTTTTCTGACATAAGTTGTAAGAGAATGAAGAGTATTAAGTATGGATAACCAAGTACTTCATTGTGCTGATGGGTTTGTTTTTTTTCAAAATCTGCAAAATGTGGATGAAAAATAGTGACTAGAAGATGTGTTCTACAGATAATTAGAACTGCAATGGTTTTAGAAGAAGTGATGAAGTATTGCTCTAAGAAAGCAAAACATCCAGTATAAAAATCAGGGAGAATTAATTTCAGCTAGATTCCACCTCCCCTCCCCCCCCATTTTTTCTTTTAGGCCATTCACAGCATGATTTCTGACTATTTACTTCAGATTTTCACTTTTTTTAGAGCAGTTTCTCCATGGGGGAAAAATAACTTGTCTCCTTGGGAGCAAGTTTTTATTCTTTGCTTCCAAGGAAACAAGCTCTTTTATCTTTGTTTGTGATAAATTTGTCATATGCAGAGCAGGCAAACTATCAATAAATAGCACAAGCAGTGTAAAGAAACACATTTTGTAATTAGGTAAAAGTAAAGGAATACAAACAAAAATACATTTTGTAATTAGCTGAAAACATTTGCCAGCTTTGCAATATAGCCCCGTTACTGCAAACATGAGGGAAATGTGAGCACTTACCAACTGTTCTCTCAGCATCTGTCTTGGCCAAGGCACCACTTGGTTGATCGAGGAACATTTGCAAAACGCAGCGAAACCACGAACGTACTGTCAGAGCTTCGTAGGATGTATAGCCCATGCTAGAAAAAGCTTCACACAGTGAACTGCGTAGGTAGAAGAGGAAGAAAAAAGGTAAGGAGATCTAATGAAAGTAGGCAGAAAGGTGACAGAGTGTCTCATTTGGCTGTAGATGCACATTTATACACATGTACATATGTTTTGCCTACAGAAAACGGAGGAAAATTCCCACAGTGAGAAATGCCTTATTCTAACAATGGATTATTTCACTGTATTATCTACACTGACAATGTACAATGCTGGAAATATTTTATCTGACACTGCTTAAGCTGCTCCAGCCTTTCATATAAAGCCAGTCCAGGTGCCCCACACTACTCTGAAGTCTGCTTAGTTCTAGCTACATTAAAGATGGAGAAGAGAAGGTCTGCTTTGCAAATAAAGGTATGCCATGTTCAAAACAGATCAAAAAGGGAAACATAAAAAGGGCATCTTGGAGATGAGAAAGGAAACTGCCCTAGTTGGCAGTACACTTACAGACATATTCACTTAGGTATGTATACACACACAAGTATATATGTCGCTGTTGAGCGGCTAGCTGAGGACTGACCCAAGTTCTCAGACAAGCGAAGAGAGGAGAAAAGCACTTTATTGTTTTGAATTCCATATATATAGAGTTTACAGAAGTGCCCCAGATTGGTCAGCCCGAGACCTCCCCCTAGGCCCAATTGGCCAAGCCCGAACTCACTCAATCCGGAGAAACTGTTTGCAAAACATCCAAACTTTATCTTGTTTATGAAATATAGCAAAATGTTCCCACGGGAAGAACCTGTGCTAGCCACATATATAGATTCCCAAACTTGCCATATATACTTTCAAACACTTGCTACCATTCTCCCAGTCAGGTGTCAGACCAGAGTCACTCGATGCACAATCCCTGTACTCTACTGTTCTCTATTCCCAATGTTTTACATGCCTCACTATCATGAAGAGCTACTGCAGTCATTTTTCCCAAGCATATCAGCCTCACATCATTAATTCTGCAGAAACTCCTTGCTAAAAGACAGCAGGTGTGTTCTGAACTCTGTTCCCAATTACTATCAAATGAGCTGCATGTGTGCTTCACATCAGTGAAATTTCTTGAAAATAGTTACAACTTTTGTTTGAGAGACTTCCTCCCTGGTCAGTCCTAGATGCTTCAACTTTAACAAAAAATGCTAGCATTCTTTCTTGATATATGTACAGGTAAATCTACTTATTTTCTACTGATTTTCACTCATCTTGCAATAGAATGTCAACACAGGTCCAAATAGAAACCAAACTGGATTCTGCTTCTCACTAAACAACAATAATAAAGTTGGGGTTTTTTTCTGCTTCACTTATTTAAAACCAGTGACAACTGTATATTTTGTCTGAACATCCCTGCTGAAGTACATTTCACAAAATAAATAAGGAGACTAAAGGAAAGCAAAAAAGAAAAAAAAAAAAAGCATGAATTCCAGGTCCAAAAGAGAAAAAAAATAGGATGCCCATGGACTTCATGCTCCTTGCAGTAATGCATAAACAAGTTCAGTCTCAAGTAATCTTGATGTACACAGCTAGTCTACGTGATCCCAAAGGCTCACTAAACCCCTTTGTGTTGTAGTCTCCCTCCTGTTTCTCTTGCTTGCTGGTAGGTGGGGGACTTAGGCATCTTCCTAGAACTGAGAGGAATATGCTCTTAAGCCTTAGAAAGGAAAGAACAATAACTACCTACTAGAAGCACGGCCAAGTGGTCCTTTCAGAACACTGAGCTTATTCATATGCTGAGATTTAGTTTAGACAGGTTAGAATTCTATCATACACTACACAACATGCATCTGGAGAGGAAATTTTAGCCTCTGCTGGAGAAGAAATTCCAAAGCTCATGCATATGTTGCCAGAGCTTTCAGGGTATAACAGTATTGCAAACAAAAGAATCTTTTTTCCTTTTTAACTGAGAATGTTTGATGTAAAAATTATCAGAGCACAGTAACCATGAAGTCTTAAGATCCCAGCACTCAGATACTTTGATAACTTTTGCTCTACAACTGCCCAAGGTAAATAAGTACATGAATCATGCTACAAAAAAAGTGTTTTCAAGACAAAAAAAGTGTTTCAAGTATGATATCTCTATATTCTACCAAGAATGTCTTTCTTAATGAATCTGAGCCAGGATAACAATGTATCTACATTTTTAACAATATGTCAGATGCTTAATGAATATTGCTAACAAATACTTACATAACTGCTTTCTATCACCCACTTCAGTATTTACTGGGGGAATTAGTAATTAACCTTAAGCACCTAAATAATACCAAAACTCAAGTTTAGGAATCAAAATGTTTTTCTTGATTTCACCCAAAGAGCAATGAAATTCAAAATTATAAAATTCAAATTATAAAAGGAATTTATGTGCCTAACTCTTATTTCATTCAGCACATAGTAGGTATCTGCAACCTTGAATGAAACTCACCCTGTAAAAATCATAGAAGAGAAATATAGCAGAGGACTGAACACTCCTTTCCCAAGTTCTAAACTGACACACAAGGAACTAAATTCAACCTCTTCTAACACCTCCCTGCAAGAAGGCCATAGCCTCATCTTTGTCAATCACACTTAAATAATCTTTACCATATCCTGATTTACAGTTACTGTCCTTAGTACACTATGTACCTTAAAAATGTGCAACATTTTTCACTTTCAAATACAGTCCGACACAGAAATATTCCCTCTTTCTCTCTCATTTCTCACCTCCCTTGCTTCCAAAACCTGATTCAGAAGTGGGCAAGGTGCATAAAAAAAGCACACCACAAAAACAACCACCGCCCATCCATCTTAGGTTCCCAGAGGCTTACTTAGTGAAAATAAAATTTCTCAAGTATATAAAAATTTGACTGGATTGGCCTGGGCAATCTGCACTAGCTGACCTTCTTTGAGAAGATGTAAAAAATCTGGACCATTTTAATGAAACATTACAGTCTGAAGCAAGATTTTCCGCAAGTCTGATGAAGGATAAAAAGGTAGTGGAAGAACAGGTAGTTGCAATTTTTCACCTATTTTGGATTAGATGACTCAGATATCTTGACACCAGCTGAGGCCACACCATGTCATCCCATCCAAACAGCCGCATCATTGACAGAACAGGCTGCGGCTGGAGATCTGATAGGGCTTTGCTGGGTATATCCAAAGCTAAGAGAGTAAAACCTGTTTTTAAAAAGAGAAAAACAAGGCACCATGTTAATAATTTCTCAGTATAATCCCCATTCCACTAAAAAGTACTGAATATTAATTACAGTTAATAATGTGCAGTCTGGAAGTACCAGAAATCTCAATTAAAATTGGGCAACTGTTCTAACAGAGAGTGTTTGTACCCACATTAAAAATGTAGTCTTTATCCCAAGCAGTTTATAAGTCATCAAGATACACTGGCTGCAAAGGAGAAAAAAAGGATCCAAACATATGCAATTTTAAATAGATTCACAAAACCACAGTTTATAAATCCTGAAGGCATAGTTTTACCACCTCTGCAATAAAAAACATTGTAAAACTTGCTTATTTGTCTTCCTGACTTCCTTTTCTTACCTCCTTTTCTTACCTCCATCCACTACATCCTGCCCTGTACACATAAGTATTACTGTGCTTTACAGGGTTGAGTTTTATTTATTTGTTTTGCTGTTTTTACACACTTCTCACAGTGAAAAACTGTATCTGGAAAGAATTCACTCAATAAAAGCTGGTACTTTTCTTTTTTAAGAATAGACTTTCATGTATCAAAAGTTACCATATAAATGAAGCACTACACAAAAATTTACTCTTAAAGGATCTCCATATAACAATTGCACATCTAGAAACTGGGGCATTACTTTGTGCAGAATCTTGTTAATGAAGCATAACCTTTTGCTGTTTCTGTTAGGTCTATGGTAGAATTTGTATCCAACACTACCAGAATGAAAAATACAGCACATTATTAATATTGCAAATGACAAGTGCATTAAAAGTCAGAAATTAAAGGTAATCTTAAATGCTGAGCAGTTATTAGGTTATAGGAAATGAGAGGCATTAAGTGAGTCTTGGACTGACTTTGAAAGGCAATGATAAAGGGGCTCACTAGTTCCCAAATTCTCCAATTCAATTTAAACACGACATTTAAATAAATATAAACCTGTATGTAGTGATAAACTGACTTTGAATTAGACAGGAAAGGCTAGTTTTCAGAAACAACAATGAAATTATTTTAATTAACAGTACAGAGACAGACTATCTTAAGCCATGAAGGACTTCCCATTTCCTTATGTGCCTCAGAGTAAACAAGAAGGTCATACAGAATCCCCACTTTGCCTTAGGTGAGGAAACAATTTGTGCCAGCGTTCTTCCAGATTATCACCTCGTTTCTGCAGCATTAGCCACAATATAGGCTGGGGAAAAATGGGAGTCAGAACAGCAATGTGAGGTCCAGGCTGTTTGCCTGGCAGGGGGAGCAGGAGAGCTGTGACAGCTGCTCTCTCTCTCCTCTGGGCTGCAACCTTAAGGCAAGAATCAAACAGCGTGGGAAAGGTTTGCCTGTCTCTCTAGCGCTACCTAACACATCTCTATAAAGCAGGTCACAACTGCACTCCCCTCCTTCTCAGAGGAGTTTATAATAGCTTGCTGCACTTGCTATTTCACTGAGCTAATATAAAATAAAAAAAGCTATGTCACTGTAGGAAATGAATGAAAGTTTTGACATTAACAACCTCTTCCTTTGATTTGTATTGCTGTTTCTCACACGTTTCAGCAGTGTGAGACCACTACTGTTGCACACTGCCTCTTTCATTAATGCTACCTCCTAACTACCACAGAGCTGCTTCAAATGAAGGGTCTTTTAGCTTTTCTATTACCAACTCAGTACTCCTGAGCTTGTAACTTTATCTAATTCATATCATGATGGGAAAAAATATTTTATGTTCCACTCCTCTGAATTTTAGTTAACTGGATACAAGATTTCATTGTAACTACAGAATACAATGTTAGCTACTGATGTTAAAGATCAAACTGGGATATCTTTCTATTCACTGCCAAGTCGACTCATCGCATGTGGAGTTCACACACATATGGAATGTTGTACTTCAAGATTAAAAGCCTTCAGTCTAAAGCAAGACAAATAATTAGAATGAATTATGAAATAGTTTTATGACCATGAACATAAGGGTTTGGCAAAAAGCAACAGTCAAGTAAGCAACCTTTTAAAAATTGCCTTCAAATGAAAAATATTTTTAAAAATTTAGTTTGAATCTCAACCATTATGAACAGTTCAACACAAATAAACTTCTACAAAAACAGGTAAATTCTAGCAATGAATTTGATAATGATGATAATGAAAAACAGTACTCTTATTTATATTGTATAACACTTGCATGTTGATTATAGTCTGTGACTAGTAGTGAAAAAGAAGTCAGGCTTGTGTAGCTTCAAACCCGTTTGGTGTTCTCAATGTGTTTGTATCCTATTAAGGTATTCAACACTACGATATTTCTTTGTGCCAAAACATTTAGAACAGATTCTACTTTGTGTATTTATACATACTTAAGTTCCTACATGGAAGGAAAAATATCCCAAAATATAAACTCCTTGAAAGTTTGTGACCCAGAGAATAGCACCAAATGCAGTAGGTCGCAGGGAGGGTCAGTGCTAACCTGCAGCTGTATCAGCAAGCTGTGGGGAAGGTGGCGTCTGTGACATTCTCTGGCTCTTCAAGTAGGGAAAGAAATTTCTCCAGAGAGCACTGGCGACAGCAAGGTGGTGCTCTTTAGCCACTAATGGAAGCTGTGCATCTGGGGCTGTGTTTCCCAGTTGAAGTCCCTGGCTTACACGTTCATGCACGCTCCTAGGGAGAAACAAAAACAATGTTTACGTTCAATAAATGAAAAATTCACATCTTTTTAAAACGCATTTACAACTACTTTAAACTGTAGAGCCTGAGAACTGAAGGATCATTTTGAGCAATTAAAACCTTTATGCAAAGGCATTATGCATACCAGTTATTTGATGGATGAATGATGGCATATTAAGCACCATAAAGTTAATGTTAATTACTAATGTCAACCATTAATTATATGCTTTTTAATATGTCAGATCAAAATGAGAAATTGGCAGCTTTAAAATGAATATCTGCATTTTGCAACTGCTAGCATGACAAGCAAGTCTGCTTCCAATCCAAAGACAGGTGCTTCTTTAAAACTTTTGTCACTAGAATTTTTAGGATAGAGCTGTGTACAGAAAATAATAGCAAATGATTTTGATCAATTGCAAAGCTTCCTTCTGAAATCTACTTCTCACTTGTAAAATCTCACTAGGCACGGATTTAGATAAAAGATTCATTTTATCCCGATGCACGGCAGACAATTAGGTTTGACAGCAATGCCCACAGCTTTGTTAGCACAGTAAAGACAAAAGTTACCACTGCACATAACTCCCGTCTCTTCCTCAGACAATGTGGCATGAATTCAATAACGCACTCAATTTTCTTTGATTCTTCTAGTACCATTCCTGCTACTTAATCTAATTTGGAAGTTGTGACTTTCTAGAGGTTTAATAGAGATATGTCTGCAGGGAATCAATGTTCTCAGAGAAATGGGGAGGGGGGACATTAATAAATTTGTCTGGTAGAGCAGGATAGGAAGCATTACAGTACTGGGCTGATCAACTAAATAACATGCTTATTAAAAACAATCTGCAGGAACGCACTATCATTCCTGTTCCTATTTATCTTCTGGTCAACCCAATTGAGATTGTGCATTAAAGCACAGGCAGCATTATTACATTTGCTTTATTAAATTCTATAAACAGCACTGTAAAGTCAGAGTCAAGATATTTATAAGATAATGGCAAACCACAGAGGCATCAAGAATTGCCTTAACACTAACATTTCTAGACTACAATGTTGGGTTTTTTTAGCTGCCTTTCTCACAATAGCAACTGTTTCACAAAAATCTTCCCCTAGATCTTTATTTTATGCTTACCCTAATTTGAAATAAACCAAAACAAAAATAGAAAAAACTCCAGCTCCTAGTTCCCTTCTGGGAATGGGGGAAAATTATGAAAGAATTACACAACTCACAGCACTCATTAGGACATCTAAAATGGAATAATTTTAAATAAAGAGTAGGTTGGCTGCAAGGCCTTCCCGTACTATGGTTGATATTAGGAGCGCATCTCATTATATCAAATTAGTATCCAAAAATTCTGCCCAACACATAATTTAAAACATAAAACATACTGGCTGTCAAAGGTAACGATACCTTATGCCTGCCTGCAGGCATTCATTAGTTTCAATAGGACAGACAGAGAGAATTGAGTACCAGCTACTTTTCGAATGGCTACATTTAACCGACAAGGAAAGGTATGCAGCATTAGGAGGAATCAAGGATTTCTTTGAGAGATGGCATGAGTCCAAACACAGGAACAGAAGCCAGGAATTCTAAACCCAACATTTATTCCCTCTGTGGCTTCACATAAATCATACAGCCTTTGTTAGCCTCAGTTTCCCAGCCATGATATTTGGATAGTGAGACAGCTTACCCTTTAAGGATGCTGTGAAAACAATCAATGCTTAGAAACTGAGGATTATATTCAGTATGTCAGTTGGTATTCCTATTTACAAGGCATATTCTCCAAGTCAACATGAACTGAAATAGAAGTGAGATTAGCATAAAGAGTCAAGCAACACTTCTTTGGGAGCATCCCCTTATTAAAAAAAGGACAAAGAAAAGGGTGTAGAAATAGTGAGGTCTAGAGGTCAAACCATGAAAATGTAAAAGCAAGGCTAAAGAAACAAGCAAAAAATTATTTTTGCCTATTACTAAAAGAAAAAGTTTAACAGTAAAAACAAAGGACTTTTCTGTTCTATTTTGTTAGGAAAGGAAAGCATGATGCCTCATAATGCAGAGAATAAAACTTCTGGGACCAAATTCTGCCCTACTTACATCCAGACTACGCTGTGAAATTGCACAAAGACCTTTTTCTCTCCTCTAAATTGCCTCTCCAAAGACGGGTGCCTTGCATCTCCTTTAGCCATCTATGCAAAGTAGAAGGGTGTACAGACTTCCAAAGTAAGGTAATATATCTCTGTGTCAGTGGAAGGGCAACACGTACAAATCAGTATTTATGTTTATTCATAGTAACCTACACAAATGCTTGCAATAAGGTAAATGCTTAGAATCGATGGGTCATCAATATATGCTGCAGCTGATGTTGCTAGCTGCTTCTACCAACAAGTACATTTTTTAACTCCACAAAAATATGAATAATTGCAATTTTACTTTTTATTCAGGTTTCTACATTTTTCTAACACTAGACAAGCATGCCATCAAACATCACTCCATTTCTAAAATTTTATACATTTAATTTTCCATTCTGTTAAGAAATCTGGATCCACCAGTTGCCTCATTACATTGGTTACAACTTGGTGTGGTTTTTACTTCTTTTAAATAATGAATTTCCTATTTCTGTAAAAAGAGATATGGAGTTGTTGTTTTTTTTTTCATTTTGCCATCAGATCAAATAAACCCTGGGCTTATTAAAGAAGGGAATGTTTGTACTACCTGAATGAGAAGTGCTGGATGTGTAGATAACATAGTAGCATACAGGATTATTTTCTACATCCTACACCTAAGGTAAGGAATTGCAGCCATTTATCAGAATGCAGATTTTGTAACCATAAAATATGCCCTTGCAAGCCTGCATTACTAAAACAGAGCCAAACTTTAGGTCAAGCCAGAACAGTAAAACACAAAATTAATCAGCCTGCCTATATAATGGAAACTTCCAAATCACTCCTAGTCTATAATCTGCACTGGATGCATATTAGCATCCAGACTTAATGCAATGTCATTTAATTTGATCTACAAGGGTTCAGAACTCCCCAACATGAGAGAAGACCTCTCTCCTACCAGCATTGCCAGGGGCTACCACCCTCAGGGTCTCACAGGCTATGAATGCAGATACTGGTTTCTTCACAGACAGTATTCCCAGCTCCTCGACTCCCAGTCCAAGCCAGGCCAGCCACAGCATCTACAAATTTCAGCTGCCCAGCACAGCCAAGATTAAGCTCAAGAAAGTCTTTTTAAAGGACCTGAATGACCTTTTGATGTTGAAACAAATAAATATTAAAACTCACCACCTGAAGGACCAACACACTTGGATAAAACTAGGGACATTGGGAAGAGATATAGGAGTATTTCTAAAATAGTAAATGGTTTTGATGTATAGAATTTCAACTACAATCATCAGTTATTTCCGGAAAAACTCAGGCAAAGTGAAAGGAAGCAAAGCACCATCACAGTCAAATTCAAAGAGATCTAAGTGCTTTGTGCCCTTTGAAAAATCAATGGCACTTGCACAATACTTAAATTTGGAGATTTCCCTTCCAAACATTCTCCCTCTTTTTATATCATTAAGATTATTACCACAGAATCACAGAATTGTTTTGGTTGGTAGGGACATTAAAGATGACCTAGTTCCCACACCCCTGCCATGGACAGGGACACCTCCTGCTAGACCAGGTTGCTCAAAGCCCCATCCAACCTGGCCTTGAACACTTGTGGGTCATCCACAACTTTTCTGGGCAACCTTTGCCTCTCACCACCCTCACAGTAAAGAATTTATTCCCAATATCTAACCTAAACTTCCCCTTTTTAAGTTTGTACCCATTACTCCTTGTCCTGTCACTATAGTTCCAGACACACAGTCCCTCCCTGGCTTCCCAGTAGGCTCCTGCAAATGCTGCAAGGTTGCCATGGGATCTCCACACAACCTTCTCTTCTCCAGGCAGAACAGCCCCAACTTGATCAGCCTCTCTTCATAGGGACGGTGCTCCAGTCCTCTTGTCAACTTCAAGGCCTCCTCTGGCCTTGCTCCAACAGGTCCATATCTATCCTCTGCTCAGGTCCCCAGATGATGCCATGACTGACACCTCAACTAGGGCTTGGGGGGTCTGGGGTCAGAGCAGGGCACTGTGTCATCTTTAGCAAAGTCCAGCCTGCCCCTCTTACCAGACACAGACACCAGCATTCCAATGTTTCCAATGAAACATTCAGTCTCTGATGATCAGCACACTCAGCTTTTAGCAACCAAATGGTATTTCGCAAATAGTATTGCAGAGTTACTTAAAAACTACTCATCCAATTTCACATTCTTCAAATGCCACAAAACATCAATACTTCTTTAATACCTCTACTGATTTCTTCCTGTCATACTACCAGAACTGCTGTTTACGGTGAACGTTTCAGCAGAAGCCACACACATTTCCAGCAACTAAATCTACCCAAGATTAAGCTGAAAAAGGTCCTTGTGTGCCCTCTACATGCCTTTGAAAACAATCCAGTATGAGTATTCAACTAGTTAACTATTATGCCATTTAATTACAAGTTACAGAAAATTGCATCTAGAGCACTTATTTCATTGATCCCTATGGATACCAACTCCCATGTTGACAAACACACTGTTCAATTTCTACTTAGTAATTTGTTCACAGGCATTTATTTACCTGTTGTCTGTGTGTCAAATACGGAGTTAACACTCTATACATGTAACATTTCTGAATCATAACACTTACAATACCCTAAAATATAATACAAAGTGTAAAGGAAAACACATTTTTAGAGTGAATTAAATACTTTTATACAGGATTTTTTAAACGTTAAAAAAGAGAAGCTCATTTCAGTCTGGACTGTAGTATTGGCATTCACAAAGGCAAGACCAAAATGGTTTCAATGCAGTATCATAGCATTATGCCAAGATACAAATAACAAACTGCATGATCCTACCTTTATTACAAATGCGGATTCATGCAAGAGAAATGGATCTGGATTCCCAGAAATGGCACATTAGCTGCATGGTGGTGCAGCTTAGAGAGTGAGGCAAATCCCAGATGCAAGCTGCAGGCATCACATGGTAAAGGCTTTTGGCATTCTGGTCACTGGTGAATGATTGTGACCACCTGACCTAACGTGTGGAAAGGTAAACCTCCTTTCTCTTGGCCCCAGTCATAAATGCAGGTGTGCCGAGCAGCAGAGCTCCACACTGAACTCCTGGTTATCAGCATGTTTAGTAAGGGCACTGACAGCGTGCTTACAAGAATTTTGAGTGCTAGAACATCTACTTTATGGCCTCAAAGTGCCTAAGCTGGCTGCTAAACAGCTAAGGCCTATGAAAACAGCCCTAGTGTCTCTGGGCACACGTTTTGGTACCTAGGGAAGTTGGGTGCTTAAAACAGGGTCACCTACACACTGTCAGACACTTCCACATTCAGTCTGTATCAGTGAGACATGCATGAAGGAAGGTGACTAAATTCTACCCAAGTCTGATTCAAACATCCAAGCCTTCTTTTAAATCTGTTTCCAAGCTCTCTGGGATACAATTTCTTTTTTATATCCCTTTATATAGTGCCCAGTATATTGAGACTGGTATGACTACAGTAGGAACTCTCAAAGTGCACAGAATTTTCACCCATTTTCAAGGAATTAAAAACTACATTTCAAAAAGCTAGGCAAGATGAGAAACTTAAGACCAAAAAAATTTTCCCAGCCATTAAAAGAAACATTTGGAAAAAGATCCCACAGTTTATAAGTATCAGCACAGTGTAAGCCATAATAATAGCATCAGAACCATCACAGAGCTGTACTGCTGTACTGCAGATTGTATAAGCAGAACTGGAAAAATCATGGCACAGTATTATCAAACATCAACATGCAACTTAATGAATACTGAACAATAAGTTCAGTATTCATTAAGTGATATTTTAGTGTTCTCCTTTCATATTAATTTGCTTCAATAGACCATGTGTTTAATAGTTTACTCAAAAAAGGATGTCCGAATAACATGCCAAGTTATGAATGTGTATGATGATTACTGACTGGTGCAATGGGGTAGGGTAGGGTAGCCTAGCAAGGGAAGAGGGATGTTTCTCAGACCTCTAATATGCAAGATTTTTATCAAATGCTTAAATTCACCCATGGTGCTTAAGTTCTTTTCAGCAGACTTGCACAACAGCATAAATGTCAGTGTTACAGCATGCCCTCATCAGGCACAACGTGAAGCATACACCAAATGATGTGTCTTAGATATTGCGTGAGATCCAAAGGGATACAAGGATGAGATGGTTAAAAAGCAGGGCACAAACAGATATCAGACTCCTGAATAACAATTCCCAAACTGCTCACTTAGATCACCCTCTTTTGACCAGAAAGCTCCCCAGGTGCTTACAACTGATCTACACAAAAGCCTTGAGCTGAGCATCTAACTCACAATCTCTGTCTACTGGAAACCAGAAATTTGATCATGACTAATCCACACCAAAAAAAAGCAGGTTGCATAACGTGCAGCAGTAGCTACTTGCATTTTCAAACACAGAATACACTTTTTTTAATGTAAAAACCAATGAATCACAGCACCAGAGTGGAGGGCACCAGGGTCCAGTTTTGATACTGTGTTGGGACTCAGGCTCTGCTCTTGATTGTGAGTTCATTATTAACTAGTAGGAACTAGTGACTGAATAAAAATGTGAAATCCCAGAATGAGGAATGGAGCCAATGACACTCCTCTCTCCCAACATTACATACTAATCACTAGGGAGCAGATATTTAATCATTCCAGCTGCTGCCTGTGATTTAAATGACTATCAAACAACAAAACAAAACCCCAAGACACTTAAGCACACATCTCCAGCAGTGGGTCTCTACAAGTGGTTCCAAACACACAGATTTCTGTTTTCATGACACTAAATCAGATGTCTCTAGGCTCACCAGACATGTGCTGGTTTCAATCCTTTAAATTTTCTGTAGGTTAACAGGAGACAAAATCCCAGAGAGGAGGCAAGAGTGGTTTGCTGTACAAGACACACATGCTGCATGTGTCAAACAAGCTGCTGGTGAGCTGGACCTGTTACTGTAGGTAATCAGACTACTGTATCTTGGAAGACCCCTGCAGCATGTGAGAGTAGGATTCTTCCAAGTGCTGGCAACACCTAAGCTCATCTGAACAGAGCTGTCAGGCAGGCAGATGCCCAGGAGTAAAAGATCAAAAGAGGCAAACATCATCACAATAGTGTAGGAAGAAACTGATGCACAGAAGCTCCACCTGAATATGATGAAGAACTTCTGCACTGTACAGGTGACTGAACACTGGAACAGGCTGCCCAGAGAGGCTGTAGAGTCTCCCTCACTGGAGATATTCAAAAACTGTCTGGACACAATTCTGCCATGTGCTCTGGGATGACCCTGCCTGAGCAGGGAGGTTGGACCAGATGATCCACTGTGGTCCCATCCAACCTGACCCATTCTGCAATTTCAATTACAGCAGCTTCTCTGTAAGCCTTCTCTGCAAACCTTGGTTAACCATTGCTAAAATATACTCTATCTTCCACCATCAAAAAATCCTACTCAGATTGTTTTTTGGGCTTTTTTCCCACATCCACATCAGGAATAAATCACCCCCAAACATGTTAAAACATATTTTGCATTGTGTTCCCTTAATTGAAAAAATGCCTTTTAACAAAATAAAAAAGGCTACAGATCCTTTCAGTTTACCACACATCAACTGCTGCCTGAGTAGAAACAGATCACATACTCTTTCCTATTGAAGATACAGTAGGTTTAAATAGAGCCATTCCAGTCTTTTCATTGGTGGCATAAATCTACAAATCTCAGTGGAAGAGCCTAGTATATTCCTATTGTTAGTGAATCATTGACAGAACAGACCCAACAGTTAAGAAGATTCTAATGTGACAATTTATATAAGCAGAGTAATTAAAGTATATTAGAAATCCAGATAATCTCTCCCAATCAAACCAATGAAGGGCAGCCCATGGGCATTCAAATTACACATTGCAATTTAGCTCAGGGTCACCTTCCCAAGTTAAATAATATCAACAGAAAATGCCTTAAACAAAATGATCCTTACACATAACTAAACCTATTCAGGAAATTGCATAAAGCTCTTTGAAGATATAAATGTTTCAAGAACAGTTAACCACTTTAAACCACTACCTTTTTCCTTCTAGTGATTTGAAGACTAGGGCCAGATTTCATTTCTCAGACATTACTTGAAATATTCACTAAAACATAGGCAAGAGAAGAGAAAATGTATCAGATCCCTTTAAATGTTATAGTGATGTATGGCAGTAGTATTTTCTCACATTACCTGAGAGGGTGTTAAAATAGATGATGCAAGATGTTAGTAATTAAATAATTATACTATCAACAGATAGGGAATCTAGTGCTTATGATTTTTTTTAAATCTTCTCATAAGCAATTTTTTTTTACTGTTTGTTTCATGCATCTTCTGCAAATCACTCTATTGACTGCACAATTAAAAGCAATTGATGACATTACATTTTGACATAAAATTAAATCAAACCCAGTATACATAGCTTTCCAACTTAAAGGTTATATTAAAAAAAACCCAAAGCAAAGAAAAACCCCCCCATAAAACATAACCAATGCAACTGATCCCATAATACGAAAAAATGGCAAATATACACTATTCAAATGTTAAGTCCAAGTTTCTAAATTTTTTTCATACATAGCTTGACTGCTACTTCTTTAGAGAAACATAATTCAAGAAATGGAGCTCCTTGTCTGAAACTAATACAAAAGAATTTGCTAGATTTATGTTCTTCACTACATTATTTAGATTTAAATGCAACAGAGCAAACAGTATGTACCACACCAAAAAAATTGAACTGAAAGTCTCAGGCTTTTAAGACAGCCATTTTTTCCACAGCAATTTCGAAACAATAATGTGCTTTGATATATAACCAGCAAAGTTCTCACTGATTAAATGATTTTTCCCAATCAAGGAATCACTATAAACGGCAAAAGCAACCATGACCTAATCCTCTTCAAAGTCTTCAAACTAAGCATTCAGAGTAAGGGATGTGAGTTTGTCAAGCTGTAGCATTTCTGAACACAGCTATCCCTTGAAACTTTAATATTCTTTTAGAATTCACTTTCTGGACTTTTAGAAGGAAACAGCACATTGGTGTGACAAAGACTCAAAATCTAGGTGTAATTCATATCCTTTACTTTTTTTCTACTGGATGGCAGAAGTTGCACAAAGGCCAAAGTGGTATTAGCCTGAATATTCCTCCCCTTTACTGAAGAGCAGTAAAAGTTCCCAGGATATCACCTACAGACTTGGCAGAGACAAGAGAATAAAAAAGGAGGGTGTTTTAAAACTCATGGAATTGCATGAAGAAATGTGGATATCCTTTAAAGAGGAAAATGGACACACAGCTAATGCTGTAGAATTTAACTAAGAAAGAAAAAAAAATAAAACACACAAAAAAATAAAACACACAAATGAAGTGTCAAGCAGAGCCAGTTCACCCTACTATACTATACTACTTCTTTTATCACATTCTTCCTGCAGTGAATTTTACCCCATGCACTTCCAGCAGAAGAGTGACCTGGAACATGCTAGGAACAGCCTGTCCTGTCCTGACTCTCATGCAGATTCTCAGTGAGATTTTCAATGATCCAGGCCAAAGAGATGACGTAATCACAAGATCCAAATGAATATTGTCCTATAAACACTTGCAAGAACTTTCCACTGATTCCTTGATGGAAGTCTTACATATATGGAGAAATGGGTCTGCAGTCTACCTGAAACAATTCCTACTAAATTACAAGAAATAGCATGGATTTGGAAAAGAACTAGCATATAACATAATCATGGACAAAGAAAAGGAAAACAAACTTGGAATTCTTCTCTACTGACTGGATTCCATTTACTTTAAAGACATGCAGTGCAAGCGTCACCAAAATTCTGATTTTATAATGTGTAATATTGAAGATGGGGCAATAAGTTCCAATGATTTTTCTATGTATTTAACATCAGATTTTAGAGGAAAGCTGCTCGTTACTAGGTCTGCATTGATGTCAGATAGAAAATTTCAACGTGTCTTCTGTCACTCCTTCAATCCACTGATTCATATATAATTTATGGATGGGGAACTTAATTACTCCAAAATGTTTTTGCGTATTTCTTTTACAACACAAATATCTTCCAAAAGTATTCACTGTTTTGTTATCAATCAAACAGCATAACAGCCCCTTAGTTAACCACTAGTTCATTCATCAATAAATTGTTTTACCAATTTTTGAATGGCTAGGCTTGATGAGTATTCCCTGTTTATGCCTAAGTGAAGAAATATCCAAGGCAACAGTTGCAAGACCACACTAAAAATAAATTTTAAAAAATCAGAAAATTATCTGCACATTGAGGGGTTCATCTCCTAATATCAAAGATTCTAATCTTCACTGGGATTGAAAGTGTTAATGCTGTGAATAAAAGGTTTTCAACTGCAACTGAATCATGTGAAGATTATCAATATAGCAGCAATGTACAAAGGTGCTCCAGCAAGGTTACAGAGTTTAATATAATCCTCTCTATAGCTAAGCACAGTAATAGAGAACCCTGCATTCACTGTGACAGCATGTTGTGTGCGCTCAGTAATACTTTTAAAATACACGGGGAGAACAAGAAATCCCCAACATCCTTACTATTCTCAAAGACAAAGTAAAGATATTAACAAGAACAGACACAGAACCCTAAAACACAAAGGTACAGAAAAGCCAGACATTCAAAGCTGCAGAATGTTACTTAGCACTTTCTCCTTAACCCTTCTCAGTGGGTTTATCTGCATCACTGAAAAGACAAGTTGTTATGATCGTAATTTAAATGCAAGCAACAGAGCTCAAGCTTGCTTTGTCTAGGTCTGCTGGGGGGGAATATTACATCTGCCATAGCCACCCTAGCCAATTTGTGTTAGGGAGCTGTTTTCTTTGCCTAATCACATTTACAAAAGATAAGGTTGCAAGAGAAGCAAAGACAACATAACCTGTGTTAATTCAGTGCAACTAGTTCACATTTCAGTTTGTGGAATACTGTTGGGAAAAACAGACAGCTGATTGGAGTCCAACTGCAATTTTCCTTCATTACCTTCACTGGTGTTCAGCCAAGTTAGCTTCTCCCCTGTACTGTGCAGGCATATGCTAAGATTGCAGTTTCCTTTGTGTCTGTAATGCAAAATACAAACTGGAGGACACAAACACACAAAGTGACCCTTTACTGTCCCAAAATCTTATGTCCTAGGAGAGAGTGTCCAGGTACTGATTTCAGCATAAGGGCTCAGCCATTCACAGATCTCAGCCAAGTAGTCTCTCCTAGATTCTTCACTATTCAAGGCACTGGGAATCATCTTGTTGCTTTGAACAGGTCCCTGCTCAGTTCTTTTGAAGAAACAACAGAAGAAGTAAAGAGATAAATGACATTTGGTTTCCCTAAGCAGACTTTCAGTAGAGGTCAGATTCAGAAGTTTTTAATCCTCAAAAAGAACTAAGAGAAAAATAAAGAAAAAGGATTAACAAGATGCACTGAAATTTATATTATTCTAGGCTATTGTATTCCCCCTTTTTAGTTCACACATATGCAAAAATCCCCACCTAACCCAAATTTAATGTTTATAAGTAATTGCCATTTAACAGAACTTAAAATAGCTTCATTTCAATTTTTAAAAGTCATATTTTGAATAGAAATCTTTTGCAATATTACAATTACTTATCATCAGATCAAGACAAAATTCCCAAAAAAATTCCCTGTCACCTCACAAAAATTAGAGGTTAAAAGGAAAACACAAAACATACTCATTCACTATGGATGGGAAGGGGGAAGCTTACAGGAATCACTGGAAGTTCTATGATCATTACCATGAGACACTTCAGCCTTTGATTTTGAAGATTTTGTTAATTTGTTTGTTTAAAAATACAGTGGTCATCTTTTATATAAAATATTTCTTAGAGAACTGAGAAACTGCAATTACATTTCTGTAACTTTAAAGTTAAAAGTGACTTTTTTTTGGTAACAGATTTAATTTGGTTTCCAAACTATTTTATATTTGAAAGAACAAGGAATCCAGATCACTTCAGGTGTATTTATTCAAGTTCCGAGTTTATTAGGAACATAAATGCTAATATCTGCCACATAGGGAATAGCCAGTATTAGCTGTTAGGTATTTAGATGAAAACAACACTTCACTGCTGGTACCATGATTCTTCCTTCTTGACATCAGAGCAGGACAGTTACAGCCAAAGACTCGAGGGTCACAGCTAATAAGTTTAGCATTGTTTGTTTCCTGTTAAAGCATACCTTCCTTCAAAATAATCCAAAGAAAGATCCACTCAACCCCATCAAAACCTTCTGAGTGACTGCCCACAACCAAGTCCAAATGGCTTTTGAAAAGCTCAAAGCATGGAGACTCCACAATGCTCCTAGACAACCTGTACCAGTGCTCAGTCACCCTCACAGTAAAAAAACCCAAACAAATGTGTTTGCTGATGTTCAGAGGGACTCACCTGTGCCTCTGGTCTTGTCACTGAGCACCAATAATAGCCTGGCTCTGTCCTCTTTGCATCCTCCCATCAGATAGTTCTATTTATTGATAAAATCCCCCTGAGCTTTCTCCAAACCAGTCTGAGCAGCCCTGCCTCGCTCAGCCTCTCCTCACAGAAGAGATGCTCCAGTCCCAAAATCATCTTTGTAGCCCTTCACTGGACTCTCTCCAGTGTGTCCACATCTCTCTTGTATTGAGTTGCCCAAAACTGGTCACAGCACTCCCAGCTGTGGCCTCACCAGTGATAAGTAGAGGGGAAGGATCCCCTCCCTGAACCAGCTGGTAATGCTCTGTCTACTACAGCACAGGATATCATCAAGGTTCTTGGTGGCAAGGGCACATTTCTTGCTGAAATCCCCAGTGGAGGCATAAGGAAACCTTCCACATCATTAGAAAATGACTCATAGATGAATATCATTTATAGTAAGAATGAGAATGCCAGATTATCTGAGAAATTGAAATGCTGAAGTGAATAACATGTGCTTTTTAAAGTCATGTTACTTCATAAACAGACAAACTGCAAATTGCCAATAGGTATCTTTCATGAGTAGAACTTCTAAAATTGATCCTCTAGACATTATGTGTTAAACAGGATTTCCATTTGTATTTTGTTTGTCAGTTGTTTGCATTTGTTTGCCTTTTTTTTGGTTGTGCTTTGTGCATTTCTTATTAAAAGCTAAAGTCATAGAAAAAAATCTAAATTGGAATGGACCCCTGGAGGTACAACCCCTTGGCTCAAAGCAATGCCAGTCTTCAATAAACTAAGGAGGGAAATTCTACAACTTTAGAAATTTGTTCCAATGTTTATCTTGTGAAAATTTTATTCTTATGTCTAATAAAAACTTCCTTCCTCACAATCTCAGTCCATTGATTCCTACAACCATTCACCTTTTGTGATGAGTCTGATTCCATCTTATTTATAACTCCCCCCCATTAGACTGCTTTACAAATCAATAAAATGCCTTCCACCCACCATCTCCCATGCAAACCCTCTTTTCCTAAAGATTAAAAGCTCAGCTTTCTCTGTCTCCCCTCATAAGGGAACTTGCTCCTGCCCTCTAATCATCTTGTTCATCCTCTGCTCAACTTAAATCGGTATTTCAATGTTTTTCTTTTACTGGGAACCCAATGTGATGCTTACTTATACAACATAATTTATTTGAACCATATTCTTGCAGAACACCAGGAGGCCAATGAAATGTAGCTGTCTGTCGCTACACAACAGCCCAGACTCAAGACACAACAAATTTTCTGAATTTTTACAAACTAAGTCTTTTTTACCAATTCCTTACTGTCTTTTTTCGCAAAAAAAATTTCATGAGAAACAATAACTATGTAGTGTGACTGGAATGCCAAGCAATGGTTCTGAAAGGCCAGCACTGAAATCCAGTTTTAGATACAGTTATTTCCAAAATCCTGCCTTTAGTTCTTCCGTGGACTCTGAGATCAGGATAACAGCAGCTGACAGGAAATTACAATGATGAGATGGGTTCATCTCTTCTGTAAACTACTGTTTACACTTTGTGAGTAATTTTTTACACAGTACAGATAGCAGAAATAAAAATTAAAGCTTAAAGGTTGACCTTAAACAGATAATTTCTTACAATTCAGAGCCCAGTAGTTAATCAGACTCCCAATGCTGATGGACTCCCCACAATGGGGAAGAGACACCCACATACTGTACTAAAGTGGATCTCTCTTTAAGCTCACAGTGTTTCACTCAAATATATCAAAAGAATACAGATTATTAAAATTTTCTTGCTATGCTATAGAAAATATGAAAAAAAAAATCAAAGTTCAACTAAGCGCATGAAACATTCACTGAGGTCAACTTCATCACATCTCATATGTCTTCCATTATCTAGTACAGATTTAGAAATGCACTTTCTCTCATTGAGCATGCCATCACCCAGGCTCAAGTACCAAGAAGCAGAGACAAACTGGTAAAATTACTATTCTGGCTGCAGAAATTCAAATGCTGAGTGTGGCTAGCACAGGTTCTTCCCGTGGGAACATTTTGCTATATTTCATAAACAAGATAAAGTTTGGATGTTTTGCAAACAGTTTCTCCGGATTGGGTCAGTTCGGGCTTGGCCAATTGGGCCTAGGGGGAGGTCTCGGGCTGACCAATCTGGGGCACTTCTGTAGACTCTATATATATGGAATTCAAAACAATAAAGTTCCTTTTCTCCTCTCTTTCCTTGTCTGAGAACTTGGGTCATTCCTCAGCTAGCCGCTCAACAGCGACAGCTGAGTTGGTGCCACCTCAGTTAAAATTTTTTGATGGAATCAGGAGATGTGAAATGGACTCTGAGGATAACTGCATGAAGTCCTGTGGAGAGTATCAAAATATTAAATATTAAACCCCAAATACTGAAAAAAAACCCCACAGAAGTACTACTACCCACACTTATCTCTTCAGACAGTCTGAAATAATTTCCATTAACAGCATTACACCTGTAATACTGTTGTTACTATAATGCCACTCACTTTTCAGGCAGGAAGCCTGAGAAAATGCTTCAAAAATGCTCTTAATTTAAAACAAGACTGTAACAGAGAAACTGTAGTTCAAATAAAGTTTTTTCTTTTCTAAAATGAAACTCTCTTGGTCCAGTGTCTCTAGCTGCCTTTGCAGAAAATCAAAACCTATATGCATACTCTGCAGCAAGCTGCTGGGAGTCATATACTGTAAGCGGTTTAGGAAAATCTTCCTTTCAAGAGAGAAAACAGATTTTGGAAGGCAAGCAAACTTGTACTCAAGATAATGAACTAACTTGTTTCCAAATTCCAAACCAAAGCATTTTATTTCCTTTCCACAAAATCAATTTTGTTCTTCATGGAGTATCTGCTGCAGGAAAGGATGCTGTTTGTGTAATGTATCTTTTTAGTGGAGGTGATTACTTTGGGTACAAAACAACCCCTACTAACATTGTTCCCAACACTGGGTAATACAGACAGTAGAGCTAATCTTCTGTCATGCAGGAAGAATGGCAGGCTTGCTAAACTTATATCATCATCCCCTCTGAAACACAGTAAAAATCACTGTTAGAACAGATAGTTTATTAGATCAAAGGTACCATCAACAATGTCAATTCTGCCTGGTAGTGTTAACAGGAAAATGTTTTACAAGTTCTACCACTGGGCATCCATTTAACTTCCAGCACCAGCTATGCTGTAAAACTGTGCACATAATTTATCTGGCGACCTGTGTGTGTGGGAAGCATTATCCAGGCAAAACTTCTCACAGTCTGACAAAATGCTTTGATTTGCACTGTTCAGATGATTGAACAAACAGACTTTAAGCAATCATCGACAATAGTTTTTATCTTCAAACATGTTAAAGTGTAATACTACATGAGAGCAGCCCATTGCCTTAAGAGCAGATTTGATTGAATACAAGTAAGTGGACAATTACTACATTTTAAACTTGTACACATCCTGTCCATTAGGCTTAAGTATTAGTAAAGATCACATTTATCTTACACATTTTTAGCAATTTCTCCACAAAACACTCTTAATGCTTCTATGGTAATGTCTTTGCTTACATATAGCTTAAATAGACATTCATTCCAATTAGGTGAAGTAAACAGAAGACAGCCATTCATAATTTCTCAAGTTACTGTCATCTTTTCTCTTAGGTCATAATCAACAGTCTTCAAACAGTTTCCAGTTTAAGTCTGCTACGTGCAGTTGATGACAGATAGTTGTGGCAACAAATTCTCTTCCCTGCATCATGGCAAAACTGATTTAATAACTCCCCATAATACGCAGCACAATATACAGATACACGTATTTAATAATAATTTCAACAATGCAGATTTGATAACATGTTGTGTTTCTTTTCAGTGTAAATGTATTGCAACTATCCTGCAAGGCTTCCTATAGCTTAATCCAATATTTCTCTATACCATAAGAAATATTTGATTTATAATAATCTGACACATGCTGTAATGCCTTCCAAAAGACTCACCTTAGATAGAAAATATGCTCAACAAAATATGATTGTATGAAATATTGCATTGTATTTCATACCAAAACAGAAAGGGATGCTGTTTAAAAACCTGCAGCACATAATATTTTAAAACATTCTGCTTTTATGTGCCTGTTTGTTACTTTTCTTAATTTTTTTAAGATGTGCTTGCCTAGTTTGCAACATTTGTTTTTTCATTATGACAGTAGCTGACAAAGGCATTTTCTGATGTTTTTTACATAAAAACCACCGTAGTGAATAAACAGCATGAGCCCTGGGACACCTACCAGCTCCTACTACTCTGCCTCTATGTTCAGCATGTCTTGTCCTTGCCATGCAGCATCCCTTACCACAGATAGACAACATATTGTTAATAATGTCACAAATAACTGTTTAAAATTTTCTATGCAGCTGCTGAAAGAATTCAGAGGCAACTTCAAGACACAGAGAGTTAAATGTCGAAGCTGTTTTTCCTATTTTGCTCTTCAAAACCCTAAACTGGAAAATCCCTTGAGTGAAAAGTCAGAGAAAGGCTACTATCCCTTCTAGGGTTAAAAGATGCTTTTGTAAGATTTTTAGGTCAGATTAACCTTTTGCTCACAATAGGGCTGGTTATTGGTTTTATTTTTTACTGTCTTTAACACAGGTAAAAAAATCAATATGAAGCGAGACAAAGGGCTCTGGAGGCCCTGGCTGCACCAGCTTTTGGTTTGGCTCATACACAATCCTACAACATGCTGAGGCTGGGAAGGATTAGCCTGCTTGTGTTGAGTAAACCGATGATACTCAATAAACAGTTTCTGTTGTAAACCCCTTAGGACGTGCAAAGCCACACTAGTTGGCATTAGACCAGATAAGCTGCCGAACCAGCTGTAATCTCATTTAGACCTGAGCTGATCCTCCTGTCCTTTCATTCCACAGGATCAAAGCAAACCACTGAGGAGGCAGCTGTATTATAGCAGCAGTGCTTGCTGGATGCGGCAAACATTTCATAAATTCCTCTCCTTGAAGCAAGGCTGCACATAATCTACCCAGAGCCAGTTCAATCAATGGATTTCTGAATTCATTAGTCTTATTATTACAGGGTAACTGTTTTCTCCACATAGTGTGGTAGCTGTTGCAAGCCAAATTTGCAAAACAGCTCTTATTGCTGACCATTTCTTTCTGGTAATGTGCCTTTGCATTTTTGCAGTGCCACATGAAAATGATTTAAATCACTTTAATGCAGTTTTTTTTTTAAAGACTAGAAATAAAACCAATTCACGAATATTCAAGTAGGAAGCCTTGAAATATAGTACATCCTTCCAAGCATAATTACTGGCTACCTGTTTGAATGCTTCCATGCATCAGTAATAATGATCGATGTTTTCTGAGCTCAAATGATAACAGCAAAAGCAGAGATTATATCATTGTAGCAGCATAAATACAGACAAAAAATACAGATGTGAAAGGAGTAATTCTAAGAAAAAGATCTGTATTTGCCTTTTACTCTCTGAAATTAAAAAGAAGAAATATTTTCATTGTTGAAGAAATGAATAGCACAACTTAGGAAAACCAGAAAACCACATAAGCAACAAGTCTTTTTAAACTAAACAAAAATGAAAACCAAGACACTGGATCAAATAAGACTAGAGGGTGCAACATTCGATTTCTGTACCACATTTGGAGTTTTCACTCCAGTTGCAATTATAGATAAAAAATGTTATAGTATAACCTTAGAGCTTTAGAAGAACAGAAAGTGTAATGTAGAAAATACATTAACTGATCCATTTCTCACCAATGAAGTCTGCAATATAGCACATATTCACAGATACACAAAGTAAAATTACATTTGTTACTTACATTGGAATAAGGAGAATATAATAAAATTCTTTTTCAGTCTTTTTAATTACTAATTATATTAATCATTAATGTAAAGACCTAAGTTTTCTGATACAGCTGCATTGGAAAAAAAAAGAAAAAGGATGTAATAAGAATTATGCACCTCAATAGCATTTTTTAGGTCATATACAAGTAACATTACTGATTCTTGGATCAATCCTTGAAGAATGTGTAGTAGCCAGAGAACTAAGTTTGGTCTGAAAAATAGCAAAGGCCAGGTAACCCTTACAGTTAAGGTAGAAATAGCAGTACTTGTGACTTACTGTTACTTGCAGCCAGTATAAATATGCAATACATTCATGCACAAACTGAAAAGTCAGGAAGAGACCTCACAGAGAAGTGCTCTGAGTTTAGAGTGCACAAGATCTGTATCATCTTTGCAGGTACACTCTACCCTACACTGCACAGATCTATTGAACCTCTGTATCTGGCTACTCATGTTTTTGTAAGAGTATAAAAAAAAGTCCATGTAATAAAAAGCTTCAATGAAGGACAATAAAATCAAAGTTTAACACATGCAAATGATTTTTAACAGATTACAGAGAGATGTTTAGTATGAAAGCTTTTCAAGAACTACAGCACAGATGTGCTAGAGCATGTCACAGGCAGCTGGCAAAGATGCACAAAAGGTATTCGCACCTATCATCTACAGATGTGTAAAAAACTCACCACACATCCCTTCCTCAATCACTTAGAAACCATCTGATGTGCTAGTTAATGATTCCCCTCTCTCCACTTCATTCTTCAGACATAAAGGGGTCCCATTTAACATAATCACTTAATAACAGCAAAGTGATGGGTATCAGAACCCTAATTCTTCTAATATTTGCAAAATCCAGCTCTTTGTAATAATAATAACACCATGATAGCAAACTGTAAAACTGTGTAATTATACTTTAATTGTATTGTGAGGCATGCATTAATCACAAAGTTTAAGTACCAAGGATGGAATTATAATAATTCTGTAAAACAAATTTAAGCTAGCTAAGTAGGTCAGAACCACTAGCATGCAACAGGAGACCTCTGGGAATTTATCAGTTAATGGCTATTTATGTGCAAATGAGTGCCCTCCAACCCTCCCAAATCCTGTGTAGCTGAAGGGTATTTCTGTTAACCAGGAGCATGCTTAACTGCTGAGGCATAAATTAAACCATTTATTGGAATGATTTTAATTCTTCTCTCCCCCCACCCACTCTTACTACTCCCCTCCACCCTCACTAGCAGCACAATTTACAGTATTAATTTACATGGAGATAGGATTGCTGAAGAGTTTTCAGAAATTACTCTATTTCAAGATAGAACAGGAAAAAGAGAGAGAACAGGAAAAAAAAGAGGAGCTAGAGACAAACTTTTAGTAGGAGACAGCAGCAATGCTACACTTAATCTTCAAATCTTCTGGAGGGCAGGTTGAGCTATTAGAAATTCTAGAGGTTCAGTATCACAGCAGTGCAGTGGAAACCCTTTCATAACGAAATGAAAGTCTGTTTTACATCCTCATAGAATCTTTCAGGTTGGAAAAGACCTTTAAGACCATTAAGTCCAAACATTAACCCAGCACTGCCAAGCCCACCACTAAACCACGCCTGCAAGTGCCACATCTTTTTTTTAAATACCTCCTGGGCAGCCTGTTCCAGTGCTTGACAGCCCTCTCCATAAAGAAATTTTTCCTGATATCCAATCAAAACTTTCCCTGGTGCAACTTGATGCCATTTCCTCATCTCCCATTCTAAACTTGGAGAAGACAATGAAGCTCAAGGAGGACTGCATCCCCTGTATTTTCTGTCGTTATGTTCAGACTGTATACATATCAAAGGTTTTCTGTTAAGAAAACAACAAAATTTTTTGGCTGCAAGAAAAAACACCTTCAATTTTTGAGTTTGACTTGGAAAAAGCTAGCCGTTTTTCATGTCTTAGGAAAATAGATACCTTTACAAACTACTCGGAATCAAGATGTATTGAATTTTCACTGTGATGTAAAATGGGGATGATTTACAGACAATATAAGTGATTTCTCAACAGTTATAATCATAGCAGTAATTCAGTACAGCAAGGCAAGATAATGTAAGCATAACCTCAAGATTCACTTTTGGGCTTATAATTTCATATGCTTGGGGTTTCTTTTTCTTCTAAGTGCATGCACACATTTTCTTGCAAAGTGTAGGGTCCCAGAACAATAAAAGAGTAAAAATTTGATTATCCTAGCATCAATTAACCACAGCTCCCTGTTACCCTAAACAGGGTCACATCTCCCCAATGCCTAATAATTACATTGTAAAATCCCTTGATTGCCTGAATGTATTCACTCTCCCTGTGATGTTTGGATGATCATGGTTGCGTTATAGTTAATTATTATTTAAGAGATGATCACAGTACATTACTTTCTCGTGTCATCTTTGTACCTAATACACAACTCCACATAAATGTAACACTCTGGACAAATACACACCGTTTTTCCTCACCAATTCAAGCTGTTGTAGAATACCTTTTAATATACATAGGTGTGGTGCGAATCAGAGGAATTCTCTGGGAGCAAATCTTTAGCAGCACTAAAATATTCTTAATAGGAAGATACATGGCACGCTTACTGAAGTACTTCCAAAGGCACATTTCCGATAGCTAATCAATATATTCCTGTCCAGGAAAACAAAAGAATATAAATGAAAATACTCGGTTTTATTCTTGTGGTTGACTTCTGTAAGGGAAACAAGACTGTAAAAAGCAGTAGAAGGAAACCTCATTGTCCTGGCAAGCACATCTGTACTTGCCTATTCTTCCCTTGTCCTGCCCCTCAGTAAAGGATGACACATCCCTGGCAGCAGGATGCTCCTGCTGCGTGCATAATAGCTGCTGTGGCTGCCTGTGCAGCCCCTGTATTACCATGGAGAGAACCAGGAGCTTTCTGCCTCCTAACATGCATTTGCAAGCACACACATTAAACCAGACACTTCACACAACTTTTTGATGACAGCCAGAAATTAACGAATTAACAGAACTATCTCACCAAAAATAAGTTCACTCCTGCATTTTCAGAAGCATTAGCACATCTGCATTATCAGAGCCTGCAACAAGCCCACAGTTACCTCCCCATTCCCTACAGTGAGAGGCTGCAGCCTTGATTATGTCTGTACCTTACAGCCATTGGCAGGGGCTCAGTATTGCCCTAAGGCTTTAATTAACCTCTATTAGAGATAAACAAGGCCTTCTGGTTGTAAAAAAAAGGAAGGAATAGACTACCTTCAGCTTATCACACAACTAAGGAAACCATAAACTGCTTTTACCTTTCTCTACTTGCTCCTCCCCAAAAAAAGTCAGGAAGTGGTCCCCACAAGACCCTGAAACGGTGCACAATGTACATATTGCAGAGTATGCTCTCCTGTTCCCAGTTTATTTTTAGGGAGGATATGGTGGCCTAATATTTCAGGCTCATTTCCCACTAGACACATTTTCACTGTCTCTGTTTTAGTGCCACTGTAAAGAAAGCTGGAGCAATTTAGCCATTGGCAATTAGTGACACTTGGACTTGCTCCAAGCCAAATAAAACATGGCAATGCATACCTGCATGCCCTGTATCAAAGTCTAAAAAAGCATTTGCAAAGTAATTTTCTAAACAGATTTCAAGACTCAAACACAAAACCACCAAAACCCCATCACCCTTTTCAGCAGGGCCACTGCTCTGTGCCTACAGTAGAAGCCAACCTTATACTCCCTCCCCAGAAATTTCAACAAGCAGGATACAGTAGCACTAAACAGGTTCAATTTTTTTGACCCAGTAGAACAGGGAAATTTAAAAAAAGCTCCAAAAAAAAGAAGATAAATAAGTTTGATTCCACAAGTCTCTCTAAAAACCTGCAAGAGTGCTATATTTGCAGCCTACTCTAAATAACCACACTAAACTTCTGTCCAAAATGAAGCCAATTCTGTCTTCACTGGTATGAAGAACAGCAGAAAACCTGTAACATCCTTTTACATACTAGCATGTCTCCCCTCAACTCTTCCTAGCTGGAATCACTTTCATCAAACTTATACAAACTGCCTACTCTAGTCATTCACTTCTGTGACTCTCTCCAATTTGCAATTTATTCATAAATATTTTGGATAAACTGACATATCCAGAACTGCATAGAGAACACTACAGCTAAAGACAGAATAAGCAGTTCTTCTCATCTGCAGGAGTTTTATTAACACAGCTAAAAACAATATTTAAATTTTTTTGGTTTTTTTCTCAAGTATAGTTACATTAGGTCCTGCTTCCTAATATCCTACAGGCTCTGTGCATAAGAAAGTCACTGTTAAAAGTCAGCCAATAGATTTCAGTCAAACTTCAGATTCTCTTGCAAATACTATTGCCTTAGAAACTCACATAAATAAACATCCTGTAAACAGAGGTGAAAGCATAAGAAACAGGTTCACCTCCCACTCCTTGTAAGATACAAGGGAATCCACTTCACAAACAATTCTGACTCACATAATTTCAGCTTTCTCCCTGCACTAGCCAGAAACTGTGCAGGGACAATACTGGATCTTGCAGGAATCTGTGCTGAGCAAGAATCAAAGTGTACAAGCTAAGGCAGAAATGGGGTAACAGCTATGGCAGCTACCTCACTTCAACCAACCCCAGGTGTGGAAATGCCCTGTTTCTCTCACCTCCCCATACTTTGACAATACAGCTGCTACATCAAGCATTGTATGCTATACTGGCATGTGTCCTTCCTAATTTCAGTACTTGGCCTTCACTATTTCCTCTTTTTGATGATAATTTATTTCAAACTATCAAAGTAATTTTAAGTTCTGGTTTTGTTTTCCATTTGAACACAGAGAAACACCCTCTAAGTTCTGGCTTCATACAAACTCAATTACTAACTCTTCTTCATCTAGTACAACTAGTTGTGCTAAACAATTCTTCATTTTCAGTGATCTCAACTGAATGAATGCCATTAAACACTGATAATACTAAGATTACAGAAGTAACACTGACGCCTTACACTACTGATGATTTTTATGAAAATCCCTCTCATTCCGATAGACTCATACCATTTTACAGAAAAACTACTTTTACGGCTGCGGTGCTTTTTTTGTTTTGGGTTTGGTTTGTTTTTATTGGTTAGGATACCCAGGAATGAGTACCCTAGAAGTTGTTTTACGCCCAAGAAGAAATTCAATCATAAGCAAAAGGCTCCTAGGGGATGAAGAATCGAACAGTATATACCCAGAAAACAGAAAAACACTAAAGAGTAAACAGAAAAGACAGAATGTATTGAGATTCATCCCTTCTCTTCACTTGGTCATTGCTTTCAAGAGAACACACCAAATTGTTTTTGCTGATTAGACAGTCCCAGAAGTTCGTAGCAAGAGAAGTTGATGCTGGTAGGTTACAGCTGTCAGTAACAGGATCTGAAACAAATTTGGAAAAAATGAAGCAAGTGGCTATTTCTCATCACTGTAGCTATTACCCAGTTTTCAAAGTATGAAAGATGGTGGGGGTGGAACTAAACCCAAAAGCTTGTTCTACTGAACCACTGAACTGAATCTTTCAAAACTGCAACAAAGTGCTACGATCTGTGTTGTGTCCAGCAGCCAGCAGGTGCTTTCATTGCTTTTCATTTTCCTCCATTAGGACAAGTATATTCATCTGCTCAGTTAGCATAAGGATTCTCCTCGGAGTTGGTTCAGATTTTTTCCTCCACTTTAAAGGTCAACTTTCTTTAAAATATATAGGCACAAATTAATTCTCCTCTCCAGAGAGATGAACTCCCTTCACAGGGGCTAGCAATGGAGACAACAGTGCAAAGGGAAATATTCTGGGTGAAGCAGAGCCAGATGTGTCTGGTTCAGTGCACATAATTAACTCATCTTAACATTCTCGACACACCCAAGACAGTGGCTTGCTCTTGTCCCAAAACGTACCCTTGCTATTTGATCAGCCAGGTTTCTGGCTCTCTGCTAAGAGCCCAGAAACAGCCAGGCACAGCTGGGCACTTGGGCAGCTCACCGTGCGCTGCCTCCATCCTCCCGCACCAGCTGTCAGTAGGAGGCAGCATTGGCTCTGCCAGCAGCAGCTCTGCACCGCAAAGTACTGGGGAGCGAGCTTCATTCTTCTGTCATTATATAAGCAAGATGACACTGTTCTCTAATCCAGCCAAAGCTGATAAGTACCATCAACCTGTCACTTCCTACATTTCAAATTCTAACATTGCAGCATCAAAGAGTTTTTACATTTCGATTTCTTTTGCTGGCAGCGGTCGGTAGCCTCTCATTCTCCCACGGTGTTCTAATGCAGCATTTGCACACCGGGGTTACTCCCAGCCTGAATAGCAGGTCATCCCCTACTCACTGAGCTCATCTGCGGCCCATGTGCTAGGCAATTTAGATCCAATCAGCCCTTATTTAGCTCAAGAGTAATGAGCAGCATAGTGACACAGACTTAAGCCTGACCCTCAGGACACTGCTCATCAAGCAGTAAAACTGTGACAAAATCATTCATCTTCCACCCGCTGGCAAGAAATAATACTCGCACTCACTGTATTACTTTTTCAAGACATAGGAAAAAAAAAGGTCCTGAATTTTCATGATGTGAGACATTAATTTGCAGAAAGCTGAATTCCCTTAAACCCCCCTGTTGCTATGAGCTCACCAGGGGGAAATAGGCCTTAGGAGACTGAAATGGAATAAAGAAAATTGCTTCAGCTTTCTGTTCATTTTAAATAAGCCTTAAATCTGACATGAGATATCCTAAAGAGAGAAGAAATATAGATCTTGTAAGGTAACGAAGAAACAATCAAAATTAAGAGATTAGAAGGCTACTTGCATATAATGATTTTATGGGCAAAAATATTTCTTTTGTTTAACATCTACAACAAAAAAAAATTCTCTATATGAAAAGCTATTCTCACACCTCATGTGAAGAATAAAAGGAAAACCAAGAGGAAAGTTAATTTAGGGAAAATAGTTTCAGAAGTGAGGCACTTCCATCAGAAAACAAACCTGTGCTTTATGTCCTTCAGGGAGTACGTATTTCTCTAAACAACTGCAGGGTCCCAAGCAGCAGGTTCTCAGTCCACCCGGATATGATTTTACTTTTTTTCATGGATTTACTTCTTCACAACAGAAGTCCTGTACTGCTGTCTGGAAGCCTACAGAAAGTTTATCTAGATTAATTTTTGGTAGATAAAATGGATATAACAGATGGAACACAAAAAGTGTTCCCATCTATAGCACTGGGGACTGAATTGTGTATCTTCATTATTCATGTCTGAGTACTAGACTTGAGTTTCTTTAGCTTTGGGTGTCTACCAGGACTGACTTTTTTTGGGCATCAACAGTTAGAAGGTTTTTTTGATAGCTTTTGTTGTTTCAGTTTGTTCTTAAAGGGATTCTAGAATAGAACACAGTAGAATAGAACATTGCATTAAGAAGGGACCTAGAATGACTATCTAGTCCAACTGCCCAAACAATTCAGAGCTGATCAAGAGCTAAAGCAAATTATCAAGGGCATTGTCCAATTGCCTCAAACATTGACAGGCTTGGGGTATCAACCACTTCTCCAGAAAGTTTGTTCCAGTGCTTAACCACTCTTTCAGTAAAGAAATGTTTCCTAATGTCCAGTCTAAGCCTCCCCTGATGCAGCTTTGAACCATTCCCACATGTCCTATTAGTGGAGTCCAGGGAGAAGAGTTCAGCACCTCCTTCTCCACCTCCCCTTCTCAGGAATCTGTAGAGAGCAAAGGGGTCACATCTCAGCCTCCTCTTCTCCAAACCAGACGAACCCCAAAACCGCAGCCACTCCTCGTAAGGACATACCTTCCAGCTTTGTCCCCAGCTTTGTTGCCCTCCTTCTAAGGCAGATGCTCCTATTATACCTTAAACATCAATGTGAAATTAATGTTGATCAATTGTTCAACTTTCACATGTCCACCCACCAATTCATGAAAATGGACACTGAGTAGGGGAAGTGAATATTCTTGCAAACCTGAACCAATGCTAGACATATACAGGAATGTTCTATAAGCGAAGTATTAGGTACACATTTCCAGTGCATGCTGTTGTCTCATTTCATTTCTTTGCACAGTAATACTCTCAGAGCAAAGGAGAAACAATCAAAACACATATCAGTTTTAGCTAGTCAACTTTGAAGGTCAGAATACAAGGGACAGAGATGTAAAACTTTTTTTTACTCCAATAAGAACTGGAAAAAAATCTAAAATCCCACAAAGTAAGAAGAAGAAAAGAAAATTCAATTTTAATTACCACAGCCACACCTTAAGGCAACAACTGTAGCTAAGAACACACACTGTATTCTTTGAGAAGGTGGTAACAGATTATTTTTAAGGATTTAGACACAGGAAACCTCTCAAAATGCTGCTATATTCTAAACAATGCTTGCTTCTTACGCATTAGAGAATTTAGAGACTAGATTTTCATTACATTAATCTAAATACCAGTTTTGTTAATGGAATACCTGAACTTCAAAAAAAACCCCAGTAAAAATACTTCAGAAGATAGGTCAAGTTCGTGTAGCAAGACATGCTTGTTTCCTAAGCATATTTGTTGTAAAGTGAAAAAGGAAGGATTTATTTCCTTTTTTTTGCACAGGTAGACAAAGTTCAGAGCAACTTTCAGTGGTCATTCATTAAGTCTGGGAGCTCTCAGAGCTAAACTAACATCTTCTGACTCTCAGTTCAGCAGCTTAGTCACAGAGTTGCCTTCTGTGCTTGTCAGGACATCACAGCCTGTAGCTCTAAATATCCTCACAGGATGGGATGGGTAAGAGAAGACTCATGATCTTCCAAACTCTTCTGAATACAGTTTTCAGAAGCTCAACATCAGAAAAAAGATTTTACAAAGACTAACACTGTAACCCCTGAGGGGGAAGAAAAGAAGGAGGGAGGACCTTTTTATTCTCCTCCTGAGCTTATCTACTAACTTACACAGTAACAGAGAGGGGGAGAGATGCTTCTGTTGGTCTCGAAAAAGCTTCCCACAGGCTGTTTTGATGGCAAGTATAACGCAAAAAAAATTACAAATGACTATACATTTTCATAGCAAAGATATACTGGATAATCCATTCCTATTGTGATTTCTCTTACAACCTCAAGGCTAAACACACTCTAACAGATAGAAACATCCAGTTCTCCTGTTACCTGTGGCCCAATTATTAATGTAACTTTTTACTAGAAACAGGATTACTTGGTTAATGTTCCTGTAAAACTTACGAAACTTACACACTGAAATTTTCAAAAATTAGCAGAAAAGTGCAAATGGGCACAAATACACAAGAACTGTTTTCGAACTAAAATTACCATTTATTATGGTATTAGATTAGTGGTACTTCTCATTTCTCCTATGGGAATCAGTACCAAGTCTCCCTGAAACTAGGCAAAGATGATTGGAGCACAGCAGTGATTTTACACCTGGGCATGTACTCACATTTTATAGTCCTGTAACTCTGTGCTAGCACTCAACAAAATCCAAATGCCAGGATGACAATAATAAGAGAAAGCTCATGTCAAAGCAATACCCCATAACAATACAAGGCATTTTAGCATGTTTCAAACACTACTTTTAAGAATAACATACTGCAGTGCCAGCACCTACAGACAAAATTCTCTGAGTCTTGTATCCATTTTTACAGCAAGTTCTGTCAAATCCATTTAATGCCTGTATTTTTATTAACCTAGGGCTTCTTTTTGTACCATGAGGCACTCAGATGACAGATTGTGCTACAGATTTGGAACAAATGAAAGCACACATGGGCAAACATCCCGCATTTACCTTTGAGTAAAAAAAAAAAAAAAGAAAAAAAGAAAACAAAACAAAAAAATCAGGATTCTAAACCACTGCTTAAAAACAGAAACAAAAAATAAAGAAAAAAACTTATGCCTAAGATACAAGCTGAATGCTCCAAGTGAACATAAGAAGGAAGCACTTCACATTTTGATTTAGGGGAGTTTCTTGATTATTTACTCTTTATTTTATATGCTTTTAAAAAGGAGATTGTATTAAAATACAATCTTACACTTCAGAGTGAATCTTACTATGAAGATCAAATACTTGCAAGTGCCAGCAAGTAGCATCTTGATTCCAATTATCCACTCACCACATATGAAAAACTGATAAAAATGAGTTCTCCTGCCAAGACATAGCTCTATTTAAATATATGGATACCAAAATAATCATAATGGTAACAATCAATAAAAAAGTGGTTTAAGAAACCTTATTTAAAACAGTCTAAGCATAGGTAAATACAACAATCAAAAGCTACCAGTACTTTTCTAGCAGACAAGAAAAATACAAGAAAAAGCTGGAAAGGGTTATTTTAAAACACTGTAGTGTAAAAATGGTGAAGGTGGGGGTCTCTTTTCAGATGTCTTTTAAGAAAAAAGAAAGAAAGAAAACAAGTGCACTTTCAAACCCTTGTATGCCACGTTTTAGCCCAGAGCAAGTTTTCACTGCTGTGTTACAAACCCTTGAAAATAAAGGTTTATAATGGAAATGCTGACAGACCCTTAACCATAGCAGCATGAATAGCTATAATTAAAGAAGAGCTTTTGGCTACACCTCACTCTGAAAATGAAAGACTAGAATTTTTACAGTATAGTCAAATAAAAACAACTGGGAAACCTGGAACGAGATTCCAGCAATCCAACAAGGTATGCTAAAGGGGACTGCTAAAACTATTTGACATTTTAAGCTTTAAATATTGAGGCATTTAGTTAACACAACCAAGTCAGTATTTTCATAATGCTACTTAATCAGCAATAAAGAATGCTCCTGTGAGCCATCATCTGGGGTTAGCAGAAAGTAACACATGAAGTTATTATTTCCTAACAGCCTAGAGGGAGCTGCTTGTCTCTTTAATCAGTGATCTCACTTCCTTCCTACCTGTAAATTCCCTGTCAAACAGTTATAAAATTATTAAGAGTGCAGTGTACAGAATAATTACATTTATGAAAGGCCTACTATCTTTTATCAGCCTGGATTCTAAAAACAAGTATATCATCCTTTTCTGAGTTTGAAAACAGACCAGGCCTAATCAGTCTGGTAAAGTTATTAATATTTTAACATCTGGTTAGCACAAAGTCATCCATATCTTCTGAACCGAAAAAGTGGGTTTAGTGTTGTTTTATTTGCATGGCAAGAGAGGACTGTTTTCAGTGAGTCTGTCAAAGCAGGAAAATCACTAACATTTTCCTGTTCCACATAACCTGAAGATCAAAGTGTTTTGTAAGTGTAAAGGAATTTAGTTCCTCTGTAGATGGGATAAATAGGTTGGTAACAGTAACCAAATGTATAAATACAGAAACTGAAAAAAAGAACTGTTAAAAGCAAGGCTCTAAAAATCTCTCTCAAATCAATTACTACTAGTTAAGCATATTGGTAATTCAAATATTTCAGCAGAACTACTTTTTGTAAGAAAAGGTACCAATACTGTCCTGTACCTTGTGCCTGATGACCTGAGAAGTCTAGATTGAACTTCCATGCCCTCTTCTCTGTGTTAAAAGAGGGTCACATAACCCCAGTCCTGGAAAGCTTAAAAATAATGCCAAGTTGTAAAACAAGCAATTTTTTCACCAGTCTCAAATTTCTCCCTATTTCATCTTTAAAAACAACACAGCAAATGCTGTGTATTAGCTAATGGAGAAAATGTCAAAGTATTTTTGAAGTCTCCAATTTATTCCAGGAAATACATTCAGTTGAACTGAAATAATAAATAATAAATCAACTAAACTTAGTTTTGTGCTTCATCTTTTTTCAAAAGACTGCCTGAAAAACAGTTGTCTTTGGATCCATAAGCTATTGACAGCTGCAGTCAAACTACTAGACAATAACAAAGAACCTAGTTAAAGAGAGATCTTGCATATGGGTCTCAGTATTCCTATTATGCACTCTTCCACAGCTCTTTACACATATTTCAGTCTTGCACATTTGAAGTAATGGCAGATCAATAGCTGCCTCTTAATATCTTATGAAAAAAAAGCAGTTTGGGCTTCAAACTGGAGGACTGCTTCTCAAAGGCATCAGTAGACAAAAAAATATGCTTATTGAAGGGCACTGTGGATGTTGAAAAATGAACTCGTACATCAAAGCAAAACTGCTTGAAAGTGGTAAAATATGATTTCCTTCTTTCCTATCAAACCCCAGACAAGTATTTAAAATCTCCTTAACTGTAGTATTTGAATGCAACCTTGGTGAAAGAGAAAAAAACAGAATGAAAAGTCTGAAAAACAGAATATATTCAATAAAGAAACAAAACCAGAAAAACAACACCCCCCAACCTATGTAATTAATACAGACAATAATTTCTAAGTTTCCTGTACCAAAGGAAAGATGACATTGTCTGAAATAGTAGCAATTGGATGACTTTCTAAAGAGACACAAACTCATAACAAAATATCAGATGTCAAACCTAATCTCTTGAAACAGTAAGGAAACATTTCAAAGATTCTATATGCACGGAAGTATTGGTAGATTCTGAAATTTAACATATCATTTGCAGCCCTTCAGAGATTTCTCTTTCCTTTTACTCAATTTTGGTAAAAAATGAGTATGAACTACAGTTTCACACTAAAAACAAAATGTTAGTCTATATACACAATTTAACTAAATAACTTACCGAAGTCTGGCTAGAACAACCTGAAGAAAATTCAGAACCATGCTCAGCTCAGCTCCTCGACACGCAGGCAGCAGCATAGTAAAGCCATCATTTAGCAACTTTTCCTCAGAAAGGCTCAAGTAGCAGCTGGTCTCAAACGCTTCCTGAACACCGTCAATGTAGGTTGAAAGTAGGGTCCAGAGATTTTGTCTCTGTGTGTAGTCATTTTTGGTTACTAAAAACTCCTTTGCCTTCTCACGGAAAGCATTTGAGGTTTTCTCAGCTAGGACACTAACGTCCATGTTCTTCTCAACATAAATTAAAAGGAAAGCAAAATGACCTCTCCAGATGAGAGCTCTCCGAGACATGGTGATGGAGGATGGAGTCAGGAAATCCAAAAGGTCCAACACCCGACTCACTATATCTTCTGTCTCTGCAACAATTGCCAGCATGAGGAAGAGGTTAAAAAAGTTCTGCAGCCCCACTTCTGTCAGCTCCTGCATTCTTTTCCGATGGAACTTGGAATAAATTCTACATTAGAAAATAAAAAAAAAAAAAACAACAAAACCAGGAAAGTGAAAGTTTCTTAAAATATGTAATTTTTACCTTCTTGAGTGACTAAAATTATATTTTCATGCTTTTAGTCTACAGTTGTCCCCTTCCAGTAACCCTTAAATTTTAAATACTCATTTTTCTCAATACTCTTATAGCTACTAGAACAAACACGCTCTTTCAGTTTCTGCTCCTAATTTAAAGCACACATTGTTTCCAATCAGAGGTGCAGCCTAACCCTTCCCCCTTATCCAACCTCCAGTACCAAGCTGAACGCAATGTTGGGAGTAAACTCTCTCTACTCTGTCTGTGATGGGTGTTCCTCTGTACTGTGCCCTCAAATAAATCAAGTTTAGCCTATGACGGCTCCTAGGAAAGAAAGCTGTCAAGTAGCATCTCTTTGCAACAGCAAAGCATTCCTGTACACCAACTTCTTCCCTGGAAACTTCCTCATTTCCACGTGAAAATCAGCTACTGGTTTCTGTTGTTATGCTATAGTGCCACAACTTCTGTGATCAAAGTCGCACCTACCAAACCATCCCTACAGTAAAAGGAAGATTTCTGACAGAAAACTCCTTTTCTTCACAATGCTTTGCCAAAATCTGTATCAACCTGTACTGCACACCTATGGTATGGACCGTGGACTAGAGGTTTGAAAGAACACAGAGAAACTGAGGCATTTGGAAGAGAAACCACTCTCCAGACAAGAAGATGTTAAGAAACTTGATCTATATTGCTTATAGGACAGTGCTCAAGTCATACAAAGCTGATGGTGGTAAGCACTGCTACTTTTAAACTTTGAAATGGTTGACAAAAAGGAAAAAGTTTACACAAAGACATCTTTTCTGTATTTTCTATATCTTCTGGCCTTTGCTTGGATGTGGACTTTTATTTAAAAGTCACCATTCCTACAACAGAGGAGTAAGACGAAAATGGCTTGCTTAACTTTTTGATTTTTGTGTTTAAAAGTTTGGACATATCTTTCACCTTTAATTTAAACTAAGTTCTACATACAGTAGTTAAACATCCATAAATGCTGTTTTCCTATTCTGTCACCTGGAAAATAGTTGGAAATGGTGTTGAGGTTATCAAATCTAGCCAACAAAAATTACAGCAATTCCAATTAATGTTGTTTAGTAGTAAATTACCACTGACAGGCATTTATGGTTTTCATGCATCAATTAATGCTTGGTTAGCTGCTGAAAACAGAGTTCATCCCAAAATAATAACTGTAGGCTGTTAAACTTTGCTACTTGTGTAATTGATTTTTTCAAGGTAGAAATGATGAATACTGGTTGAGCAGACTGATGTTCTGTGTGTTGTGTATTATCATTCCCCCTCCTAAACTAGGGAATATAACGAGTTGTAATAGCACAAAAATGTAAGTATAATTTCATTTCAGAAAGAACAGAGTTGGCTAATCAAGATTAAAAAAAAAGCAAGACACTCATACAGAACATATTTGTTCCTACATAGTTGCAGTGATTTATAAACCCAAACTTTAGTGACTACAACAACTTGTGAAGTGTACACAGACATTAGGTATACTGTTCTTTTCTGATAGCCAAGATAACCCTTCTTTCTTGGAAGAAAAACACCATATAACTTTGTAAGGTATGTATACACTTGGGCATTTTTTAATGTTTATTACTTGCATACATGAAGATCTTACTAATGCTTAATAAAGTTTTAATGAATTTTATTAATACTTAAAAAATCTTTAAAAAAACCTCAAAACTCTAAACCAAAAAACTATTTTCTTCTCTAATAAAAAAAATTTAACAAGTCTGTACTAATCATTACAAGTGCTATCTCACTGCCATAAGAAAAGTCTCACAGATTCAGCAAGCATCTAAAACATCATGAGTTTCACATAAAGCATATATATTTTATGGGTTTTTTTATATCATGACTGACTGTACTTAATTAGTCCATTTCAAAATTAAGTGAAAAGTTAAAATTTCCCCAAAAATATGATGAGAAATTTTGGAAACCATTGTAAAGAAATGAAATATTTAAATGAAAATGCAGGCCTAGCAAGTGTCAGTCTGCATGTTCTTGAATAACACATGGCCTACACGCAGCTCAAACACAATTTCTGTGCTTTAATTGCATTATCTGTCTGGCAACTGGGTCATACCACTGCCAGTGTACCAAATTCCTGGCCAGTGGGATGAAGTAAATAATCACAGGCTATGGATGCCAAGGTGATTCTTGGACTCAGTTACAGCCTTAGCTGGCAACAGAAACTTCAGGGAACAACTGCTTTCTTCAAATTATGAATCACCCTTGATCCCTCATCCCCTTTACTTTCTCATGAGCACAGTGCCCCCTGCCTTGCATGTAGCTGGAAGGGCCCCTTACTCACCATACTTCTTAAAAAATGGGACAAACTAAATAGCAACCATACCGTCCTTTAATTTGTTTCCAAGGGTGCACACCATTGTTTTCTTCTTTCATTATCCGTGCCAAAATGCTGAGGAAAATGAAGTAGCTGTTGCTGGCCTTGTACAGAGAAGGGATCTGCTGTTCACAGCAGCAGCGTTTCACCAACTCAAGCATTGACAAAGAAGTCTTACTAATATTTGCCAGATCCTTCAGACCAAGCCAAGGAACAGTAAAGCTGCTGTTCTAAAAGAGTAGATGAAAACAGAAAATATTATAATAACAGTAAATGCCAATATTCCAAAGGCAGTAAGATGCACTCCACTCCTCCACATAAACAAAAGGATATGTTCCTACCACAGCTAAAGAAATTAAAATGCATTGTAACTGTGTGCCAAGTATTTTTACAAGATCTCAAGCTGAGTAGTCCTGATGAAAAGTAAGAGTTTAAATGTACTATCATAATCTATTATTTCATAATGTAATGGACCATAACATATTTAAACTTGATTCCATTAAATAAACATAGCAAATTTAGGGATACTGCCATTGGCTAGGTAGTTTTACCAAAGTAGAGCAATCAAGCTTGGCTACAGGAAAATCAGAATTAATCAGCAAAAGTCAAGGACTCTCCACAAGCTTTTCTAAGTTTTTATATATTCACCTATACTTACCAGATTCTTGCTGTAATAATCCCAGAGTATGGTGACAATAGAGAGGTTCAAATCCCAGAAACTACACAAAGTCAAACAGCACTGAAGATGCATTCGTAAGTGTTCCTCTAACACACCAGTCTTGAAAAGGAAGTAAGAAATTAATTGTAGGAGGGGAATATCACCTTATCTACACATAAACCACATACTACCAGACTATTCAAAGTAATTTCCTAATATATAAATTATTTTTAATTATATACTGTTGAGTAAATGCATCTGCTAATACAAGCAATGAACTAGAAGATAAAAGCTAATAATTGCAGTCTGCAGACCAGCCAGCGCAACAGTTCATCCCAAAATCATAGAATCACAGAATCATTTCAGTTGAAAAAGACCTCTGAAAATGTTCATAGGAAAGAAAATAGGAAATGCCAACAATTTGAACACAGTGAAGCACTGAGGTTGTAATTGCGGGATAATGAAAGTGGAATTTTTGTCATCCAGCTTTTTGACAACCAAACTGGACTTGCATGGGAGGTAGGAAATGAAGAGCTCCGTGCTCTGACTGAAATTACGTGTTTAACCTAGCCTATTTGAGGCACCTATTTTACGATGATAAATCCTGTAAGGGCTTTACTGTCTCCACTGACTGCAAAAGTGTTTTAATGGACCAACTTGTGTGCAGTTGTCTTAAGGGTAGACTTTTACAAGCGTGAATCTAGCACATCTCTGGGACAGCAGCAACTTGTTCTGTGACAAGAGAAACCCTAAACTACTTCTAGCTTAGAAGCAACAGCTAAATGCCTAGAATTTCCAACAGAATAAAATAAGCTGAATGAGAATAAAAGGGGTAATATAAAAGAATAACATAAATAATAAATATATAAAATAAAATAATAAAATAATAATAATAACAAATAATAATATAAAAGAAATCTAAAAAAAATTTACAGGATGAGTTTTATGACTCAAAATCAAAGCCCCAAGAAGGGGAATGAATAAATAAATAAATAAATGCCTCAGATAAATATTTGGAATTACCCCCTTACATTCCAATGACAATGATAGGTCTTTAATAATGTCCCAAGCTCACCCACCTCAGAAAATGCTTCAATTAATGAACTACTTAAATAAATCACTTAGTCCAGGTGATGGAAATGATAACATTAGGTTGTATTGGGTTTTGCTGGGTTTTATTGGTCTTGTTTTTTACGGGGTTGCTTGTTTGGTAATTTTTGTTGCAGTTTGAAGAAGCCTTTAAGTACCTGTTACTAGAAGAGCAGGATGTTTTACAACAGCGTGTAGTGATAGGACAATGGGGAATGGCTTTAAACTGAGAGTAGGGTTAGATTAGATATTAGGAAGAAAGTCTTTACTGTGAGGGTGGTGAGACCCAAACAGGTTGCGCAGAAAAAGCTTCCATGCCCCATCCATGGAAATGCTCAAGGCCAGCTTGGATGGGGCTCTGAGCAACCTGGTCTAGTGGAAGGGGTCCCTGCCCATGGCAGGGGGATGGGAAGTAGATAACATTTGAGGTCCCTTCCAAACCAAACCATACCATGATTCTATGACTTCTGCTCTTACTCACAACGCTAATTTGCTACACTTTATCACAACACTGCAAACAATTATACAATCACCTACAGTACGTTCCAACTATGCCTGCTTTCTCTTCTCATGAACAATTAATGCAGGACATATGGCTTCTAAAGTGGTACATTCCTAAAACAGCTTGAAATTTGAAGACATTTTCAGTTGTCACAGAGAATTATATATTCAAGACATTATGTATAAGATACAAAACCCAATGAAATACGTAAGAACCTTTCCAGTAGATTAATTCAAAATATCCAGAATAATCATTCAAATGTAATAAAAATGCCTCCAAATGAAATGCGATACTCAAATAATTTTTTATATATGACATAACTATTAAATCAGTAGACTTCCCAAAAAAAAAAAAAAAACCAACAATCTTGAACCAAAAAACAAGGGACAGAATAGCTGCTATTGTTTTTAATGAATAAAAGCAAGAGTCTTGATGTAAAACAAAAAATCCTGCAGCTGAGCATACCTATTGCTCTAGAGGGATCTATAGAGGGATCTACCCAGTTACAAGAATGCAAAAAAACCAAAACAAAACAAAAAAAACCCCAAACAACCAAACAAAAAATTAAAAAAACAAAACAAAACAAAAAAAAAAACAAAACACACACCATTCAGAAAGGGAGCACTTAGTCTTGAAGCTGTATTTTGTGTCTAGGGTTATGTTTAGGATCTAACTCAACAATGGCTGCTTCAGTTAAATTAATTCAATAAACATAACAATAAACATAGCAGCTGAGCAGCTTCAATTTGGATCATTATTTATCTATCCAACAATAGTTTTAGAACAGTTTCCAAAAGCAAGATAGCACTGAAGGCTTTATCTCAAATTTAATATGAAAGAGTTATCCAGACTTCAAATATCCCTGGGATTAATGGATTCTCTCATTGCTCTTTTGCTTAAAATGGTCTCTTGCACTGCTGGAAATACTATCAGAACTCTTGAGGTAGTCAGCTTTTAATTTATCACAGAAGGGAGGAACACCAGATACTATCAAAATGATAGTACTATCTAAACACAATATTTTTCTCTTATGACCTCCTACTGTAGTAACAAAATTGGTTTTCCTAGAAATCCAAGAAATACTTCTCTATCTCTTTTAAGATAGAATTAAACAAAAATACACTGAAAGTATGATAAAATTGAGGCAGAAATGAAATGACACAAAGCATTTCTTTTCTAAACTGGGAAGTCTAATAAGACAGGCTGCTATTAGTTCTTGCAAACTAACAGCTTTTGATTCTCACAATAAAACTTCATAAACACAAATCCCTCTTATACTGAAAACCCATAAATTTAGTCAGTTTGATGTTGCCTAGTAGTCAAACAGTTACGATATTTCTACAACAATTTTCATGTTGTAGTACAAATAGAATTGTAAACCAGCTTTATTTTTCTCTTCTTTTGGAAGAGAATTTCAAATTACAACAAAAGTATGAAACACTTAATGCAACTAGTTTCCCCAAAAATACCCTTTTTTGTGACAGAGCTGGGAGTTTTTTCACATGAGCGATTTTCTTCAACTCTTACCCATGTAGAATTTAAAAAGAGAGCAATTTGTGACTGAAGAACTCATCTGTTTGAAGCTGAAAGGGTATATCCAAGGAAGCAGCACACTACACTTGCCCAAGTATCCATGATTGCTCATATCTTCTCACAAAGTATTTTTGCTCCCCATGTCTATTGATCCCCTAAGCTGAACAGCACCTTCACATCTTTTCCTTGCTCAGCAGCAGGCTGACTGTAACCTTAAAGGAGTTCCTATCTGGAACAGGGCATTGCTCTTGAACACAGAAAACTACACACTTGATTCTTTCTGCATTTCCCCCAGTTCAATGTAATTTGCCATTCTTTTGACCATGTAAAGTCTACAAGCTATAGGGAAGTTAGGGAGTAACAAGCACAAGAGGATTATAAGGTTGATGAACATAGTATTAAATATGATTAGTTTTTAAGTTCCCATATATCTAAAAATGGAGTTTTTAACAACCAATTCCTGCCCTCTCTACCAAATGGGTGATTCAGCACAATTATTTCTTTAATTTATTTTTCACAGCTGTTGCTGTGCATATTTAGTAGATAACAGAGGCTTTGTGCTGAAAAGGATGGCTCAGATAGGATTTACTGACAAATTCATGCCAAGTGTTAATGGGCAGTATCATCAATTCTGTCCTGCTGTTCATTCAAAGAGTACTATTACCACTTTTGCCTTTTCCCACTTTTCCATGTTCCATTTCACTACTGACTTCTTGATATCTCATTGTGCTTCTCACTACTACATTTTCTGGACTCCAAAATACTTAAATGTAAAAGGATAAGACAAAAGGTAGGAGTGGCCACTTGAAGCTGACAGATCAACAAAAGAGATGGACATGTCTACTGGTAAAAGAAATCTCCTTCTTAGACAGTGTCAAGAAGGCTGCTGTGCAGGGATAGGGAACAGGATGCATTTTTTGATAAAGTACTACATTCACTCATGCACGCACATATAGGAATTAATGTTCCCCAAGGAGCACTTCCCTTGGGCAGCTAACTCCATAATGCAAGAAAAAAATAATGAACAAATAAAAAAAGGGAATAAACTACATGGCTCCTTAGATGGTTGGTAATAGTTACAACCATGTCTTGGGAAAATGACGGTTTGTTTTAATTCCAACAGTGGTTGCGTTTGGAAATTAAAACACATATTTGCTTCATATTACTGTGTCATGACTGACTCAAAATGCAAGTCTTCTGAACTTGGCCACTTAGCTGTCTTTCTAAACAGTCTGCAGTTCAATAGTTGTTTAACAGAAGCATCAAAAACTGTGTATTTTATGCATGTTCAGCTTCAAAGTAATCTTTATTCAAAATAACAAACACTCACTAGAAAAGGGGATTATTTTGAAAAAAAAACATTAACTACATAGGTCTTCTTACTGAATCTCAGGTTGCTGCCATACAGAAGATGCAACACAGGAAGGTGGCTAATCAGCTCCTCACAGTTTTTATGCATCTTATCTAAATCTCTCCAGTTTCTCTCACAGAATGGTAAGCATCCAATAAGTAAAGTCATCACTGTGGTTTTAATGTATATGCACAGTTTGTATTTTCAGTCATGTACTGTAAAATCATTCAAATAGAGTTAATCTTTTAAGCTGAAAGACTACATAACCAAGCATTACAGTTTATGTAGAGTATTAAAAAGCTGAAAAATCTTGTTATCATTTCAACTCTCCTAACAACTACAAATATTTTCTTGTAGAAACTGTAGTTGTAACAAGTATTGTTCCATATTCCAGCTTTAACTACAGTTGTTGCTACTCCATGAGCAAGACAGTCATAATAATTAAAAAAATGGAAAGAGCTGATTCCCGTTTTGCTTTCAACAACAGAACTTTGCAGGATTTTTCTTAGTTTCATATATCAAATGAAAAAACAATTCATAGACTAAATTTTAAAAAAATCAACATGTTTATTCTTAAACATACACAAATAAATTATTTTTACAGGTGTTGCTGATACAACATTTGCAATTTGTACCATGCAACTTCAGAACAAATTTACAGAGCTACAATGTAACTTATTTTAAAAACTTGATGAACAGCATATTTAAAGGAGGTCAATTCTGACCTCTGGGCCATGAAGCTTTGCATTAACAGTTCTGCGGAAAGAAAAATGATAAGGTATGAAATGAGTGCTCAGAAACTAGAACCTTATCAGTAAGAGTTTGATTCAAGCCTGTAAGACAAATTGCTCAGCAAGGCAAGTCACCTTCCCGCTGTGATGAGGATATAGCTGAATTTTCAATGCAACTGACTATCTCCTTCATCATGTCTCCTCAACTTGATATCCTTACATTCAGTATCTGGTTTACATTTTCTAAGCATCCAGTTCTTATTCTGAATACATCTTGTCTGAGTAGCCATATACTACCTTTCCAGGATAATTATCTTTTTTCTTCATCTGACAATTTAGCATCAAGCACAAGCACTTTAAAGAAAGTGGAACTACTAACAAGGAGGGAACTGTACCCTGTCATAGTTCAGCTTTGTCAAGGTTGTTCATTTACCAGTGATAAAAACACTACAATTCCAAAAATACACTTGTTAGTTGGACTTTGTTTTATGCACTGTCTTTTCCTGAAAGCATTCCTGACACTTTCCTCATTTATTATTCTTTCCTTTACACACTTACTTGAGCATCAGTGGATTTTTTAAGGAGTTCTTCCACAAAGTTCCAATTGGATTCCTTCTGTTTCTGAAAAATAATTATCAACATGAAATAGCATTTGTATCCCTTACAGGAAGCACTGTGTAGTAACATGGAAGTAAGCAGGCAAAATATTTCCAGAAACATTTAATTTCATGACAGCACATTGTAGTCATCACTGAAAAGAGCTTTTTTGTTACATGAATGCAATTGATATCTGTCCTAAAAATTAGCCCTCAAAAAGCTAATAAAAAGCCAAAAATTAAAAGAACACAATTTGAAATGCTTTAAGTGACTCATCTGCAATCCCAACTTTCACTTTTAATGTAGATGCAAAACATTTAGGCATTTTTTATTAGTCCAAGCAGTATGGCTTACAATTTCTTTCTTTAATGTTCTATAAAAAGGAAGATATAAAGGGTAAGAAGGAAGAAAAGGCACAATCTCACTTTTTTTTTTTTCTTTTTTCTTTTCTATTTATGCAAACTGGGAAAGAAAAGGGTAGAAGGCTTTGCAACTAAGGCCATTTTCTCAGGGCTAATAAAAGGCAACCAGGCCAACATACTTACATTTCTAGACCCAACAATCATCTATTACATTCAGCTATGTATATAGCTTCTGTAGATAAGTAGATGTGTGTACATAGCACTTCCATCATTGTCCTGCCTTACTTTTTCCCTCCACTACCACAACTATTAAGCTTTGTACATTATTCTGCAGATAGCTGTCCTTTAAATAGTATAGAACTTACAATAAAGAGCATTTTATGCTTTGGGAATTGAAATATAACTACTTTCCAGCAGCAACACCATTGTGCTACATCCTCCACTGCTACTGACTAAACTAGTTAATGGTATGACTTGTGATAGTTTCACACAGAACTCCAGCAAATACCAAGATAATTTAGAAAATGAATTATTTTAAAAGATGCATGAATACTCATCCAATTCTATTTGACTACTTGGTGATTTTACATTTTTGCACCACAAGAAGAAGAAAATACTGAAAGACAGACAATGGTAGCAAACCACAGTCCACAGACTGTTTATGGAACAAATATAAACAAAAGAACAGATTTATAGAAAGTTACACTAAAGCTGCGACTTCATGATTCAGGAGCTTGAGCCATATCAGTTAAGAAATTCCCACTGCTTCTTCCTCATCCTGACAGCTCCTTTTTCTGCCCTCACAGCTGTAGCATGCCACTTCTCAGTTGTTCTGGTACAGCTGTTTGTGGGACATAGAGCCAGAACAGTGAATCATCACAGAGCTTTAGGAGAGAAAGAAAGAATGAAAAAGGGAGTAGGGCCTGACTTAGGTCACAGGAGAGGGACACAAATAATTGCGCCGGAACAGCAGAGGGCATATCATGCCTAGGGCAGTGAACAAGATTTAAGCTGTCACTGATGCCAAAGGCTTTGTATCATGAAACCAGAGCTAGCATCCTGTCAGGAGAGGACACTGCATCAACAAATAGCCAAAGAGTAAAGGCAGCACTTCAAAAATAGGTAAACCCAGGACATGCACAACCAGCACTCCCAGACAGATCTGGCCAGTATTTACATCAGACTTTTGACTGCTGTATTTTAGAGTCTGATGTTATGTGAATACCTACACACTGGCATGGTCCTGCTGGAGATTCCAGTTAAAGCTAAGTAACTGGTAAAAGGCCAGATTTAGCAGCAATGAGTAGATATTAGGTATACTAAATGTCTATGAGAGCACTGAATGTTTGGATCAGTCTGCTTAGAACATGTTTTTAGCAGTACCATAGACCAAAGACACATGTTTTATACAATAGGTGTTTATTGCCAAAGTTCCAGCTCGTCTGCAGTATGCAGATCACCTTACAAGATCTCAGAGTAATCTAGGGCAAACTCCTGACATGAACTGGGATTGATTACAAGAGTGCACCCAGGTTCAGCCCAAACTCAGGAAAGGACAGCAACCACCTGCTGCACTCTTTTTAGTTACAATTGTATTTGTATTTTAACAGACTTGTTTCATTCAAATCCCAATAGATTAATATCCAAACAGTGTTCCCTACTGCACTAGCAATATGGCACAGCACCTGTTTACAATTCTTCACAATCTATCCCTGTCAAAGAATACATAGAACCTACATCTTTGTGGTTCAAACCCTTCCATCCAAACCTCGTGGCCTAAAACATCCTCCCTCCACCCCAAGAGAGTCCTAAAAATCAGCAGAACCTGAAGACCTTATACTGCATTAAAGTGCTGCTAAAACAAAAACTTGAGCTTAGCTTGTAGGAAGAAACTTTTACAAGGACTGTTTAACTGAGTACCTGGAAAAGCCATATTAGACTTCTTAGCTGGAAGTCCATGTTTGCATATCTTGCCATGTAGTCATTTCAGATTTTTCTATTCAAAGGCAAGAATTCTTAGCCCCAAGTAACTTTGCCTATATTACCTTAGCCCACGGGATATTAAAATTGACCCCTGCAATGTTCAGAAGTAGCACATTTTCTAATCAGGTCCCATTTGAGCTTTAAATATAGAAATCCTGCTTTTCAGAAGAGTGAAGTGAGACCTGAACAGGGGAATATGGAAAGAGGCATGTACTGTACGTCCCTCAGAACAGAGTCTCTAAGAAACCTGTCCAAAATTTTCTAGTTTAAAAAAGTGGTTTCATGTATGTGAAATATATATTCAATATATATGAATCATTGCATATTTGAAATTGCGTTATATGAGCTAAAGGGGAAAAAATAAAAAAAAGCAAGTCTGAAACCTATTTAGAATTTTAAAAGCTTTCATAACAACCTTAAGGCCATGCAGACCACATTAAAAAATTGAAAATCTTCCACAGATGACATAGGCTTAGGGGCAATTTTTGCTACAGAGCACATGAATAACCATCATTATGACACATCACCCTCCCACCTCTGATCACAGTTAATTAAAAGAAAGCAAGTGCCACAAAGCCATTGCATCAGATGTTTAACCAACAAAACAGGACTACACTAAGTCCTTATGTAATTCCACTGACTTCACAAATTCGTATCAGACTATTTTACTTCATAATGTTCAAAAAAATATTCAAGATTGCAATTCAGGGAGAGGGACAGGACCTAAAGGGATGGTTACCATCAACTGTCTATGCCAGATTATATTATTTTGGTGGGTGAAAAGCTCCTGATGTTGCTGATAAGATTTTATTGTACAAGAACAGGCATCCCTGGACAAACTCACAGTAACACTCAGAAATGCAAAGCACAGCTAACAGTTTGAACATAAAGCCTTCTGGAAACATCAAGAGGAGCACGCACAGGATGGTCTTATGATTTACAAATTGAGACTCTGAAGGAAAAGTATTATTTAATCTTGGGCAAGTCAATTCCTATCACTGTGTCTCAGAATCCTACATTAAAATAAGAACAACAGGAATCCTTTTTTCCATTCTACATCTTTTTTCGTTAATGTAAATAATGTAGTGCCTGGGGCAAAAACAATCTCTCATGAGGCTAAATACATAGTATCTATCAGTGTGAGATACAGGAAAAAAACCCCAATGATCAAAGTAATCAGTATCACTGTATTTGGATTAGGGCATTACATATAAGAAACCCAGTAAAAATGTGTACTTCACACCAATTTCTGTACTCAACCTGGGAATAACCTTTTCTTACTTTTTAAGTTCATCTAAGAAGCAGGGAATGTAGTAATTCTATCTTCCAATGTCTCTCCACAATACGCTCTGGACTGTGTCCCTCTCCCCACCACATAGTAGCTGGGCAAAAACAAGGGAAGCTTGAAACAACTTTGAGTGTAACAATCAAAACTGATCTGCAACTTTACAACCCCAAATGTATAAGAAGTTGCTTCATTTTGCCACATGATAACAAGCAGCCTGCCATGGGATAGGACCTGAAGGATCTGACAACTGGCAAACAGAAGTAGCATAAGCATCCCACATAAGTCAAGTCCTCTAGTGACCAGACATGGTCATGAGTTTTTCAACTAAGTATTCAAGCACTGAATTACCACGCCTTCACTACATTTTAAGCATTTTTTACAAGTTTGCAGATCAGAAAACCCAAGTAATACTTAATTTTATTGGAAAGTCTAATTTTACTTAGGATTGTAAGCATTCACAGAATTTCAACATTTTTCTTTCATTCTCTGTTTATATACTAATGTTTTTAAAGACCTAAAGACAAAGAGAAGGATTTTAAGTTACCAAAACAAATTGCTCAAATGATGTGATCATTCCTCCCTTTTTACAGACCTGCAGTTTACAAATATTTTCCCAGGTTTTAACCTTTCATCCTAAATCAGAATGGAAATCACAGTACAGATTTTAACAGAAATAGGGTATGGCCTTTCCAGTTTTAATATACACTGTTAAATTACAAATAATAAAAGACAATTCGCAATAAAGGGCAATTAAACCTGTTTGTGGAAGATGCCATACAGAGCTTATACTTGGCAAATTAGGAAATATGTGCAGTGCAGCTGAAAAGTGAAAAAGCCACCACACTAAAAAAAACCCAAAAACAAACAAACAAAAAGACCGACAACAACCCACTCCCGCCCCCCCAAAAAAAGCAAGACCAAAACAAACAGAAAAATAACAATAACAGGATAAAAGAACAGAAGGACAAATGACAGAAAATGGAATGACCAGATTCTCCTTAGTGCAAAAGACAGTACTGTGGAGAAAAAACCCAAACAGCACACACTACACCAAAACCAATCCCCCCACCCCCATTTCTGGGTCTTCATCTATCTCACTGGCTTCTAATAAGCTTCCTCTACAGACAATTAAGAAAAATTATCAGCTTTCATAAATCTCAAAATGGACAAATTGCCTCAGCAAGTACAAGCTTCCTAAACCAAAACTTGAATTCAAGTTATTAGACAGTGTCTACTGGTAGCATACCAACATAAAAATCAAGCTTTACACACAAATATATATGCATCTTATCATGCTATTGCTGTGGTGCAAAGGCAATGAACTTAGATTGAAATTTACCCAGAACAGAGCTACCACTTAAAAATAAAAAGTGGCATTAATAATTACAGTCAATGTTTGAGGTTTATACTTCATACAGCACAAACTAATGTGTTCAGTTCCTAAAACAACAAAGCCAGTGAAGCATTTATGCTGCAGGGAGACAGTCTTTAAACATATGCTACATCATTAAGTATATGTGCTACTAACTAGTTGGGATATTTCAAGTTTCCTTCATACAATACTCTACTGACTATCTGGTATATAACATGAGTATGTCTGGGGCTCCTAGAATATTTACTGAGTTGTACAAAGCACATCTTAAAACTTCTAACCTAAAAAGGACTTACTTTAAGGAGCATGAAAATTCATGTACTACAAAACAAATTATTTTCTATCAACAAAAATAGCCAAAGAGACCAAAATCAATTATAATAACTCTTGGGTATTTAGAAAAAAGCATACCCACCTTTTCATCTAGATTTCCATTACGGTCAAACAGGTAGAGTGGTGCCAGGTGACTCATAATCCACCAGCTAAAACTCAATGGGTCTTTACATTGAACTGTTTCAAACCCAGACACACTTTCAGAAGTACTTGGCCGCTCAAAGATATTCTTTAGGGCTTTGTTCACCAAGCTCCAGAAACACTGTAGAAAGTGCAAAAGATAATTTGAACTGTGTTCAATAACAAAACATATGTTAACACTTTTCTCTATGACACTGGCCTATTAATTAATTTGCTTTTACAGAGAACAAGCAAGATGAGTCATTTAAAGAAAATAACAAAAAGCAGCAGTCAGTATTACAACGGAAAACTCAGGGCTACCTTAGAAAGTCCTCTCTCAAATGTCAGTAGAAAGTAATGTGAAAGGACAAGCTTGGGTCACCAGGAAGAATGCAGTGCAATACTTCACAGGCAAAATTACAAGATTGATGACGTGCAGGCAGGATGGTGCCCCAACACTCACAAGAGCGTTTAGAGCTCTTAATGAAGAATTTTTATAACATTTTTTAAAATCTTCTACTGCCAGACTAACCTAACCAAGAGGCATATAGTAGATAACAGAGAATCAGTCTGAAAGACAGCAAACAGACGTTCCAATTCCCTGTTTTGTCACAGTTTGTTCCAGCAATAACAAATTGATTAATTCTGTTTGACTCAGCCACTTGTCTATATCACAATATTACTACTTCTTACAACCTGTGCCTACCTTTCCTAGTTTTATGGAAACTCTCTGGGACTTCTTTGCACATGCATTTTCCCCACCTTAGCTGGGTCTAATCCTAACTTGCTGCAAACTACTACTCACAGTGCAAATGCTTAACAGTAATGCAGTTTCACTTGTGCTGTCCACTTTTACATCTGTTGTCATTAACAAGTAAACAGCCATCAGCACAAACCCTCGACTGTCAAATACTTCATTCTGTACTAAGTGAACTCATGGCACAGACAGCCACTTTGGCTCTTACAAAGATTATTTCAAAAAACTTGCAAAGGATTTTGACACTTCTTAGTATTCATTCAGAGAAACATCAGTTCAATTCTAACCAGCAGTCAAAGAAAGAAAAATTAAAATGCTAGAATATATTAGCAAAGGAAAGGAACAAAATAGAAAACATCATTATGCAATATATAAAATCATAAGACCTCCTAACCCATACTTGGAATACTACACGCAATGCTGGCACTCTGCTATTCAAAATAGGATATAGTAATATAGAAAAATGTTCAGAGAAAGGTGACAAAGATGACCACAGGTAAAAAATGGCACCTGAAAAAAAGAATTACTGTAAGAAGCAAGACTCTTCAGCCTAGAAATGGCAGAAGGTAGGATATACCAAGAAAAAAATAGAACAAACTAAAGAGGCATATAAGGTTGTATTGGTACAAAGGAGAAAAGGTAATGATTTGCTGATTTGTTATTCCAATAGAAGTATAAGGGGGCATCTAGACGAGTCAGGAACTGCAAGATTCAAAACCAAACCCAGGTTGTTCTTGTATAGATGGGTAACAAAGACATAAACATGGGCTAGCTGGATCATTGTTCCGACTGTACCCATGTTTCTAATGCCTGGAGATGAATCATTGCATGATTCATCAAAGACACTCCAAATAATTGTTTTTAAAAAAACTAAACATGGCTTTTTGTGGTTTTTTTCTTCCCTACAAAGAATGGAACTTTCACAGTCTATTCCTTTGCTTTGCTTTCTTTAGTGCTAGGAGCACTCCTTATCAATGCCCTAGGTCATAACCCAACAGGACACTGCAAACCTAGAGTCAGGACTTCATTCAGTACAGTGGCCCAAAGCATCACAGTTAGCATGCAGTTCTCCTGGAGCAAATATGAGGTTCAGTTCTACCATCAGATCTGTGCATTCATGGCCATATGGGAACATCTGGTGACTATACTACATATGTAACAGTATTCTTCCCTTACCTCTGTATGAGACCCTTTATTTCTGTGGTCCAGCAGCTGAATAAGTAAAACCCACAGTTCTTTAATACAGGTACAGGGATAATGGCTACTAGTAAGAGCCTCAGAAGGTCGCACCTGAAAGAATATAGAATAAAATTTTTCACAGAAGTGTTATTTTTGAAATTGCATTTTATACACCAATATTTTCTCTTGTCTTGGCTGTTTGGTTTGAGGATTTTTTTTTCAGGTAAATAATAGAGTTACATCTACACATTCAAAGGTGCATTATTTCTAACTTCCATAATATACCTCTCATACAACATAGACTCTTTCCTAATTCTACATAGGTTACAGGCTGTGCTATTTCTTAGTTTCTTCTGATCCCCTCTCAAACATTATTTAATCAAATAAAACCAGCATTCCATGTCCTAAATGAAAAGAAATTACAATAAATACTGAATCATTGTCTGACAGTAGGGAAAAGAAAATGATTGATTAGATTTTCTTGATGTTCTTGGGAAGAAAAATATTTCAAATGATTTAATAGCTATTATTGTTATTTTTAACTGAAAAATCCTTAATGACTAGGCATAATGCTGGTAGAATATGTTGTTGTTGGCATGAGGATGTTAATGTTCCCACAGTATCTCACAAAATCTGCTTTTCGGTAAATTTACTGCAAGGCATTCTTTTAATATGCAGAAAACAGCATATTTCAAGTCATGTACATTATTTGATTACTATTGCATATTTAACCAAATTCAGACTGATGCATTTCAAATGCAAAATAGTCTTCTTGTGATTCATCTTTCAATTTTACATTCCCTGAATTGTGAAACAAAATAAGCAAAACAGCAAAAGGAAGTGCTAAATACATAAAAAAATTCGCTGTATGCTTTAATGTTTTTAAGGTATATCAGCACTGTATTTGAAATAATCATACTATAGACAAAACTTTAGTTACTCTATCCTAAGACACATGAATCCACTGAACTGTATTCAGAGGTGACAATATTGTGAGAAAAGCTTTGCTTAAACAGCATAATTCAACAACTTTTACCTTCAGCAAGGACACAGTGGCAGAAATGTAGAAAGAAAAGAGTGAAAACAAAGCAGCTCATACTCATTTTATCCCTAAACAATGAGTAGTCCAAGTTTGAATAACCAACCTAAACCTCTGTAAGGCAAACGGAGGGGAACAGGTACCTAGAGAGATTAATTAATCTCACTCACTGCAGAAGAAAGAACCGTTGTTACCCTTCCATGACAATAAAAAGCACCTCGGGTGACTAGTTCAGCCAGCTAACTCTAGACATCTGCATCTGCTGAGATGGATCCTGAATTTCTACATTCTCATGTTTTGTCTGATCCATTCATGTGCAACTATTCTCAAATCAAAATGGCACTTAAAATAACTTCTGAATTTGGAAACTCAATAGTGTAAATTAAAAATTAGCTCAAAATATGCAATGCCAGTGACAGCAGTAGCTGTGAGAGGCATTACAGAAGTGGGAGTGAATGACTAAAAGCCCACACTTTCACAATTAGAACAAATATATAGCCAACAGTTTCAAATCTGTATAATATTTCATTAGGATGCAAACTTTTTATTTAGCACCCACATTTAGAATAATATGTTTAGAACTACAGATTCATACAGCCCCAAATCAGGTTTAAATATTGAAAATTTAATTATAAATACGAACTTACGTGTATATATAAATGTGACAATTTGTTTTTTTTTCTCTTTCTCTCAAGGATCCTGGTTTATCCTATGAAATTGGCATGGTAGACCTGAACTATTTTAAATAGTTCTTTATTCACTTTCCACATATATTCACAGTATTTCATGTGTCTTTGTCTCTCCTCACACCTTTAGTTTAAGATCTGTTACAGGAATCTCTCGACAATCTGAACTAATTTTATGTAAATATTATCTTGAGAATAAACAGTGTGGCCACAAAAGTATCTTGAAAAATTCATTATTTAACTACTAACTTTCCAAAACTGAAGTGCCTCAAAAATAACTCTGGTTATGACTCACCACCAAAGAGCAAAACAGATCCATTGGAAATGAGCAGCCCACTCATTACAGATGCACTGTAACACTGCAGGTTTTTATAGCAGTATTAGGCATAGAAACTATCTTACAAATAAGTTTCACAGTTTCTACTTGGACAACCAAATGTTGCAGCAAGGTTTCTTCAGCTACTGTTTGCATCTGTTACTGTTCCATTCTACAAGATTGCAGGATCTCTTCAGCAGGAAACGTGCAGTATGCACTCAGGACAGAGTGTGGGTAGTAGTATCAAAGCAAGACACCACACAAATATTGGTTAGACTAAGGACAGCCAAGATACTGTTTTCTTTAGAGATACTTTGTATTTCTTCTCCCAACATCCTCAGTTCAGTATCTTGGTAAGAATGTTTAAAACACCAAATCGTGGTGCTGTTAGGACAACAGAGCTCTGGAGCCAGAGGTGTGCCTGCTGAAGACAGAAAAAAAGATAGACACGGATACATATTTCTCTGCCAAATGTGTCTCAAAGCACACGGGGGTCAGTACATGATCCAAGTCAAGCATCTTGATGTCAGAGCTGCCCAAGAAACCAATCTGAAAATACAAGTCTGGAAGAATAGTTTACGTACTCCTTTCCAAGGATATCCACAAACACTAAATGCTGCACTCATGAGTATTCTCAGCCAAAAGACCAAGGACACGTATTAGTGATGAGCTGATGGTGTCATCTACTAGAGGTATTAGCTGTGTTTTCAGCAATTTTGAGGGGTGTTATTTCCATTACGGGACGACAGCAATGATTGCATACTGTAGGAGTCACCAGCTCAAGTTCAAGCTTCACTTCAGAAATTGATCTCAATTAGAACTAATTCAAGCTGCGTGTGGCCCATGCCTAGAAAGAGCTTCAGAAAAAGGAGTGGCAAACCAATCTTCTCTCATTGTAATGTGGCTCTGTAAAATTATGTTGAATCTGTCATTTTATCATCTGACATTTCCAAGCCTACCATCAAGTACAATGCTCAACAGATACTATTTGAATTCTCTTTTATAAAACATTATTCTCATCTATTTGCCTTTTTTTCAGGGGAGAAGGTTGCAGTATGATCTGATACTTAAATAGATCAAAACTGATTTTAAAAGGTAACAGTTCTTTACAGGAAGATATTTCAAAAGAACAGTTATCAAATGCTAGTACACCCATTCCCTCCACCATCAAAAGTGATGTGAAAGAAGAGGGACTCTTTCTCATGTTTTTGTGCTAGGAAAACATAAATTATACAGTGGTCACTGCTACCAATTCTCAGAGTTCAGTTCTGCATTCAGGGATCACACATGTCCATCTAAAACAGGTTCCACAATGACACAAAGATTACACAGCTCTTTTACTGGCTGCTATATGGAGTTATTATAACTTCCTAGCTTTGGAGTGCTCAAAGCAAGTGAGAAAAATACTGCATAGAAGGAAAGAGAAAGAAAGAGAGAGATGGACAAGTTTTCCCATGACAAATGCAGAAGTGCTGTAACAGAATGATGAGGTGGTGGAAATAGGCACACTGCAACAATAAACTGTAATATGACATTGTTTAAGTGTCCAGTTAGCTTACTGCCAGGATTAGTGTTATTCTCTTTTTGTTCCTGTTGAGAGAGTTAGATAAAAAAAAAAAAAAAAAGTTTTTTAAATCTAAACCTTTTTGACTGTGCCATGCTTGGCATTAAACCTGGAACATTGAACTTAGGAAATGTGGCACTCACTTCTGCTCTGTACACAGTGCATTTCAATATTACTCTCTCATTCAACTGCCAGATGGTCATGAATAAATATAACACAATTTGAGCTCCTAACAAATAACACTCTTTAAAACATGGAGATACAAAGACATACATAACATTTAAAACTAAGCAGTAAGAATTTATCTATGCACTGGTGTAATACCCAATTCATATGGTTCCCAATACAAGCATCTAACTGCCCATGATCTATATAAAGAAAAAGGGTTACCTTTGTATACTTGTTGATGGCTAAGCTTATTAAATCAGATATGAGATTTTCACAGTGTTTTTCAAATAAACTGATACTGGTTAGATTCTCTCCGGTTAGATTTATGAACTGATTAGCATATACAACTTGTCCTAAAACACAAAAGAGAAGTAGAACTGTTTAGCTCCAGGTTTGGCTGTAGGAATACAAGACAGACAGGATTTCTTTTCTAATATATATATGTGTATATATATATTAGAATGGGCTTGTTGACGTGTATGTAATCTTAGTTTATAAATTCATGTGAGAAAGCTCATCCCAAATTCAAGCTAATCCCTTCATTATTGCACTGAAATCTGGTATTATTCAGGTTGACAGTAAAAAGGCTTGGCACTTTGCAGCCTTTTATTGGCAGAGATTTTGCAGAGGAATAAAGATTTATTTATCTGCAAGTTCCTCTTTGTCACATGCCAGTGCGCATGTTCTGGAATCATGACATGTTTTGCAGATATGCAAGTTGATGACAAACAATTCTGGAGAGGTCTAACACTTTCCTTTGGATGTGTTGATGTAAAAAGCTGGCATGATCATGTTCCAACTTGAGCATTTGTAGGCATTAACAGATAAAATGGTAAAGTTAAGAGGCTGTAAGATCTTATCCCACAAGCTTTTCAACAGTACAACTCCCTTGACATCAGTGGAACAGACGATACATAGAGTGAGCCTGTATTTTATTCCTGGAAATGCAAAGCAAAGCCTTGAATGCACTATCCTGCCACTGGCCTCAGCAGAGTCAAGTTTCCACCAAGAACGTTTTACAGAATGAGATAAAAACCTAGGAAATTCTAAAAGGCACGTAAGAACACAAGATAATATATGTAGAGATATTACTGTCTTGACTAGTAAATTTTGTTAAAAATCACGAGCTTTCTCTTACAGGGATAGATTACTGCATTATTACTCAGAACATTATCTTGAAATAAATATTGAATTCTGGAAAATAAACTGCCTCCAACAGTTCCGCTATCCAAAATGTTCTAAAAAAGGAAAACAGGCTATCCCACAATTGATCATAAAAGAAACTTAGAATTATAGAACAAAAAGCCAACCCACAAGCTATCCAGTAATGCAGACATGCAGAAACAGAAAATGTGTCAATGTGAGCAAGGCTGTGTTGTGACAGCACTTGAAGCAGGTAAAAGCTAATCCAAGAGTTCAGACTCAGTACCAGTTACCTGGGCTAAACATTTAGTGCATTCATTCTATACCTCAGCATTCCTTCAACTGTTGCAATTCCTAAATGGAATTTATATTGATAATTTATAATAAGATGGGGTGAGGGAAGGTATGGTTGCAGTAACACACTGATTATAGAAGAAAACACATTTTTGTGGTTTATTTTGGCAGAATGGACATGGAAAATAGATGCAAGCCTTACAAAGCAAACAAAGTTCTCATCTGTATTTCAGCAATTCTTCAGCAAACTGAACTACTCTGAAATTGAGTTTTTCAATTGCATTCTATGACCTTTTTAATCTAGCTTCCATGAATAGCTTACTTTTATCAACTTACTTTTTGCCCTTTCAAAGCCTTATAAAATTTTTTTTAAAAGATATTGCTTTGCCCTTTTCTTGCTGTATTTTTATAAGCTCCTCTGATTGAGGCTTCTTCTTTTGCACAATATTTTCTTAGTGTTGCACACAGTTAACAATACAAATTCTCTCCTCCAAAAATCCTTGTTCTGGTCCATCCCTGGACACTTTCTCTACACTGTTTTCATCAAACTGCCATTCATTGTTATGCATTCTGGATATCTGCAAATGCAATTTTATTTGTGATGTCAGAAAGTGCATTGTTATTAAATATTCAGTATGTTGCATCAGTTGAGTATGAACTTTGTGATCTTGATCAAGTTTTGAGAGAATAAGTTCCTATTTTTATTTAATTAGAGCAGCATGATGATTCACAAAGAACCTATTTTTACCCTATTTGAGCTTACCCCATTCAATACAGCTATGCTTAAAAACTACCAAAGGTAGTTTTGGTTCTGGACAAATCAAGATGGCAAAACTAGGTAAGTCATATATAAAGAATAAGTTCAAGAAAAAAGCTTGCATACTCACTCATCAGTTTTTCACCTAGTACATGAAGAACTTCTAATATTAGCCAGTTAATATCCAAGTGGAGATGTAGTAAGTGCCATGATGGAGGAAAGACCTGTGATTAGAAATACATTTACTTATAACTAGCGTTTCTTTAGTGAATTTTGGATAATGTACTAAGGCAAGGTGGTCAGGCTCTGGAACAAGCTGCCCAGGTAAGCAATGGAATCACTACCCTGGAAGTATTCAAAAACATGGTGATGTGGCATTTGGGGACATGGTTTAGAGGAGAACGTGAAGGTGATAGAGTAATGGACTTGACTTTCCCAACCTTAATGATTCTACAGTTCTTAATGATTCTTAGATGGCCTGCAATCAACATTATAGATATCTATGATCGAATACAACATAAAAACATATCATTCAGTTCAAGCAAAACAAAGAAACAAACACAAAAGTTTCATTACAATTCTGACTGTAACGGGCTATTTATGAAGTCTTGATTCAAGCTTGACAAATTACAACATCCTTAGTTAAGCTTTTCTTTACAGAAAAGTATTAGATAGCACACAAACTGCTAAAGTGAGCTCTTATAATAATTCCAAAATTTTAGTATTCTCTTCCTTAAAGTTTACTTGATATTATTGTTTTTTTCATCAGCTCAACAGTGGCCCTACTGACAAGCTAAACAAAGACTCAAAACGCTGCTTCTCAGTGGATCATTCCTCTCCAGATACTAGTTTATAAGAGATTGAAATTCCTTCTTTTTCTTTATAAAATATTTGAAAGCATTAGCTATGATATGCACGCACAAATCCTAATGATGTATACTTCACTAGTGTTTAATGCTGTGTTGCCTCCTTTCACATCTGCAATGTTCTTTGTATACAAGATCCTTTCCCACTCTGAGTCAGGTTTCAGAATGTCTTTTTAAAGAAATGCCCCTCCTACCAGGAAGCTCAGAAATTTTAAACATTACTAGAGACAAACACCAAGGAATTTTTTAAAAAGGCTATGCTAACTCAAGCCTACTTATCTACATGTAATAGGTATTATCATTTGTATAGTATAGGAAAAATTCTAAACCTACAGAACAAAAATAAATAGATAAATAAAAACAACAGAAAATCTAGATCTCAATAGTTGTGTATGCCCAGTACAGGACTACACTTTAAAAATAAAGAAAAAATGCAAACTGAAAACATTAACTTACATTAAGCCAAAATTTATCAAGTTGAATACATAATACCACATTAAAAATTAAAATTAAGAAAAAAAAAATCAACCTTTGCCTGATTTTGAATAGTAAATGCTGCCAGAACATTACTAGGAAGTTCACAAAGGTGACCAACATGCACGGTCAAAGCATGAAGCTCTTCCACCAACACTGATGGTAACTGAGCTTCTAGCTCTTCATAAGGATGCAGCATTCCACCATTTTCCATCTTAGGGGGTTCCAGATACCTGAATGTACAGAAAAATACACACAATCAGAAAACAGGTAAGAAGAAGCTACACAAAGCTTGGCACTCAAGTTAGTAAAATGTGTGTAAAACTCACCTGAAGACAAAAGCTTTCACATAGTGCAAAAACTTAAGACATTGATGCCTGATGCTCTCTGCTTCAGAGTGTAAGTGTGCAGCTTGACCTGAACCGAAAGAGATCAATAGCTTAAAAAAGATGTAACCACACCATGACTCGTTTAACATGTGCATTCTCCACAGTAATTAAACCAGACCACTGGAAAGACACCCTCTGAGAACAAACTGGGAGGTGACTGAGAGTAAACACCCACTTCTAAATGTCATCTCACGAGAGGGATCCGTTCTTTATCTTATCATCTCAGGCACATGTCCAGACACCGAGAGAAAAGGCCCTTGGGAAAGGTGACAGAGGCAAGCACCAGTGCTAGAAGAAATCATTCAGCCCTACTGCCCTGCTTCCTGACTGCTGCCAAGACACCTTCGGTAAAGATGTTGGTAAAACTATTTACCAGCACCCTTTTCTCTTGACAGACTTAAACAGGTGGACTTATTTGTAAATACGCTTTGCAATTTTTCTTTGGAAGCATCACATTGTTGGACAGAACCTTCACCTGTATAATGCTAAGAGCCATCCATTCACAATCCTTTCACTTGCAGCTCTGTATCCTTTCAGCCAGTTATTCTGGCTCCATGTCACCTTTCCTTTGCTCTCTGAACCTGTTCTTATGGTGTTACCATCCTCACCTAGCACCTGCAAGCTCAAACACCCTCATTACAGTAGAGATTCACGGGAAGTTATTGCCACTGTGTGAGAATCACTCTTTATTTATTCCTATACCTTGCCTTGCAGTGTTCAGCATATATTAGAGAAAGATGAATTTAGTGCATAACAAAGCAAACATAGTCACTTACATACCAAATAACTACTGCCCAATAACATATATACACAAAAGCTTAGCAGCCAGTCAGCCTGCAACACGTGTACCTGATCAGGCACATGCTGTTTACTGAGAGCATCTTAAATGCATACATCAAATGAGGAGCTTGAGCAGGGCCAAATGAAAGTCCATTCCCCCCGGAGGAGATGCCTTGGCAAAAACTCTTGGTCACCTACTACACTGGACTGCACATCCAGGGAAAGACAGTTGTCTTTGCTCCTCTCCCCAGCTGACCACTAGGGAGTCTTCCCTTTTTTTATCTTGCTCTCCCTTTTGTTTCCCTCCATCTCCCCCAGCTAACCTGGAAGTTCACATATGTCACTTGTTACAGACCCCACAAATAAAGCTTTGTGCATCCAAACCTATCTCAACATCTCTTGAGCAACAACACTCAGTGGGCAAAGCAAATCAACTGGTACACCTAGCAAAATGTACACAGTGTACAGTCTACCTGCACCACACCAGAAGCCATAGCATCTGCCATGGTAATGAACCACAGGTTTAAGAGGAGCAGTTTACTCTGTTCTAGAGTAATTATTCATAGATGTTACTGCTGATTTGTAGCAATAACAAATACTGTATCCTAAATTCTCAGAAGTTCTGTTTAATCAAAATTTTATATTATAGTATTTCACTACAAAACCTTTTGCATGCTATCATAAATGTTTGAGCAATGAAATAAATAGAACAAGACTGGGACAGTAAAGTGTTAAAGACCCTTTCAAAAAATAAACAAAACCAAAAAAAAACCTCAACAAAACAATGTAGAGTACAAGGAAAGCTTTTACATGGTGTCTGCATTACACACTTCTCAGGACAAAGTCTCCAAAGCTCATCAAGACTGACAGAAAATGAAATTAAATGTACAATAATGACATCTATATAAACAACAGCCTAACAAAGATTTACTGAGCCAAAACTCTTATCTGGGGTTTTAAACAGTGATTTAAGTGATTTTTAAAACATTTAAGACATCAATAACACCCAACATCACCCTGCCTGATCATTTTAAATACTTCAGGCCTCATGACACCCTTCTACTACTAGCCCATTCCTATAAAGGGGGAACTGAGACACAGCTGAATCAGTAACCTGCTCTGATTCAGAAAGAAAGCCTGGTGCAAAGCACAAAATTCAAGTGCTTCATTTTACTAACTTATTTGACAAGTGGAAGAACAGGATACAAAGAAGAGAAGAGAACCAAGCAGGCACTTAAGTGAAAAAATAACTACATAACAGTTTCTAGGTATCCAGCAACAATATAAAAGTTCAAATGTACTTTAAAATCGACTATTTCCTTTTATGTCAAAAACTTTATATTTTTAAGATACTATCAATAACAGTGTATGAAAGAATCTTGATGATAAATTCAGATCAATGACTTAAATGGCAGAACATGACAATATCAAAACAAAACAATAATAATGTGTAAAAATGTTCACTCATAGAACACTTGCACTTTATCTGTAATGAGAAGACACTATAGACAGTTTATTTCTGAGTAATTACTGAACTTCTCAACTTGCTAAGTAATTCAGCCTTCAAACTTACAATAAGCCCAAGGCTGCAATAATCCTTCAGAAACACGCTGCTTCTCACGCCTCAGTATTTAATTGAAACAAAGCATTTTGTAGTGATCGCATTTTATTGATCCCACTGCAAAGATAAATTAAGTTTGTAAATAACTCTAAACTAAGCAAATATAACTAACTCATTTAAACATAAGCCAAGGGAACACTGAAAAAAATCCCAAGCCACTACTTTTGTAACTAAAATAGTTGTTGGGATTTTTGATGCAATTTTCCATTTTCAATTAAACGAGTTAGTAGTTTTGCCAAATTCCACTCTAGGGGTGACATCTTAAATCAAATTAATGCAAAATGCCCCACTCAGGTCAGTAAGGATTGCCCTGTGCATCTACCATACAGGCAAATCTGGTTCCAAACTGACTCCCAACATTTCCACTATCTGTTTCCATACTATCTTACCTCATTTGGTTGCCTATATTTCTACCCTTACTGCAGTTTTATGCTGGTTATATGCTGTTCTGAGGCACACTCCAAAAACCCTTGGTCAAGAGTCAAAGCCAAAGTGTGATCTGTGATAATTTACTTCTTTATTGAAAAGGTAGTCAAATGTCTATTGCAAGTCAAATTAAATTCATACAACTTACCAAAATCAGACAAACTCATTTGTACTAGGTTTTCCAGTCTGTGTATCTGTTGCCTAGTTAAAGGAATACAAAGATTTATATAGGTATTTATATAGGTAAAAGTTATTTAACGCCACTTTAGTAAGGTGTAAATAGAACAGAGAAAGACAAGAGGTGTTTCTTGCTTTGTAGTTCTCAAAAAGCTTACAGAAATATAACTTAGGGAAGAGTTTTAGTGGAAGGCAATGGACACATCCAAGTGTGAAGGGATGACAATAGAATTTTTGCTTGTTTTTAAAACATTAAACACACTAATAAAAAATACTACAACAATTGGCTAAATATCGGGGAAGGCAAAAAACAAGAATACAGACAAAACTTCCTGACCGCCATTCCCTGAAAGTGATCTTTCCACCAACATAACTTCATATTTGACCACAGAATAAACCTAAAAGTTAGCCCTCAAGGCCTACACTCAGTACACACTAAATTACTCCACTTGTGAATGTACATTAGTTTTTCCCACTTCCTGCTTAGGGTGGTCAGCTGCTTAACTCCAGCACAAAACATAAACAGCAACAAGTACAGTGGAGTAAAAAGAGGTGTCTCTAGAAAAGTTAAAGCTAAGTTCAGCTCAGTGCCACAGCAAATGACTGTTTTAAATAAGCTGTATCATAGGTAAATACTATATAACAGGCCATATCCTGTTATTTTCAAGTGGTCTTCCAGTAGAGCCTCCACAGAGATAAAGCAGTACAAAAATGAATATATGAAAAGCATAACTGTGTCAGACAGACTTTTGAAACAAAATGCTGCGTAAATTGAGGAGGGAGCTCTCTGCTTCATTTCTTATACAGTCAAAGCAATAACTACCAAAGGCTTCTAAAATAGCCTACTCGGATCTAACACAAATCAAATATTCTTATGAAAAAAATCCTGAAAATTAGGAAGCATCTAAAAGACACAAAACTTCAGGATGTAACTTGCATATTAAAGTGCAAACACACAGTAAAATTATTGTCCTTAGCTCTTTCTTGCTTCCTTGGATAAAGCTATGTCAGCTAACCTTCTGTCATTTAGGTGGGTTGTGGACAGTTTTTGTTTGTTTTGAAACCAAACTTGAATTTCTGCCTGATTTTTCAAGTATTTCAACAATGTAAAAAGGAATGAAGTCTGAAGCAGGAGGACTTTATGAAACAGGGCTGTTGAGACTGGAGTTTAGAGAAGGAAGGTACCAGAAAGGAGCCGCACAGGGGGAAAAAAAAGGACTCTCCAGTGAATTGACAAAAGACAGAATACAGTGGGCTGATAAAATTAAAGCACAAACTGGGCACGAGAAACATAACAAAAATACTATTATTTAAATAAATAATTTTCATTTTAATTTGCATTTTCACCTCAAAGATTGATCCTCATGTTTGTTACTCATTAAATCATTTGAGTCTCACAGTTAAACTGGTACTTCTCTTTATTAATCAAAGATATATTATCTTAATATACCCATTTAAATGGTTATATAGTCTCATTCACTTTGACTCACACTTCTATCACATGAAAACCCATCAGTAAGAATTTTTACTATGCAATTACTATTTTAACTTACAGTTCTGCAGTATACTATTGTTATTTATTACAATATTTAAAAATGATAAATAATTTTAATTACAATATTAAGTATAATCTTGGACTTCAATAAAATTATAAGTTTCTGTAAGCATGTACTTCTCAAATGTAACTATTTACAGCCACCCTATCCTCAAAAACTATTGTAACTTGTACTTAACACACTTTATTTCCACAGTGGAAAAATGAGTTTTTCTATTTTCAGTTGTCAACTGGTCGATAAAGGAAACTGTTCCATTTTATGACTGATCAAATGAACTGAATGTCTTTGAAGAGACATCCCCCTTTGCAGAGGGACTTGTCACACCAAAAGACAGCTTAGCAACCAAACTGTCAATAGCCAACAGTTAGCTGAAATCCATAATTCCTACCAGGTCAGTAGTTTTTAAAGCATGTACAGCTTGAATAACTTTAAAACCACAATACAATACATTATGCCTTATGTTAATCTCTATTACAATTACAGAGCAGTTTATATTACAGGAAAAGTAACTTAAAAAATAGCCATTTAATTCAACATTCCTGTGTCACTGCCCAGCGAATTTACGCTTACAAACAGTTTAAAAAAATCAGACTAAATGCTGAAACTTTCAACTTAATTATACTCCTATCTCCCCCTTTATCACTTTGGGTTTGGTTTTTTTTTAAACACAGTGAGGTCAAAGCTAAATAATACTGGTTTTATTACACTTTCAGTCATCTATGTCACCATGTCCAATAAGTCAGACCCTATTAATCATGTTGCACATCATGCCCTTGGCCATACCCTAAAGGGATGGAAGAATCCACTACAATGAAAGGAGCGATGCAATACATCACATATATTTGTAAAATCATACAAAAGCTCCTCTTCCATCCACTCTCAATATGTGCTGTACATCCTGAGGATTACCAGCAGCAAAGAGGATTATCAGTGATCTGTGTATTTGCATTGACCAGATTAAGCATCTACATTGAATTAGTCAAACACTGAGTAACTGTATCTGAAGAGATTGCTGAAGCTATCCTAATACAAACAATTGAAGAAAGCACTGCATCCAGCATTTATAGTATTTGATTTTTAACCTCCACTTTCCTTTATGCAGAGAAAACGACTAAAAATCTTCAAAAGACAACTTCAATTATGTGGGTAGCACAATCTCACTCAAGGAAATCTTACATAAGCTATTCATATATTCTGAAGTTAGAGCCTTCTAAATTAACCCCAACACTGTGTTGTAGTAACTATACTTAATTTTTTTTATCTGGTGATGCCTAAGATATGCATCACACTACTTAGAAACTTAATAAGTCACATAATATTAAAAATCTGTGACACAATGTACTTCTTCCTTCAATTCCATCTGTGTCTTATCCATCACTTACTGGAGCATTAAACAGACAGTGTTAATCTTTTTTAGATGCACTGCACAGCCCAAAGTCTTTTATGATGTTACTGTTAAAAACGTCAGAAGTTTGTTACACCCTTACAGTAGGTAAAATTAAAGATGAGGATTAATTATAAAATACAACGTTATCCTACCTAAGTAATCCAAAGAGAAATCCACAGGATTCAGCTAATGCCATTTCAGTAACCCACTGAAAGCCAAACAATTCCACTGTATTTTCTTCATAGTCATTTGGAGAAGGATCTAGTCTCAGCAAAACCCTGCAAAATAAAGCAAACAATATTCATACATTTACCAGTAATAAACCTATGGAATACAATATCTACAGCTGACTTTTGCACCACCAGTGCTTCCTGAATATAACAGCAACATTTATACAACAGGTGTCTCAAAGACCGTTGTACCTTTTAGAGCAATATGATCTATAGTAATATGAAAATTCCTAGCTTCAAAAGCATAAAAAGAGGATATAGACACAGGTCACAATATATTCTAGAAACAAAAATTAACAAGCTACCACCTTGAAGTATCTTCATATTTACAAAGGGGATGAGACATAACATACAGGCTGTACTTAGAGAAGAAGCTGCTATGTAAGAGAACACCCTGCTCCATATGCTTGGAATATGCCTCAATGCACACTACACATATAATAACTAATGCTAGAATATACATTAGTTCATCAGTATAAATAATAATATTTATACTGAACACACTGCTAAAAGCCCACTTTTAAGCAGATGAACAGATGAGGATCAAAATGTGACCTTGTCATTATAACTTAAACTAACACTAGGCCGTAACTAGTACCCATTGCTCTGGCTAAAGAAAAAATAAAAAACATCAGAATTATCATTTCACTCAAAGTGGAGAAAATCAGACTTGTATTGTTAAAACATTATAACTATGCAAATAAAAAATATTTCATTAACATGCTTTAAAAAAAAACCCACACAGCAAACTTCATAGTGACAGTAACCTATTTCAGAATTTTCCCACTGCCTTTCCTGTAATAATCCCACACAGATGAAGCTCAATTCACTAAAATGTAAAAATACTTTTATTTTAAAATTTAAAAATATGTACTAGGCAAGCACTTAAGTTTCCATTACAATACACACCAAATTCATATTCTGCTTGAACTACACGCTATTTCTAATTTAGTTCTCAGAGGTAAAAAGAGAATCTGCTGAATAATTCGCTCAACCTTCCATTACACCTAAGTTCACTTGGTAACTTCTTGAACACTGGACGGTTTTGAAGCCTCTAGCAATTAAACTCAGCTCCTCCAGTTCCAAGCAATGAAGACAGAAGAGTCCCTCACATGCAGGCTTTTCTAGGACTTTGCAATCCAGGTAGACAAGGTAAATACACAGCAGAAGAAGAGTGTTATCACAATTATGGTGATTGGGAAACCTGTCTACATAAAAGTTTCTGAGTGAGTTTTAAGGACAGAACAATTTCAGATGAAATGTTTCTTCAACAATTGTAGCAATGTGGGGTTTTAGGATTCCACGTGCTCCTTTGTCCCTCTGCTTTGTATACCATTGGTTCATTTTGAAATATGCTCTGCTGTACCCCGAAATCTATTGGTGGGTTCCCTATGCCTGTCTTCCCTTCAGACTCCCCAGGACTGGCTCTAGGGGAGACAGTCCCTCCCCTTCCTTTCCCTTTATAAGGCGATGTCTGGATTAACTCAAGGTCTTCCATCTCTGGGCTGCTAGATTCTCCCACCTGCCTTGTCTGCCTTCCCCCTTCTCCTTCCCTGCACCCCTTTTCCCCGTTACCCTAAATAAACCTCTCTAGCAGAACAGAGATGGAGTCCACTTCTTCCTTCGTCTCACTATATTCCTGCTTGAATTGATGTGGTTTGAAGACTCACGCCATGCTGCAGAACCTTGGGGGCCGCCCGCCCCGTAAATCCGGTGGGATTTACAAGAACCAGGGACCCTGGTCCGGGGGGAGCCAGCCTGTGCAGCCCTCCCGGACCGTGATACTTCAAATGGTGCCGAGACCCCGGAAAAATTCCATCGGAATAGCTGTCTTTACCGTGAAAGAACCATCGCCGCTTTTTCGCAGCCTTCCCGCCACTCCTCGCCGCTTCTGCATGCCGCTGGATTCCTGCCGCACTGAAGCCTCAAGCCACTGACGCTAGCTCGCCGGCGACGGGCCACCTCAGCCAGCGGAGTCCCCGGGGTGGCCCGGTGCCGCGTGCGGGGGTGCGGCAGCCGCGGCGGCACCGGGCTGCTTGCCCGCTGCCGCCGCCGCTGGAACCACCGTGCTGGAGCTGCCGCCGCCGAGCCGCGGCCGCTGGGTGCCCGGGGCGGAGCGGGACCCGGCGCCAAGCCGCTGCCACTGGCCGGGGAACACAGGGGCCACCGACCACCGCCAGCCCCGACGACGACACACCACCCAGTGAGGCACGCGCCACCCCGGAACCACGCGGGGGCAAGACCACGCCGCGGCGAGACCACGCGGTGCCCACCATTTTGGTGGTGGGAGCCACGTGGCAGCAGACATCTTAGATCGCCGGCCGGCAGGACGGTGGGCGGGGCCACGCCTGGACTGATGCGGCGGCGGAAGCTGCTCCACTGTTTCACACCGGGATTTTTCACATCTGCTGCCTCCGAGGAACTGTGATTTCAGTGGTGGGAGTCTTTTAACCACCCAGGAGAGACTTTTATAAGAAAGTCCCTGCAATTCCCAGGAATCTCTGCCGAAGCTGGATTTAGTTGCTGACGAGATAAGGTTCAACACAGACTGGGGAACCGGGTCATAGAGACCGAAGGCGCTAGGTGAGAGCGCGGGCCGGACTGTGAACCGCGGGGACCAGGTTGACCCATTGTGCCTGTGGAGAGGGCCACAGGGGGTGGGCAGATTTGCTGATTTTGCTCATAATTTTGAGTTGGGTGACCAGCTAAGGCTGTAAGGGACCCCCTTATTCTTTTCGCGTCAAATTTTAGTTAAGGATTTTAGTGCATGTCGCGTTTTTATTTTCCCAGGGTTTTAAGCAGTCAGCAAATTTCCCTTATTTCCCAGCTAATTATTTTTTGTGTTTTCCATTACACAGTTAGGCAGAGGTGAGCTTGGCAGGGCAGATACCGTGGGGAGGTGGGAGCCCCCTAGGTATCTCTCCCTCAAAAAGGAACAAACTTCTATCCCCTCCTTTTTTGAGTTAAAATATTTTATTTGAACCTTTGGGGGGCTGCAAGGTAATCCCTTATCAGTCCCTTTCCTGACCCTCGTTTTTAACTTTCCTTTCCCCGCCTTCCTTCTTCCCTCTAACCCTCAGGAGAGTTTCTAGCAAACTGCAAACTGTTTCTCTAAAACACTGGGTTACTTCCGTTTTCCCAGGCTTTTTGCTAGCTTCTCTGTCCCTGCTAGAGGGAGACTAATCACCTCCTGCTAGCCCTCACCCTAAACTCTCTTTCTCACCCTCTTTTCCTACCCTCTTTCCTTAAACAGCCTCATAACACCAAGGCTCACTTTCAAGATGGCGGAGGCCATGCTTCCGAGACCTTCTTCTTCCCAGCATGCTCATCCTTCCCGGCTGTGTAGGCTCCGCCCCTTCTCACACGTCAGCACACTCCACCCCCTTACATCACAGGGCGGAGAAGCATGGGAAAATCCCACCCCTAGGTTCCCACACCAAAACCAGAAGTGCTGGGGAGGGGGAGCACAGCTGGCCTGGCCTCGCAGGCTGGCAAGAAGAATGATGGGTGAATGAGAAATGCTTTTGTAAATTGTGAGTAGCCAGTGTTTTCCATCAGACACTAGCAGCTGCTCAAAAAGTAATAATTGTGTTCTGAGTTTTATTTCCCAAGCAAAAGGACCTTTCCCTACTGGCTCAAGCAGCAGTCTGTGTTCCAATCAGCAACAGAAGCAACAACAATCTAAGAACTGCTATCCAGCTTTGCCAATTTGCTGCAAAGACATTCCAACTAGAAGAAACTCACCAGCAGCCAAGAGAAATGCATACCAACATATATGGACTCTAATGACTTCATTTTTTGATTTTGAAATCCCCTTAAACAATTCTCTGAGTTCCAACCAATAGATTTAACTGTGTGTAATTTAAATAATATCTCAACAACTGCTTCATTTTTCTTTTATATATATAGAAATGGGGAATTGTAGCAATGTGGGGTTTTAGGATTCCACGTGCTCCTTTGTCCCTCTGCTTTGTATACCATTGGTTCATTTTAAAATATGCTCTGCTGTACCTGAAAACCTATTGGTGTGTAACCCTCCTGCCAATCTTCCCTTCGTCCTTCTGGGACCGGCTCAGAGAGAGCCAGCCCCTGCCCCCTCTCCTTCCCTTTAAAAGGCAGAGCCTGGATCAGCTCGAGGTCTTCTCTCTGGGCTGCTAGCATCTGCTACCTGCTTTGTCTGCCTTCCCCCTTCTCCTTCCCTGCACCCCTTTTCCCCGTTACCCTAAATAAACCTCTCTAGCAGAACAGAGATGGAGTCCAGTTCTTTCCTAGCATCACTATATTCCTGCTTGAATTGATGTGGTTTGAAGACTCACGCCATGCCACGGAACCTCGGGGGCCGCCCGCCCCAGATCCAGTAGGATTTACATGGAGCAGGGACCCTGGTCCGGGGGGGAGCCGGCCTGTGCAGCCCTCCCGGACCGTGTTACATCAAACAATGTGGAATTCACTACTGATATGTTCAGGCAGATATAGGACACCTCAATCATCTACTTGACACAAATTTGAATGAATGTGCTCTGATGCAACTAAAATATATGATAAGTAAGTCAGAGAATGAGGAAGTACAGAGGAATCCCCTTTAAGCCTTTACAGAAAAGACTGGGAAAAAAAGTAACAACACAAAATATGAAGCCTAGCAGGAAGACAGACAGACAAAGATTAGGCTTTTGTAGGAAAAACAAGACAGCCCCTGTAGGGTGAGCAAACAGCACAGAAAACTAAGCAGAATGACAGACAATAAGGCAGATAACAACTAAACGAAAGTAATGTTTTAAAATCTCACAGAAAATACTTATTTGCTATGCATATGACTTCAGAACCTTAAATCCAGAATGCATGCAAGGGTGAAGGTTTGAGAAAGATGGTCTTAAAGCTACAAAGACAGCCCTAGCAATCTGGGGAAGCCAGGTAGAGCAAGTTTGTTCCTATCAAGTGGAAAATATGACTGGGAAAAGCAGTGCTGAAACCTGCTCAGAAATTTAAGTGATCTCAGATGCTGCTGCCCAAAAGGCCAGTTTTGAAGTATCCCAACATGCTTGTAAATGTCTGTTACAGTATCTTAAGAATAAGTTCAGAAAGCTAGGAATTGCATCTAGAGCACCAGTCAAAGCGGTTTATCAACACAACAGCCCTTTCCCCTTTGGTATAACCAAGCTGATTTCAGGATCAGAAGAGCTGAAGAACAAACTAATTTGGAAACCTGTCAGCATTCAGAGGCACCAAATATGAGTGGAAAGAACATTTTAGAAGGTTTTTATATTTGTAATTCAAAAAAATCCCATACCTCTTAAGAGACCCACTTGCTAAATAAGACTCTGCAGAAAACCTTCTCCCTCCATTTTGGTTGTCAAAAGCACAGGAAAAGCAAGACGGCCTTGAGTTCTCATTCTCCACTTCCATCGCCAGCTCCAAGCTTTCAGTGAGAAATGAGGGTGTGAAGGAAGCCCCAAAGTCATCCTCCATTGTTTTCACCTGACCCAGAAAGAAAAGAGATAAATACAAAAATACTCATAGCATTTCTCCAAATAAATATCTCACTGTTACAACTCCACATCATCCTTAAGCTCAAGTGAGGACACAGATCTGACCAGCTGCAACACTGAACTAAAAGCTGAGACACCATCAAGAAAGGCAACTATGGTCATATGCCCTGTCATGCAATTCTGCCACTTTGTGCAATCACATCATCCTCCTTGAACACAACCTGTTCAAGAAGACACATCAGCAACTTTAAAAAACACTGAACAGGTACATTTTCTTCTAGTTTAGGTCTCTAAATTACTAGTGAGGAGGTTAGACTAGCAGTAGGTTTTAATGGGAGGCAGGGATGCATTACAAAGCTACTTTCAGCAACACTTAATGACCACACTAGCTATGCTGTGGAAAAACATCATGCATTGCAGGCTGACAACTGTCTGTAACTTTAAGGCATATTAAGTTCATTCTAGGAAGGAGCAAATACATCCCACATGATAATTATGCAACTCTGAAATGCTAAAGTTTTAAAGCTTAGAGAATTACTGTATGGCAAATTCTGACACAGCTGGAAGTTCCTAGTAAAAAAAAAGTCTATCTACCCAAGAATCTGAAAAAGAGAAACAAAACCGAAGAAGGATTATCATGTCCAAAAGAAGTTCACGGTATAGTTAACATTAGTTTATTCATATTTTATACAACATATTGAAAGAGCAGAACGAGGCATCAGGTGTCAGAGAGCCAAATAAAAATATGCAATGTAAGTAAAACTCTAAAGTTTTCAACTTCTTTGCTGGCAGACTTTGATACAGTTCTTGAAGAAATTAGTTTGCGCCGTGGCTGGAGGTTGGTAATACAGAGGCTTGGCTGAAAAACAAGCTCAAGAAAAGAAAAAGAAGAAAACCGTTTCTGATCACTTTTCTGTCATCCATTCCCATTCCTGCGGAGCAGACGGCTGTGCAAGTAGGGAAAGGATGACTCCAGTGCTCCAGTTTACAGCAGGACCCTATGCACCGGTGGCGAGGCAACTGAAGGGAATGTCCCCAACCACAAGAGTGTCTGAGGAAAGCCTGCTCAATTCAGGGTCTCAAAATCGCTTCACACGACAGAAAACCCTGGGGGAATAGTTACATATAAGGACAGCTTTTCCAGGTCATAACCCCCATCAGTGCCATACCTGTCTAACAACCCTGATCCAGCGGAACCAATTACTGACGTTAAGCACCTCAGCCTCCTTGGCCAGCCGAGCAGCAGGACCTTCCAGGCGGCTGCAGTGCGCGGGCACGAGCTGCAAAGCGGCGGGAGCAGCGCCGCCAGAGAGCCGCCGGGGCGCGCCCACCAACACGACCCCCCCGCGTAACGCCTCGGCCCCGCGCCGCCGCCCTCTGCCCAAGGCGCTTCCCCGCTGGGCCAGCCCCGGAGAGAGAGAGACAGCGGCAGAGGGCCAGCGGCGGTACCTGCGCACCGCCCGGGCCGCCGCTCCCTTCCGCGCCCTTCCCGGGCCCTTTCCGTACAGCCCGCGCACCGCCGCCACGCGCGCACTGCGCAGGCGCCGAGGCGCCCATTGGCCGCCGGCCGCTCCGCCCCGGGGCGCGCTTCCTCCTCCCGCCCCGCCTCCTCCCGCCGGGGAGCTCCCGCCTGCTCCCTTCCTCTCCGGCCTGCTCCTTTCCTCTCCCGCCGCCTCTCTCCGTTCCCCGCCCCGATACCGCCCCGCCTCCTCCCGCCAGGGAACTCCCGCCTGCTCCCTTCCTCTCCCGCTGCCTCTCTCCGTTCCCCGCCCCGATACCGCCCGCCCACCCCAGGGTGAAGCGCCGCCCGCCGCTCCTTTCAGTGCTGGCCGGCCTCCTGGTTTCCCCCACTTGGGCGGGTATCCTCTGGCGGGCTGACCGCCACAAGTGGTTTTTGGCCACCTCTCTCATGAACGCCACCATCTTGCCACTGCTGTTAAGCTGCCTCCCTTGTGCTCACAGAACCATGGAATTATAGAATGGCTTGTATTGGAAGGGACCTTAAAGGTCATCTACTTCCAGCCCTCCTGAGGTGAGCAGGGACACTATCAGCTACACCAGGGTGCTCAGAGCCTAGCCTAGAACACCTCCAGGGATGGGGCATCCACAACATCGCTGTTCAACCTCTTCCAGTGCCTCACCACCCTCACAGTAAATTTTTTTTTCCTAATACCTAATCTCAACCTACTCTTTTTCAAGTTGAACCCATTCCCCCTTGTTCCACTACTACACGCTCTCATAAATAGTCTTGCCCCATCTTTCCTGTAAATTCCCTCATACTGCAGCTGCCCCCTACCCTTTCTCTGGTGTCTTTCTTGTCTAGACTTTACTTGAACATCATTTCCCTTCTTCTCCTCAGCCTTCTCAGTTCCCTCATCCCCATGCTCCCACACAGAGATGGGCAAGGGGTTCTCCCAGTCTTTTCTGATGCCTTGCAGACCCAGATCCAACATTCCTATGTCTGTCAGGTAATGCTTGTATCCCCAAACACACACAATTCCCATCAAGCTTGGGAAGTGGTGTTTAGTGCATTTGAAATTCAAGCTAGGTATAATTCCTATCATTTACTGAAGCACCTCCATTGGATATGACAATCACCACAGAATGGAGGCCAGGGAAAAGTCCTAAAACCTGTGCCTGGCATAACTTAGTCTAAAGTGCATACTGTACACCTAGTGGCTTCTGGGTCTTTTTTAAAAAGTGTTGTATTATTTTGGATTGCCGTGGTTTGACTTTGTTTGAAAATGAATGCTTTTCCAGTTTTGCCTGGATTTTGGGTGCAAAAAAGCAGCAGTGCACGAAACTTCCTTCTAGTAAGAAAGTTGCTATAAAAAGTTTTGCTGTTGCTGCAACTGCTTGCTCTGAAAGCTTTGCTGTGATTTAAAATACTTCGTTTGCTCCTGTGTCTGTAAGAATCTCTCATTTCCTTCTTTAAATTCCTGTCTAATTAAAAAAACAGTACATCATGGTTAAATAAAACTGTACCCAGGATAACCCTGATTTCCATATGCAGATTTATCTGCACTGACAGCCCCCTCTCCCTCTCTTAGTCTTTCTGTTTCCTCTCCCTCCCTCACTCTCCCTCTTTCTCTTCCCCTCTCTTTCTCTCCTTGTCTTTTTGTCTCTTTATGTGTATTGCATTATGCCTGAATAATTTTCAGGCTTTTTTTTCATCCCTTCTTGCACACACATGCTAAAATAACTAGACAAAGATGCAAGGTGGTTGCTGCAGTCCCTGTCTCTAGGACAAAACCAAGAAAGCTTGTGATTGCAATGCCACCTTTCTTTTTTTTTTTTTTCTTCTTCTTTTTTTCTTCCCCAGCCATGCTGGGTGATTAAACTTCCTCAGGATGGGGAAGAAAAAGGAGCTGGAAACGAAATTGTGTTGGGGAAAAAACCCATTGCAGCAGCTGCAGCCAGTGGTGTCTGCTGCCAGATGTGCGAAGGTTCCTGGGGTCCTTGTCACTAAAAGGCAGTATTCAAATATTTGGAGACAAAAGCTGCATCCTCAGTGATCATTTTCTTTATTTAACATGGCAGCAGGCGTCGTGTGGGGAAAAATCAACACGCTGGATGTTGAATCGGACTTTTCTCCTTTCAGGGATGAAAGGATGTTATCTATCCCGTGCCAAGAGGGAACTGAGGTAAGAGAGCTGATCCAGCTCCTTTTTTTTCCCAGTATATTTCCAAGCATCTTTTCTGAAACAATCTATATATATGTGTGTGTGTGTGTGTATACATGTTTCTATGTCTGTATATTTGTGTATTCAATTTCAAGGCAGTAAGTGGTAATGCTTTTTTCTTCTGCCTTCACATCAACCCAGAGAAAGTTAATTCACAATATATATTCAGAGCTTGTTCAGAAGGGTCGTTTTGTGGGATTTTTTTTTGAATACCTTTTTGTTTCTAGAGAAGACTTCAGCAGTGACATCATGGTCGACTGCTGATATTAAACCCTATTTTCAAAGTCTGTAAAAAAAAAAAAGCCAGTAACTTTGCGATAAGAAATTGTGCAGAAGATTCATATGCTCTATTTTTCAGTTGCACTCTAAATATTGGAAGTCTTATTAAAGCGATAGTGAGAATTTTTTATTATTATTATTTCTAGCACAGAAGCAATGAATGTTGCATAATTAAGTACAGTATTTAATTTGGCTGTTGTGAAGCAAAAGAATAAGGTAATAATTTTTATTGTACTAATCAGACTCAAGATGTTCTCTGTGTTAATTGGGTTAAAAAAATTGCAGTACTTATTAGAAATTCTAATTTCACAATGCAGCACTGACAATAAGCTCAGCCAGTGAATTATTCACATCTTTAATTTGCTCTCTTAATGACAGTGTTCTGTAATCAGAGTGCAGCGACTGCTTCCTATGCATTATGTATGATGTTCAGGACTTAAATGCAGGACATTATGAAGCCTCTCAGTGGCTCAGTAATTAGTTTTCCACAAGACAGGGCTTAGATATTCACAGATAAAAGTCTACAGCTGAGATAATGTTAAGGTGGTGACTCATGCTAACAAAAGCAGGGAAGTTCAAATTTAATGCTGAAACTGCTCTCCATTCTCCCTCATTGTGCGTAGGTGCAGGGGGAGGGGAAGAAAGTCTTCAAAACTAGCCCGCCATGGTGAGTACGCCGCGGACAGCCCGAAGGGGCAACCCGGGGGCTCCTTTCACTCCGGGACCGTGGTTTTGGCAACTTTACTGATGGGAGGGTGGCGGCGGAGCTGCGTTTAGCGCCTCTTTGTAGCGGTTGTGAAAAGGGCAGTAATGTACACACTGTCAGAGAGCAATCATGGATAGGTGAGATGTATTTTAGAGGTTTTCATTTCAGTACTGACGTTTGTAACTTTGTCAAATTACAATGTTTTGAATGGGAGCTACTTTGTTATGTCTAGAAACTTTGAGAACGCCTGATACTCGCTATATTGCTGTTGTACCTATGTCAGCTGTCATGGTCTTTGTACACTTTAGAAAACTTTATTTTCTAATAGTTTTGTTCTCACCATCCAAAAGGTGAACCGTGATGCAGGTTTGCTCTTTTTTCCTTGGATCATTTACCTGTTGGTTCATCAAATGATTTAAATGTAGGGAATATGCATGGCTATGTAACTTTCCTGCTTCTACATGCTGCTTATTATAGAATAATAGGCAAGAATATTGAAATGAAGCTGGAAAATGACAGTTGCTCCATACTTAGTTGCTAATCAGACTGGGAGCTGTGCATTTGTCCTGTGTTCTTACATTAGAGTAATCAGACATTTCTACTGGAAACAAAATAACTGACTAGAGAAGGTTCTTTACTTACTTTGTGTTAACTCTTCAAAGACTCCAAAGGCTTGTGTCCTTTTTTATGGGGTTATGATTCTAAGTATTAAAGCTGATCTGCCAATAAAAAGTTTTAGGCTTAAATTAAAAACAAACAACCAAAACACTAAAGATCCCAACCTAATAATGTAGTAGAGATATGAGATTAAGAGTTTGAAGTACATCTAGATTTTTAAAGCAAAACATTGTAAAACTAATTCCTCTACATTTTTCAGCAGGGTCTACATCTGGAATTCAGTGTTATTAGCAGCTGTTGAAAGCGTTGTCTGGCCTCAAGGCCATGGGACATATTACTAAGTAATTCCTCTTAGCAAGCAAAATCCTACATCCTGTGGCTGGATCAGACATTGGTTGTGTATAGTCCTGCCCTGAAATTAGTTATCATTAAAACTGTTGAATAAAGAAGCTGCAGATTGGATCAATGTAGCTAGGTGATCCATAGATTGTATCAGAATCCCAGTGCTTGCATATGTGAAGAACTTATGTGGTCTTTCCAGAATAAGACCTCTTTCCTTCCACGTCAAGATCCCACAGCAAGTGGGTCACTATGTAGCTACACTTCTTTGGTCACTTCAGTGTGGAATCATGCAGTTAAAAAATATTCCAAAAAGACATCATACCTGCCCCCTCACTCTTCCTCCAAAGCCAGGATCAATAAAAGTTACCTTTTTAAATGAGCACTTGCCTGTCTGCCTAAAGATTTGTTATGATTATTTACCTAAGTAAGTTATCTATTCCAGCATTTCACTAGTCTTCCCATTAGAACTTTTCTGGGGCTTTCTGATCTTAAACTTTACTTGCTAAAATTAAATTAGTTGAACCCATTCTTTTTTTTTAGTTAGTTAGTGGTTATAGGGATTTTATTTTCCTCTTTGCACCAGACTCTTACATATTTGAGATTCTTAGTCATGTTTTCACTGTTTTATTCTTTAAACAATTCCTGTTTATTGTTTTCTTCTTTATAGAAAAGAAAAACCCAATATTTTTCTTGTATTTCTTTAATCCTTGTTGCTGTGCCCTGGACTCTCATTATTTCTACTTCCTTGAAATGCAGTGTTCTGGACTCAGACATGATTTCAAATGCCATGTAAGTTCTATATTTTCACGTAATGAAATGGGGTTTGTCACTTCTTAAGAAAATCTAGTTTCCGTAAGAAAATTTTAACACTATGACTTGCACATTGTGGGTGCAAAGACAACTGTTAACCCAGGATACAGTCTAGTACACTTTGAAAGGGTGCAACATGTGTTTGAATAGGTTTTTAATTCAAGGATTTATGATTCTAGCAGGATTCTTCATGGATATTGTTTCCAATATCTTTACCTCTCAAGATAAGTACCTGTGACTGACCTGATTAGTGATGTCCGGATGTGAGTCATCAAACTGAAAAGAATGTATGAAATGTTCAGTCCTCAGAGGATTGTTTCAAGTTGTAGAAACACTATGGCAGAGTCAAAATTTTAGCCAATGCCTGTGTTATAAAGTAGCTTCAGTGGCTAGAAGTTAAAATTTGAACTTTTCCAGTCAGATTGAACAATCTGAATTTGAGGCACTATGACAGGTAGGTGAGAATACTTTTTTGCAAAAGTGGCAAGGTTGTTACATGCAATCAAAAATTACAGTCCAGGGTTAACTGTGCAGCAGTATGTTTTAAATTAAAAAAAAAAAAAATGCAACAGTAATAAAGCTAGCCTATTCTAACTAGCCTAGAAGATTGACTCTACATCTGAGCTTTGCATCTGGGAAAGAGCCAGTTATTGTCTACCCAGTCTGTTAAAGTGGAGGTCCATTCATTTTTATGTCTGAGAAAGGAAGGGCCCAATATCTTTCCTGGGTCAGAGGAAGATAGTTCATACTATCCTTGAGTTTTCATGGCATGGGAGGAGAGCAGCACTTCTGCAGTCAAAATGGAAATCATGTATCTGAAGAGTTAAAGATGCCTGGCTATGCTTCCAGAGGATCAGGGTTAATATAATCCGTTAAAAAAGACATAGGGCTACCAAGATAAAGTTTAAGGACCTTTGCATGGTTACACAGACATCTAGTTCATATGTTTGCAATGTAATCCTTTTCCCGTTCTCTTACTAACATGTGATTTCTCTGGTTTAGGAATATTGCAAGTCTTTCGGAATGTGATCTGATTCATATTTCTTTATTTGATCGTATATCAAAAAGCAAGGAAAATAGTTTTAATTTAGTTCAATTTATAGAGAAAAAAAGTTAAGAAAAATCCACCCATAGTATGTTTCAAGGAGTTCTATTTTGTGTTTTTGTTTATATTGCTCCAGGCTCAAGTGCCATTATAAATATTAGGTTCTGAAGTGGTATGATGAGTTAAGTATTTCTAAATGTCTTCTCTTAATCTAGACTAATAATGCAGTCCTTTCATATGCATAATTCCCATGAAAACCAGTGGGAGTACTACATTATAGAAGGGATAATAAATGCATATGCCAAGATGTCTTCATTTTGAGTCATTGTTTTATCTTGATTGACAAAGAACAAAGTTAACTAAAAGAAATATATACTGAGAGTGGAAAGAAAGTTTTTGATAATATTTTTAATTCCAAATTTATCTGTTTCTCCACTGAAACATACATGCCAATAGAATGACAGTAGTCAGAATATCTGATAGAAATCTCAAATGAATTTGTATTCACTTACGGTTTCTAGGAAATATTTCACAAGTAGATCATATGCATTCTAGTCTGTAAAACTCCATATAATTGACTCAACATTAAGAATTCCAACCTGTCTATAAACCTATGTATATATTATGTAAAGTAGAATAGTGATAAATATTCATAGTATAAACCAGTTTAGGCTTTTTTGCAAAGTCAAGCTGGAAATAACATAATACACAGTAGGAGTTCACATACTCAATCTTCTGTAAAATGTAAATCCATAAAAGTTTGCAGTTCTTATCTGTATCTATAACAGGCCAGAAAAATAGTAGTAGGAATACTTAATGCTGTACAAAAGCATCTCACTGCTTCCAAGTTGCTTTTCTTTTGTTGCATCATCTATAGATATTGTTTGTACTGACTCATCCCAGGAACTAGTTCCTATCCTCATTAAACATGAGTTTTCATTTCTTGTGTGCTAATTCTTCAGCTTTTCTTTTTAAACTTTTCCCCATGCTTTTTTTGAAGCTCAGGAGGCTTTTGCTATTCCCAAAGCATCCCTCTTTAAAAGTCTTGTTCTGTTTCTACATGTTTGCAATGGTCCTTGAAATCTTCATATCTTCATCCCTTTTTTCATTTTTTTCTTGTAGTATCCCATTTCTTGTCTTTTGCAGTCTTTAGATTGCAAGATCATTGGTGAAAACACTGTAGAGGTTTTTTCTGTGCTTGTAGAGAGGACAAAATAGAGAGGTTTTAGGCTCTTGCTATTAGTAGGAATACAAAAAACATGTGAAGTTAATAATTTTAACTGCCACTCTTCTAATCCCCAGTAACACAAAGTTTTTGACTCTTAATAACTTATTTGCAATAGAATTTCATGTGGGTTCTGGGAAGTTGACAGGCTAGGGCGCAAGAAAACTGAGAAATAAAGGGGCCACATACAAGCAAAGCAGAACATATCCTCAAAATATATCTGTTCAATGCCCTCTGTTTACTATCTTTGCTTCTCCTATATAGTACTTAATCAAAAAGACTTTAGGTCCAATAAAATTATTCTGAAGGCTTTTAATCTCTCAGGTACATAAATTATTTCTGATGAGTGGTACATAGTGACAGTGCAGACTCTGTTGGTCCAGATGAAGGGTTGTATCAGTCCAGCTGTAGATTGAGTGGTTTTTTTTCTCCAGAAGGAATAGCTGGAGCTGAGAGTGGTTGTGGTGCAGCTGCCTATTAGCATTTTGGTGTACTGTGTTGGTAATATCAAATGTGAAGGTGTACTTGGGGAAGTGGAAGGCACAACTGTGCAGTCCAGTATGAAGCTTAGCAGGAATCTCTGGCTAAACCTTATCACAAACCTTTTGATGCAGAATTTTTTTAACCAGAATATTCACTTTACCACCACTACATGGATTTTTAGTTGACAATGTTTGAAGAAAGGCAGTTAATTTGAAAATTTCTTTGAGTCCAGCTATCACTGCCCACCTCACACTGTCTAATGCTGGGACAAAAAGCTGGGCTTCTGCTTTGCTAGTCAGCAAAGCGCTTTCTCCTGACTCATCCAGATGCTGTAAGTTTAGAAAGCAGATCAATGTTTTGAGTGGATATAAATGTGGGTACCATACAAAGGCACTCAGTGTAAACCTCATTTTCAAAGATGTATATAAAAAGCAAAACAGCTAGCTTTGACCAGTGTGATTTGAGACCTAAATTGAATGAGAAATCATTCAAGAAAGTGGATCTCCAATGTGCTTCAGCTGTAGTTTCCAAAAACACACTATTTTGTCCATTCTTGTGACATCTCAAAAATATTCCTGTTTTGTTTTCTTAGTACTTTGTGCTCTTTGCCTCAATGTAACCTGACAAAAAGAAAATTTCAGATGACTATTGTATACTGGGCATAACTTCAAAGATTTTGTATTTAAAAATATGTTGATTTTTTTCCCCTCTGAATATTATAATAATATTTATATAGTGGAAGGAAGAAAGTGCCCTGCATATCTCAGATCCTCCTTTAGCAGCTTAGGAAACAGAGATATAATTAGCAAAAATGATTCAAAGGTGATGGCTCATATTTAGTTTCTCATTCTACATAGTTCCTCTGTATGATTTCAGGAACTCACTTCATTTTTGCATCTCCATTCCTCAGCTGTGTAATAGAAAAGGGAATCTTCCTGCTTTTCACAGAATCTAAAGTTCAAACCTCTTTGGACTGTATGAATTTTAATGCAAGTTTTCTCTCTTAGTATGTCATTAAAGCACACCAGTGACATCTTAGGCTCATTTAAAGACACCAGGAGGCTCCTAGATACTGTAGGACTTGAGCAGATGTTTAAAAACAGGTTGGTATGAGCAAGTGTGGAGATTAATAAGTGTTTCCAATGGTCAATGTAAAGGAGCTCTGCTGAGTATCTGTCTAGTGAGATTCTTGAAATGAGGTGGGGAAAGAGTTGATTTTTAAAATGAGAAACACTGTGCAGAAGGGATCATTTAATATGCTACCTGTGAAAGATCTTTTACATAAAGTATCTTTTTATAACTGTAGTGTATTTCAAGATTTGCAAGGGAAATTTGTCAAAATACTAATTATTAAAAGGAACACTGCATTGAGGTCTTCAAATTCAAATTGTGTTCTTTAGTTTTATTTTGCTTTTTATTTGTTTTAGGTCATGTTTTTGTGTGTATGTTTTGCACACCTGTAATATGATTTCCCATTGTTCTGTTTCTTAGAGCTTGGTAGCAACACAGTCATGTATAGCCCTAAAGCTTTTCTTCACCCATTTAGATTTCATCAACCATGGTTCTTATTTCAGTGTGTGGCATAAGACTGTGAGATAAGATTATGAACTGCATCATAAAACTATTTTTAGCTAACTATACTAAAAATATATTTATAAAACTATTTCCTATTAAGTTTGTGGGGTTTTTGGTGGGTTTTTTTTCATAGGAAAAAGTGATTAGTGAAGAAAGGATTACCTTTTTCTTTAAAGGCTGTCCAAAACCTGATAGTAACCAGTAAAAACAAATGCTTTTAAAAATGTACCTAGAAATCAATACAGGTTGTCCAAACGTGAGCTGTTAGCCAGTACACAAAGACAACTGTATACAGATACAGTGTTTATCAGTTGATATCAAAGCCTTTGCCAAAGTAAATGAGCTTGCCCTTCATTTTGCAGATGTCCTGGCTACCTAATTTGTAAAACATGGGTGTAAAATGATGTAATCTTTGTTTTGACAGCAACAATTAAAACAAATATAGCTTAAACAGTCATTCTGGCTGAAGAGTTCACAATAACAAACTTTAACATGACTGTACAAGGGAACTATTCAGCAGTGCCTGTCAGTCATGGATAAAAACCAGAAGAATTTTGTTACCCTATCTGGTATCTAACCTTGAAAGGCTTCGGTCTGTATGATAACAAAATAATGCTATTGTGATGATCCTATCTCCAGATGTCCACAGTAGCATGTGAACAGGAGTTGTATTATTCTTTCAGCAGAGAAAGGCTATACAGGATGGAAGGGTGAGGATGATGTTTGATTACTAGATCTGAAATCTCCAGAGGCAAATTTCTTCCTGGCAAGAGAGGAGAGGAAGTTTGTCTGTATTAAGTAATTTTTCACTTTGTAAAATCTCTTATATTTCATTCTGTCTCCATTACTTTTAGTAAACACACACACAGAAGCTGAAAGGAGTTGTATATATTTTTAGAGATTTCTCAGGTTTCCTGATGAGAGTTTTGTGCTGTAATTTGTCAGGTGTGCTTGTAAGACTTAGAAGTACATTAAACTTTCCTCGTTGTCAGTCTAACATGAAGTTTAAGCTTGGAGCAATGAAAGTAGAGAGCAACGAGAATAAATTGACAGCTGTCTCACATCAAGCTAAAACTACAGAAATGAAAATACATTATTATGAAAACTGTATTGGAAAATGCATCTCAAATAAACTACTGGGCATAAATAATGAATCATACATAATTGCATGTTACATATTCTAATAAATTCAACAATACTTACCAAAATAAGGAAGCCACTCTATTTGAAAAATGAAAAATGTGCAATGGTATCATATAACAGATTAGACCTAGTAATTTCAAGTAGGTTGGTAAAAGCTGTAAAATTGTGCTGTAATTACATTTAAAGCTAGATGCTTTTAGTCAACCTTACCCAGTAAAACAACACTCCAAAGATATTCTAATTTATCCCCTGCTCAGACTGATGTGGTTTTCAGTATGTGACTATCCTTTGTGGACTAAATTAGAATTTGTACTCAATGTTGAAGTGGAAGAGGTTATTTCTCTATCTGAATGTTCCAGGAGGTTGTGAAAGCTCATCTTTGAGAAAGTACTGAGACAATGGACCTCTCTTATCACTGTTTCTTTGGAGAAAAAAATGTTTTCAGAGGTGCACTGAATGAATAGCATTTGTGTTTCACCAAAGGGTGAATTATAAGCAGGCCTCACAACTCTGAGCACATAAGGCTAACCCTTGCACTTTGATGGGAAAAGTTTTTGCGTAGTCCCTCGTCTTGGTACATGAGCAAATATGGTTCTTAGCAAAAACCCCAAACCCTAAGAACTGTCTATTTGCAATAGTGGTGAAAATGTACAGTTTTATTTCAGTGTGATGGACAGCTGCTCACTGAGGCAGACATTTGAATAGACAGATATTTGAGAATAGATTATTCCTACACTAATAAAAGGAAAAGATATTTTTTTGGTAATTTTTTTTTTTTTTGTTTGGCATAATAAACACCAGAGACAATATTGTTGGTTGAAATTATGAAAATTGTTTTGACCTCATCTAGAGCCTATTTAATTTGAGTTTTAATTTCTTAATGGAAGGTATGATATCATAAAGTGTGCAGAAGCAATTAAAAATAAATCCAACAGGAAACTTATTGAGAGACTTGAAAAAGAGAATTAATGTTGCTGTTTGACTGTCATTCCACTTTTTACCAATTTAGGTATTTACCAATAGAGAACACCTTTATACTGCTCAGTAAAGCAGATGGACAACAAAAATTTGGCAGGTTTATGGAATGGAATGTGTTGGAGAACTTACAGTGAAAATCTGGCAATTTATTTCAAAACAGATTTATTTTAGAGCTTAAAAAAATAGCAGCTGATTATTTAGTAACAGCAGTTTGAGATACTTCAAGACCAGGTTTTCTGAACCTGTATTCTCTGGAAATTGCTTCTTGTTCCTGAAATTTTAGAATTCACATTTTTTACTGCTTTTGAGTATTTTGAGCTTGATTTTATCTATTTAGCTAAGATATTCACAGGAGAGCTTGGAGCATTTTTAGATAAATGTTGCAAGTCATCTTTACTAATAGAATAATCTCTTGTTTATTAGCACAATGATTTAATCTTTTTGAAATCAATACTGTATCTTAATACTTCTTAGAGCAAGCTATTATTAGCAAGAACTCAGCTAGATATATGAGATAATCACAGCTACACAAAAGCCACCTATCCATTATAAGTAAACAGTATGATAATTAACCCACAAGATTTTTCCTGACCCTAAACCAAGGGTCAATCAAGCTGGCTGTGTTATATTTGAAGTGCAAGTAAACTGGCTAGGATCCCAACAAATAATATCACTGAACTAACATACTGGTTTTTCCAAGCTGATATGTTGTACATCTTAACACAGCAGCTAAATTGAACACAACTTTGTGATGATGAAATACTGCTGTCTGCTTCTGCTTCAGGACCTACCTTGATCTGAGCAAATATTTAGGATGTCTTCCCAGTACACTGTTGCGAATACAAATTGCAGTCTCTCTCCAATTTCATTTTGAATAGTAGATTTTTGAAACTTGAGGTTCAAAATGTTAGTGCTTCTCAAATTAATGTTAGATGACAAGAAAAAGCAGTATTCTATTTTACCAGTGTTAACACCATTAACTTTCTCTCATTCCAGCTGAACTGTAAAGATTGTTAATAAAGTCAAGTAAATTGTCGTGGGAGGCTTAGTATCATACAATGGTCTGATATGAGATTTTTTCCCATTTGAGTTCTGCATTGTTAAGTTGCAGTAATAACAGAAGTGATATGATCCATCTCTTGTTACTAACAGTGTTTTCCAACTGCTGCTTTCAACCTATTTTGGATATTGAGCCAGTTGGACTTTTGATCTGATCCCATTCACATGTTCTTAAAGCAACTGTTATACCTAAAATCTGACCCAGAGAATAGATTAGCTTCTTACTACAAAGAAATCAGTGTGGCATAGCAGCAAAATGTGCATTTCCTTAAAAATTGCACTTTTCTCTAGTTATTTGGAGCATTTTTTGGCAGAATGTTAGAAAAAGTAGAAGATGTATAAGATGTTTCAATTCTGTACCATTTTTGGACATTGTTTATGTGCATGATTCTTGATGATCAAGAGCTGTGAGAACTAGATTGCCTGTCTTGATTATTAAAATGAGATTTGTGGAAGTTGATGCATAAATTCTAGGAAATAGAACAGGAAATCAGTGCTCTGACAGTTGCCTAAACCAGCACATGCCTTAAACTCAGCACATATATGTTACTGTAATCTTAATTTCCCCTTACATTTAGGTTCTTGCATGTAGTTACCTGGTGTGGCCACTGCACTCTTGCTTCTCCTCAAAGTCTGTTAAAATCTGGTGATAAAAAGGGTGGCACTGAAACGCTGCCTGCATCTTTGGAAGTGTCTGATATGTTTTGGGAGAGGTACTTGGTACGCTCTCAGTGCAGATGGGCAGCACTAAGATCTGCAGAAATCCCTAAGTGTGATCACATCTGTGTTTTCATGTAGCACGTTTTAACTACCAGGTTGTTCAATAGTCTGAGGGATGATTGGGGGAGCCAGTGGGTGCTGAGCCACGCTGCAGGCAGAAATGCCAGATTCTTAGTGCAAGGGAGAAGAAGAAAGAGTGGTGGGCTGCATGCCAAAGAGATGGAGAGAGTGGAAGGAGCAGCATATTGGTTGGTTTTATGCTTTGAATTAGAGGGTTTTGGTTTAAGAAATAGTCCTGTAAGACTAAATTAATCCATATTGCCTATGGGTTTGGATTTGTGAGTTGATATTGTAATTGAGTAATACTCAGGCTGCAGTATAAACTTACCCTTTATTAGACAAGAGAGAATCAATTTGAAAGGGGGCCTTGACTGAGAAGTGGGTTTTGCACTACTAAGTAAAAGTTGCATTCACGTTACATTTTCTTTTAGCTAGCAGACACCCTATACAGATGTCTGCTTTCACACAGTTTGTAGGAATGTTAAATCTTTGAGACCTTTTCCCATGTATTGGACTTAGATGGAATTGGTTACTGGAAGTGATCAAGAGAAGCTGAGCAAAGCAGCTCATTTTCTTCAGGAAACCATGTAAAAAAGGAACAATAGTCTTTGGTTCAAGGAGCTTTTTGTTCTCTCAGAGTCTACAAAAAATGCTGCCAAGCTTGGTGTCTTAGTAAAGATATGGCGTTTCTTTCATTTAAACTAATTTAAATATACTCATTATTTCTTATTCATAGGAACCTGATCTATTTCCTGAAGAATCAGGTCAGGTGCCAGGCTTTAAGGGAGTAAGAGCTTCTGATGGAAAGCTATTACTGATGTTTCTCTCTACTCTCACCCTAGAAAACTGAACCACATGCCCTGCATTCCTATTTCCTTACTGTCCTCTGCTCTTCATATTTCTATTATTTTATGGTCTATAGTATTCACTATTTTCCTTTTTCAGGTGATTATTTGATTATTTTGCAATGGATCATTACATTTCCTAGCCCCAAATAATCCATTCCTTTTCCTCAATATTTCAAAATCAATAGCAAAAAGTCAGCAATTATTGCTAGGTAGACATTTTGTGTGCTTTTTAAAAGCATCAGGTTTCTTTCATATTGCTTTAAAAATCTGTAGAAATTTTGGCTAAAATTATTTTATGTTTTCTCTGTTTTTCTCATTTTATGTGTTCTCAATTTTCTTAAACTAGGGAAAGAAAAAGAAAAAAAAATTGGAATATATCTACAAACATGAAGTGATAAATAGCAAAAAGTTGACAGTTGGTAGTAGTACTTTAATAGAATCATCTTAGATAACAACTCCTCTGGTACCTGTTATATGTGCTTGTGAATAGCCACTGAACTAACACAAAACATCTGCTGCTTTGGCTGAATTTTAATGCCCCAATCTGATAACCTTGTAGAGAAATTCAACGTCGTCAAGAATTGAAATTCACGTACCAGTCCTGATTCATCAAAGAGAACGAGACTTCACACACGGAGAAATACATGTGAGGAGATCTAAAGCTTTTGTGTTGAGCATTATTTTGTATTGCTATGTTTTACCTAGTGGTTAATGGTTCAGAGGCAGGGAATATTATAACTATACAAGTAAATAGGCAGGCACTGCCTACAATGTAGCCCTGAAAAAATAGACAGAAAAATGTGTTTATTTAAAATTGGATTCACCGATGCATGAATGTGCAGATTTTATAGAGTAATAAAACTCTGCATGAAAGACCTCTTCGTATTCCAGATTCTTAACATTTTCTAGAATTCTTAAAGAACACGTAAAGAAATATTCCTTTTACAGTATCACAGGCATTTATGGTATATTTTGGGGAAGAATTTTATATGATATACGTTGAAATTAATTTTCCCAGAAAAAAACCACATACTTGTAAATTTTGGTGACTTTTCTTGCAATTTTTTTTTGTTCTGATTGTTTTAGTTGTTTGACTGAAACATCTTACCACTTTTATCAATGAAAATGATTGATAGATGTTTTATTTTTGGAAATCATTGAGTGGACTTATTGCTTTTTCACTGTTTTTTTTTTTAACTAAGTGTAAGATATTCTGTTTTATACAGTGTTGACAAAAATGTAGTACATGAAAGAGAAATAGTTTAAAGAGCAACTTGAAAGTTGTTTGTTGTAGCAGTTCTGAGGACCAGCCTAGACTTATTGCTATGGTCTTGTGGAAAAGTAGCACTTCAGTGTCATTGTAATTACATAATAGGTAAGTAATTAAGACTTTTTTCACTTATGTTCAGTCATTTAATTGCTCTTTCTTAATAGTATAATTAATAGTATAATAGTATAATAGGCACATATTTTTGCTATTGTTATCTGCACATCTTTCTACATTATCAAATGTGGGCACTCAAAGCTAATTGTGCATAAATTAATAATTCTAATAAAAATGAAGTAATTCAAGAGTATAATAATTCTAATAAAAGTGAAGTAATTCAAGAATGTTTTTTAAGATACTTCTTCTTCTTATCTAATAGCAGTATGACCTACAAGTAAATTCTAAAGTAATCTCATGAATTGCTTGGTCAGTGGAGAATACTCTTAATAAAAAAAAAAAGAGTCAATCTATAATTACCAAAAAGTTACAAAAGAGAGGGAGTGGTCCAAAAAGGCTGCATTGAAAAATCTTCTAAATATCCTTCAATATTTTATCTATATCTCTAAAATTAATGAAATTCACATTCTAAAACAGTGCAACTGAAGCAAATGACAGATTTTCATAGAAGAACTTAAGGAAAATAAGAATATGAAGTGGAGTTTGTTTCATTTTTGGCTGGGTTTTTTTGGGCTTTTGTCCCTTCAGCCATGCAATTAAGAAAGAGTTAGCAGCAAATGAAAGAGTTTAAATCCCAACATTGGGACATGATAAAATACAAGAGCAATGCAAAGTGGTCAATGACTTCATGTCCTAATGGACATTGGTGACAAGTGGTGTCCCTCAGGGGTCTGTACTGGGGCCACTGCTATTCAGTGTCCTCATCAATGACACAGACAACGGGATTGAGTACACCCTCAGCAAGTTTGCAGTTGACACCAAGCTGTATGGTACTGCTGACATGCCTGAAGTATGGAATGCCATCCAGAAGGACCTGGACAAGCTTCAGGAGTGGGCCCATGGGAATCTCATGGGGTTCAATCAGGCCAAGTGTTGCAGCTGGGTTGGGGCAATCTCCAGTATCATTACAGGCTGGCAGATGAACAGATGAAGAGGAGCCCTGCCAAGAAGGATGTGCAGGTGCTGGTGGATAATAGGCTGGACATGACACAGCAATGTACACTTGCAGTCCAGAAAGGCAATTGTATCCTGGGTTGCATCCAAAGCAGTGTGGCCAGCAGGGCAAGGGAGAGGATCCTGGCCCTCAACCTAGTGAGAACCCACCTGGAGTACTGTGTCCAGCTCTGGTAACCTCAGCATAGGCAAGACACGGATCTCTTGAAGCAGGACCGAAAGAGGCCCACCAAGTTGATCAGGGGGATGGAGCACCTCTCATATGAGGAAAGGCTGAGAAAATTTGGTTTGTTTAGTCTGGAAAAGGGAAGACTCTGGGGAGAACTTATAGCAGCCTTCCCGTACTTAAAGGGAACCTACAAGAAAGATAGGGAGAAACATTTTACCAGTGCCTGTTGCTAAACTGAGATGGCAATTTAGATTAGATACAAGGAAGAAGGTTTTACAAGGAGCCTGGGGAAACACTAGGTTTGGGTGGTTGCCCAGAGAGATGGTAAATGCCCCATCCCTGGAGCCATTCAAGGTCTTGTTCAACAGGGCTTTGAACAACCTTATCCAGTCGAAGATGTCCCTGCTCATTGCAGGATGGATTAGATGACCTTTAAAGGTCCCTTCCAAATCAAACTAGTCAATCATTCTGTGATTCAGTCTTATTCTACTGCTTATAGCTTTATTATGTTAACCAATGGCAGAAGTTCCTAAATTTAAAACTTTCCCATTCCACATCATTATTCATTTTTCTGTCTGTCTTTGGGAGAGATGACTGCCATACAGTCTATGCAGGCTATTGCCTCCTGAGAAGTGGAATGTACGTGTGATGGAGATGAACCTAAAATTTTCAGGATAGTTCCACCCTGGTCTGTGCAGTATTAAAATCCATTAACCTAAAAAAAGATAAGCCTCAGCAGGTAATACTAAAAACTGTAGTGGGACCCTGATGTGCTTAAATACTGTGTTAGACAGACTGGAACATCTGAAAAAAAAAGGCACAAAAAGTGACTTTATTCATAAAGTTGTCATATATGTAAAGAAGAACAAAAAGTACAAAACCGAGGAACTGAGGTCAGTACTGTTTTCATTTATCTCTTCTATTTTGACATTTTTGTTAGTGAGCTCGGAAATCAATAAAGACTAATTTCATTGGCAAGGATTAGAGAGTACATAGGAAGGAACACTCAGGATGTGTATAGTTGCTTTCAAGGGCACTTTGAATAAAATGTATTTATTATAAAGTAAATTGAATGGTTCTTTTTGTCTAATTGGCTCATATATCAAACATTAATTCTTTGGAATATTCACTATACGAAACGAAGTTTGCAATATTGGATATACAAAAAGTATTTTGTTTATTTCAGGTTTTTTTACACCCTCATAATAAATGCCTCTCTAGTAGCCAAAGCCCTTTCATAGAAATAATAAATCATGTAACTCAGAGTATCAATATAATACAGGAAGTGTCCTGTGGCTAGCACAGGTTCTTCCCGTGGGAACATTTTGCTATATTTCATAAACAAGATAAAGTTTGGATGTTTTGCAAACAGTTTCTCCAGATTGAGTCAGTTCGGGCTTGGCCAATTGGGCCTAGGGGGAGGTCTCGGGCTGACCAATCTGGGGCACTTCTGTAGACTCTATATATATGGAAATCAAAACAATAAAGTTCCTTTTCTCCTCTCTTTCCTTGTCTGAGAACTTGGGTCATTCCTCAGCTAGCCGCTCAACAGCGACATGTCCTTATAGCACCCTGTTAATCAATGATGTTAAAAAATTAAATATATTCCATGTGCATCTGTGATGTAGTTTCTCCGAAAGAAAAATGCAGGGCTTTGTGCCTTCTGTAAGAAATTAAGTAATGAGTATCTGGAAAGTTAGATTAGTTAGTTCTGGAGTTAAGAGTGTGGTTGCACACTGGATACCCAGCAAAATAAAATAGGCGTTGGCAGGAGAAAAAATGAAATTCTTCAAAGCTGAGGAGGATCCAGATGTACTTTCCAGCAAAGCATCTAGGCCAGTTGACCCTGAGCTGTGCAAAGGTGATAGGAGGAAAGGGGGAGTGATAGAAGGAGACTTCATGCAGTCGGTGCTGGAGGCAACCATCTGCCAACCCAACCTGTTTCCCAGAGAAGTTTTCTGCTTGCCTGAGATCTGGATCCAGGACAGTGTTGCCAAAGCTTGTCCAGACCTCTGACTGTTGCCTTCTGCTGCTCTTCCATGTGGGTACCAATGGTACTGCTGGCAGCAACCTGGAGAGTATCAAAACTGACTGCAGAGCTCTGGAGCCAATAGTCAGGAATGTGGGAGCTCAGCTCTTGTTCTTGATCTTGCAAGGAAAGGGAGGGCTGTAAGGATACTGCACATCAGGGTTTGGGCTGTGGAGGTGTTTGGCAACCGAGATTGGGTTTCAATGACCATGGGACCCTGCTTGAGGATTAACACCTGCTTGGAAGAAATGGGAATCCATCCCCATAAGCAAGGCAATGGTGTCTTTGCCAGCAGAATATCTGACCTGATAATTAGGGCTTTCAAATACCCACGTCAACAAGGGCAAAAGTTACCTCCAGCCCTGTGATAGAGTGACGGTCAGAGCTGACAGCAAAAAGCTTTGGGTGATGTGAATGAAAGGGAGCACAAAATCAACAAAACAAGGCTAAAGAGGGGGCTTCTCAAGCAATTGTGTGTAAATAAGGAAGTGCCTAATGGAAAAGTGCCGTTATGGAAAAAACCCAACAATCCAGACCCTTTCTAAGAAATCAGCATTCTAGGGTGCCTCTAGCATGGTCTGCACACTAGTCTGGAGAATAAATATGAGGAAAATTAGAGATTTATATGCAGTTCCAGGGATATTATCTTGCTGGGATCATTGAGATGTGATGGGGTGGTTGGATGATGGCAGTGGAAGAATAGATGGCCCTGCTTAAGCTGGGTGGTTGGGCCAGATTACCACCAGAAGTCTCTTTTAACCTCAGACACTCTGTGGTCCTGTAAATTCAGCTAAAGTTAATAAATATTCTATTAAACTCACTATTTCTGATCATAGATGCCTAATAATCTTGGATAGCAAGATCATTTCTGCTTAACAAATTAAAAAGGAAACTTCAAGAAAAAGGGCTTATTATCACGTACTGGTACAATACACTCCCCTGCATCACATGGCTTGATCACACTTTTGGAGTTGCACAACTTTTCTACTCTTCCCATTCAAAATACTGAATAGAGTATGTATGCTGCCAGGTTGTTGTATTATGTGCTTCTAAAGAATAGTGGAAAAGGTAAAGAAATCTATATTCCATTCACAGTATCAGCACCCTGCTGAGCAAGTACCTCCTCCTACTCAGGAATAGTTGCATTACATTAAGTGTTTCTGAAGGAATTTTCTAATGGAATTTCAACAGAAATCAACCAAATGTCTTGGATAATATTTTTTTCCACTTTAGAAAGGGTTTAAAAACCTGATAATTGTCCTTTAGAGAGGATATATATTTTGTACCTGATTAACAGTATTATACAATATAAACATGTTACTCTTGTAGTGTAGTTTGTTAAACTCTTGAATATGTGTTTATAATTACCTGAATGTCCCACACTAAATCACCACTTTATTCTAGGAGAAACTTATATAAATATGTGAAATGATGATTCCTTCAGAGAGGCTACACACTAAGGACACCCATATACCAAACACCTCATTATGATTTCATTGGAACTACATACACATTAAGATTAAGCATGTGTTTGCAGTGAGCTTGAGACCCAAGGAGAAAAGTGTCAGGAAGATGAGATACAGTCAAAATATGTAGAGTTATAGGTATATATTTTCCTGAGTACTGTGTAGATATACTAAACTTTAAACCATTAAATTTAATACAAGAAAGAAATTTTTGAGGTAATGATTTTTAGTCTTTTTTTGTCTCTAAATCTTTTTTCTCTTAGGTTTGTCTTGTCGTTTTGATCCTTCCTATTTTATGTTCTGTATTCACTTCAACACTGAGACCTTCAGTGATTACATGGTCAGTCAAATCGCTCTAAACATTGGGATTCTGTAGGTAGACTGTTGTTTTACAGTAACTAAAACAACATGTAAATACAACAAGCATATTTTATATGTCACACATTTATTTTGCTACATGACTTAATTATAATGATACCTTTACACCTAGACGTCAGAATGTCTTTTTTTGTTTTTATTTTTGCTTTTGTTTTTGTTTTTTTTTTTTTTTTAATACATGGAAGAGACTTTGAGCTAAGGGTTAATCTGGCATTTAATTATACACTGAATTATTATCATCACAAAACTTAAAACCTGTTGTATGTAGTTTAAACAATTTTGGTTAATGCACATCATAATTCTTAACCTGGAACTTGGACTGAGAAAAGCTTGTAGCTCTTATCACTTAATCTCTGTAAAACTTCATAGGTTACTTATAATAACGTGTTTAGCATGGTGTCAAGCTTCATTGGTTGATGTCTCCCTGTTGAGACATGCATCTTTGTTACCAGTAGTTCTTTAGCTAGGAAAAAAGGCAGATATGTTTTTGCAAGTTGTAGAATTTATCAATCTGAATGGCATTGCAACAGAAAAGGCAATGGCACAATTTTTATGAGCAACCGTGGGTTGATGTTGAACAATTTTTTTGTGGGTAAATTCCATCGGCATGCTGCAATGTTCTCATGAGACTGATGATGTTGAATCTGCCATTTTTGGTGCCCTAAAATCTGCTGCTGCCAGAATTTTTTTCTTAATGTCAAGGTCTGCTTTGGCAGTGAAACAGGGGTCATATTGTGGAACTGAAGAAAAACAGTTTCAGTGCCAAAAGACATTAAACAATTGGTGCATAAGGTCAACCGATGTTCTTGCCAAATGCTTCATGGCATTAGACCCTTCTAAATCTTTCTTTAAAAATCTTCCATCAAAAGATTGGAATACATTAATCTTGTCCTTTAGGATTCCACAGAAAGGATGAATAATCCAGTATTAAATTTGAAAGTAATTTTCTCATGGAAAAGAATCTAAAGCTTTTGTAGAATGGCATTTGCATCTTGGAATAAAACAATATTGTTTTATGCTTTCTAACCTGAGCTGATAGCTTTTTCATAGGTTCGTTTTAATTTTCCTACAAAAAATTGAGAACTGTTTTTCTTTTTTTTTTTTTTGTTAAAACTGCCTAATTATGGAGAATTAATAAAATCTCACTGATTTTGGTGTAAGAGAAATCAAATTATAGAATACTTCCTTTCCTACAGTTTTATCTAGCACTTGGTGAAAATGGAAAACAGTAATTCCTATTTAAGTCCCTAAGACACATTATTTTTGTAGTTGGTGATATATGGCTCCTTTCTTTGCAAAACTCTTTCTTGTGTGCCTGGTAAGAGTCTTAGTCAAATCTGTAACACCACCTTATTTAATTTCTTTTTAGGCTAATATTTCTTATCAGTTTCAGTGGTAAATTTAGTAAGACTGAAGGTGGAAAATCGGTGGTATGTAATTTTATGCTTTTAATACACCCTAGAAATTGATAGACAATTGTCTTCATATCAACATCCTCTAGAACTCTTTTAGGGTCAGATTTATAAAGAAGGTCATCTCAGGGTACTAGTTTAACTCTCTGTGTTAAAACACTGCGCAAAACCACAGAGTTGATGTATAAAGAGGAAAATACTATTAGCAATATTTTCAGTTTCTTTCATTGTTATTTTATACTGGCAGAATTTACTCAATGGCTTTGCTTTCCTTAGTTGTGGGCACAAAACTGAGCCAGAATCAAGCACTCATCTGAAAGCTGGCAATAGATTTTGTTGACTTGCCCATTTCTTTTGATAAGAAGGGTTTTTTTCCTTAGCCTAAGATATAGTTGACCTTGAGTTGTCTGGAATGTTGTTAATGCTGAAGAAATGACTGACAAACAGCAATTATGGAGAAACATGTGGTTGTTGCTATTCTTATGCTCTCATCAGGCATTCTTACACATTTGAGGTCAGACTATGAGAGGTAACATTGTGGATGAAACAGTGAAAAAAGTGTTATTTTCAAACTCTTTATTCATGACTACAGATATTTTCTATATGATTTGCCCTTTCTATCACAGTGACTCTACAGACATGATGATGAAAAATATTAACAAAAAGATAACAACTAATAGCTGGCATAAGAAGTTATTCACAAACACTAAACTAAAAGCAGACAAATAATTGCATGAGCATCACAGGAAGTATAAAGTCAGATCTGGTTTTCAAATTTACTAGTGCAAGGACTCCCTACTGAAAACATGTACCAGATGTAGGATTTTCTCAAGGTTAAATGTGATTATAGTGCATGCACACATACAAATTGCAGTCAGAGATTGAATCACAAAATAATGAGATCTTTTCAGAAGGTAGTATTCTGTGTATTCTTTCTACCTTTAAGACAGGCTTGTGTTTTAAGTCTTCATACACTATGTTTATTGGATAACTGCATTTAAGCTGCTATTGTGTCATTGAACTTGAAGGTTTGTGCACTTTGTTGTATTACCTGCAGAAAAAATTAATTTCATGTAAAGGATCTACAATTTTAGTTCTGTGTGTCAGCAGTCACAATTATCTTCTTTTTTTTTTCTGATTCCTTACACATCTGAAATGAGATAATAAAAATCACAAGAACATATTAATGAAATGGAAACTGCTGTAAGAAAATCAAACAGATATGAATAAATAACATTCTGTGCTTCATACTGAAAACAGATTAGTTTAAATTTATTGCTGTCAAAATACGTGACTTCAAAACTCCAAAATCCTATAGTGAGGTGGATATAAAAACATCTTTTATTATCTAGTATTATAAAGTGATGGTTTAACACAAATGGAAAATATTGGACTGGTTAGATTGCCATAACCAGAGGGTCTCTGAAGGCTATGTCTGCCCTAGTGATTTGTCTTGGTGCAAAAAAAGAAATATTCTGTGTGAATTGTCCAATGTTACTCATTTGTCTTTTTCTGGTTCTGGTTTCTGTGTAGTTAGATGCACAAAAATAGAATTTCTTTTTGAAGAAATGAAATCAGAAGTCCCAATCCAAACGTATTCCAGTGCTAGCGCTTTTCCATTAGACCCCCCCATTCTATGGTGATTTAAGAGAAAGTAACTGGTAAACACAACCAAAAAATTAGGTCATTCCAAGTGATTGTCAAATTCATGAAATGATGGTGGAACAGAGGGCTTAAACTGATTCAGTGTGATGCTGCAAAGAGTTAATTTTCAAATTAATATGTTAAACAAAGCAGATTCTACTGTATTCTGTACTTGGTCCCAGCTCTGCCTCAGAAAGGACTGAATGCTTCCTCCATTCAGAGTAACACCATATTGTGCTATCCAGAAGTTTTTCACAAGCTCCACCAAGAGTGCTATGCCTTCAAGGCATAACTAGAGCTCACTGGAAAGCTGTTCCTTTAAAAAATGCTCATTGAAAGATGCAGTTTCATTGAAATGGAAATGTACACAGTTTCATGGATTAAAAAGCCAGAAGGGAGTACTGTGATCATCTAGCCTGGCACACTGTACAACAGAGACCTCATGGCTGTCTTAGTTTCTTCCCATTTGAACTAGGTCATGTCTCTCTAAAGATAAAAAAGCCCTCTACCTTTCTTTTTAAAAAGCATACTTCAAGGATGGGAGTGTCTATCACAATTTTCAATGAGGTACTCATCATTGGTAATTAAGATGTTAATTCTAAGTTTGTCTGTCTACAGTTTGTAGCCCCTGGGTCTTGTTACGCTTCTGTCTGTGAGATTGAAATGAATTTTGTCTTCCTGTGTATATATATATATACTGTAATATAGCTATCCATTATACTAAAGAGGGGAATTTTCTTGATTCTCTCACTTTAGGTCATGTTTTTGAGTACTTTGATGGTTCTATTGTGAATACTTAGCTACTTACTGATGCTATTTTTGACTTGTGGGTGCAGAAATTTGGTGTGTTATTTGAATACCTAAGTAGCTGATGCTAAATGGTATCTCCATGCCTGTTTGAGATTCCACTGTTTATACATCCATGTTCATGTAATTTTTAAAATGAGATTAAGAAAAGTTTGGAGCTATCCAGATGGTCTAAACCTGCAGGGAGTTCTTTGCTTGACAGCTTGTATCATAAGCTTTTAGGTGTTTGTAGTTTACAGCTCTTATGTCACCTCTAGTGACACTAAATCATACATTGTTGCATTCTTCCTTGATGCTAAGTCTTTTTTTGGCTACTAATTCTGGCAGAATTAGTAGCCAAATTTTTCTTTTAAAAAATCAGAGACCTACTGCATTTTTTGTTTACTTAAATGCAGTCTAGGTCTCTGCTTTTGGTTTACTTCAAGCATATCACAGTTTGGGATGGGCTTATCCAAACAGCAAGCAGTCTTCAGGAAAAGCAGGAAAAATTAAAAATAAGGGAAAGGACTGGGCTGATGATGTAAATGAATCCATTTTGTGTGAGAGTTCACGCGTTAGAATGTTCAGCTCAGGTGTGGGAGATCTTAGTGCACTTTCTTCATGTCAGGAAAGACAAACTTACTTTTCCTACTCTCCATGAGAATAGTTTTGCTACATAGACAGAAAGTGATTTTTTCTGTCTGCCAGCATGAGTGTATAAGGGTTTTATGTAAAGCTGAGTAGAGGCATGAGTTCAGCAGCGCACTTCAGAGTATCTTCTTTCATTTTTTAGCTAGAACAAAGAATCACTTTGACCTCTCAGTGGAACATCTTGGCCACCAAGATATTGATAAAATTTTTCCCAGTTTTGCTAATTACTATTAAAAAAAGAATTCCTCATTTCTTGAAAAAAATAGTCTCACATTTGCATTTTCTTTTCGTAAGTAGCAAACATTTAAGCATTCAAAAGGTAGACCTTAAATAACTTTTAGAATATGATTAAATTGCTTTAAAACTTATTTTGCAGTACAAATATGCCATCTCTGTGATCTTCATTGTAACTTTTGGCAATATTAAGACTGCCATTGAAGTGAAGTTAAAAAATGGGTGGCATTTGAGATCAAGTTATTATGTATCACGTGTTCTTAAGTGTTTCTAAAATATTTTATTTCCAAAAGACAAAATCATATGCCTATTACAAATAGTTCGGTCTTTGCAAAGGAACAGTATTTCCCAAGGAAGGGTGTGACAGTTATGGATATAGGATCAGTAGTATTACAGGCCCATTTTCTTTTGTTTACTACTTGCCTAAGTTTAAAAATTTGATGCAAAAGTCTTCATGCTGGTATCTGCCTCAGCTAGTTTGTTATTGTCATTACAGCTTAAATGGCCCAGTAATTTAATAGAAAGAAACTAAAAAGAAGGCGGGGGGGGGGGGGAAAGAAAAAAAGTGCTATTTTTAGTTTAAATAATTTGTAGCTCTTGTGCTTTAACATGGGACTAACTGCTGCATCAGGAGTATGACTTGGTTGACTGGTTGCAAAAGTCTCTGCCTAAAGTTTCTACACTTGATTCTTCCTTCCCCATTCCCTTCCTTCAGGATTTATAATCTTTTGAAAAACTGGTGTTTGTGTGCTCAGTGTATGATGTATAGTCAGCAGGGACTTCCTGGAACGTAATTTCTAATACTCTATCAACACTAAGCATGCTCTATACTTTCATAGTTTGTAATTGTAAGAGATGGCAGCTGAATATATTTCTTCCTTTTTCATTTCCTACATCTAACAAGAGCTTGTGCATCCACCCCAGACATGCAGCTCTCTCATCAGTTAGTGCCTGGGCCATTCTTACTGAACTAGTTCTGACTCAGAATAAATTTCTTCCTTAGAGCAGTTCTGAGCAAGAATAGCAATGAGGCATCAGCACTGTGATTTGCAATGCAATTCTTTTCAGCTGGGCTGCTGCGAGCCCTGGCCTGGCTGCCTGGTGCTTGGATTGGCTTGAGGTTGAAAACAGCGCATCTGCTCAGCCTTAAAAGATTGAAAAGAAACTGAATGGAATCTGGGGGATGAAGTTGAAAGTAATAGTGAAAAAGACTCTTTTTGGAAGGTGGCTTTAGGCTGAGAAGCTGAAACTGAGAGATGAGAAATATAAGAGTTTCATTTGCCTGTGTATCCGCTGTCTTAGTCAAATTTCCTTTCTGCTTTGCATACATAGTTCCACATTTCCTATGTAGTCACTCCAGTTCTTAATCCAAAGACCTCTCCCAGTTTCCAGTCTCATTCATAGTCATGTCCAGTCTCACCTTTTGCTGACATCTTAGCAAATTTTCCTCCCTACTCTGCATGGGAGGAGAAGCTTTCTGATCTAGTATAGGTACTAAAAAAAAAAAAGAATGTTTATCTCATTTTTCCTTGTGGCCTCTTTTTTCCAGTTTTTGCGCAGCTACTCTTAGGCTTCTCCACATCCTTTGCCTCTTTGTCAGAATTCTCTTTCCAGACTCCTTTTCCTGTCCATCCACTACTTTTTTCCATGACCAGACACTCTTGAACTCTTTGCTCCCTGACAGTTAAGTGAATTCCAGTGCTTACTCTCTGACTGCAATCTGTGCAATTGAGATTAAATATGTAGATATCAAATACAGTCTCAGTTACAGCTGTATTTCAGCTTTGTTGGCCTGTCATTTGACATGTAACCTTCTGCCTTCTGTGTTGCTCATTTCTGCTCTGAAGTCTGAATTACTGCATTTTCATGCCACTCAATGTCTGAGTCTTCATAATCTTAATTATTTTATTTCTACAATCTTCTAGAGAAATGAGGGAGGAAAGAAAGTGGTTTTATCCATATAAAATAATTCAGGATATACAACTTGAAAAAAACCCCATAGAACCTAATTTTTCAGAGTACTTAAGATTATATGCTGTATATTAACTTCTGTATGTTGAAAGCAGAACTCCTCTGGATTACATTTGCAGCTATGTTATCAGCATTTTTGCAAAAGATATTTAAGGAATAAGCTGGAACAGGATATGTGTGGGCACAATTAATGATGCCTCAAAAAGGCTTGGTTTAAATGCCTTATCAGTGTTACTAAGGCATGCAGCAGGAGAACACAATCCAAGTTTTCCAGGGAAGCTATCACTTGTTTTGATCATGATACCTTCTTTTCAATTGTGCAGTTGTTTATTACACAATTTCCAGGTGCTGCAGCAAATGAAATGAAAATTCTACCTACAATCATGGTTTTCTATCAGAGCAGATTCATCCTGAGTATCAATTGAACTTGGAGTTTCCTGGGAAAGAATAGTGGATGTTCATGAAGTACCTTAGTGCTGTTAGTCAAAGGTACAGGGAGGCAGAATTACTTCTGGATTGGTGGATAAAAGTCTATTTTGAATGTATGATGTGCAATCCCAATAGCATTGTATTAATTTGTCAAGGTAACCGTGGTAGCTGAAGTTGAAATTTTCATCTTTGATAAATAACTACTTCTCTGTTCTTAACATAAACTTTGGAAAAGTATTAAATGTTAAGATGACTTAAAAAAATAAGTATAGTGTTACACAGTGCAGATGGATGTAGTTTGGATGTAATTGTTATAAAAAATCAGCTACTATAGTTTGCTGATAAGCAGGGCTTAGGCAATAAACATTAATTATCCAAGGTTCTTTGACTGACTAGGGCACTAAGCAGCATGCTTTGACAAAAAGTGTGTTTACTGGCTACCAAACTCTTATAAATGGAAATGCGTTTAACTGAAATTGGAGACTCTGTTAACCAGAGCTACTTCTTTCAACATACAAGGTAGGATTTAATAATCAAAATAGAAGTGTGTAGTGCTATTTGAAATACCCTACCACATTAAACCTAGCCTCCAGCTGTCATTCCAGAAGGACTCAGATTTCCTCTAGTCTCATGTCTGCTAGCCCCAAGTCTCAGATACCCTAGGTGTCTGAAACATCTATGTTTGAGCCACTGAGTCAAAGTTCTGTGTTTCAGATGTACATTTTTATCTATCTAAGTTGTACAGATCTTGGTCTGGGAATCAGAGCTTAGAGATGTCCTGAATTAGGGAGATAGTTTTCTTAGAGATTTTTAATTTTCATAGCCCTTGATAGATTTTTTTCTCCCATGAATATTTTGATAATTTTTGAGTGAAATTTAGTATTTGAGTCTATGGATATATTTGAAGGATTATCTGCTTTTGTTTGTTTTGAATCTTCTCTTAGCTATTTTCCCATATTTTTTCCTACTGCTTCTATTGGAAAAGATAATAAAAAATGCTTTTCTGTTCACATTCTTAATGCCAGTTTTAATATATGGTCTTTGGTGTGTCCCTATCTCTTTTCTAGGCTAAGGAATCCTGGTCATTCTTCGTACAGAAATTGTGTCAACTTTGATCCATTCTTTGTCCTTTTCTGTATCTTATCCAATTAAATTTTATTCTTTTTGTGGTAAGAAGGCCCACCAGATTTATACACTATATTTAGATTGGAGCTGTGCTATTTATGTATTCTGTGGCATTAATAATAATCATAATAATTTTTCTATCTGCTTTTTTTTTTAACTATTATTAGGCATATTCCTGATATTTCCAGAGGGTGATCTGTTATAAATCCAAAAGTCTTTCTATTGGAGCATATGTACTTCAGAATCTATCACTGTGTATGTAAAGCCAGAATTATTATCCATTTGGTCTATGAATTTAAATCCATCTATATTGAATTTTTGTCTGCCTCTTAATTACCCTAGTCAGACAATATCATTATATTTAAAACAACCAATACCTTTACTGTCAAAAGTGAGCAAACTCTATAATCTTCCAGCCTTCTTTCACATAATTTATGAATTTTTTGAACAGAACAGATTGCAATACAGGTCCCAGGAAGATTCTACAAGTTTTACAGTGAAAACCAACAAAGTATTCCTATACAGCTCTCCAATGGACCCACAGCTGGCCAAAGCTCAGCCATCCAGACAAGTGTCACAGTCTGACACTGTCCAAACACTGGGCACCCACAAAAGCTGCTCACTTACCCTCCCCTGCAAGAGCTGGACAGAGAAGAAAAAATTTAATGAGGGGTTCATGAGTTGAGATAAGGACTGAGAGAAAAACATTCCAATGGCAAAACATGCTCAGCTTAGAGATATTAAGTAAATTTGTTACTAACAAAATCAGAACAGGATAATGAGAAGTAAAATAAGCCCTTAAAAACACCTTTCCCCCCCCCAACCCTTCCTCCTTCCCACCGACAGTGCAGGAAGACAGGGAGTGAGAGTTATGATTTATCACCTGTGGTTTCTCTTGCTGCTCAGGGAAAGGAGTCCTTCCCCTGCTGCACCATGGTGCCCCTCCCATAGGAGACAGTTCTCCGTGAACTTGTCTGATATGGCTTCATCTCACCAGCAACAGTCCTCCCAAAACTGCTGCAAAGTGAGTGCATCCCATGGACAGCAGTACCCCTCAAACTGCTGTCGTGTGGGTCACTCGTCCGTGGTGTGCAGTCCTCCAAGGCCAGGCTGCTCCATTTTGGGAGCAAGACCTCTTTCTCCATGGGGCTCCCACTGGATCACAGCCTCCTCCAGGCATCCACCTTCTCCGGCATGGGCACCTCCCCATGTGCTGCAAGTGGATCTCCCATGGACCCCATGGGCTGCAGGGGCACAGCTGCTCCACCATGGTCTAACCTCGGCCTGCAGAGAAATCTCAGCTCCAGCACCTGGAATGCCACCTTTCCCCCCTTCTTCTGAAGGAAGCAGACAACTCCTTCTTTGGTGTCTGCGGGTTGTTCTGCTCTTCCAAATTCTCATTCCTACTCAGGCTGGAGTTAAAACTGGGCCCCAAACTTTGTTTTGATTTCTTCTTAAATATGTTATCACAGAGGCATTGTCACCATCTCTAATTGGCAGCCTTGGCCAGCAGCATGTCCATCTTCAGAGCCATCAGGGATTGGCTCTGCTGGACATGGAGGAAACTTCCAGCAGCTTCTCACAGAAGCCATCTCTGTGGGCCCCCACTACCAAGAATCAGGCTATGCAAAGCCAACATAACTTGGCAACTCCCCAAATATGTTAACATATTTAAAAAAGGCAGGAAATACCGGACAGAGAGAGGAGCGAGCAGTGAGAGAAACAGTAGAGGCAACATCAAGGAGGCGGAGGAGGAGTTGCTCCAGTTGCTGGAGCATGTATACATATATATACATAAATATATATAAATATTTTGTCTGATCAAATCTGTATCACTACAGATGATTGAACATAGCAGTATTTCAAACATGGCTGCTGGTGATCCATCAACAAATTTCCCCTGGTTGTCATGTAGTAGAATCCTCTTTAATTTAAGTATTCTTGATAACGCAGCAAATGATACTGTAAGCATTAGATAAATGCCCAGTAGATCTCCTTTTTTGTTGTTCTTCTTCTCCCCCTATTTTAACATGTGAGAGTCTGTGAAAATGAAAAATACTTCAAAGTGAGTGTAAACATTTTATTATTTATCTAACAAAAGCATAGTTGCTAAATTTCTCACAGTAACTTTGCAATATGTACAAAAGTATTTGGTGCACCAATCAGAAACCACAGAGGGAACAGGAAAAAAAATCACTCTGAAAGACTCTCCTCATTACATTATAATGTCTTTAAAGTGTGTCACATGTTAGATCTAAACTGCTTGACAGGTAGCCATTTTAAAGACTTTTATGAATATAATCAATGTAATTCTCAATAGTTATATTTCTAATAACCAATTTGCTGACTTCATATTCTTGTCAGGATAATTTATATGTATATACACCATATGTTCTGTGAAATTTTTCTTTGCCCAGGTGAGCATTTAATCTTCCTTTCTCCCTAAAGAAATTATCCACATCCCTGAAATCAGAGGATCCTCCACTTATTTTTCCCGTCTGTCAGACCTTCCAGCCTTAAGACCTCAAGTCATAATGATCATCTTTTCAGCAGAGGGCAGCATATGGCATTCTCAGAGTCCATCAATTCCACTGTTTAATTGGCTGTAGAAATCACTGCTGAGCTAAAGCTGATTCTGAAGCCCTTCCAGCTCTTCTTGACTCTTAGGCAAGATTCAGATTTTGATATCGTTTGTGATTGTATAGAATATTTCTCAGGAGAATGATCTGTGGTAATGAATTCTTTGAACAAAATGAAAGTTGGTTTTCCTTTTTCTTTATTGTTACAAGAAAGTAATACTCCTCTGGTTGAAATTTTCTTAGCAGTGATAGTAAAGATTGCATTGTTCCAATAAATTGAATAGCTGCCAGAGAGTTGCATATCAGATAATTTTCATCATTGGTAATCTTAAACCCTTGTCTTCATTATAATGGTAAATCTATTATGGGGAGAAAGGCTTGGCAAACCATTTGATATTGGGAATCAGACAGTCTAACACTCTGAGCCACTAATTCTGTTTTACAATAATTTCAAAAAAAAGAAACATTTTGTTTTTTAACAAAACTTTTTCCCTTCCATTCTGTGCAGAAAGAAGAATGAATTTACATCATGTTTTATCATTCACATCTTGATTTTTTAATTATATCACATTTTACTCTTTTTTCTTTCCTTTTTTAAGTGACAACAAATGCTTTTTGATGTGCATATGTCAAAAGTTCTCAAAATGACAGTTGATTCTTTTTGCATGCTGCAAAGGCTTATCGATAGATTAAAAAGTTTAACACAGTTTTTACAATATCACACAATCTGTTTTCTGTAAGCTTCAAAATCATAGAATAGTTTGGATTGTAAAGGACCTTTGAAGATCATCTTGTCCAACCTATCTGCAATGAGCGGTACATCTTCAACTACAATACGTTGCTTGTAGCCACAACCAACCTGGCCTTCAGGATTTCCATGGATGGGTCAAGAACACAGAACTCTATTGAATGATTGATTCTTGTGACCTTGATGGAGGAAAAAAATAAGAGAAATAAATGTTTTAACAAGAGCTCCAGGTTTTTTGTTTGGTAACTCTGGGAGAATATATTGTTGTATGAATCATCCTGAATTTCTGTTTTGCTGTTTCTTGACATATCTGTTGTTTTTCACAGAAGGAAAGAAAATTTGTAGGTGGACTACCTTTTGGTAAAATTTCATGCCAGCAAGCATCTTGGCAGTGACAATGAAGGCCCAAAACTCCAATGCAGAAATTGTTTGTTGTTCCATGTACCATAATACCATGAGCATTAACATGAAAGAGGTGCTTCTGAATCACCTTAAGGGGGGGAAAAAAAAGTAGTAATTTTTAGCTCTTAACTGGTTAATAGGTGGTGCTGAGCTGATTGAGTCTTTCTATAGAGGAGACCAATAATCTGTTGACTTTGCAGAAAGGGAAACATATTCTAAACATAGGTTGACATTTAAGCATGGTTGACATTAAAGACAAAACCTTGAAAGAGGCTTGGATTAGTTCACACTGTTTGGAGGACCAGATAGAGGTTTGTTGGTCTAGTAGCAAAAGGGATTTATTCTATGTGCTGAAGGTGTTCATCACTGGCTGGGTATTAAGACTGCTGGACTTCATGAAATATGCTTTTGGGATATGATTGTTAACTGTCTTGTGAAGTTTCATTCTAGCCCCTTAGAAACTTTTGAAGCATTTTGAAGCATTGACTCAGTCACTTAAGCATTTTCCCATGGTTACTGTAATGTGTTTGTACGCTGTCACTATGCCTCCTGTTTATTCTGTTTCATTTTTCATATTTATATAAAAGCCTTAAAATATATTTTCTGTATATGAAATGTGTAACATTAATTTGTCTGGCTCCACCTTTCTCAATTTTGTTTCTTGTTCTCATTTCTTGAAGAAATCTGGAGAATCTGTTCTTTCTCCATTTTGATATCCTTGGATATCTGTATCTTTTCTATAAGATTTTTCCAACCTTATTACTGACTAGCAATAAAGCACACAGAAGTGAGTGTGACAGCCTATGTAATTTATAACACTTAATTTATCTATTATATCATCCATTGAGTGATAGCATAATTTGGGCAATTTTAAGAGTGGTGTAACCACCCAGTGAGTGGTTAAACCTCTACAGTGTAGCTTGTCTGACATACGGTTTGGCAGCTGGAATTTACTCTCTAAAAAAACCCCAAAAGATCCCTTGGAGAACTTCAGCTTGGAATGCTTCCTGAGCACAAACACTGCTTGTGGTATTTCAGTAAAGAAATCTTGGAGCCTTCAACCTATTGTTTCAAAATGTTTGAAATGGTTATGCCTCTGCATACACTGGGAAAATGTTCTTTTAAACCAAGAGTTTTGAGCCATTCCTCATTTTTTCTGACCCTGAGGTTAATATATATTCTGAAAGTCCTTTAGAGCAAGCTGAGGAGGTTATTGAAGTTATGCTGGAGAAAATACTGTCTCAAGACTTTTTCTGAGTTTTCTCCCTATTTTATCAGAGCAGAGGACAAGTTCTCAATATCAGATATAAGCTTTCCATTTTCTATACTGGTCCTATCACTATCATAGTTAAATAGATTTCAGTTATCATTTCAGACTTGCTTAAGGCTATTTCACACTATTTAACTCTTGAAAATTACTTAAGTGGGGGCTTTGCATCACTTTTGTTTGTGGGAGTGCCCACTCTTGGCAATTAAGTAGAACCTTGAAGTAGGATAGCTATACAAACCTTGAATTTTGAATTCCAGCTTGTGAAATTCTATGTCATATTTGCTTTAATCCAGAAATGCCACTTCATCTTTGACCTCTTGGCCCTGCTGCTCAAGGGAAACATACAAAATACCTTCAAAAGATAATTCTGGAACTAAAATTCATAACTCTGCTGGGCACTAAAAACCACGGACTCAACAGAGACATTGTTTTTATGGCACATTATATTTTTTGCCACCCTAGGATAACCCTTCCATGCTGCACAGACAATAAATTACTTGTGTCTCTTTTGCTCTCTCTCTCTCTCTCTCTCTCTGTCCCACAGGAGCAAACAAATGTATTGTATTTCCCTTTGTAATATTTCTCTGCCTCATATTTATGAGCTATCTTATCTTTTAGTTAATTCAATTGGTTTGATTAAATTAAAATCAGAGCAGTTGTTCTCAACTTCTATTTGGTTTGAAAGATTGCTATTTCTACTTCAGGCTGGAGGAAAGTTTTAAATACCTGAAAGCTTGTCATTTTTCCCTTAAATATTTAATTTAGTCTACTAGAAGATAGTAACACTTGTCATAAACTGTACATATTTGTACTCTTGGAACACAGGGCTAGAGTAGTACTACTTAATACACATTAACGTGATGATTACATACAACTAATTCCTCCCATTTGTTTCCAGGAGTTCAGTCTTATAATAAACAGTTTAACCTGTTGAAACTCCTAGGTAGCTATGTTTTGTTTTTTAATCTTTTCTATTTATTATTCTTCTGTTATTGTGCATATGGTTTGTAAAATATTTTGAGACTGATCTGGCTGAGGAGTTTTGTGTGTTTGTCCTGCTTCTTTTTTTCCAAGAAAAATGGAAGCAACTAAAGGAACAAAATGCACTCAATCACGAATGTCTCTGTTTCCAAGATTAAACACTGTGTACAGAATTTGCTAATTTCAGAAGTTTCTTGGTGCTCAGCGGTGTCCTCTGAAACGACGGTAAACTTCAAGCTGTAGCATCAGTAACTGAACTCTATTCAGTGTCTAATACAGTCAATAGAGCTTTGATAAATCTGGAAAATGCTGAAATGCTGACAATTTCTAAGATAGTCCTTGAAATAGTGGTTGCCAGTACTAATACATTTTAAAAACAAAAAAATGTAACTCAGAAAAAAATGCAATAAAATGATGTGTGCCTTATTACATACTCTTCACATCAGAGATTCTTCAGTGAAAAATCCCCCAAATAAATAGCATATGCTGTCTCTGCAGGTCTCAGGCATCACAGGAGATTCTTCTGAATACACCCTCATGGTTTAGTGCTTATTCTTAGATGGGAAAAACAATGCCATAAATTCGAATCTTGTGTCTGTCTCTGGCTTTATAAAACTTCAGTAAAATTAATAAAAGAAAACAAAGAAGATGCAGTGTTTGGACTCATGGCATTATGACATACCATCTGAGTAGACAACACAAATAGCCTGCAGCATAGATCAACTTTATCTGTGGTCTTGTCATGTTTCGTAAACTGGAGCAAAACTGGGCTTGGTCAGCATAAGATACAATGCCTGCAAGAAAACTGTTCATAATTCAGAAAGTGGTGCAAGTTGTTCAGCTGTTTTGCAGTGTTTTTTCAAGTTCTATGGAATGTCAAATTACAATTAAAGGGGATAATTTTTTTCTCAGTGGAGGATGGTATAAGAAGAAACCCAAATATTTTCATTACACCTCCTCCTTAGTGTTTTTCCTCTTTTTTTTTTTTTTTAAACATTTTTGTAAATGCTTCTGATGGTAATCACTGGTTTTTGCTATTAAATATGACTGAACTATATTTAGCTTCAATCACCTTAAGAAATTTAGGTTTACATCTGGTTATTTTTCTTTGTGTGAAAACACCAGTACTGTCTTTTTTTGGTGTGTATGGGCCTACCTAGCAAAATTACAAATCAGAGACATAAGTTTGTATTGTGTAATAATTTCAGGAAGCTACTAATTTGTTGTAGGGCTTATTATTTCATATTTAAAATTAAATCTCTGTTGTAACAAACACAGAACACTCTTGAGACTAGTAATTTTTGAACATGATGCTCATCTGCTACTGATCCTGTAGAAAAGATTCAGTGTTATTTCGAAATGCTTTGTTATGATAAGCACTTAATGACAGAAATGCTACTGCCATAGCATTGGTCCTGGTTGGTCTACTGAGAAAAGACCTGTCACAAATCCAGTATTAATCCTCTATCTACCCTTTTGATTAATGCAGAAAATGTGCATAATTTTTATTATATGATAGTATCACTATTTGGGTTTTAAAATTATTTTTTGTAATCACAGTTTGTTAATAGAAAAAAAATTGGGTGTTTAAATGATATTTTCTGTTTAATTTATATTTTTATTTGCTCTTAAATATATCATGCAGTTAAAAATAAACCTATTTTGTTCTTTCATATATGCAGTTAGAAAATTCTAAGGTTTTCAGTCATTTTTTGAAATTTCAGTTGCACTGTGCTATAGTATTTGTCAAACCTAAAGGAAAAACTTAAAACCATCATTTTCCTCCCTCCAGTAGAATTTAATAAAATTATGAATCTTCTTTCTTAATAGGTTAGTGAAATTAAATTGTTTTCCAGTGTATATAGTTATATCTTTGCTGTTGAAACCAAAGCATTTTCTTAAAATCCACTGTTGTAGAAACAGAGGATTAAGGCAGGTTGAAGCACTGACCTGTAAAGGATCTCTCACCCTGTACAACATTAATAATGGATGTCACTATTTACTGGCCCTCAAGAGCCCACTTCAGAATATATCATATTTACTGTGAAACTTGAATAAAGGCAGATGTTGAAAAAAATATATTGTATACAATCAGCCATAGGTGAGTTTATTATTATAAATCCTCGGTGAATCCTGACTACTTCCAGGACTTTTGCTGTACTTCTTCTTAGCCTTTAAAAATACCTCTTACCCTCTATTTGCAGTTTAGACAAGTAGTCTCAATTTGGCATTTTTTAATGTTGGATTTAATGAAATTTTATTAATGTGATGTGTTCTATGCATGATTAATTCAGGCTGGGAGTTGTCATAACAGGGTGATTTGAGTGGAAATGCAACCCTTTGCCAATTTGCTAATTTCCTCATGGAATGGGGTTGGCATCCTTACATGCAAAGAAGAGTATGTTGCTCTTTGATGAAACATACACTGTTCAAAGAGTAGAGCTTTAAGTATCCCTGTGGCCCAGTAGGTGGAATTATGACACTTGGTTCCTTTGTGTTTTCCAATTTCAGTGGAATGGTGAGATTGGGAACTAAGGATTTGGTTCCAGGCTGTAGAGAACAGCTAGTCAGAAGGTTATGGATTCTCCTGGTTTGTTCCTTATAGCCTGGTTGAGTTTTACTTATCATTTGTTCTTTCTCCTCCTTTCTTTTCCCCCAGGTCTTTTCACAAGAATAATCTTGATTGCACATTTCCTTCATTTGTTCAGTTCTTCCCTTCTCTGATCTGTCCCTTCCTAAATCATCTAATGTTGGACTTTTCCAGACTCACTATCCTTCCTGACTCTTCTAGTTCTGTTTAATCAATTGTGCTTCGAGTCACTTGAACCAACCAACTTTATATCAGGTGAGGTCCCACCGAGTCCAGCTATGCAAATAATTTCTTTCTTTCAGTGTCTCACTCAGTTCATGGCACAGTAGTTATTCTGTACCCTCTTGTGCTTTCACACAATAGTTCCACTTCCCTGGTGCTTAGTTCTCAGTCCTAGCCATGCTAAACAGTCAATCCAAGGCCTCTAACATAAATCAGGAGTTGTACTCATGCCCAATCTCAGACCCTTGCTCATCATTCTTCCATTCTACTACCACACAGATTCTTGCCTCTCCAGTTTACCGTCTGTTAGTACTGCCTTTGGAGAGTATAGGCAAGACAGTCTATTTGTTCTTCCAAAATACGGATTGCAATATAGCAAAAAAAGTGCACTAAGGGAAATATAGGATAAGTCTTGGGATGGGATTACTCCGTGCAGGTGGAATCGTTCATGATTTCCATTTTCAGCTTTTATGTGTCTCTCCTGCCCTTGTTGTGACTACAGATTTCAAAGCTTTATTACTTGGCCAAGTTTGGCTAAATTTTCATATCATGCTGAAATTAAATTCTAGTTCACGTTATCTGAGCATAGCTTAGTTGGTAAGAGCATGGTGCTAATAATACTAAGGTTGTGGGCTCGATCCCTGTATTCAACTCATTCATTTGAGAGTTGGACTTGATGATCCTTGTAGGTCCTTTCCTACTCAGAACATGCTGTGATTCTGTGATTGTGATTGAGACCCAAAAATTTCCACAAAAGAGATAGAATTTTTGTAAAGGTAAAATAATGTATTTTCCTCACCCACTTTCTTTTTGGGAGCAAATGAGGGTGAAACAAAACCTGTTATAGTTTGCTTCAGTGTCATTTGAAGGTGTCTAATTACTACTTGTACCTATGATATATTCTTTGAATTGTTGAGTTTGTCTTTCAAGTTGAGTGGATTTACCAACTCCACTTTCTAGGATGGATTTATATTTTTTTGGAAAGAGAAAATCTAATGAATTGGTATTTTTATGGAAATTTTCAGCTTGAAAAAATTAAAAGTTCCACAGATCTCTACTTTAGTACTAGCAAAATAGTTCGATTTGAAAAACAGTAAAGTGAATATCAAGGAATATAGTATCAGAGGAGAGAAGTATCTCCAAAACACTTTTACCAATACCTCAGTGGTGTCAGTCCCTTCCTGAAAAATATGGGGTTCTACCATTACATCTCTCTGCAGGAGAATGAACCTGTATTTTTCTAAAAGAGTACTCTTGTGATCTAGGTTGTTCTACGTAGATTGATTTTGATCTTTTGCTCTGGAAATGTTTTATACTGCATGAATTATGCAGGGTGGATATACATCATCAATTTGTTGGGGTTTTGTTCTTAATTCTCTCTACAGCCCCAATTCCTCTATATCCTCCTCAACCTTTGGCTTACTCTAAATATAGGCGAACTACATTGCCCTAGCCTTGCTGTGGAGATCAAAATGGCTTTAGACTGCATTAGAATTGGTAGGCAAAGATTTCTTTTGAAATCCATTCTGAATCATATTTGGAGTAGATTGAACAGTCATGTCTATTTTGTTTTGTTTTGTTCTGATTCAATCACTGTATAAGTAAATAGACCATACAAAGTAGACGGGTGTTAGCTGAAGAAACACCAAGCCAAAAAAACCTTTAGTCTCATGCATTGTCCTGGATAAAACTTGATGAAATTTTCATCTTCTTATAGGTGGGAGCTGAAACTTAATCTTTTGTAATCTTCATTACTTCCTTTCCATTGATTACTGGAGTTCATTTCATAGAGCTGTAACCTGACCACTTAGCTAGACAACAAAACTAAATTGCAGTTCCCACCATCTCAATCCTTAGTTCCAAAAAACATCATGTGGAAAATTGCTTGTACCCATATTACATAATTAAGATTTGAGGAGGGACTTTAGAAATTTAGATTGCTTATGTCTGGCTATAAAAATGCCTTGTAAGGCTTTGTCTAGGCTTCAGATAGTAATCAGCATCCAGAAACACTTGAACGTAATCAGTAGGGATTCCATATGATAGGCTTTACTAGACATTTCAGAAGTATCTAGCTGGTAGGATCTCATTCAAGATCTGGTTTTTAGATCTAACTGTGCAGATACCTTAAGTATATTTTTTCAGTATGGAGGTGTTTATTAAATATCATAGGTTTATATTATTGTGGACTGCAAGAGATGAGATTAGCTGTTTTTTTCTGTTGCCCCTTAACTTGCGCCTAATGCTTAAAAGAGCTACTATTGGGTGTGGAGTGGAATTCAGTCACTGGCTTCTTTATCTTAATTCTTGGGCTTTCAAGAAGGATGCAGCTGAAAGATGTGGCTGAGGAAAGACAGAAGTATATATATATATTCAAAGTTAATTTATATCTAACTGCTGTTTTAAAAGACTGAATTATAAGTGCTGCAAACACCGCAAGCATATAAAGGAACATGGTTATCCATAACATGCAAAACTACATTGTCCCATACATTTCAAAATTAATTTTTAAATTCTATTGCTGTACAGCTCTTAACAGGTACTTAAACTAGGGGAAATGTAGGTGGAAAAGTAAATTGGATCTCTACCACTGTTTACACTAAATATCTACTTAAAAGATATCCTTTTTGTTGTTTCATCACAGATGCAACACTAGCATATTACTCAGGATGATTTTGTTATTTGCTACTGTCGTATTTTTAAAGCCAGAATCTAGTACCTAAGAGTTAGCCTGTACAGAATAAACTTTCAACCAGGTAATAATATTGCCTAATTAAGATACCTGTAGTTTTTCTCATATTCATAATCTTGTTTTTGTCATCTTTGGTCATTCATTTTTCTAGGCAATTTATGATTATATCATAAGACTATATTTTAAACTGATATTTCATAGACTATACTATGAAAGGACTTATACCAGATATTCAGATAGTTGGATTAGTCATTGTTAATAAAATTGCTATACATTCAAGTGGCCATCTTCCATTTTGATATAGAGCACTGAAATTTTTCAGAGAACACCATTTGACCTTCAGGTCTAGTGAGCAGCTTGAGATTGGCAAATCACTGGATAAAACTAGTGAAACTTGTGTAATGAGACAGGAGTGGAAAAAGAAAATAATCATGTAACTAAAGCTGCAAAGTAGTGAGTATATGGTTTTATTTTTGAATTTGTACAAATAAAATCATGTAGCACAATATCATTTTGCTTTTAGATACTGTCAAACAGCATAAGGCTCTTAGGTTCCAAAAATAATGTTTTGTTTTGCTTTCATCTTTCTAGTTTAATATTACAACTAAATAAAAAATTGTAGGACTTTATTTTTTAGCCAAAGAATGGGAAAATAAAATACAGCCACCTCTGGGTAAATCCTCACGGTGTATAACAACAACAAAAGAAGGTGCTTCCACGTTTATCCCTTGTGGATTTCTTTTTATTATTTCAGAGCAATGAACATATGGCTGTTACTATCTGCACTGGTGTATTTGCGGCGATGCCTATCAACATCCACCAGAGAGCAGGGCAGCTCCAAAACCCACATCTTTTATGCTGTGGAAATTGATGGAGACAGCAACACAGCCAGCTTCTTGGCCAAACAACATGGAATGCAGTTCATTTCAAAGGTCAGCGCATATTTAAACTTGCTTCATTACTCCCACCTTTATGCTTGAGATTTTCATTTTTTTAAAATCAGTTTACCTAGAGGTTCCTTTAGAGACAGAAAAATGAAAGTGCTGAATCCTATTTTCATTTGGGGATATCAAGCTTTTTATCAAATTATAGAGGTGGTGTTTCAGAATATTTCATATCTGATCAGAAGGAAAATCCAAAAATAATTTTCTCTTTATTCAGGAGTCTTTCAGGCACTGGGACTGTTTTATTTATTACTTAATATTGTGCTCCAGTCAATCATATTGAATTCAGACAGGAATATGGAATTTTTATTTTTAAAAGGAAAAAATCCAGAGGAAAAAATGCTATTGGTATAAAGCAGATTTTATTATTTTTAAAAATAAAAATATGTTTTCTATTTCTCTGCTGTTTTATTTTCTTTTAATCACAGTGCATTAATATGAAGACATATATTAAACAAAGGATCTTACATAAGATCACATATTAGTTAATTACAGATTTTTTTTCAGAGCATTTCTACAGCATTTATCATTGAGCTTGAGAAATTATGTCTTGTAACACAATAAAGGAAAAATGTTTTTCTTCCTTTGGACTAGCATCTCAATGCACATATTTTCTGTATGTGTACTGTGTATATGTGTATAAACATGAAGTGTGATTTATATTACATCTGGCTTTATTTTAACTTTCTGTTGAAAGAAGGTTATTCCTGGGGTGTGTGTTAGGACCTTGGGACACAGCTCACATAGAAGAAACACATCAATATCTTTCATTTACTGTTACTGGTCTGTAAACCGGACATGTACACCAGTGATATAGTGTTAAATTTTCCTGTTGCTTCTAGTCTAGAAACATATTGCATCAGTTGAAGTAGATCACAAATAAATTATTAAAACTTTTAATATGTTAATCTGTAGCAGCCTCCATTCATTGACCTGAAAGTTCTTTGCCAATTTTAATGAATTAAGCCTTGAAGTGCTCCTTTTGCTTTTATCTCTACTTCTCAGATGTGAAAAGCAGAGGTAGAGAAAGTAAAACAATTTGTTCAAGATCCACACAGGAAGTCTGTGGCCCAGTGAGAAATGGAAAAAAACATTTCTAAATTTTCATTTTTTGTGCTCTAGCTGTAAGAAATTATCCTAAGAGAGAAAATGTAATGAGCTTATGAAGGCGATGCAGTGCATTACATGCGCTTCAACAGCCACTATGATCTACCCTAGGCATGGAAATCACTAAAGGGCTCCCAGGAAAACTGCACCCAGTTTTTGGTTAGGATGATGATGACACAACCTTCTCGATGTGTTCCCCTTCATGTATAAACATTAAAATTGCCACAGACTGTTGGATGGAGGATGTTAATTAAAAATCCCAACAAACAACATTGAGGTATTAGACAGTATTTCTTTTAAGGGTGTCTTCAATAACAGGTTTGCAAAAAAGGGTTTCTTCAGGGTTTGAGTAGCACAGAGGTACCTGGTACGAGGGGAACAGATGACAGTATCTTTTGCTATATAATCAGGCATTGTTTATACCTAGGTTGATGGGAAAATATTTGGTAGTATAGCAGAGGCAGTGACACTGTATTCTTTCTTCTAAAGTATTTATCTAGGAAAGCACCTTTTTTTATTGCAGTGATTATGAATAAGAAAAAGCAAAAGATGGAGATGGAAATGCAGGAGACATAGGAAGGGTTTTCCTCTTGTGAATTTCCATATTACAACCTGTTGTGTAAGCAGCAGATACCTTTCTAAGCATTCTCATTTCAAATGTGGGAAAAAAAGCTTCTGTGGTATTTAAAGCTTATGGTCTTTAAGCCATGAGGAGCACTGGTAAAGTATTAAAGATTCAAATATGATTAAGCTTAGTATTTTTTTCAAAATTTTTGTTGGATTCTAATAAGCTTACAACATGTGCTATGTGATAAGACAAGATGATACTAAAATATTATTTGGAAAAATAAACCTGTAAAACATGATAAAACTTGTTGTGACTAAAATTCCTAGGTAGTCAGGAGTATTAATATTGCAGTTAGGAGTTATGCTCCTATTTTAGGTTCCCATATGACAAAGCATTTGAAACATACACTTAAGTTCAATCCTTTTTCGGAAAAAATCCCCTAATCATGTGCTGAAGTTAAATGGGATCTAGACATATCCTTAAGTGCTTTACTGGATAAGGCTGGACTACTGAATAGGGCTCTTGGTGAAAAAAACAGTTTTGTACGAGAAAAGTGACATCAAAGACTGAAAATGCTATCTTTTAAATATGCTACTGTCACCACAGGAAACAGACTCCTGCAGAAATGGTAATTATGTGTAACTGTGACATCCTTGCTTCAACATGTTAGCTGCAATTTAGAGTTGCAGTTTAAAGGCCTAACTTCCCTTTGGCATCAGAGTTCACTTTTACTATGATACAGTGGATAAAGGCAGTGAGTTAAGTGTGTTGCTTTGGAATGTTTTCTCTCATTAAATGGTGTTACTTATTAATATGTGGATGCTTGGCAACAAAGTAGGAAAATTGCAAGTGTGAAAAAGGCTACCAATTAGGTATCACACTGGAATGCACTCTTGAATGACATTTAGTGTATGAAACCCAAAATGGTGAACTATTGACATTGGTTGCAATAGTATTTAATTTCACGTTCTGTACCAGCTCTAGTTTACCAGTGGAAGCAGTGTAGATGAAGAGGTTTTTTAAAACTGACTGTTATGATTTCTCTTAAACTCAAAACCAGTGACTTAAAGTTTCTGTAAATCAAAACACTCATTTCATACTGTGAAGATACCCCCACCATGGAGGAGTCTCACCAGTTGTAATAAAATCAAAATATTTTGCAAAAAAATGCTTACTTGGGTTCTGAGTTTTACATTTCTAGGTGATAGCAATGCACCTATTAAAGATTATAGAAGACAGCAGATATTAAACATAGTTATATATGAGAGGTATACATTTGAATCAAGTGTATGTTAGGATTCTTTCACACTGTTGAAATTTCAGCCCAATTTTTTTGTTTTTATCACTACTGTAATGTACTGTAATGACTTGCACACAAGTCTTGTCTTTGCTGCAGAAAGAACTTTTTATGGTACTGCTGGATGGCAGAAATAGGGGATATGGTGCCAGCTACTTCCGTTTCATTGTTTCATTCTTGTTTCCTTCCCCACTATTTAAGACAGATGTTGTACAGAAGAAACATTTTGTAACATTTCTTTAGACTCAGAGGGGAGGAAGTGGCAAAAGAGTAAAACTTGAAACGGTTGTACCTACACACCTACTGTGGCTCATCAAGAACAATATCTTTTTTTGGCTGTATAGGGCCTCGCCCTTATCTCAGTGAAGACAACAGAAAACCTCACATTGACTTTCAAGGTATAGAAGAAGAAATGTAAATATATCTGAGTAGCAAATATCACCAGTACTGAAACTGTGAGAGATTCATATGAAAACAAAGTGAAAACAATGCAAATTTTATCTCCATTTTCTAGCCCTCCAAAGTGGTATTTTTGGTATTCTATTTTACTCCTCTGCAGACACAAAACCATGAAGAAACACTGGGGAAGCTATGCCTAAAATCAGTATATGGTCTGTTTATTTGAAGAAGCAAGGATCTTACGCATATAGTTTCAATTGGTACCTCTCTTAGCTGAGATTTTAAACTGAGCACCAAGTTTCTTACAAAAGTCAGAGAAAAGAAATGTCATGTTTTTCTATGAGGGGAATTTTTTTAAAATTTGTATTAGTAAAAGTTTTGTATAATGGTGAATTTGAATCTCAGTGAAAATAGGAAAGTTGGATAGTGGTGGAAATGAAGTTTTCTGATAATTATATTACTTATGCATGAATTGCTTAAAGCCGTCTGTTTAATTGCTGAATCAGTTTTGATGATCTTGGTAAATACATACACATGTATATATATATATAGACATAAGTGTAATGGATAGATGAGTGTGTGTCTGGACACACACACCCTGTATGTACTTATCTAAATGTATAAATGCAGGTATGTTACAAATTTAACTTACAACAAAGTTTCCTAGATATATTGCGTATTTACTTTTGATCAGCAAAACTCTGTAAAGTATGATATAGAAGGTATATAATGTTTGAGAATTATATCTCAGAATTTGTTCTTGATGAGGTACACTGGGAACACCTGCAGTGAAGTTCAAGGTCTTGATATTCCTAAATTGTATAGAAACTCCAAGCAAGTATTGGATTAAAAAAAATGAAGATTTCAAATTAATTATTCTGATTATGAGTCATAAATTGATTGTATGTCTGTATATATATATATATATGTGTATTCAGAAGGTAAAGTCAAGCTGGGCAGTAAACCCCACTTTTAATAAAAATGGGTTTAATACCGATACTTTCTAGAAAATGAAAGAAAGAATGCTGAATGACATTTTGACTGTGAACAAGAGTAGTTTCTTCTGCTCTTTTTTTTTTTTTATGGCCCTTTCTCTTTGATTCTCTTCTTTTAAAACTGCCTTTTCCAGTCCAGAGAAATTTTTAGTGATTTCATCCTCATTTCTGTGTCCCAAAGTCTGTATTGTGTTTATTAAGCTTCCCTGGATATTTTGCAAGCTGTAAGCAGTGCAGATATAACATAATGTTTCTAAGTGTGTTTATTACTTTTATTTTATGATAAATCCTTTCAATATTACTGTACCTTTAAAAGTCAAAGTACACAAAATCTAAGGAAGATATTGAAATGCTTCTTGCTGAGCTGGATATGGGTTTAGTAGATCCCAGTCAAGAATGACTGTTTATTTACATGATCTTACTCTATGGGCAATTTTTTGGAATCAGTTATTTCTCTTTCAAGTTTTACAGCACACATTTAGCATATTGTATTTGCTCAGACTAAGATATGGGATGGGCAGTTTTCCTCTTTTTTTCCCCTACTATATTGCTTTTATTTATATAGAATGAATAGCTTAAATTTAAATTACTACTTTAAAATTTATTTTCTCCATATGCAGTTGATAGACCAAGCTTTTTATTTGGGAAAAAAAAAATGTATTTGTCATGGGTTTTGATTATCAGTAGAGTTAATTCCTTTGCCTTGGACTGATGTGCAAGAAAACCTAGCATTTTTTTAGAAGGAAGAGGGTTCTGGAATTGTGACAGATCCTTCTGCTACTCTTCTATCTGCCATCCTGTGAAGCTATCTCATTATAGTCTTCTTATTCCCGTTTTGGCAAAGTGAAGAACAATCCCTGTTTCACACTGAAGTCTAAAAGTAGTAGTGACTGGGGTAAAGCACAACTCGGATGGTACTGAGTTTGTTAACACAGCTGATGAATGCTTGATGGCTTGAAAAAACCATCAAGATTTTAAAGATGTACTACAGAGTGAGCTTTCATTGTTTTTCACTTGTTTGTATATGTGATCATAGAATCATAGAATATCCTGAGTTAGAAGGGACCCACAAGGATCATCAAAGTCAAACTCCTGGTCCTGCACAAGACACTTCCAAAAGCCACACCGTGTGCCTGAGAGTATTGTCCAACCACTTGATGCTGTGTCCACTTCCCTGGGGAGCCTTGCAGTGCCTAAGTGCCCTCTGGGTGAAAAAGCTTTTCCTAATATCCAGCCTAAATATTATAGCTGATGTTTTCTTTAGGATGGCAATGACTAATTCATCTTATTTTTGCTAAAAAATTATTATTTCCTCAAATATTCTGCATCTGGAGTAAAGTTTGCTTTCAAAGAAAGGCACATTAGTCTGTCTATTACATAAAATTAATACTCTCTTCAGCTGTTTACTGCAGCATTATTATTTGGTACAAGTAAGTGTAAAATAGCAGCATCCGTTCATCTAATCTCAGCTGAAAATTCTCTTGAAACTTTAGAGCATTGTGAGTTGTAGATTCAGAAGGACTGTACATCTTTCCTATGGTTTTGTCTGTGCTGTGCATCACTATTCAGTTGTGTATGTGACAACAGTTAATGTATTCACCCTTCTACCAGGTGAATGCTCCTATGCTTGAGAAGGGCTTTACAAAAAGGCAGAGAATTATGAGCACTCATTAGTTATTACCAATTTATGCTAATATACAAGGAAAGTAATCATTTAATCGTTCTGATTGAAATGATGGGCATGATTCACAGGAGATGTAAATTGGTATAGCCCTATTTAAATCAATGAAACTACACTGATATGTTCCAGCTGAGAATCAGGTCCCTCATCTTTATTTGAATAATTTAATGGTAGGCCTACCAGACCATTAGAGAATACAGTTAATAGAACAATTCTACATTGAAACTGGAATGTAATATCAGACAAAATTTTAAAGTTTTTTTTCCTCTCTATTGTCCTGTTTAGTAGACAGATCTCAGATCAAGTTTAAGCTTTGAAATTAGTGGCATAATGATACATTTCGCAAACAACCACCATGTGGAAATATATTAGAAAATATATTTTCACATTACTACCAAAACAACCCACTTTTTGATGACTTTTGAAAAAAAGTAAAAATATTCATTTTATGTCTCTGTTCTGTCTGTCCTTAATCTTACCTGGTCTGGTGTTAAAATAGTAAATACAGTGCAAAAGAAAGATGAATTAAAAAGCTGTAATCACTGTTATTCAGCTAGATCTTGGTAATGAAGGAATGTTCCCCATGAAATATATTCGTTTCAAATTCTGGATACCTGCCATTTTAAGGAAATAGTATACTTGTGATTGCCAGTGTTTTATTTTTTTTTAATGAAAATATCTTAAATAAAATTATGAAGTTTTAAGCTCTCCCTGGAACCACAAAAAATGTTTCTTCTCATTTCATGTACCTCTGGACTGTAGCACTGGAAAATGTTTGCAAAACTCTATAAATTATCAAGATGCTTAATACTTGGTTCCTGCCTTACATTTAATACCTCACTATTTTTGTCCCTGAAAGGAGAAAAGAAAGTCAAGATAAATTTGAATTTGGTTTAATTTAAAACATAATAATAAGCTAATAGATGAATGTCTATTTTTTTGGTAATTGCCAGAGGCGTTTAGCAAACTGATGTCAATACATTGTGTGTGCATATATTACATACATGGAATTGCATGGGTTCCATGTATGTATGGATTACATAGTGGGCCAAGTAATTTACTTCTATGAATTTACTGTGGCAGGTTTATGGTTTCTTGAGAACAGTTTCATTTTAAAAATTTTGATGTCAGACATTTGAAGTTATACAGTTTTCTGCATATTTTCAGTTGGTTTTGAAGATGGATTTTGCATTACTGAGATCCATCTTAGTTTTGGGGCTCTATTGATAGGCAGCTTTACTTTGTAAGTTGATTTAATGACAAATTTAAGCTGCAGAACAGGGATTTTAAGAGAGAAGTGAGACTAGAAGGAGAAGAAAGGATTGCTTCACTTGAGCAATCATTGCAGTGTTTTTTGTACTTCACTTAATTGTTTAACCATTACGATACTTTTTATTTGTGTAGCAAACGTCATTCAATATTGTAAAGGAAACTTGCACTGTGTTTTCTTCAAAATGAAATAATCCATCAAAACCAAAACTAATCTTTTAATGTGTAAACGTTTTGTTTTATAATTTTATAAGTTAAAATATAAAATTAAAATAAAACATAAAAAAAAAGAAAATACCAAGTATTAGGCAGAAATTTTGCATTTTGTCTTGGAAAATTAAAAAAAAAATTCTACAAAATGCGCAGGGTTAGTGCATGATTGAGATTGGAAGGAATCCGTTGAGGTCGTCTGGTCCAACCCCTCAGATCAAGCAGGGCCACACAGACTCAGTTGCCCCAGAAGATATTGGATATCTCCAAGGACGGAGATTCCACAGTCAGTCTGGGTGACCTGTGCCAGTGATGCTGTTCAGTAGCTCCACATCTCTCTCGTACTCAGGAGCCCAGAACTGGATTCAGCACCCCAGGTGTGGCCTCACCAGTCTCCTTACCCAGACTTCTAACTCTTTCTTTCTAATGCTCTCGTTCTGACCAGCAAACCAAAGTTTCTTGGGTTTTTCCAGCTCTGGTTATCACAGCCATTTTGTATATTGATAAGATCAATAGGTTCAAGGCCATTAATGCTTTAATAGCAAGTGATAAAGTCCATAAGTCCCGTTTGCTGCTGTTTATGGGGAGACAATGCTAGTGAAAATACAAATCAAAGCAATTTTAAAGAGGAAGTTTGGACAGTGGTGGGGAGAGATTGCAGTGATCTTGAGAGGATAATAGCTCAGAAAAGTAAATGCTTCTTTGGAAATGATTGAAATAATAGTACAAATGTGATGTAACATTTTGTTTAATATTAAACTACTTTAAGATAAATGGAATTTACAATGATAAGAGGTATTTTTCTTACTCCTTTGACTTGTGTACTCAGAGTTTTCTATATGAAGATTGCTCTTCCTTCCAATCAAAATGGTTTCCTAATGAAAAACTTGTCAGAGTCTGTGTAAACAAAAAGAAAGCAACAGGCAACTGAGGATTTTGCAGGCAGAAGTGCAATAATAGGTAAGCATGAAAATATTTCAGCCTCAACAGACATGAAAGTTTTCTAGAAATAAAATCCAGTAACAAATCTCATTGTCTACAACTTAAATCATCATCATCATCATCATCAATAAGGTTTTTTCAAGAAATTTCTTTGCTATGCAAGCTAACAGCTGGGATTATCCATCATTTCAGTGCCAGGGATGAGGTGATTATGACAGGAGCACGAAATGTGAGTGTACTTGCAGGTATTACTACTTTTTCTCATGGACTGTAGTAAAAACTGCTTTGCAGTTGATGACAGAATGCCAAGTGTGAATCGAGAGTCTGTCCCCAGGAATATATATAGAGCAGGTCTGTAGGCATGGAGGAAGAGCAAGAAGCCAAAGAACCAAGAAACCTAAAGGTTTTCCTTGGCATTGGTTTTCATATGCTGAAGTCTTCCTGGAGAGTCTCAACTGGTTTCAGCATCACCTAAGAAAACTGTTTTGCAGTCAGGATCAAAACTATGTTTGTCTTTTTTTGGCATATGTTAACATCTTCAAAGATTTGCATCATTCCCGATCTGTGAGTATTTCTAATCAGTGTGTCTGAGCGTGCATGTTGCAGCATGCAGATGCACACACACACACACAAGCAAAAAGCACCTGTGTGCACTTTTACTTGCACTTCTTTTGGGGGCTAGCACAGCTTTGTGTGCCCTCTCTACATGTGATTAAATATTAATTAGGCTTCTAATATAAGCAAGTGAGTTCACAGGCCCGAGTGCCACATAAATAATGCATGAGGTACCCGAAGGCTCAGCCCGAGAAGCTGATTGGCCACCTTGGATTTGTATAATTATGAAGTTTCATTATTAACAGTGGAAGCAGTGGAGAGATTTGCCTAGCTTGAGGGACTTTGAAAGCATAAGCTGTCTCATTAGGGAAAAAGGGAGTAAGGCATAATATGCAAACTTGTTAGTAAAAAAAAAAAAAAAGGAATAAAAATTAAGCATAGCTGTTTAACGGGAGTATTTTCTATGTATATATAAACATTTCTAAGCATATAAAAAGACTAGAATTCAAATAGGTGAGGTCTTTGCTACAGCTATTTAACAGTTTTGTTTGCAAGAGGTCTTCCTTAAAAGCTTTTGTTCTCGATATAAAACAATCTTTAATATTTTACAGAAAAATCCACAGGTAGCTTAATGGGTTCTGCAAAGTGAGAGGTACGGAGGTGAAAGAGAATGAACACAGTCCAGGGTTCTTGCTAGAATGTGTGTTGTGCATGCAATTAAATCTCAAGGTCAAACAATTTACAGACAATTACTTTTCTAACATCTCCAGAAATGCCTGCTTACACGTCTTTAATTTTAAATGATACTGATATTCCAATTCTCCCCAAAGGTTAATGCTGACTAAATCCAGCTGTGACCTGACACGATGCGACAGCACAGTGCCTAATTATCCTCTGGATAGTCATTTACTTTAAACCATTAAAGAAATAGGCTGAGAGGAAGATTTAGGACCCAGAAAAAATGTTAGCCTGACTTCTTTCTTATTGAGAATGGGATGCGCTGAAAAATAAAAATAAAATCTTGCTAAATGTTAGCCATTTGCTTTGATGGCAGAAAATTGTTCATCCCACTCTGTTTTTTTTACAGGTTAAATTGCTAACTAGTTCATTTTATCCATTGCCTACGGCTGGCGCTAAATGTCAGTGACAAATTTTGTACTTGTCTTGAAGAATGAATTAAGTTATGCACAAAAGCTATAGTGCTTTTTTTAAGATGAGTGAATTGCAGAGAGGAAAAAAAGTTGCTCATTTGAAAAAGGATTATTTCGATTAAAGGCCTTTTCTATTGTAGTGGAAGACAGGTAGTGGTTTAAGATAATTCTGACAGTTACCTCCCACAGAGGCTGCAGTCCTTTACTAGAAATTTCTTTAAGAGCACTTGCGTCAGATTATGCACTATGATTGTTATCATAAGACCATTTGTGACAGTATGGAGGGGAACAATTACAGAAAATGGCAACTCTTATTCATTAACTAAGGTAAAACTGGTCTTTCTTCAGTGAGGTCAGCATTCCATCGCCTTCAGAAAACCTTCCTATGGTGTGTAACAGTGGCAATTAAAAACCCCCTAAGTACTCTCTTACAAATATTGGTGAGAAGTGACAGCTCATTCAGAAATTTATATTGAGAAGACCTGGCGCAGTCTTCACAATCCATCTGGTTTTCAGTTGTCTGGCTCTGGTAGCACCCCATCATCTCCCAGTGAATAAAGAACTTAGGAATGATTGTTACCCTCAGTGTTTGAAACTCTGTGCTGGTTTACTATCCATAAGCTTGGCCTAAGGGAGCTCTGCATGTTCGTATTTTATTTTATTTGATTTTATTTTCATGTGCACTCTATCTGTTTATTGAAAATCTAAAGAGAGCTTAAAGTTAAGGCTAGACGTTACAGCTACATCTCTTACAGGGGGCTTCATTAGACAGTCCAGATCTCTCACCCTACTGAGGTGACATAACTGATGCTCTGTTGTACGTATAGTGCCTAATTTACTCTATGGACAATTACTACTAGAGGGCAAATCTAATTTTTACTTTATTTTTTTGTATTATAGAAGTGCCTGGTATTTCCAACTATGAGCAGAATACCATTGTGCTGTGCACTGTACAAAAATATAGATTTGAAATAAATGTTTTTAGTGGCACCCACAGGTTTTGGCAGATACTTTTCTCCTCTCACTGTGTGCATAAATATTTTCACTGATAGCAGCTGTAGAAAGTGATATGGTAAATGCTAATCTCAGTACAGTCATAGCAGTCACAAATGGAAGTTAGATGTGTAATTTCAAGCTGAAAGCTGAAATGAAAAATCTTGTGATTATGCACTACTGCCCTAAGCTACTGAAAGATTCCCTCTTTCTTTCTCCTCTGCACTCATTCTCAGGCAAAGGGATAAGGTTTCCTCCCCAGGAGAAAGAAAAATATAGATTATCAGTTTTCTGGTGATAACAGTGCAACTCCTGAAGACAGTCTGGCTCTAAGAAGCAGTACATGCAGGGATGCATCTCACCTAGCTTTGGATGTATAAAGCACAGATGTCTCAGTCTGAGCTAGTTATTTTTGCCCTTATTCCAGTGGGGAGAGAAACAGGTCTGACCAGCTGCATTTCATGTAATTTCAGTGTTCTATTTAGGATGAGATCAATTGTCATCTGAAGCTGTTTGGTTCTTTCTGGTAACTTCAAAGAGAAACCAAACTGGGTTGCAGTTTTAGATTCCCACATTTGGGCATCAAGCTAATGATGATTTTTCTGTTCCTGAACTTTTCATATCTGGCTTGCCTGTTCACTCTTGAAGAATTCATTTCTGCTCCATATGCAGGAAATAGTGTCCCTCATAATTTTTATGAAGTATATTTTAAGCTATTCCTCTGATATATTTTTTCCATTTGTAAATACCCACACTTTTGAACTTCCCTTTGATAAGCTGGTTGGAGCACCTTTAGTCCCATATATTTGCTTTTTTTAGGATCTTGCAACACTTATATAGTTTGCTTCTAAGTTTTGTACTTCACACATTCGTTGCAGTGTGAATAAGTGTTATAGGAGTGGTCTCACCAAAATTTTGCACATAGAGATACTCTTCCTTGCCTCCATTTAGTGGTATATAAAAATCTTGTTAACAATTTGTTAGTGACAAAACACTGCATGAAGAAATTAAATGATACTGAGGTAGATATTTATAATTTCCTGTAATACTGCTTTTCAAAGAAAATGTTGGGGTTTTGCTTCCAGTTACCTCTTTTGTTGCATTAGACTATATAAATTACTACATTTGTAACTGTACATTTTGCAGACTGTAGACCTTCAGCTAAGTGGTTGAGTTGCCCTCAACCCACTGCTTGTCATGCTTCAGACTTCTCTGTATACTGTTCACTCAACTTCGTGAAAATTACCTCTAAAAATATTGTGATATGTGGCCAACAAATGTTTCTTAACTGTTTCTTTTGGCATTTACTTAACCCAGCATTGCATATTGATAATTTGATCTATTTGATGATTTATAATCTTAATAAAGAAACTTCTGCATGTGTGAGTGAGTCAGATAACAACAACTTAATGGCTTAACCAAATTTAAACATTTTACCTAAGCCATGCAGGCAGGCAATTGAGTGAGAGAGGCATCTTCAGAGGGCAACCCATCTCATCAACTCCAACAGATAAGCTGATCAAAATTTAAATTTAGAAAAGTGAATAACAGAAAAAGTAAAACCGAACAAAAAAAAATGTATTTTCATGTGTAAATTCTCCAGAAGAGAAAGAGTGAAGAGTAACAGATCAGTCATATCCCACAGTGTGCAAACTGGAGAGTGGTCTCTTTGAACACTGCCATGTTTCTCTTTGCTGCATTCTCAGTAGATCTTGGAAACTTACCTCATACTAAATATTTAACTTTTAGATGGCAAAAATTACATGGAATGAATATCAATCGGTTTGAAAATAGGTTTCTATGTTTCCTGTTTTGTTTATTTGAGAACTAGGAGAATATTATTTAAGAAAATGTAATGTATTCTAATATATCAAATATTATGTTCAGTTCCACAGAGTAATAGAAACAATTCAGTTTCATATTTATTCTTAGAATAGAATTCTGGAAAATGGATCTCTTCCTTATGGCCTTTTTTCATGCCTTAATTTCATGTCTTAATTGGATGGTCCCCTGGTAAATTTTATCTTTTACTAAAGGTTGTAATTATGTTCAGCTGAAATCTCCAGTTTGGACTATAGAACTTTTGTGCTGCACCTTATTATCAGTCCCAGGACAAATCTGTACTGAATCATAGTGTCTGATACATAGACCCTGTTTCTGTGAGAGCACTTTTAGGAGTGGGAAAAGACATACTCATTAAGAAAATATTCCATTACTTGTACAAGCTGTAGTTTTGAGAACCATCTCCCCCAGTAATATTATTTCATAAAATAAAGAGGAACTGAGTCTGAATATGTTTTGGTTGCTAAATGATTTTAAATGTTTTAAATATTTCCAGTGGATGAATTTCACCTAATTTTTGTAAATGCTGGAGGAATATATGCTTAGTACTAAGAAGTGCAGAATATACCTCTGTTTAATTTTGTTTTCCTTTTCAAGTTACATGCATAAGCTAATGTAAAAAGTTCTGCTTTCACTAGTTTTGTGTAGTAATTTACTCCATGAACATTTGGTTGAGATCAGTGGGACCTTTTGTGGAGTAAGTTAAAACTTTCTGTGAAGGTGGGAAAGAAAATATTCTCCTCACAAACAGTACCAAGAAGAAAACAAGGTGTAAATATGCAGATGTTCTGGTTAAAATTTAACAGCTAATGAAGTGGGTACAATACAAGAATTGGAGGGTGGTGGTGAATAAAGTTCAAATTTCATATTGAACTCCTTTCAGGGTATATGTTTAATTTCTCTCCTGCAGTGCTACCCTTCACCTGTTGAATCAAAGTGTCTGGTAATTTAGAGTACCAGCAATTTTCCTTCCTCTTTTTCTGTGAATACTTTTCCTCTTAGTAATGAATTTATGGTATATCCAGGCAGAAGTAAATGGAGAAAACAAAAATATCCCTTTGGTTAGAAGGAAAGAACAGTGCCCTGGCTGCTGGCTCAGGTCCTGACAGCTGCTCCCAACACCCAACGTGGCAGGATTGAGTCCATGGAATGAGCAGCATTAGGCACTGGTTTCCCTCAGCTGGCCATGCCTAAGAGGCACATTTGTGACAAAAAATGATCGTAAGAAGGAGAAAGGATGCTGTGCTCTTTGTCTGGAGGGAGTCAATCTACTTGCTGCTGGCAGTAAGGTAGTAGAAATCACACAATGTGCAACCATGGACAGATTAAAAGGCAAACAGTGAGGCTGTTACCTTAATGATCAGTTATATGAAATAAATAGTAAAAACCTTGAATTCTACTGCATTCCCATGCAACACTTTGTGAAATCTGCACTTAAATGCAGATTTGAATTCAAAATGGTGCATTTCCAGTGTGAGTTGATAAGAAAATCTTGTTAATATTTTACTGAAGAAAACTTTTCTATGCATAAGAAGAATTCCTCTTGTAGATTTTTGAAGTGCCATAGTGGTTGGATATTGTAGCAGGCATTATGGGGTGGGTTTTTTGTTTTGTTTTGGTTTTATTTATTTTGATATGGTTTTGTTTGTTTGTTTTTGCTTGGATTTTTTTTTCTGAATGCAAAATGTTATGTTTTCACCTGAAAATCCCTATCAACTGAAATTTATCACTTGCTTATGTTGCCAAAAAGCTGTTCCAGCATAATTTTCTTTCCTCCATTTTAATATACATTTATCTTGATATTTCCTTAAGTTATGGTTGCGGTCACTTTCTAATTTTTTTTCTGGATATTAATAATAAGTTTTACATCTTCAGAACATTTCTTGTCAGCCCACTTTCCCTCAGGATAGCTCAAGGCCCATTTGAAAAAGTTGTATCTACTCTGGATCCTTTAAGGAAAGTTAACCCATAGTGTGTCCTTAGTTTATGACCCATTAAAAAAAAATTCCAGTTATTCTCAGGTCCAAAATCACAGCCAAGCCTAGAGTAATCTTAAATCTAAGGTTTTATTGTGCAGGTGATGCAAGGATGTGTGATTCTGGGCAGGTTCTTTCACAGTGAAAGATAATTCAATTTTATCTCTAGTAGAAATGAAATTTTTATTCTTGCTTTGTTTTTTTAATTGTGTTACATTGATTTGCATGTCTCAGATGTATGCCATTGAAAAAGAAATAGCATGAAGGATATTTAGAAGTTGTTGGTTTACTCCAACCTGAAAGATGATGAAAAGGGAGCAATTATTACATTACTAGGTTTTTTTCCCTGTTATTTCAAATTCACTACATCCAGGAAAGAACACATTTGGATGTTTGTCAGAGATTCCTAAGTTGTGGTGTAGAAACAGTATACAAGCAAGAACAAAGTCAGAGTAGTTTATTTTTGTTTTTTTAAATACTGTCTTGGCATGTGAAATGTTCTGAAGCATTGCATAAATAGAAACTGTATTATGCTATCATGTTTATCAAATGCTCCTCATCTACTGCACCACCCCCATAAATCCACCAAAGCTGTTATTATTCAGGGGTGGGAAGGTGGGGAGAATGGAGTGAAAGCTACAGAATGATTTAACACTGTGGGAACTTAATCAATAAGACTGTTGCAGCGAACTCCCAGGAAAGAGTGTTGTTTTCCATCCAGATGATAATGAGGCAGACTAGCAGCAACCTCTGGAGGAGGAATGCTGGAGCAGTGAATATGTGGTACAGCTTTGCTAGTTGCTAATTAATAGTTTGAGGCCAGACACCTTTTTGCTGTCCTGCTACTTCTAGTTTCTTTCTGGTTTGTCCCACATACCTCTTTGACTATTGGGGTCAGTCTGTGCTTAGATTCTGGAAACCAAATTTAGCAACAGTACCAAAAATCTAAGTTTACCTTTCTTCTCCCTGCTTTGTTCTTGGCATTAGTAGTACATTTTTTATGCCTGCATAGCATGTAATCCTTCCTTACATTGCAAAAATAGTATTTTCTTATTTCTTGCACCCTGCATCCCAAAGTGAGACAGCTGAACTTATTTTGGTGTTTGACATCTGTAGTCTGACTGGAAAATACCAACAAAAGCCAAGCTGAATAAAATTTTAACATAACTAATATTTGTGATGTGCAAATTTACATAGTTTTAGGTTGTGCTAGTTTGAGGAGGTTGGGAATGCTTGTTCTATGGTACTTAAGCTCAGTATTGATTTTTCTCACTTTTATCGGGAGTCCAAAACAGAGCAGGGATCCACTTTAACAAAGCTAAAGCTTGGCTGAATGATGCCATTATATCTGTATCTTTGCAGCACATATAAGAATTAGAAAGAAAGCAAGTATTTCTTCCATTCCCAGGGAAGAATTGAGGCAATGGAAAATGAAACAGTGAGGTCAAAGCTGGCCACAAACCAGATGGCTGTAATACAATGTTGGGCGCTGCAGTCTAGTAGTGTATTGAATTCAGGTTTTTGAAGAATGTTTAATGGGAACATCTAAAAGCATGTCATAGGTAAGAGTGAATTAATGCATTGTTTTGTAAAAACATAGGTAAAACCTGCTACATTCTCTAAGAAATAGAAGATGACATTTGTTTTAACATAGTGAAAATATGAATAGCAGCCACCAGCAGTCCTCCCAGGTTTCCAGTCTAATAGTATCACTTCTACACCACCTCACTTCCCTAAGATTATTTATTTCAAGATATTTGAAAGCTTTCTTAAAATGTTTTCTCAAACCACACTTGCCATAATGAATCAATGGTAAGAACAGAACATATGAATAAAATTCTTTTTTATTGATGATGCATAATGTATTTTATTGCATTTAGTTTTGGCTTACATAGTATTTTTCTAATTATTTTGTTTTCCTGACTCTTGATTGTCTCATCTTTTTGCTAAGCTTGTCATGGCTCTTGTAGTCACCCAAAGCACCAGTATGATAGCAGAGGAAGAAGTGGAGTAACTGTACCTGTGTGGCAATGTATTTTTCCAAGCTTCCCAACAAAAGGCCATTGAGGCTGAAAATGTTCATTTAATTTTTGCTGATCTGAGAGGTCTGTACCATATTTGATATTTTGCCACAGCAGAGCAAGATTTATATAGAAAGTATTGCATTAACTAGAACTTTCTAGTGCTAAACATTTTTAAAATGGTATTTAGATTTTGAAGAGTTAATCTAGATAATGTTTTGCATTGAATTTTTAAAAAAAAGCACTTTATAATCACTTAATCTACTAATGAGTAAAGTGAATCCCACCCTGCATTTATGCGGGTTCAAAAATATTTTTGTTTTACCTAGAAATTCAACTGATGTATGCAAAATTATCTAGAAAACTTGATTTGGATACAGAGCTCCTGCAGAAATTAGGCATTCATTCCCCTAGGCAACTTTCATTTTTTGAGCCTAAAAATAGAACATTCACAGTTTAGTTTTTAATTAATAAACCCAACTGGTGTTTAGAGACTACTGACAATTCCATTGATAGTATTTTTTTCTGTAGCATTCCTATCTGTGCCTCAGTAGTAGAATTTCTGTTGGTCTTGTTCTTTCATAGTAAGGCATTTTGGGCAGAGACCTTTGTTTGGGTCAGTGTCTAGGGTAGCACCTACTGCTTTGGTTTCTCAGGTCAGAACTAACATTGTAAGAGAAAAATATGCCATTAGTAAATTATTTAGTACTTTAAGTGTCTGTAATATCATTCTTTGATGCTCGTTCTCATTAGTGACTTAGGCTGCAAAAAGGTTTGATATCACATTGGTGTGGGAGGGCTGAGTAACAATTTTCACAAAATAGAGGATATCTTCATAACACAAAGAAAACAGCAATGTTTTATTCACTGGTACACTGAAAATTATAGTACAAATACAGATTAATTTTGATTGTTTTAGCACAGGGCTGTCACAATGGCATATGGGCAGAAATAGCAGACACTAGATCAGGAGTCATTCCTAGTAGGCACCACAACAATATGTGCATAAGCACACGTGTACACAAATATACACACACAATTCCTAAGTACAGTCCTTGTCTTAAATATATGTCCACATATTGCTCATCATTTACAATGATTTTTATTTGTGAACCAATTGTATTTTTATTTTCTTTTGTGCTTTGACAGGATATAATTATTTTTGAAACATATAATAGGATCAAAGCATATTTCATTACTAAACAAATTATTACATTATGTTAGTGCCCTCCTGAATGCATGAAAATGTTAATCCAGTTTTGTCATATTTTTTCAAATGAGCAGTTTTTTCTTATGAAAATTTTGTGAAATTAATTGTTTGCTTTCTCCCAACATGTGAGGGGTCTATAGCTTCAGAAGACATCAGATAAAGGATGATGACATATAATGAGAGCAAGATTTAGCTATTAAACTTCCTTTGACTCACTTTAAATATTGATTAGAGAAACACTTCTGGGCAAATATTTATATTGAGCAATAATATAATACAGTGATTTTTTTAAACTTTCTGAATATCATTATGTCTTTAGTAATTTAGCTTAGAAAAATAGTTGGCCATGGGTTATATGAAAAAGTCTTAGATAGATGAGACTAAGAAAGAAGAGCAAAATTTTCAAGCAGTAAACCATCATTCATAAGATGCAAAGATACTCTGTGTTGCATAGCTTATATCTGGCCTTTCCCAGGGTATAAGACTGCTGTACCTGGGATATTGGCTTAAAGCAATTCCTTATATAATGCTAATGTTGTGACAGGTACTAATGAAACCATCCTGTTTCTAGATAAAGCTGATATTGTGTACGTAGTAGAAGAGGTAATTTCCTTATTCACTTTCTTAATGAACTCAAGGAGGATGGAGGAAACTTCCTGCATCTGTAACTATCTCCTAGATTTTATTAGTTGCTTTCAATGACAATAAATTTCTTTGCATGTTTTTGTTTACTGGGTATATAACCATAAGAGCTGAAGCTACTTGTTGTGTAAATGAGTGATGTTCTCTTTGTAGGGGAAAAGAAAAAGCATGTAAAAAATTCTCAGAAAAAATCTTGCAAGAGTCTAAGAAACATCAATATATTTGTATTTTAAAATTTATTCCAAGTTTTTACTCAAATGGTGAAGAGTCTAACATGTGCCCAATGTAGAGGAACCAAGTATGTGTATTATACATAATATTTGAGTATCAAATATTTGAGTATCATCTTAGTGTGAAGGCTGTGTGTGTTCTTTAATGACTAGTTTTTATTTCTTTAATTATACTGAACCTTTGGTTACTAAACAATCCAAACATTCACTGAAAGTTTGAGGAATCCAGGTTGGAAAGCACTGTGGACTCACCCCACTTCAAGGCAGCCCTCAACTCAGCTGTCACATGCTGAATGTCTTGCTTGTCTTACTCAGTGTTGCTGGTCCAGTCTAAGAACCAAATACTCTGGGGGGGACTAAAGAATAAGTGCTTGCTGTGGACCTGACAGGATATAAATCTTGACAGAGGTAGCTGAGAAGCGAAAGGGGGATGTGAGGCCAGTTATCCAGATATATCTGGCATATCCATTGATCCTTGCACCACAGTTAGATCTCTGACAGAGATTTTTTTTTCTTTAGGCAGGAAAATCAGTGCAAATTTAACAGCCATTTGCATGTATTCCTATTATTCCAAGTTCTTAGAAAGATAATTTTTACCTATAAGAAAGATTCTCCTTCATCAGTTTCTCAGTTAGAGTCCGTGTCTGTGCTGCTACCTAGATTGAGCTGCTTTAATTTAGAACTATAGGGTTTGGTCTATTGCCTGTAAATGGAATAGTCAAATCAGTTTTATCTTATTTGAGGTTGTAATACTTCAATAATGATTGTATTATGGATGTATGCCATGACAAAAACCTGGCTCTGTATTGAAATGACATCTATATGCCCATATTTCAGTACAATTGGATTTTGCAAAGTTTCATCTGAATTTTGAACTAATGTTTAATAGTTAATTTTAGATTGTATTAAAATAACAAATTTATATAATCTTTTCTAATGTGTAATATTGAGATTCCTTCACCTGAAATCTTACTTCCTTACCGGAATATAGTTTCTTATTGCTCTAATTCATATTGTCCTCTGTCAAGTAAGAAGTAATACAACTCATTCTTCAGTCCCATTTATTGAAAATGAGAGGAGTATGTACTGTTCTAATTGAGAGTCAGGACCAAAATCTACATAATGGTTTATAACAGAGAGGAAAGAGATGCTCTAAATACTCTATAATGAAAAACTCCCAAAAGGAACCTAGGTTTAAAAATCTTTGAGTGGTAAACTAAGTGAATAGGTAAATGCTTGAGGTGCTTTTTTGTCATCTCAAGGGATGCAAAACCATATTCTTAGATATATGATCTGCCTGCTAAAATATGGAGGTGAGCCTGAAGTAATATTCTAGGACAGTACTTCCTGCTTTTGTCAATGAATGATCTGGCCTTAGGGATTAGTCCACAGTCTGGCTGAAGCAAGGGTTTTTCTCAAACCAGTGAAGGTGTAATAAGCCAGAGGTGTGTGGGTGTGCAATAGCTGCAACTTAAAATTCTAAGGTTATACAGATGTCTCAGAAAATGCCCAGCCTCTCTATGAAATGAAAAATATAGTTTTAATTTGTCTCAGGAATGGCAGTGATTCTAATATAATTCATCAAAGAAGGCATTTGACAATAAAGCAAGCGCATGTTAAATATATTTCTGATTCAATATGGAGGCTCATGCTATCACAGTGTAGCCAAATCAGTTTTTCTGATAATTTAGTTTTCAAGTTAATTCAAAGCACCATAAGACTTTTCTTTAGTGTGTTGCTGATTTCTGATTTTTCTATTTAAACTGTTTTTTTCTTTCTGGTCAGATATTGTCCCAAATTTCTATGAATGTAACATTTTGAATGTGATGGTGAGTAAAAACACATCTAGTTCTAACAGATATCTTGCCTTTTTTTTCTCCTTCATGCTTTCTGTCTTGCCACATTCCTGTAATTGTGTTCCTACAGCAAGTTATGTCTGCATATATCTAGGCACATTTTTTCTTACATCCAAAGTGACAGATTTTCAAAACTTCTGTAGTGGCCTTAGGTAGTCCTGGACTTTTTATCTCCTTGGTTTCTTTTTTCATTTTTGTAATTAGATGGGCCAGTGTAATGTGAAATTCAGTATGCTAATTTATTTAGTTCTTATTTTACATTTGTTGCTTTTTGTGTTCAAAGTATCTTTTCCAAATGTCCAGTATCCTCTTCTCCAGGCTAGTGGCATACTTCACTTAGGTTTCTTCCAGCACAGAAGATAAGCATCCTTTTTTATTGCTGTGACATTTCTCGTAAGCAGAGATTTAAGTCTAGTTTTGCTCACATTTGCTTATATAATTGCCAATCTGGACAACACTCTTACTGACAGTGATTGTGTAATGTCTTTTTTTTTTTTTGTTATCTTGCCTATTCTACAGCCCACATGTTTTTGTCCTTGTCTGTGTGAAACTAAAGGCCCTACTACACACTGTACTTCATTAGTGTGTAGCACCTAGTAGTGTGTAGTTGATAATGACTGCAACTCAGATAACAAAAAACCACAGGCCTCTGTTGAACTCATAGATACTCAAGAAAATGCAGTTCCACAAGTAAAATGGCATAAAAGACCACATGTAACTGAGAAAATATCCTTGATGGAAAAGCAGATTTGTTAAAACTCTACTCATTACAAATTCTCTGAAGATGTGTAGAACACCAGAATAAGGCTTAAACAGCACTTTCGGTAAGTAACTGCAAAAAACAGGTAGAATGAAGACATTAAGTGGTGGTGTTACTTCTTTTGATAGGATGACAGTCACTTGAGGTTTTCAGTCGTTCTCACTTAAATCAGCTAAGAAGACTAGTTATATTAGAGAAATTCAAAGAATACTCAATTCCATATAAGTATAAACCACATGCTTTTTCTAATAATTTTCTAAGCAAAGATGAAGGTCTAAAAGTGGTTGGGAGTTGTTTTAAATATTGCATGTGTGGGGAGCTGAGTCCTTTCTCTGAGACCCTAATGGGCCTGGGACCTTGGACAGAGACTTTGGAAAGTTGCTGAATAATCCAAGTTTTAAAAGTAATTTGTTTTCCTAATTGAGAGTAAAGTAAGACCAGGAAGATGCTCAGAGAGAGTAGGCAGTGCACTGATGTTGTGGATATGATAGAGGGTTTGCAATGCTGTATAAAATACATTAGGCAAAACAGCATTTGAAGACCAAAGCAAACACTGCAATTGTAACACTCACAAAGATAAAAAAGTCCAGGAAAATTCTGCCTTTTGAGAAAAAATTGCATGACTGGAACTGCATCAATTTTAAGTTTTCAAATTTCAGTATTTTCAGGCTCTCATAGGACATCACTACCTTAGTGCTACCTCAGAGAACACTCTTCACAAAATCAGTGGTGGAAAATGCAGTCAAAGATGACTAAACTCTCAGCTTGGAAGAAACAGGACATGGAGTGATTTGCATCTGATCGAAAGCAATAATGAGATTCTGTAATATTAACACTATAGGAACATCTGAAATAGTGGAAAAGAGTGGTTGTGCTTTTACATTCAAACTGTGTGCTAACTGTGTATTGTTCACTAGACAAAAATACAGTCTTTAATGGAATCTGCAAAGAAATCCCATGATAAAATTAAAATTTTGGCAATCCTTTAAATTAATCTCTGAGTTCAAGTCTGGTCCTCAAAGAGGTAGAGACCTGATTAGAGAAGACTTTTGAAATAATGCTAGGAAGTAATAAGATCTCCACAAACTCGGAGTACACTAACCTGACTTGTATTACTAGTGTGAGATATGGACTGAAATTTTAAGTCATGCACACTTTTTGCAGAGACTAATGACAATCATTACTACTGAGTACATGAGCACCATTCTTTGTACTCTGCTGTTGCTGAAATCGCAGACCTGAATGGGACTATGTTTACAGGCCTTAGGATAGTGCTGCTTAAATGATGAAAGAAAAATACAGTGATAAGAAGAAGACAGAGATTAGAAACAGAAGGTCCAAGGGAAAAATATGGTATCAAGGGTATCATTCCCAAAGACATGTTACAGATAGCTGTTGCAGCCTGTTGCATATGTCAGAGATGTTGAAGATCAAGTTGAAAGAAAGATTCCTGTTGATACAACTTATAAAGATTCTTCCATGGGACCAAAGCTGGAATAGATTTGAAGTTAGTTCTGGGATAAGATTCTCACATTTCCAAGACTGCCCTTTGGAAGGCACTCTAGGTAAAATCCAGTCATATAGATAAATTTATTTTCTGTTAACACAGTTAACATCTAATTTAACATCTGATAATCACCCATATTGTAGCAGGCATAAATTCAAACATGTTATTTGATTTAATGTTCTGATTATCACCTTGAAATACGTACACTGATTTTATGCACTGGTTTAACAAAGGGAATTAATCATATTGTAAAACACAAAGGACCAATACAAATCACAAAGGACCAACTCTGTCACCTTTAGTTGCCCCTGAAATGTTTGTTGAACTGCCTGTATTTTTTATGCTTGGATAGCCTTCATACTCAGATCTGAAGAACTACTATATTCTGTATTAACAGTAGTTTCCGAAACAGATGTAACAGTTTTGGATTATATATCTTTAATTTCTCTCTCAGTTTGACAAACACGCTCAGCACACACACAGAAGTATGGAAATGGAAAAATCCCCTAGTCCCCAAACCAAAAACCACAGACTGGGAGGAAATACTTGTCAGAACTGAGAAATTATCAGAAGTACTTAATTTCTTAGATTCTTGGTGAACCCTACAGAGTCATTTACAATTAAAATTAAGAAACTGTTAGAAGCTGTATCTTAGGTTTGGTTGTGGGAGGAAAAAAAATTCTGTAATTTCTAAATGCTTAGAATCCATGTATGATTGCCTAAACCAACAACTTTTCCAACCTCAGATCATTCAATAAAAAAAAAAGCATAGTGATTTTGACCATTATTTAAATTAAATATAGAAAATAAGCACTGAAATGTCATAGCAAGTCAAGGCTTTATTGCAGCGATTTTGTTAAGTTTCACCTGTAAGAACTGGGGCTGGGATTTGGAGGTGGGGCTGTGCAGTGACAGCATCGTGAGTGCAGTGACAGCCAACAATACGTGCCCATTGTTTTGCATCATTAGCACTGTAGTGAATCTCAGGAAAAAAAAAAAAAAAAGAAAATGTCCAGTCTTTTTTATTACTTCACTTTTTTTTCCTTTTTTATTTTTTTCTATAAAGCACCTAATTTAGGCCACAGACAAAAAGAAAATGTATCTTGAATATGCATCACAGGTTCCAAAAATGAAAAGAAATTGGATTTGGATAGCACTTACTCAATAGACAGATATGATACATGGTAAGAAGGTGCACTGTCTGCCCTGTGATAGATTAAACTACTTTGTAGGAAAATTACTGTGAGCCAGTCACCACCACCACCGTGGCTAAATCTTTAATAAAATTCTCTTCCATATTCAAGAGTGAGGTATGAAGTACACAATAAGCAGAGTGGAGTAGAGTGCCATTTATCAAACCACAGCTAGGTCTGTAATCTCCTGCTTTATCCTTTTTTAGTACTTTATTTGTCTTTATTGTTGCAAGGAAGCACATTTACCCAGGGCAGTGGGCTTTTGGTGCTGATAAACCCTTTGTTTTAAATTCTACCTGTGGGGTTTTTTCTTTATTTTTTTTTCCTTTTTTTTTTTTTCTTGATCAGATAACCATCCGGCCACTCTATGGGAGTAATTAGTCTGTTTTGGTGGTCCGTGGCTTGTTACATATTCTTTCACCTTTCCTTGCCTGACCTGACCCTACCTCTCTTGTCTCTATGCTACAAAAAAAGAAACAAAAAAAAAAAAGAGGGGGGGGGGGGAAAGGGATACTATAACATCTAAGACATTTTAAAAAGGATACCCAAGCCTGTACAGAACACAGTCTGGGGTGTATTGCATAATGCTTTTTTGAGGTTATTTGGCAAGATGGCAGTGTTGAAGCATGTTGCAGTTGGCCCCTGGGTGGCACTACATGGCTAGATCTGGGATCAACAAAAACATTTTTGGATAAAGGCAGAAACATAATTGAAGCACTTGTCTTTTTGAAAATTAAAGACTTTTAAACAAAATTTGTTGATATTTGCTGAATTCAACACAAATTCGCCATATTATTAAACTGTGTTCCTCTAATTGAATGACATTCCAAAATGCTCTGTGTGTCTTGACTACCCGGTAATATCTGGATCATTTTTGGGAACCCGCTGATATTAAGTACAGATTCTGTGGAAGGGTCCTATGGGTAGAAGTATGTGACTAGAACTGCTTTGTGCTGCCTGAATATGCATACTACCAGTCTGTGCTGCAGCCCTGGGGGTGATTTTTTTAGTACTATTATAACCCTTTTTATTGTTTGAATAGCAGTTTTATGACAAAACATTTATATTCAGCCTGCCTTTGTACTTGACTGAAAGAGAGCAATCACTGAGAATGATAAGGCAACAATGGTAATGATAACTGCATTTATGGAGGCTTACAGAATTTAAACGGGCATGCAAAAATAGACTCACTATAGTGGTCTACCTGTATTTGAACTGGCTGGGGTGTATTTCTTGTTCCTGGTCCATGTTTGACTGTTGATGGATATGTAACATTTTCTCCTGTTTTTCTCTCTTATGGCATTTCTTCTGTTTGAATCTTACCTGTGTGTACATCAGGTTTATCTTAGCATTGAAAGGTGTCATAGGAAGATGAAGGAATATTCAATATTCATTTTTCAAGATCCACATCGATGAAATTAATTGCTTAACTTACATATCAAGTTTTCAGAGTTTGTGGTATTATGATCTTGCATCAGAATGGTCATTACATGTCTTTCAAGCTTCTACCTCTCCAGAAAAATAAGCAATTCTTTTACTCTTCCTTGAGAAGTGAGGAATAGTACTGAACACTGGAATGCAATCCAAGAGTTTTAGAATAGTGTTTCTGTTGACTGAATATTTGTAAGCCAGATAAATTCTAATGTTTTCATCCTTTGCTATGAAGTTTTCTCTCCATTGAGGTTCATTCAGACACATCCACAATTACACACACACACACTTGTGCATTTCATTAACTTTCTTGCTTATAGAAGAATTCTGGGAGGGGACAAATAGTTTGTGGATCTCCAAATTTTGGGGGGAGGGGGGAACAGAATTATGCCAAAGTCTACATATATTTTGGTATGGATTATGAATAAAGGAGGTGTGCATTATACATTGATCCTAAGGATATTTTAAGGCTATGTTCAGCCACACTGCTCACATACTGCAAAGTAGACTTACCAATGTTAGTGGCTTTCCTACCAAGGAAATGACTGTCCTCATGGAGTTGGAATGACAGATTCAGCCTACTGTTTTAGATATTGTTTTTCAATATTTTGAAATCGTTTTGTCAGGAAGCTATTTTGTGTAAAAACATCTTTCTAAAAAGCAAAACAATGTATATTTTTATAGAAGTGAATGACCATTTTAAAGGCCTTTTAAATTTTGAGCCATTCATTTAGATTTTGTTGTTCTCAAGAGGTGGGAATCTCAGTACAGCCCAATTTCTTTCACACTGTAGCTTTTCTACTATATAATTTTACTTCTTTCTTTGCCTATATTTCAATTTTTCTGTACTTACCCATCCATTAGAAGGTTACAGTATATAACAGCTGGATGGAAAAATTCGAGAAAACTAAGTGATTAGAAATGTTTAAAAAATTCAGTTATTAAAAACATGAGATATCTTTTATTTTATTTGTGTGTTATTTTGTTATTTCAGAAGCTCACTAACTACACACCATTTTTGAATGTATGCATATGATCATTGCATGTTAACCTCTTCATGCATTTCTGTCTGTGCCATTTAGGCTTTAAATATCAAATTCTCTTTTGCAAATGAAACATAAGAAATGCAAACACTAATTTGCTTTGCCTTATAGTATTCTGGAATGTTGCATTCAAAGATACGTCATTTTCTACTAAATGTCTTTCTAATACTTCTGTGCAAATGATACCTTTTCCCCAGGCCCAGCTACTTAGTGGATATTATTGAACAAATGTCTTTTATAGGATCGAAAAAAGTGTGGCATTATGTGAAAGAAATTTTTGAAAATGTGCATGGACTATTTCGGAATATGCTTAGTGAATATTAAGCAAACACCTGAAGTTCCTGTGTTGCTGCCTAGAACCAGCACTTCATTACCTATTACGTGCAGTGACTTTGAATTTTTTATTAGGTACTGGTCTCTTAGCCTGTAAGGCTTGTGCATGATGTCTATGGGAGCGATTTCCAGCAGAGAGAAGCCTTATCACAGATCAACCTAAAAGGTAAGGATATTTTTTAATTTTTAGTTCGCATGCTGAACAGCTGCCTGCAGAACACCTGCCCACAGAGCAGGAAAGAAATTTAGTTTAAGGGTTGATTATACATGTCTTACTCATATACAGCAAGTCCAGAAATAGGCATGATGAACTTCAAATAAACCCAGAATATGCAAATGGAGAGAACAATACCAGAATATTTACCTCCTAATTTTGTGCTCCACTACATTTTTAGTGCATTTTTTTTCAGGTTGGTGAGGACATAGGAGAAAAGCTTATATATACTTCTGATTTATTTAGTTTCTCCCAAATCTGTAGTGTTGAAATTTTAAAAAGCAAAGTGAATCGGGCAGGTAATATATGTAAAAGAATGAATCATTGCTAATGGCATTCCTCATATTTGCAAAGGAAAACAGTGTTAACAAATGTTAATGAGTATTAAGAAAAAAACAGCAAATCAGGAGGAAGTGATGAAAAATCAAGAAAGGCAACTAATATGAACAAGATGCAAAAAAGCATAACTGTAAAGCTAGAGGTAGTGAAGAAATGCACTGATTACTTTTTCACTGGAAATGGCTTAAATGGACTTTTGAGAGTGAGGGACCTTATTACAATGGATCATGAGTGATAAGTTCTAAGACTCTTAGCTTTAGGAATTCAAATCAGCTAATTTAGGGGTAAACATGTCTTAAGAAAGCATGGGCTTTAGAATGTTGTGAAACACTGATGCTTAAGAGAACAGAATTTGGTACAAGAATACAAGGAGTGACAAACTTTGAAACCCAAGACCAATGGGGACCTTCTTGGTCTCCAATTTTCTCATATTAGTATCATAAAGTTAACAAAATCCATCATAGAAATTTTGGTTTTTCAGGTAGAAATATTCTCTTGGACTTACTTTTAGAAACTTATTTACTTTTCCAACATATTTTTTAAATTTTGAATTTATAAATAAATCTTGTGCCAAAAATTTCATCTTGATTTGTATCTGTATTTCAGCCTGATGTTTTACCTTTCAGAACAACTTATTGCCATTTCTTCTTTAGCCAGTCCTTGTCCACCATTCAATTTCACTGCTTTCCCATATGTTTTCAGCTTTTCACATGTGGTGTCTTATGAAATACCTTGCTGAAATCCAGACGGATATTTCCTCAAGCACATCAGTTACCTTATTAAAAGAAAACTATTGGTTAGTCTTCCTGCAATTAGTATATGTTCTATTTTAAAGCTGGAAATGTCTTCTTTTCTTGATCGTATGAAAACAGAGCTGTTAGTGATACTGTGATGAAATCATTGCTCATGCCTTGGAAAGCCAAGGAAAGCCTTCTCATCCACACTTTCTGAGCAGTGAATTTGGGTCATGCCATTTAGAAAAAGGGTTTCTTGAAAGCAGTCTCTTTTTAATAATGGGGCCATAATCCATTCCCCAATCAGACTGAGCATGCATATCATGACAAATCTTTCCTCCATTAAAATCGTTTGCTATCCTAAAAATGAATTAGCTGAATCAATATATTCCTCCCGAGGTTTCCCTGAGGAGACAGGAGCAGCTGCTTGAGCAGCAAGTGCTGCCTGAACAGTCAGACACCGAGGCAATGAGGCCACCACTGGTGTCTCCAGGGAGCAAGAAACAGACCCTTGTAGGGAACTGGGGAAGAAGGTTACCCATGGGTACCATAGTTTTGCTGAGGCAACACCAAGAATCAGATGTGAGTGTCAGAACTGGCAAAGCTCTGCAGTCCTGGAAATGTGTATTAGTAATGCAAACTCCAAGAGAGCAAGACAAGAAAGAATGCAACTCTTTTTTCCGATGTGTCATGCTCCTCTAACTACTTGAACTTCTTGAACAGCTATGTGGAGACTTGTCTTCAATTAATTCATTAGATTAATATGTTCTCAAGGCTACTTTGTGGTGAAATTTCTTACTATTTGGCTTCCTGTTCTTGATAGATATCATGATATGTAATGCTGAAGGTATTTAATAATGACCATATTCTTCACTTTTTTCTGAAGACTGTTTTCTTCTAAAGACCTGCAATGCTGCAGAGAATAGGAAAAACAAGGTAAAAAAAACCAGATATAAATAAGTTGAAAAAATCGAGCTGGATGCTTTCAATGGGCTTACTTTGCACAAATTAGCAGATGCAGAATTTCTGCAGAGGTGGTAAATATACTGTCTTTTTTAAATTTTGTTTTTCTAAATTGAGGTAGAAAGAGAAATAATACCATGGAACAAGTATTTTTTCAATTGTAAAATATTATTGGTAGACTTTTATGGCTTATTATTTTTCTTTTTCTATGAAAATGAATAATTTTTAAGGAAAGATTGTATTAACACATTAAGCTTTACAATTAAAATTTGTTCTCAGCCTCAGAAGAGCTGATGGTAGAACTTGATCTGGAATTCTCCATCAAAATTATTTTTCAATAGAAATAATTCATGCTTTGAAATTGGAAGTGGCATTATTATGAGTCAATAGTGGAAAATCCCTAATTTAGTTTAAAAATGAATTATTGACATTTTTGCAATGATATAATTGAAAATTTGAAAAGTGAACTCTTTTTTGAAGTGTAGCTTAAAAACCTCTCTGGTCATAATTATTAACTAATTTATAGTAAAAATTGCAAAATAAATATAAAAATGTTTGGAGTGTTTTAAAATTATTGACTATATGTATATTAATTTTTTCAGAGTTTATAGGGGTTTTCTTTCTGATTATTTCAATAAGATGGCATTTTGAAATCTAAAATTATTTTTGTCAGTCTACCCTATTTCCTTGTGATGTTTTCTTGATGTACACTATCAGCTGATCATTCAACACTGGTCTCCTTAACCAGTGTATTTTAATGTTTACATAAGATTTTAATTCAGCAAGCAGCTGAAGTAATTTCTGTTTGTATGTTAGGGATACACACTTGTAGCCAAGTTGTAGATTTCTGTATTGTGAAATGACTGAAGATGGTTATGAAAATCTTGGTTGTTTTACTTATGATGCTTACTTTCATCAGCAAATAATATGATTTTCAATATATGACACTGATTCCTTCTTATGTATTTTTTTCATTATCAAATTGAGGGTGCATTTGAATATCAAGGCTCTATTGCTTTTCTTGGTAGTCATTTGAGCTGTTAGGATTGTACTTTTATAACAATTGTGTCTTTTCTTAAAACCTCTTTCTTTGTTCAGCACAACTTTAATGTGTTGGGCATGTCTCCTTTCATCACAGCAGGGGACACTGTGTATTTGTGGGATAAACTAGTTCCATATTAGCAATGTGGAATCAGTTTGAGCTTGTTTGCATATGATGATAGTGCCTTTTGTGATGGGTAGTGTTGGGGAATTCTGTCAGCAATAATATTTTTTTCCTCGGCAGTTAATTCTTATCCTGTAAATATGTTGTTCCCATTAAGCCTAAATGCTATTTTTATTGCCTATGAATATAGGATATGTTGATAATAGCAAAAAAATAAACTCATCTGGAAATTAATGCCTGCTATTGATGAGTGAAATACCAATGCTATAACTCACATTTTGCTGCTTAAAAGAGAATCTCCCATAGTTGCTGTGTTGAAATGTTTTAGGGTTGTTCTAAATACATGCGTGTAAGAGTTTATTCAGAGATTTGGAGCTGTTGAAAGCACTTAGTGTGAGTCTTGCATGTGTGAGTCATGTTGCATACTTAAAGTTTAATACATGGAGAACATCCATGGGAATCTATCACAGCAGGTTAGGTGCCAGGGCTCCCTCTGGAATGCCTGGTAAGGGAACTTGTGTGCTCTAAGTGAAGATACATCAGGGAACTTTGTAGTCTGAGAATTTAAGTCAGGTTTAGGTAACAAAGTCCTCACCTTGGTTGGTGTAGCTTTAGACATGTATGGAGGCAGGACTAATACTCCTAAGCTAGGAAACTTAGGAGCATTAGTGATAAAAGCTTATGTATTTATGTATGTATTTTTATGTCTTTGATTAACTTACCAGTATTCGATTAAAGTCCCACTTGGGATGCCTCACTTGGTTTGTAAATCTTACTCTTCCTTATTTTATCTAAATATTCTTGTTGATATCAATGATCACTTTAAAATACCTTTCTGTTTATCATGAAAACAATATTGACTACTTTACTTGTGAATGATTTGCTGTGCACATTAGAGATTATAAAGATGAGCGTGAATATTTTATTATTCCTGTAGAAAAATATATATTCTAATTTGATTTTTAATTCTGCCTAACAAAAGCCACACTGCACTGTAACCACACTGCAGACTCTTGATTTCATGGCATTTTTAAGGTTAATCTTATTCTTATTTATTAAAAAATAATTGGTCTTAGACTCAATTTTGTCTAGGAAGGACAGGAATGAATATGCAGGGAGGCTGTTTGGAACCTACACTATTCTGTGCTAAGGACCAGCAAAGAAATAATTTATCTAGGAAGATCTTTTTCTAAGAAACCTGCCAGCAAGCTTTTTCCTTCCTATAGTGTTCACATTTAAACTGGCTCTAATGTTGACTTTTGGCCAAAAATGTCTCATTCTCCTTCTATGATGGAAAGAAACAGCTTAGTAATAAAAATTACTAATTTCCGTGTCTTTCACATTCATGATTGAGAAGACATGCAATTTATGGAAGAAAATTACAAATCACATTATGAACTGCTTAAGAACTTCAAGAAAATATAACTTCTGGAAGAAAGCATGAGAAAAGTATATTGGGACTGACATTTTTCCAGAACCTTAGACATGGTATTTCCTTTTTTTGAAATAGACATATAAAAATACGTGAATGTCTGTGATATCTCATAGAAAAAGTTTTAAAATTGAATGATAATTTCCATCACAAAACCAGAAGGAAGTTTTTTGGTAAGGTCAAAAGAAGACGTGAATATTTCTTATCTGGACTATTTGAAGGAAGGTCTGTGACTGCATCCAAACTCTTACTAGCCAAAATACAAATTCACCTACACATTCACCTCACAAGCATGTGATTTAATCACAATAATAAAGTGTATTGGTGAGGAACTTGGAAGAAATGGATATGAACTGGTCTTTCTTACAGCATGAGTATATTGCAGTCAGTGGACTTCGAAGTGGCTATGCCTGAGCTTTTTGAAATATAGTTGGGATATGCTCATTTGAAGCACAAGGTTCATAACATGGGAAAAAATATTCAAGAGATCAATTATTACTCCTGACTCACAGTGTGCTCAAGCTGTCTTTATGACTTGTCACTGAGACAATAATTTGATTTGACAGGCAGATTGGATGTTATTAAAAGTAAAGGATTTCAGTTGCCTTACAGCACATGCAAGGTGTTACAAAGATCTTCGTGAAGAGAGCCAAGAGGAAGGTGGCACTAGTTTAGTCTACAGGTGAAGGAGTTGGAAAATTTCCCAGTTTTGTAATTGGGTGGTGAATTAATTGTATATAGTTGTCCACAGAGGGCATTAACTAACAAAATGCATCTCTCACATTAATGAAGTTGATACAGAGCACCTTTTTCAAGGAAAAAAGGAATTAACAGTTTAGACTGAGGGCTCTGTCATGTTACTGGTGTTATTGTATTATTTTTTATTATCTAGTATGAAAAATTCATTACCATCTGCATCCCATTTTACTAGATACGGTATATTCATGTAAAGGAAAAGAAACCTATATAAAAATATGAAAACAAAAGAGGAAAAGGTTGACAACTGATAGATACAGGAGACTAAAAGAAGAAAATTGTGTATGATTGCAGCGTGCTTTATAAGCTTTTAATGAATAAATAAAGCAGAAGAAAACCAAATCGGGGTTCTCTGGAAGTGTTCCTTGGAAAAAAAAATCACCTAATTATTATTTCCTCTTTACTAAAAAAAAAAAAAAGGCAAGTAGTAATCTGATCATGAGTACATTTAGAATTTAGTGATCCTTAAATGTGCTCTCCTACATCTGTTTCTTTATTTTGCAACTGGTGAAATTGGTACAAATGCCTAAGCTCTTTTCATAGGAAAGGTTACTTCTCTTATATAACCCCTATGAATTTAGGCATATTTAAAGGGTTTGTTTTTCAAACTTTTGGTGAATTATTTATTATTTCTTACAAAATAAATTTGTGAGGAGCCATACACTCCACTAAGGGCCTATATTCTGGGCATTTTGCAGCAGTCCAGTTTCAAAATACCTATTTTCAGATGTTTAAGAGCAACAGCTTAGAAAATATGTGATTCATGAAAGTCCTTTTATAAACGTCTACCACCAGCTGCTAACTATTTAAGTCTTTTAGGCTGCTCCTTTGAATTTTTAGAAATATGTACTGTAGTAAGAAGCACCCATTACTAGGATTTTTTAATGTTTTCTCATAGGAAAGAAGGTATTTCTATTGTGCTCTAATGTTAACCCTTAACATGTTGGTTTGGTTTTTTTTTTTTTTTTTTTTTTTGGTTGAGAAGAGCAAATGTTAGTGAATGTCCAGGTAAACTTACCAATTAATTAAGTCTACATGTAATTAAGTAAATGTAAATTGGCATATGCTCAGTAAATTTCATAACCCTGAAAATAATAATTACCATACGTGGCTTATAATGGCCTTACTTCCAAACCAGGTGGGATATTCTCAGTATTTTTGTTTTTTATTAATGTTTTTTTGACAAATACTAAAAGCAGTTACAAAATGTTACTGAGAGCAAAACTATGTTCAAATTTACCAACGCAGACTTAAAAAACTATAAGTTCCTGTCCTTGCAGGTAAGGGTAAGCAAAGAACTGATTTTCAATCCGGCACATGCAGACTACAAATCTGAAGGTGAGGCAATTAAAAAAAGTTTCTTCAGCTTCTGTATTGCACTCACATGCAACTTCACAAAAGAAAGAAGAGAAATATTTAAGATATTGACACTGAAACTTCACTTTCTGAAAGATGACATTTTTGTCTTTTTCCATCAGACAGTCCTGCAATGTCTGAAGGGCAAATATACAAAAATGTGAATGTGCTTAAAAAATAGAATTTAAAAAGGAGAGTGAAAGGATTTTTTTTTTAGAATTTAACCAGTCATAAAAGATGACTCATCAAACTCTGCATCCCAAAACACTTTCATCTTTGTCTCTGACATGCCCTTAGTCATTCTATGATTTCCCTCATTCTCTTCATGGTTATTAAATACTGAAATATTGTAAAATATAGTGTATACGCTATATGTGTATTGATACTATTTTGTAATCTGTTTTATGAACACTGGGAATAGTCAAATGTTCTTGCTAAATTGGCAGGCAGTACTCCATGAGTAGTTACCCTCTCTGAGAAGTAAAAATAGAAATGCATAAAGTACTATCAAATATGAAAGTGTTTTCCAAACTCAATGCCAATAGTGATACCAAAGTCCTTTCAAAATACTGTGAAACCTTTCAAAGAATTCCTTCTGCTAATTGTAATTACTATGGTTCTTATCAATGCAATTGGTGGTACCAAGCAATTAGGGTTTCCAAAATCTTGATCAAGGGAGAGTTATGGACATGCAGTATGCATTTAAGACTAAGGTTATTCAGCCTGAGGAAGAACTGCCTTCCTTTAAATTAGAAGCAGACAGGAGGGAGCTGGAGCTGGTGGTCTAGTTTTGTTTTGCTTCACTTCTGAAGTGAAATGCAATAAGGAATAGCAGTTAAAAGGAATCTTTTAAGGCAATTATTTATATTTTCATTCCCACTAGATATATGTGGTAACTTTAAAAATTCTACTTAGAAGAACCCTTTGGAATACAATCTACAAGCATTTTGAAAAAAGATGGAATATCCATGTGAAAGATTTCTACTTCTTTATCTTTACCTTCATCCTTGCTTATTCTCTTCACTTACTGTTTCCCCAGTTTTTAGACCACAGTTCTATGAATGCTGGTAATACAAAACCCAAACTAAACAAAAAAAGCCCCAAAACACAACAGCAACAACAAAAAAACCCACGAGACAAACAAACAAAAACCCCACAACATACCCTGAATATCAACAGAAGATTTACAGAGGAATGCAATCAAGAACGATGTTGCAAATCAAGCCTAGAATCAGACCATCAAAAATTCAAAAACTTTCAGCTATTTGCAATTAAGGTGGTAATTGGTATTTTAAAATGTTTTGCTTCTTCCAAAGAAACTCCATGTTGTTAGCTGAAATTCTAGGGATTTTAAATCACAGCAAATCTCTGTGCAGCTGATGCAGGCTAAATATTATAGGCAATCAAAACAACATATTATCTACATATTTCAGCTGATTAAAAAAAAAGTGGCTTTTGGAACTTCTGTAAGAAGTTATTTTACTATGTAGTTCTAGCTAATTACAGCATACTTTTCAGACCCAAATATTAGCATTAGATATTTTAAAGCAAAATGTGATGGATTTTTAAGGAAATTGCACCTGAGGTCTTTACTATGTTATTTTAGTCTGAGCAATTATTCCTTTTCTTTCTGTTGTGAATCAGTTTTGCAGTGAAGTCTTGGTTGTAAACAAAATGTAATACAGAAAATTAAATTTTCCTTATAAATACTGTAATTTAAAGGTTGATGTATCAACATTACATAATATGAGTGGAAGGTGTCCCTGCCCATGGCAGAGGGGTTGGAACTGGATGATTTTTAGTCCTTCCAAACCCAGGACATTCGATGGTTCCATGATTCTGCTGGATGTTTTCTTTTAGCAACTGTTAGTTGATGCCTGAAGAATGGATATAAAGGCAAAATTGTAAGATGTCTGTGTAATCAGTACCCATCAAATTTGCAGAGCTTGTTTTGAAAAAATGTTTAGGAAAAAAGCAAATGAATAATTTTATAACAGTTATTCTATATCCACTAAGTCTGCATGAAGCAAATGCAAAGGATCGGCAGCGCAGTGATGACACAGCAGACACCACCGCAGTAGGATCAATGTTGCTGGCAGAGCCCTGAGTGGAATTTTTCTGAAGTTGGAGGCAAATTTTTAGTGAAGGATCCTGACTTACAGACTTTATTTACTGAACAGTCAGAATGAGCAACTGTATTAAAGTACTAAAGTTAAATAGTGTAAGTTTTGTGCTTTGTTTGGGGTTTTGTTTGGTTTTGTTTGTTTGTTTTTTACCTGAAGTGGAGCTGGAAGGTGTCTGTAAGTTTAAGATAAAGGGAATTCTTTAAACACCAAAATGACTGCAACTAACTGTTGGTATAAAATTGAGACTTTGATTAATCTGTTAAATACCTAATTTTGTACTCACTGATTCATACCACTGGGGCCAAGAACTTCATAAATATTTAGCATCTTTAGTAAGCTTGTGTGACACTTTGAGGCAAAATGAAGCCAATAACCTTAAAAAGGGAGCAAAAAGGGTTCACAGGTTGAAACCACTCAGTGTTGTTCAATCTGTAGTACTAAATTATTAAATCCTTCAAGGAAGAGAAATCTCATTTTATTGAAAGAGTATTTGGGAAAATGATTTTTCAACATTAGAGTAAATCTGTTAAGTGTGAAAATATGATTTTAATCAGGGCATGAATGTTGGGGATTTTGTACAAATAAGCTAGTCTTGTGAATCATTGAAGAGGGTCACCTGAAACTTATTTTTATGATATGCAGGATATAGGAAATTCAGGGAGGAAAAAAGCTACCATGACCTTTTGAGTTTTAAGTATATATTGCTTTTCTGAGTTCATAAGTAGCACACTTATAACTAATAAGCGTGCTAGAAAAACCCCCAAAATATATTTAGAATACATTTATGGTATGGCTAGATATTTAGAAACAGATCTCTCATACGTCATCTTATGCATTAGCAATAAAGGGATTTCAGCAAAGGTCTTTGGTTTCTAGTAACTATAAACCTGAAATTAATTATGAAAGAGATACCAGAGAGGTTTTTGCTTCTTACAAGATGTCTCTAAATCTCACACAACATGATACTATATGAATGAAAAAAGAGTCATGATTTCAGATATAAAAACCTGAAAGTGGATATGTAATGTTGCAACCAAACTTGGGACAAGCACCACTCATTTTATTCTACGGAATTCCTGAGCCAGCTGATAGATTAATCACTTTTGACAGTGACTCACTTTTTGACCTATGTGGCAAGGAGAATGTCACAGTAGTAGGAGAGGTTCTGTGATAATTGGAAAGTGAAGGGGACTTGGTGCTGCAGTAGGTTAGTGCATTAGCCTTTCCCCTCTGGAGACCTCGGTCACATTCTGCCTTAGGGTCACTAGTGGAAATTCATGCTTTGGTATCCTACCTCTATTTGTACATACGACAAAAAAAGACCTCTATTTAGAAAAAAATGTTGTCTTTCTTCACTATAAAACACTGTATTGGCCAGGATCATAGAGCCAATGTACATTGGTAGAGAACTTAAAATGCTTTTATTCCTCCAATATGTGTCTTTCAAGACCACCTCCCCAAAAGAGAATACTCAATATATTACTCAAAGGAAAAAAAAAAGGAAAATCTTCTAAGTTGATATGCATGAAAATAATGCAAACAATGAAGGAAACTCATCTGTAATATAAAAGCCACACTGATATTTTCCCCATTTCCATTTGGAATTAACTCCTGCTAATCTCTCTTGCACTGAAGTTATATTTATCTTAAACTGTTTTACTTGAACCTCCTTCTGACTAAGATTTTCAAGTGCCAGAGAAGTGCTATTTCAAATGCAGTGGAGTGGAGCAGTGATGACATCCAGTGATTAATTAATTCAAAAAGTACACGTTCCCTAAAGGTATCCTGGGAACCACTTTCCAAGCCTCTTTAAAAGAAACATATTGCCTGCATTTACAGGTGGTAGTAAGCTGAATATAGATTGGTTATCAGTCATGTACTGCCTTTTATTACATCTGAAGTGCTTACTCTTATTGCCTTGTAACAAGGGTGCTGCAACTAATTGTGCTTAATGATCCAATGCAAAGAGCCTGAATTTTGTCTTATTAACTCCTCCTATGTTTATCTTTTCATCTCCTTCAAAATTTACAAGTTCCAAGTTACATCAGGGATTTCAAGCAATGTGTGAATGCCTTAACTTGAAAATCCCCACAAAAATGTTAGCTGTGTTTACAACTGTGCAAGAGCTTCCCTCTTTAAACATGAATTAAATGTTCAGGATGGGTCCAGCCTGAGAGCCTAGGTGACTAAAGCAATCTGTTTAAGGATGCAAGAGGCATCAGGGAAGATCTGCAGTGTTATACCTTTCTTCCAGGCAAGAAGCAATAACAATTATGGCTTATCTCTGGAGCAGATGACAAGAAATTTAAGCTAACCACAGTATCCAGTCTCTATTCCTTTTTGACAATTATTTCCCTCTTACTTTAGAGAAACATGGAGTACAGATTAAAAGATACTTTCTCTTTTCTCCCTTCAACAATTACAAAAAAGAGAGAGGGAGTAAACAGAAGAAGCAAAGATTAAAGGAAAAAGACAGGACAGAAGAAATTTGAACAGGAAGCAGGAGACAAGAACAGAGCTGTTTGATAAATCTGTCTTTTCATCCATGCTAGCCAAAAAAGGCCTGAGTAAACAGCTACAAATGAAGAAACTTTTAAATTTATACTTTCAAGTATATTAATTTCTAATAGTGTGATAGGGCCCTTCATCTGAGATGTTTTATTTCCTTGCATGAGTGTTTTTATTTCATAATCCAGATGGAATTGGTCTGAAACCCTGAATAAGAAGGAGAAGCAAGAAAGGATTGAACTGTGATTTTTCCACACATTTTAATGTTCACATAAAGGAGTAAATTAAGACAGGTTTTCTCTTGGTACACCTGCATCTTGCCAGATCAGCAAATGGAGAACTATGAGGTGCAACAAGATGTTGGTAAATAAAAAACCCTGAAATAATCCTTCAACTGCTTAAGCAAGTTGTTTAAGAACATTACTTTTCTTTTTTTTTTACTGTATTGTATATCTGATGTCTTAAACCAGAAACCTTATGAATAACTCTCTTCCTAAATCAAAATACTGCCTTGTAGAAACACATTTTCATAACTTGTTCAATTATGCTCTGCCACATTACAAGTGAGGTTCTAAAAGAAGTGAAAGATGGCTAGTTTGATGAAGCTCTGCTGATGTTGAAGTTGTAGAAAGAGAAATAGTACTGTGTGCTTATTCTAGAAGCCTGTATGAACCTCCCAGTGGATTTTGCAGGACTGTTTGTTTTGCTTAGCCCTCTTTTCTCAGAAGCCAGATAGTATTTTTACTCATTTAAGTCTTCAATGTTCAGCAGTGCTTCTGACTAATATGTAGCTATTCATCCTGAAATAACTGGAATTTGTCTCTATTTGTTCCTATGTTTTCATTTATGTGTAGGATTTAAACATGCTAATTTCTAGGGATTCTTTTAGCTTTTGTTTTTTAATTATGAAAAATAGAATGTAAAGGTGATGCAGCAGTTGCAATGAAGTGTTCAGATTTTTAGCTGTTAACAGAAGTGTGTGTACTTCTGGATTTGATTTTGAGTTGAGAAAATAATCTGACAACATATTTTTACACCACTTAAATATTGGTGTGGGTTTTTTAAAGTTTCAGTGTTAGGTATGATGCACAGAAGCAGGGTGAGAAAGTGATTTCATGCTCTATTTCTCCAGATGAAGTTTTGTGCTTTGTTGACGAATACTGACATGTAAACCCAAATTGCAGCTTCCCAGGTTTAACAATGGTATATTAAAAACTTGTTTACAAAAGCCCGAGGTGGACTTTTATAGACCACACAAAACTTGTGAAATGAGTTCATTATCTTATCCTGGCACAGGTTAGCTTGAAGAAATTTAGCACGTCTTGGTTTTATACTTCTAAGATGACGTCTGGTTTCTATGCTTTTTAAATAGGTTATTTGCTACCAAAATTTTTAATTATACTGAACCAAAACAAAAGTAAAAAAAAAAAAAAGTTGACCATTTTTGAGTTTTATTTTAGAATGAAATTTTCTTGATCGTCTAAAATCAAATAAGCTTACAGTACTTGGCAGGATATAAAAGGAAAAAGTTATCTAATCCATGCATATAAGGAATCATCGATAACTTTACTTTTGAAATCTCAAGAGTAACTCTGTCTTCATTATTACTTACCCCAGAAATTTACCACATAACTATTTTTTGATTTGGTCTTGCGTTTGTGGGTTTATTATAATATCCATGGCTCTATCCATGGCTCATGATGTCTTTGAGGACAGAGCAGACAGGAATGAAAACCTCTCCAGCCAGCCATCAGTCAGTGGTAACCCAGCCTCAGTCTTTGATCATTAGCCTACTGTAACTGGGCTCTTCATGGGTTTGATACTTTTTCTACGTGAAATTGAAGAAAATATAGTTTAACATGAAGCAAAACAAAGAAATAAATGCTGCATATTTTTACTGGGAAAAAGCTTCTTAAAAGAAGTTTTACCCGGCTCCACTCTAAGTCTTTCATGGATGTGATTCTTGTTCCTACTTCATAATCTCAAAAAAGATTGTCACCTAATAATATAGTAAAGTATTTTATTAAGCTGGTTTTCTGACCAGATATATAATTTGGAGCTATTTCTAGTGTTTTATATTTATCTTTGTTTCCTAATGTACCTCTGTGAAGATGGAATTTTATTCCGTTAAAAAGCGAATACTGTGGGTTATATATTTAACCCACAACTTTGGGGTATGAGAAAAAATGGTGGAGAATGAGAAAAAATAAGTTATTAATTTGATAATAGAAGTAAAACATTTAATAATGTATCAGATAACATTATGAAAAGGTTTATGGAGCTGCCTACATTCCTAATGAGAATTTCTGAAAAACAGTCATAATCACAGGCTTATGATAAAGTATCTGAGGCTTCAGATGTTCTGTCCAACAAGCACTAATATCACAATAATGTATAAGTAGGTTTACTAAATAGTTATAATTATGGCACTCTGATATAAAATTGTTTCAAAGGCAAAGTTGTTTCAATCAACAATAATGGAATACTGCTGGATGAAGTAAAATGATGGCACTCTCTGTTCATTAGAGAAACCAGCATACTGCAAAAAAGAATGTTAAAATTTAGCATGAAAATAATAGTTTTATAGCCCACTTTTCAGGCTCTGTTCTTTGGTGATTGGGATTTAGAAATTAAGTACCTGTGGGTGGGTAAGGCTTTGAGTTGACTTTGTTATCCTGCACCTTTGATAGACTTTGCAGCAAAATGTTCCCAGTCATAACTCTACATGACATTAGGGTTATAGCCTGATTATGTGACTACAGCCAGGTGCTGTATACCTGACAGATTTCAAGAGGTATAGAAAAGGTGGTAAAGAAATATCTCAGTTTGGTGAAGTCCACATCAAAATGGAATTGTCTTCCTTTGCAAGTATTTCTAAGTCTGTTTTGCTCGAAACAAATATTGAAGTTTGTCCTTCATGTATTTAGAACTTTTTAAAGAAATGATTCCTTCAAATGACAATGACTCCTGAAAGGATAAAAGCTTAAGAAAATACATAACATACTGAAATATGCACACATATTGTACCTCATCTTGCCTAGTTCTCCATGAAATGTCAAAAGAACCTCCTACTGTGATATGTCTGTGAGCTCTGCAAGACTGATTAAATTTCTATATAATGTCAATCGTTGCATCCTGTGAACCATAAATTATAAAATTTGTTTCTATTTTATCACTCGATAAAAAGGTTTAAAACTTCTCATCTGATATGAAGAATAAACTGTGACTCTCATTTTATTTGTGGCAATTTTAGGCACATGAAGAAACAGAATGCAAGTTTGGAGTATATTCTTTACATATATGTGTGAAAGAAATAGATTAAGAAAGCATTTACTACAATAAAGTATATAATATTATGATTTATTTCTCAATTTTGCAACATCCCAAAGTAAGGGAAGAAAATTAGGTGCCCAAAGCCAGATATGTTAAGGTCCCTTGAGAGCAGAACAGAGAATATTCAGGCTGTAAGAGGATGCATTTTCTTCCCTTACATTTTTAACTAGCAGAATAGGGAAGTATAATCAGGAGATTGGTGTTAGAGAAGATTTGCTTTGTGACAGAAACTAGTGTTAAAAGGGCTCGTGGTCATTTCTCACACCACTTCAGAATGTGTGGTTTCTCTTCAGAGTCTCAACTTACACATTTAAATCGTATTCAATGTTTTTGACCTTTTGGCACCACACACCAAGAGGCTCATGTGAGGAATCTGTTCCTCTTGAATTGCTGACTGTAGTTTAAGTCCATTGTTCAGAGAATTTCAGGATTATGAATTTCAAACTGAGACCAATGTAATAAAAATGCCTTTATTCTCATTCTCATCTCTGTCTCACACTCTGTCACTCTCTCTCACAGGGTTTTGTACTGCGGCTCATCACCATTGCATCTGAGTGCATTCCAAATAAAATAAATAACAGTAGCAAAGCCTCTAGTGAACATCATGGGGAACATCAACATTGAGAGGCAGGGCTTATAAATCTGCATGCAACACTCTATGAACGTGCTTAGATTGCTTCCAGACTGGAGCTGGCTTACATCCAGCTTCTTGAGTAAAGTGTACTTGAGTGACTCCAGGTCTATATTCTCTGTATGGATTTACATTGGGGTTGATGTCTCTTTCAGGGCAGGGATACAGTGGAAGAAAGGTGAAAGAGAGAGGAGTGTTTGTAACGATTTTGTGTTGGTGATAACTGTGCATAAAATTTTTATTCAGACTGTTAGTCTCACAGTTATGAATATCCCTGTGATTTCTTGCGTTGTTCCTCAATGGGAATAAGCATAACTTTAATAACTTTTCTTACTGAAAAAAAATGCAGTCAAATGAATTTGATTTTATCATGTAAAACTACATGCTTTTGGGTTTTTTTCAGTTTCTTTTTGTAGTTTCTTGTATCTTTTGTATTGTAGTTATTCTGACCAATATGCCATTAAGTCAAGAGCAAATATAAGTTGATCATAATGGAGTGGCTTTCAAAAATGTAATATTCATTTTGAGAATGGATCATAAACAGAAGCCTCTAGCAGAATTTAGCAACATACACTCTGTGGTAAAAATGTATGAACAAAAGTGGCAATTGCAAGAATATTGAAATTTTAAGTCACAAGTATTGTAAAAGCAAAATGTAAAGCAAACAGTTACAAAATTCCTAAAATCTGAGTCACATCAAACCTAGAGCAAGGAAAAACGTAATTAAACCCCTTCTCTCCCCCAGTAAAGCCACAGTTAGATTGTAGGCATCATAAGGCAGATATTGTGGCTGATTTTCTATATAACCTAGGTGCTGTTTCTCATGAGGGGATTTCATTCCAATTCATTCAGAGGTCATCCTTATGGAACTGTTTCTTACAGCTGGCTACTTTGTCAAGAGCTGACAAAGAAACGTTTTCCTGAAATGTTTGAGCATCATCAAAAAGATACAGTAACAGGGCTATTCAGTAATAACCAAATAACATTTGTCTCCAACTGTTGATAAAACCTCTGGAGTTTGGGTAACTTCTGAAAGGTTAGTGACTGCAACTAGCTTTTTTGAGTGAAATCAGCAAGTGTAGAAATTGTGGTTCTAAAGTCAGAGATATTGATGCAGTACTCTGCTTTGATTTTGGGCATTCTGCTAGTTTGCTAGGAAAATACACTTTGTCCTGGGGGGAAGAAACTAGTATATAGGACGATCCATGATTACGCAATTCTACTGAAGTTCTCTTATTTCGGTGTGTTTTCACATGCTACATATTTGTATTTCTTGCCTAATTCATGTAATCTACTTAAAACTGAAAATGTATGTTATCAACCCATGCAAAATGATTTGTCATTTACCAGCAATTTTCAAATCTGCAGAAAAAAAAAGCCTCTGGTATGTATGGAAAACGTTGATTATGTAATGCATTGGAATGACTCCTTCAAGAGGTATTGTGGCACAAAGGTTTTCCTGGACAGGGTCAGCATGATACATATGCAACAACTGAACAATTAAGAGAAAGTTGTTGAGTTCCTAATCTTAGAGGAAAAGATAGAGGAATTTAAACCTTGAGCTGAAAGCTTGCATAGATTTTTGCTGAGTTGAGTTTCATAATTTCCATTCTTAATGGATGCATTATTTACTTAAATAAGGAAGTATCCATTACAGTTGTACATTAACTTGATGACAATTTCATAAGCTAAATGAGTATGGCATACAATTTTACAGTTTTCCTGGTATTGAGACAAATATAAAGACAGTATCTTTTAGTTTAAATTGCTAATGGAGTTAATGACTTGTGTTCTTTTCAACACCCAGAGATGAAAATATCATTAAAAAGGTTGCTTAGAAAGTAGAGAGTAATAGATCTGTTTTTATATGTAACACAGCAAAAGAGAGATCTTTCAGTGAGATCTTTAAAACATTTAAAAGTAATTTCATTGGAATATGGCAAAGAATACCAAAATATCTATCTAAATACATATATATTTTTCCCAAAGGATTGGAAAGTTGAATAACAGTAATTTTCTGAATCCAATAAGCTATTCCTACATGTTCTAGATAAGCCTTTGTAGACAATATTTGGTGAGAGCATTTTAAGAGAAATCAAGGAAAAGCATATTTCTCCTGTACAACTTCTTTTTGATCGTTAAAAATTATTTTGACATCACAGGATGATATTACATCTGATGAGGACTACATAAGTTATTCAATTTGTTTGCAAATGTTCAGTCATATTACTATTATATTTTGAAAGTGATTTTTCTAGGTATTAATTAAAATCCTATTTAACTTAATTTTATTTTTATTTTACCTGGAGAATTAGAGCAAGGTGCTGTAAAGCTGGCTAAAGACATCAAAAGGGAGACATATGGACTTGAATCTCATGAGCTGCTACTTTTGATATTACTCAAGACATAGTGTAAGTCTGGACTGACAGCTAAAAGAATGCAAAGGCTGAAGAGTTATATCTTGGTCACCAAACAACTTGCAGTGACTCTCTGGCTGGATTTTGCAGAGGAGCAAGAAGGTCTGTATGTAGGTAGGAAAGCTGAGATTAATAGCACTTTATCAGAGTTCCTGGCAGAACTGAGCCTCTAGAATGTCAGCTCAAGGGGAGATCAGAGTGGATATATGAGTGAACTTAATAAACTTAAACTTTTTATTCTTTTTTCAAGTGTTAGGATCCTCTACAGAAGCCTAAAGAATTTATCAGAATTTTTAAATTTTTGGTTTTTTTGTTTTCTGCAGAGAGATTCTATTTTAAAACCTTCACATGGGACCTCAGGTTTTAGGATTTGGAACAAAGGACTTTCAATTAATAGATGCTTCACAGAGGTACAGTCTGTCTTTGGAATCCATTGACTTCTATAAGGAATAATTATGTAATTATTTTATTTTTTTAAAGTGTTCCTTAAATCAACTTGTTTAAAATTTAGATTCACTAGAAAACATTAAGGCAATAGGAACCTTCATCTCTTTTTCTTCAATGGGGTCACAGACACAGAACTTAATTAAATTTTGGGAAACAAAAGTGAATAAATAAAAGAGGTGCAGAAAATTACTCAGAGATGGCAAGGCCTCTAAGGTATTCCCTAGTTAACGAAAATGTAGGAAGAATCAATAAATGAAGATGCCACCTATTAGAATTCTGGGAATCCTGCTTATCCTAGAAGAAAGATAGCTCTTGTCACCTCAATTTAAGGAAGACTTAGGAAGCAATTAATATTTTGAACAAAAAGTGATAGAAACAGGTGGGAAGGTCAAATATACAGGAAAATTACAGGGATTTTTCTGAGGAAAATAACCAGTGCCCTGGATCAGTAGATGAAAGCTTGTAGACTTGCCCATGGGAGGGGCAGTAAAGAAAGCAACAGTTAAAAATTTTCAACTTTTCATTGTGAATATCTTTCATATATTATTCCTTTTCCAGGTAATTGACTTCCTTCAGCATCCTTCCAATACTGACATTAGTTGGAATAGAATTTTAATAGTTAGATGTTGGCCCTCTAGAAACAGCTTCAGTAACCAGTGTGTATCACACAGGCTCTTAGCAAGCTGTCAGGCAAAGATCAAGGTCCATAGTGTTCAGAAATAATCAAAGGTGACAATTTTAGGCATCCGATTATGTTTTTTACTCAAAAATTTTAAATGTATCTTCAGCTTCTGCAATTACATTTCTTGCTGGCTCAGCACAAGTCTTCTTCAAAAACTGAAGAATTCATGCCAGACCTTTGACCTGAAGACCCTAACAAAAACTGAATTTTCAGCTTCCAATCTTGTTACCAGGCGGCAATGTTATATTTAAATGAGTTACAGTACAGGAATGAGTAACATTTAGAAGGGCAAAGGCACGGAAGTAAGCAAAGTGCTTTCCACCTTAAAACTTTGTAGCGTTTTGGTTTGTCTGTCTAGAATAACTAAATTTCTATAAAACATCATTGTTGAGAGCCTGTTAGCATTGAGAGTGTGTTTTGAGAAACATTGATGCTAATCTCATGTCATAGGAATGATGTCCAAGAAATCATTTCTTTGAAAGTTTACTATAGAAATAGGCAAGGCCAACAAGGAGTGGAGAAGAAACTAAACATGTGGAAGGGTCAGATGACTTGCAGGATGGTAGCAGTAACTTTATCATCTCACATCCAGTATCTATTACTAGTCCCTAAATAGGTCACAGAAGCATTCATTTTGGGAGTGAGAGGTGACAGGTGAGACAATTACAAGGTGCAACTGTTTACCTTGGCTATCTAAACGCTAACTACCTGTAATTAAACAGCAGCTCTAGTGCTCTATGACAGGTAGGTTGATGTAAATACTTTCAGCTAGTTGTTAGCAGCCTTTACTTTGCAGAAATTGAGCTGCTGCTGACTCAGAAAGTTTCATGGCGACTGGTGAGATAAAAGGAGGTCACAATTTACTAGGAAGTTAGAGAAATACTACATTAAGCTGCACCTTTTCTCAAATATTCTAGTCATCTTCTGATTTTACTTCACAAAGCTTGACATTTGTGGTTTGCTTTTACAGATCATAGGGTCTGTTCATACATTAACTCTGCCCATAATTAGGTGAGTAAAGATGGCAAGCACAGCAAGAATTTCAGCTTTCCTCTCTGGCTGAAATTCAGTCACAGTAGTGTTTTCCTGCATGATAGCTCAGGTATTAGGTGGTTCAACAGTTTTATTTTTAATTTGTTCCTGAAAATCTTTCTTCCTTCTAGTTATTTATAAAAGTCTATGACAGTCATGTGAATACTGGAAATAAGTCTTATGCCTTTATTCTTTATAATGAATTTATCCTTCTCTATCTGTCGTGGTTTAACCCCAGCCAGCAACTAAGTACCACACAGCTGCTCACTCACTGCCCCGCTCTGATGTATGGGGTGGAGAATCCAGGAAAAAATTAAAACTCATGGGATGAGGTCAGAACAGTTTAATAATCAAAACAAAGTAAAAAAAACTCCAACAGACAAAACCCCACTAATAACAACAATAACAACAACAACAACAATTGTATTAAAAAAGAGAGAGAACTAACATCCACTAAAACCAATGCAATTGCTAACCGCCCACTGACTGATGCCCAGCTCAGCCCCAAGCAGTGATTGGCCCCTCATGGCCCATTTCTACCAGTTTACATACTCAGCAGGATGTTCTATGCTGTGGAATATCCCTTTACCAGTTTGGGACAGTTGATCTGGCCATGTTCCCTCTTAGCTTGTTGTGCTGCTCCTCATTGGCAAAGCCTGAGAAACTGCAACTAAAACATCAGTGTGTTGTCAGCATTATTCTCATGCTTAATCCAAAACATATCCCTGTTCCAGCTACTAAGAAGAAAATGAACTCTCTCCTAGCTGAAACTGAAACAGAATCCAGCCTCTTATGTTCAATTTCTCTGAGCCAGCTATTCAAGGAAAGCTTTGGCATGTAGTTAGAAAAGTAATGTTAGGAGGAAATCTTTTAGCATTTTATCAGTACATCTACCCAGTAGTCCCCTCCCCAGTTCCCTGCATTTTAAGTTTTTCTAGAAGATTTTGGCTTGGCTCACTGTCTATGATTTTGTAAGATCTCCTGATGTGGAATACAAGTGAATGTTGTCTCTTCAGATGTGTTGGTATATAACCTCTAGGGAGCAAAAAGAATGCAGTTTAGTTGAGCCTCTGTAGCAGTTGGCTCTCTTGTTCTCTATAGGGAACTCTAGAATGAAAAAGGCAGCCAGCCATGCATGCTGTAATTTACATCTGATTGATGAAAGGTTTAGATTCACAGGAACAATTTGCACTGGGGCTCCTCTGGGCCTAAAACTGAAATATTGTGCCACTGCTATCCAGCATTAACTTTTCTCTTGATCAGTCTCATATCCTTCCATGTCAAGTTCATTCTCAGAATTAACACTTGAAGTTATACATTTAGATGATGCAGTCTTTTTTTCCTGTATTCAGTGACTAAGTTAAGTTGTAGCTGAAACACTGCCATTCTAATAAACAGATAAATACATTTCCATGAGAAAAAGCAAATCATACAGCATTCATTATGCTTTCAAAGTCAATTTATACTTTATTTTTATAATAACCAAATATTGGCACATTAATCCACTAAGGTCTTCAGAAAAAGCACAGTTTCCAAACAAAATCCCAGTATCAAATAAAAGCTTTGGGGAATCTCAAAAAGTACAGGAAATTAGTACTTGTTAATGAAATAGAATCAGGCCAATGAGGTATTATCAGTAAGTTCTCAAACAGACATACTAAATTAAGTACTGTCAAATTTACTATTACATAAACTATAGTTTATATTACTATCACACCACAAATATCGCTCCTGTTGCCCAAGGAATAACTGCAACCATCACTAGGCAGATTTTGTTGTGGCCTGGCATGTGCCACACTAAAGCTACACAACTAGAAAACAATTGAAGTGGAACAATTAAGGACAGTCAAATTTGTTTGTTTTCTTCCTTAACTTTACTCTTTTTGAAGTATTAGGACACAGTGAGGGGAAAAATAAATGAACCTATGCAATGTAAGAATAATCAAATAGTGTTGTTTGCAAAGGCATAAAATATTTTTTTCACTTAAAGGTGCCTTCAGAATGAAACACCAGAATATTCTCATTTCTTATGTATATTTCCAGACTAGCTAAACATGTAAATATATAAATTTGCTGTAAAACTTACTAATGGGCATTTGTTTACATATTTTTATCTCAATTATCTATGCCCATAGGACCCATTCAATCAATTTTTCACTAAGTAGTTTTCAAAATATAATTACTCTTATGGGTAGGTCTATGAACAACAGTGTCATTTATGCTATCGTTCACTAATTGCACTTCTAAGCTGTTATAATGAATTATACTTGTACATTCTTTAAGAAGATCAGCTAATGCTAATCATTTCTATCACATATATCACTTAGAAGACATCCATATATAACAGTCTTTTCATTTACAGCCTCTTTCACTTTTAATTTTCTTGCATTGTAAGAAATAGCAGTAAATGGTGTATGGTCACATAATCAGTTAGCTATCCTAAACTTAGAAATAAAAAGTTGAGATTTTAAATTTTGAATATGTGTTTTTCTATTTTTTAATAAATTTAGGATGAAAATTATTAGGTTTGTTGATTATGAAATGTACAGTTCTGTGACACCAATTCAGGAATTACTGGCTATGGGAATAACAGAAATAAACAGTACTAGTATGAAATTTGATGTATTTATGAATGGATTGTATATAACAGGTTTCTTTTCATGTTGGGTGACCAGATTGATCAATCCAGATGCTTCTCTAGCCCTATTTTTCATGCTTTAACTAGACAGAGCAGTATGTACTGCAAAGTAAGGAGTTGAGTGCTTTTGTCTAACTAATCTGCAGACTGCATTCCTACATGCAGACAGTAAAAAGATTCCTTTGCAGGATGAGAAATGCTAAAATAATGATCTTGTACTTGCATGAAATCCTTCTGACTAGTTTGACAAGGAAAGTGTAATTTCTTAAGATGTGGGAAACTTTGCTGGGGATTTAGGTACAAGAAGCCCAGAGTCTCTGGGTGTGAAAAAAGAGCTGCCACCTCTTCTCTCCCTGTTATCATCACAGAATATTAAGACAATTTTTCACTATTGCCTTACTGGAATTTCTAAGAAGCTGGGGCAACACCTATAGCAAGGATCTTAAAAATGCAACATGCATGAAAAATGAATTTATGTTGGCATGTGTATCTAGTATAAATGATAAGCACTATTACAATTTTTATGGTTGGAATCTTCATAAAATTACTGTGATACCTAAGGTACTGGTGTCTTTACTCACATTTGAGTTTCTAAGTGATAATAGTTAAAAGAAATTATGTATGAAAATATCAGAAATATGAAACAATTGGTCTCTTTTGTTAGGTTTTAAATGTGAAGGAAAACACGGAAAAATAAAATTGTTTTTTTCAACACCAAAGTGTCAGCTTACTATGAAAGAAAAGTTAACGACTAACAAAAATTACCTATAGTTTAAAAAAAATGCTTTGAAAGGGTGTGGGAAGTTCTTTGTGGAAAAATTGCAATATAAGAAAATGGAATACAAAGGAGTTTTACAGTGTCTCAGTAATATACCTTCCTTGAGAGGAGTCACACTCCTCTAAAGCTCAGTAACTGAACCATCTTTCTTTACAGATGCAGAGAAAGTGGACAATAATATTTAAAAATTGTTTTATTTTGCATATGCTCAATACCTCTAGTGGGTGGTTCTTACCTCATAGACATTCCAAAGCCAATTTTTTAATGGTACACTTACATTAACCAGTTGACTACATCAATTTTACCTATAGTTGTTGACATGCATTCAGTAGATTTTGGCATCTTAATGGATGACTTTTGGAGCTCTCTACTAAGTAAATGTAGGGAATCTGGCTTACTCCTAGATCACATTCTCTCCAGTTCATATGGATGAGTAAAAGAGAATAATTATTGGAAAATTCCAATAACTGGTGAATTTCCTAGCCAAAAATAGAAGATAAAGTGATGAAGAGAAGGAAAATGAGAAAGTTATCTTTGCATAATTAGAGAGGAAGAGGCTATGTAAATGGACCATGAACTGCACCTGGGAGATGAGGTAAAGAAGCTCTTCAGCAAACTAATTGCTGAAAGAGAGCTGGTTGAAAGAGGTACTGCAAATCTCCTCCAAAACCAGGAACAGTCAGATTCTTGCAGTTGGAGTCTGTTGTCAGCAAGAATACAGTGCTCTATAAAAAATCCCAAAGAGGAGCTTTTCCATGAATTATCTGTCAGCTACCCAACTATGAAATGTGGATCTTATTATATATTATAAATGAATTTTATGGGAGCAAGGGAAAAAATCCACCATTTTTTTAAATCAGGAGAAATCTATAAAACATCAAATTCTTGAAATTTATACTACAGTTTTGTCCTTGTACTTATAATTTTTTTTTTATTTATTAGGCATAGAGATTTTCCTCAATATTAACATCTTGGAACGAGTATTCTGATAGAGATATCTCAGGCAAATTATTCTAGTGTTTTGTGAGTTTAAACTGTATGCAACTGCATTCCCATGGAATGGGTGGCAGAACATTCTGTGATATGTACACTGTGTTTCCCTTAGTTTCTCTACCCCAAAGTTTGCAGTCACCAAAGATGGAGTATTATCAGAATGGGTAAAAAAGTATATGGAAAATGCCTGGGATGCTTTGGCATCTGAACCCAGCACAAAATTAAGTTTTAGTTATTCTAAAGTTAGGTCATTAACTAGGTAGCTGGAAGTAAAGGGTGAGTGAAGAGATGATAGACAGTGCTTTAGCTACAGACATAAATTTCCATAGAATCTGTTCTTTCTTCTTCTGCTCTAGAGCCTGGCACTATTTGGTGCATGACATCCATGGCTGTGAAAGGCCCTCTCCTATGCCCATCCCTCATCCTCTTCTGTTATCCACTGAATATCTGTACCAAGCCTCTGAAGGACCTACTGTCAGAGCACCCAGCATGCGCCATAATAGATTAAGACTACACTGTCAGGCACACTGCGTGAAAGCAGACAATTTTATTCAGTGGAGCAGCCCTAAAGCAGCCTTACCAAATAGTTATTGTCATTAACCCAGAGTTTCAGTACTGTAACTTTTATTTTCTCTGTAGTTCATAGGTCTAGTTAAAAGGGAATAATCCTAAGAATGGTTGAAATATGTTGCATCAAAAGTGAACATAGTAGAGCACCTTGTCTGTTACACAGATGGGTAGTGGATACTTAAGGAAGACAATGTGAACATACAGGATTGCTTTCACTCCAGCATTTTCAGCAATCAGTGCTTTAGGGCTTGTAAAATTGAGAGGCTGCAGTTAGACTGCTGTGTTTAATAACTGCTGATGTACCTATTCTCTGTCGACTAGTCTAGTCCTTCGCAGAAGTCATTTATGCTTTCGGCTTCTAGAGATTCAGAAGGAAAACCTGCAGCTCCACAGCATATTATGTGCTGTAAAAAGAAGTACTTCTTTCTAAAAAAAAAAATCTATTGTTTGATGACATCACTGAGTGTTTGTAACTTTAGTTCTATGAGACATAATGACTTATTCCCACCTCCTCTTTTTCTGTTTATGACTTTGGATTTCTATTATATGACCTCTCAGTCATGCTGTCTCTGTCAGGTCCTATCTGCTAAGCTTTTTGTCTTTTAAAGCACTACCATGCTTGACTTCTTACATTTTTCTACTTTTCTGTCACTATTCTTTTCTATTTTTCTTAAAAAAAGCAGATAATAGTTATATGCTATATTGATTAAGTAGATATATTTCTTAAATAGCGCACAATAAAGTCTTTTGTTTTTCTATAGATTTCTTTCTTTTATTTTTCTACCTTCTTTATAGTCACTACCACTCTGTTCATGCCACTGCCTGACTAGCTTGGTGGGTGAAGGGAGAACAATTACTCTTTAGTAAGGCTTTTTACTTGGTCTCTGCATAGCCAATTGTTAAAGTACGGGTCAGATTAGTTCACAGGCTGTGTTAGTTTGGAAACAAACCAGTGGGAGATGGCAAGTCAGGATTAAAATTTAATAGGAAAATTAAAAGTAAGTGTAATAATGCAAAGAAAAGCATTGACAAAGTCAGATACAACCTGACACCCTGTAAGGTGGTGATAGCAATCCAAATGAAGTAGTTCAGTTGAAGCAATAATCCTGTGGAAGGTTTGGTCTCCTCCTGAAGGTTCAGTGGTAGCTCTCATCCTCTGGGAATCCAGTAGACAGGGCTGCCCTGGGTGGTTCCAAGGCCAGGTTATATCCAGGTGGGAATGCTTGGCTCCTCCCTCCTGGGTGGAGCATCTCACAATAGGATGAGATAAATCCATGAGTCATGGGGTGGGTTCTTGATGGCTCATTGTCTGTTATCAGGGGTGAGTCATTGCAGGAGATAAAAGCTAATGTCCCACAGCTGGTGGTAATAGAATAATGAATACATCTACATTGCAACGTAGGACACAGGCTCAGAATTGTGATCAGTGGTAGAAAGTCCATCTGGAAGCAAGTCACTCATTATGTACCTTGTGGTGTCCACCTGGGGTTGATAGTGGGGCCAGTGAACACTTAGTAGTGACCTGGATGATGGGGGCAGTGTGTACCTTCAGCAAGTTTGCTGAGGGTACAAAACTGAGAGGTGTGCTGGACTTAGACAGGCTAAAGAAATGGATCTGAGATGAATTTTGTGAAGTTTTACAAAAGGAAATGCCAAATCCTGACCTGGGGGAACAATAACATGAGGCACCAGTATACAAAAGCAGCTGGCCTTCTGGAAAGCTGCACAGCACAGAAGGACATTAGTGTCTTGGTGGACAGCAAACTCACCATGAGCAAGAACAGCAAAGGCCAATAACAGAATCACAGAATCATTAAGGTTAGAAAAGATCTCCAGGACTGAGTCCAACCTTTGACTGATCACCACCTTGTCAACTAAATCATAGCACTTACAATATGCAGGGCTGTTTTAGGGAGGCCATTACCAGCAAGCTGGGAGAGGTGCTCTTTGCTTTCTACTCACTGGTGAGATACACCTGGACTGCTTGGTCTGATTCCGGATTATTAGGGCATTGGAGCACCTTTCATGCCACTTAGGCTAAAAGACTGCATTTGTCTGACCTCAAGAAGACAACATAAACAGTTTTGTGATTCTGTGAATTGTCTGCAATGTCTTCAAAACCTTTCCTGAGTGGCAACTAAGAAGTTATTTTGACTATTCCACCTGCATTCTTCATATCCAGTGCTTTGAAATCTATCTGCTATTTTATCAGTTGGCCACTCAATGAATCACTGAGTCATAGCCTGCTGTCAATTAGCTGGGTATTGACAGGATAAAAAGAAACTTTGTAGGAAATAGCCTGGGGATCCCAGTAGACAGGTTGACAATATGAGTCACCATGATACTTCACAAGCAATGAAGGCCTATTGCATAGTGCAAAGGTGGAAGAAGGGAAGTATTTTTTACTTTCTGTTCAGCACTTTTGCTGCTGCTGTGCCCAATTGTATGCTCTGGTAAAGGACACACAACACAAAGGAACAGATGGGAGAGGTGAGTTTATTTGGCCTTAAGGAAAGAAGGCCCAGGGAGGACCTTGCCGCTGGCTTGAAATACCAGTGGGCTATTACCGAATATACAGAACCAGAAACTTCTCAGAGGCACCCAGAGCTATGAAAAGGGAAATTCCAATTAGGCTGTGAAACGTTGTTTTGTTTTGTTCCATCAAGTGTAATCAAATGCTGGAATAGGCTGCAAAGAAGTTTTGTAACTGTCATTCTTGGATATATTCAAAAATCAGGCATAAAAGGCTATGTCCAACCTGATCTGACTTCAAAATAGTGCAGATTTAACTAGGAATAAATGACCTTCCATTCTAAATTATTTTGAAATTCTGTACTATATCTGTAACTATTTCTAGCCAGAAATAAATACAGTATATGGAATAATGTTGGGTCATCCCATTGCTTTTTCACCTCAATATTTACCCCATTTTTAAGATTAAGTTTAGATAGCCTATCTTCATTTGGAATATTGCTTTCTATCTTTTAATCAAGAATTAAACCTTAAAAGTATCCTCTATTCATTCCCTAATTTTTGCGGCTTGCTTTTTAAATCCTTTGGTGAGGAACACCTGTCCAACAGATCACCCATATCATACATCTCAAAACCCTCTAAAAGATTTGTGAAGCATCCATTATCAAGAAAGTTGTTTTCTGGTGCTCCATGTGTTTAGTAACATATTCATAATTTTAATTTGTAACAGTTTGTTTGATAAAAAAGTCATAATTTCTAGTCTTTAGCTCCCAGATCACCTCTGGAGACATTTTAATGAATTGCCATTAAATGTCATCCCCCTTTCCCTTGTACAATAGCTGATTTAAATGGTTATTTAAAGACCACTGTTAATATACCAACAATTTTATTGTGAATTCTTTTAAGAATATATATGGTTACTCCTCACGGTGATTCTTTGCTGCCCAACTAATCGATTTGTTCAAAATACCTCTTACTTTCTCTTGGTTTGAGACAATATTTTAGGCTTTTCCCTGTCAAAGAGTTGCTCTGATAAATAATTTTTTCTTGATTCTCTTGTGAATTTGAGGTGCTGTATTCATGGGGTGAAGGCTGATCTTGCTGAAGTCAATCTGAGTTTTAATCTTAGGAGTACAGAGTTCAGTCTTTGTGTATATCCACTGAAAAATACTTTGTATTTGTGCTTGGAATCCTTGGTTGTTTACATTCAAACCAGTTATATCTGAATAAGGATACAGCAAAACAGGAGGCAAATTTGTTTTGTTTTCAAATATATTGTTTAAGATATGTGAGTAAAATCCAATAATTACAAAAATGCTGTTAGGTATTTAAATGCTGATGATTTATATTACAGGTGTGCCCCTGATGTGAACTGACAGTGGGAGGAGTCAAAGCTACTCTAGAAAGCAGTGAGGACTGGGATGTTCTGCATATATTCTGTTCTTTGAGATCACTAAAGCCATGGCAAAACAAAGCCAGTGTATTCAGTGACTGAAGTATTTTAAAAAGAAGGAATAATATAATTAGAATCTAAATTGAGCCTAAATTCTGCATTGTGCCCTTTATGCACAGTTATTATCAAGTAGCAAGCTGTGTAAAATATGGAAACAAGTTACCAGCAAATTGCCTACAAAATAAAATGAGTAATTATAGGATGTACTTCAAAATAGAAAATAGGGTTATTTTAAAGTAATACTTGACACTGAATATTTGTAAGACCATGCAAAATAGAGGATTAGTCAAGAGGAGTTCTAGTAAATCAGTTTATTATAAAAGACAAAGGAAAGAATTTGCTTGGAAATGAGGAAGAAATAGTTGTATGTTCAAGAATCCTACTGCAAGAAAGCACAGGAATCAGGAGATCTGTATAATCTGTGCATCATTCAGCATGGAGGCTAGTACAGAAAGAAAGGATCATTAATTTAAGCATTTAAGGAAAATGTTAGGGTTTGTATTTGGTTTTGCCTTGTCTTTCTCAATCCAGTACTTCACCATCTCTTTCCCAAACTGCATACCATTAGCAGTTCTGTATTCTAATCTCTCCCTTGCTGCTTAAAATTATCACTGCTTTATTTCAAATATGGCTTCTTATCCTCTGCTCTGCTAATTGGCTTTATTACCCTCGACCCCTTCTTGCCTCCACTACAGGCAGCTTAACATTTTTACATCAGCTAATCCTCATTTTTCGCACCCCTCCCTTCTCCTCCCCTACCCTGCATTTGCTTCCCTTTCCTCTTTTGGTGTATTCAGAGCTGCAGAGAGCTTTTCAGCAGATTTTCAAACCCCTGGAGAAATTCAAAGAGATCGAAACACAGCACAAGAGCTAGGGGTGTTTTCTTCTGGACTGCCAAAAGCATAAGGTAACATTCAGAATGAGGTCACTGTAGCATGATCTCATTTTGAATTGAATTTGCTTGTGGAGCATGGAAAGCCTGGTAGGGAGAGCATATTGTTTTGGTAGTTAATATTACATCAACAAACTGTGAAAAAAATCAAGCATTTACTTTCATTTCTTAATTTATAAATTCATGTGTCAGGAGTTTAGAAGAATTATGAGAAGATAATAAAATGATGGTATAAATTAGGTATGAACATGACTTAAGCTAGGCATGGAATGGACTTACAGCAGTCAAGTGCACAAGGCACATATATACAGAGGTGCCAAAACAAAATGAAATACTTGAGAAAAGTATTTTGCAGGATAACTGAAAAGAATAGCAATGCTTTTTGTGCTAAGCAAAGCAAGAGTGGATTGGCAGGAGAAAGCATGGCAGGAGAAAGCATGGCATGAGTGGGTACCTCAGAAACTTCCCTGCAGATAAGGTGATGCCAACAGGCTATTTGTGAAGAATGAGACATTCTGGTATTTGCCCTAATTTCTCTTTGTTGCCTCTTAACAAATGAATGTATATTCTTTCCTATGAAAAAGACAGAAATAGGTATTCCATGTCCCAAAGAGCCTACATAATGTTGAGAACAGGAAAACAAGATGCACTGGAAAGCTGTACCTGCTGTCAATTAAACTAGGAAATATCATCAATACTTCTGCCCATTAGTAGTATTTTGACATAGGGGACCTGGCAGGACTTTGCAGTGATTTGAATGAGAAGTTCAACAGTTGTTGTATTAACTTTAAAACTGGTATTGAAACATGAGGCAGGTTGTGAAATAAAATGCATGTACGTGCAACAGAAATAATGGCAGAATGTGGAAGAACTTTGTTGGTAACTTAACTAGTGAGTGGAAAGAATTAAAAATCACAGAGAGAGAGAAAGAAATGCAAGTGTAGAAAGAAAAAACACTCTGCTGAGCTTTAGAGATAGAGCAAAATTTTCAATAAACCTTCAGAGTGGCTGAGTGATCCTCAGCTTCAGTGTGTGCAGAAAGAAACCCTGGCGGAGGGAGACACTTGAACATAAGAGGATTTGCTCCTGTGATTAAACATCATAATCATAAACCCAGAGCAAGTGGCAGAGATAAGGTTAGATTTGTGGCTTTTTTTGTGAGAACAGTTTTGCAAATCTCTTACCATTATTTTTGAAGTGAATATATAATTTCTGTTAACTCTGGGGGTTCCAAGCATGCCAAGTTTCGGAATGTGTATTTCTGAAACTTAATTAGAAAAGCTAGTCAATAACTTTTTTTTTTTTTTTATATTACATTAGCATAATATCTTTAATATGCATTTTAAACTATGTCTTTCTGTGCCATAAATTATCTTTCAATCTTAAAGAAACGATAGTTCATGAAAATTTTATTTTCTGATTAAAGCTGTATTGCTGCTGTAAAGAAAACTGCTCTGTGTAGCAATGCAGGCTGCAAAAAAAGATCCAACAAAACTTCTTTCTGCTTGAAATCAATAATAAAATAAGTTCATTTCATACAAACACACATCTAAAGCTTTCATGACAGTCTAAAAAATGTAAAACTGCCTGCAGAGGATATGAGTTTATTGAATTTTCTTACTTTACTGTTTCATAGACTCTACCTTAACCAGATAGTATAATCTGATTGTATCAACCAAGAAGTATATGGGATTTTATTTTAATGTTAAAAAGGTCAATAGCTTTGGAACTTAAATTCTTTCTGTCTTCTGTACTGCACTAGAATCTCAGCACTGAAGTATTACCAGATAACTTTAATAAAAAGAAGTTGAATTTTATAAACTAAAATTTACTTATTCATTTCCTATATATACAGTTAAATTCTTTAGATGAATGCTTCCTAAGTATGTGGCAAAGCAATATATACTTTATTGAATGATGAGGGAAATTTATATTAATGTGGTTGATATAGGTATAAAATTTCTTCCAAAGTGCTTTTGCTGTATAACTGTTATTGAATATTACATCTTTTTATCACCTCAGATGATATTCCAAAATTTTAGCGCTTTATTCCAGCACTGATAATGTTTTAGTCTTACCAAAGACATGTTCTGCTAAGGTCTGCATTGAAGCACTTTTGGTTTGGAATTTGAGTTAGACTTTAAAATTTGGTGACAGATATACCATTTGCTGATCCATGCCAAGGCTTTCAGTTGGGCTGTAGAATTGATGCCTATTGAAAGATTTTTTTTTAGACTTCCATGAACCTTCTGAAAATCTGGATCACATTAGACATAAAGGCTTAGGCATTTTCAGCACCATAGAAGAAGTTTGCAATCATTTTCTATAGTACAAATGGGCTTATTTAGCATTCCTGTTATGGAAAAGATTCTACAATAATAATACTACTATTATAATACCATTTCTGTAATAATAGCACTTCTGTTATAAAACACCATTATTATAGAAATGCTATTATAAGACAAGCTCTGTTATTTAGAATTGCTTCTGCAATAAAAGTGCTAAAAAGTCTGCTTGTATTACAGAAAATTATTGCAAATTTTTCTTGCCTGGCAGTGAAATTTTTCATTCTGATTCTTGTCTGTCGCTGTTGGAAAGTCATTCTCATATGTACTCGGAAGCCTCTGTGAGTTACTCAACAGCGTATATTTAAAATAGGGAATTACTGAGTAGGCAAATGGGAAATACACCAGTGTCACTTATGAGATCTCCCATGTTCCTAATCTGCTGCTCACTTTTTGTCAGGGACCACAGCTCTTATGTGGAAAGTGTACGCAGGCCTGTAGCGCAGGTTTTATCATTGTGCATAAGGTAGGGGAGATGACATAAAAAAAGATATGGAGAAAAGGAACAAACCCTGCTTTTTACATCCTGGTAATTTTTCCAAGTTTTGGCACAGTTCACAAGAAACAGCTTCCAGTTTTTCCATTTGACTTTATACTATACCCATGCTAATATTATGGAATGAGAGTAAAATTCAGTCCATGGAGAAAGACTTCTACTAAACACTTTGAGCCAATTAAGCCATTAGGGTCGGATGTCTAAATGAGTACTTTGCCTAAGGACCAGCATGCTCTGATCATCAGCCTCCATTTACAACCCACCACCAGTGGGTGCATTCCAGAGCCATAACAAATTATCTCTTTTAGGAGGAGGGGAACAAAGGGAAGAGCCTTCAAATATAAATCCTCTAATTCTACCCCTGATTCTCCCATATCCTGTGGTTTTTTTGCAAAAGTTTATTTTCCACTACTATAGCTGTTCTAATGCACTCGCCGCTTCCTTCATGTGCAACTGCCAATCCACCAGTGCTCCTGCACACAGAGCAGAAATTCTCATTGGTAAGGGATTTCTAAAAAAGATTAGGACAAATTTTTACATTTAGGCCTTGGATAGTCTGTGCCTAATGGGTCAATTTTAGTGTGAATGAGTTACCTAAAATTATTTTGGAAATGCTTTGAGTCACGGTGTGAACTTTGCGGTAAGGACACAAAATAGTTCCCAAAAATTTCTTTCATGTTTGCGTACACTCTGACACAAGAAGTCTCTTGTTTGTCTTTGCCGTGCCCTTGCAAAATTCCAAATACATTACATCTGTTTCTTCTCCTGGACGAGGCTCCTCTAGAAGGAAAATATTCAACATGAAGTCTATGGAACTGCATCAGTCGTATGCCCGAAAATCCACCTCCTAGGTTTCTGATTTTTGTCATAGCTGTTTTCTGGTGAAAACAATAAATGTCAAAACTTGAATTAATCCTAATTTATATTTTCTTTTCAGTTTGCAGTGCTTCCTGTACCAAGGAAATGTCATTACATTATGCATTCCTCTACACATAATTTCAGTGAAATAGTACTTTTAAAAAGCGTACAAATCTAAACTTGAATTTAACCTTGCAGTTTTTCAAGAATGTCATTTGGGCATGAATTGGAGCCATTGGAGATACCAACAATATGACTATTACTGCCCTAAGACTTTTCCAGTAACATAAGGAGAATATGAAATCTTTCTCATTTAAAATTTCTCCTCACTCTCCTTCACTAATTCTATTTTTAAAAATGGTACCATTCATATCATCAGACTAGAATTTTCTTTTTTATTTTTTTAAGTCAGTTTTGTTATTTAGTGGAAGGCAATAGAGCTAGTGAGTTTCGATGCTCTTTTGTACTCCTGTAAGTTGCTAAAGGCTTTGTTTTTACACTGCTAAATACATTACTTAGTCCATAGAGTTTATTAGTGCCTCTGGGTACCATATTTTCTTGAAAATAGCATACACTTTTGTGCTTATTTGTATCTCCTAATGCTTAAGTGCTTGTGCTCTCTTTTGTGTGTTATTTTTCAGTTGATACTTACCAGTACTTGTATTGGGTAACATCTGCTGTTTTGGTTCTTCATTGCAATAGCTCCCTTAAGACTTTTAGTACAAAAAGTGATTTTATTGTTAGCAGCTACAGTATCACAAAGACAATCTCATGGTAGCTGTGGAATGGTACCTTTTTCTAGGTAGAGCCAAGAAAAAGGCTCTTGCAAGTAATAATTTCCTCCAAAAGTTGAGCTTTTGGTAAGTTAAATGATTTTATATTTTAAAAGTGAGAATATATTCCATAGCCTCAGGTGAAAAAACCAAAACATGAGCAGTTAAAAAATATCAGATATTTAATTTTGATATCTATGCAGTGGAAATGTTGTCAAGAATGTTAAAAATAAAGTTACTTTTGGTATTTAAAAACAAATCGCTTCTATTTTCTATTTGAGACATACACTCTTCATTTAAAATGAAGCTTAAACAAGAGAGTTAGACAACCCCAGAGCAAAATACTTATTTTTAGTCTTAAAAAATTTGAATATGTCAGGAAAAAGAAGATAGATTGGTGTGAGGATATAAAGAATGCAATCACATGTCTCCAAACAGCCTCCCCATAAGCTAAGCCACCACAACAGAACTTGAGATAAGCACAGACAGCAACAACAGGAAGATGCTCATTCCAGGCCTGGTGAGGCAGATCTGGGTAACACATCCAGACAAAAATTCCCACCATGGCAAACAGAGGGAAAGGCAGCAAGTGCTTATGCACAGACCATCTCAAGTGGTGGGAACAACATCTACACCCTGTGAACACCCAGGACCCACACAGTATATAAGTGGTACCTCCAGAAGAGCTACTGGGGGACATCCCCCACTGAAGGCCAGGGTGAAGAAGGACAGGTGGGACACTGCAGGAATCCACATGGTGGTGATAGCTGTTGCTTAATCTCTCTGTCTCTCTCTCACTCTTTTTCTTCCTTCCACTCCCTTTCTCTTCTCCTATTTCTTTCTATCTCTCTACCTTTCATTTACTATTAAATAAAATTCATGCTATTGACTTCAGCCCATGGTCTCATTTGCACCTTAATTTAGGCATCCATTATAATTGGATCATACCAATTGGTCAGAATAAAATTTTCCATCATTGTTTGTTTACCTATCAATTCTAATCCAAATTTAAAAAACCCTTTTTTCCTTTTTTTTTCCTGACTACCCATAGTGAAGCCCTGGCTATGGCTGTGCCTTGGATATGGCACCTATATTGCCTTATGATCATGTCCCTGTAGTTCTCAAGTGGAAAAATTGGTGCTTTTTGTTTTCATCCTTCATTCATTTTCTGAGTTATTGTACCAAACCCAGGAAGTTAAGGTACTTCTGTACTGGAGGGTGCACTCTTTCAACACCTAAGCCTCAGGGAGGTGCAGAGAGGTTTTCTCTCAGAACAGCTTAACTCTGGAAGTGCCTGCATTCAACTGGTCAGATTATGCCTCCTTAAGGTTTAGTTACTTCTCATGATAACTTTGGCAGATTAAACGCATGCGTAAGCATCCAGATTCTCTATTTTCCTATGAATGCTCTTCAAGCAGCAAAGTAGATAGGTATTTCTTATCTAAAGTTTATGAAAACACATTACTAAACCTGCAAGGTTTCTGCTGGGTTAGGTTTTATAGATATGTGCAAAGCATAGACATGAAGAGGGAGAAACAATTGCCTGCTTCTACTTAAAAGAATGGTGGTAGTAGCCATGGTGTTGCTATCCACCTTTTTAATAACAACCTAGTATTCATAATAATACCTAATAAGAACCTAGTAACATCAACTTGCACACATGAAGTAGATGTGTTTTTTTCCCTTTTCTGCTGACGGGTTTCAAACAGGCTACTTGGCAGGTGGGATGATATCACGCTCGACCCTCATGCAGTATTTTAAACTTGAGCACAAATGATGCATTGATATGACCACGGAGCTCTGAATTGAGGTTTGCCTGTTGCCTGTCCCATTTTGTCTCCTTCTTAAGCAACCAAGAAACCAGAAGCTTATGATAAATATTTCACCAATCCACCTATTTTTATGGCTTCTGAAACCTTAGTATGGTGTACAAATGGGTGCTTTAAAGTGAGAAGAAACATGAAGGACTTTAGAAAAAAATAAGAGTTCTCTTTCGAGAAATAAAATTGCTTAGGGAAGTTGAGCCAATACAAACTTTGGTAGATGACAGAATGCATAGTTTTTATCTCACCTCTGTTGTGTTAAAGGGAAGGTAAGCCTTTACCTTATAAAGGTAAAGGTAAGCCTTATAAAAATAAGACTATATCTTGTTGTCAAAGGAAGCCAGTCAAGTCTTTGGTGCCAATGATCATGGAGTATTGACAGGATCAGGTATCCAAAATTCAGCCTAACCCACTGACCCACTGTTTTAATACAATTTTTAGAGAGGTTCTGTAGCCCATCATCTAGTTTAATAGTGGAACAATTATAAACCTAGTGCCAGAATCGGTAGATGCTCAGAGGAGTAAAATCAAGCAAGCCAGAAAGAGAACAAGCAGGTAACTACCCTGATAACCATGACACGGGGGAATTTCATTAATGAATATACCTTTTCACTATGTCATCCCCATCATTCCGTTTGTTCTACAGGGGCCCTGATAATTAACAGCAGCTTCTTATCCAGTGCTCTGCACAAGAATTGTGTAGTCTCTTGCCATACCCAGGGTACAGTGGTGTTTCTTTGGCTCTTAAATAAGCAAAGGAGCTACTACTTTCTTTTTGACAAGAAAGTAAATTTTGTCTAGGGATGCTTAACGCTTACAAGAAACCATAATTTTCTTGTTATTGTTGAGATAACAGAATCTGAAGGGAATGGGCAGACTTAACGAGGCTTAAATTAAATGTGTTCAGGCTCTTTAGATCCAGCTTGTTCTACAGTAGCCTTTTAAAGTTTATCACACTGGTCGTACACTTCACTGCAAACTGTTGCAAGTACTCCCTAGTAAACTGTGGCCCAGAGTTAAACACTGTGTCAGATATTCTATGTCTCGCAAAAATGCATTTGCATAATCACCTGTTCAACTGCAATGCAATCTAGTAATGCTATCTCAGGAAAATTTAAATCATGGTCTAGAATTAATACATACATCTCCCTAGTCAGTTTAAGTAAATCAAGGACTGCTTTACTCCAGGGAACAATTTATTCTGTCCCGCTGTATAGGTCTCTTTGGACTGTCAGAGCCTGTAGTTTTGCACATGTGACAAAGCCTGGATAAATTCTCCAATGGCACTATTCAGGAGCAATATCAAACATGTCTAGCCTGTCTCTGGGATTTTTCAGTCCTTTGATTTATCTTTCAGCTATCCATTTTAAAATACCTTTTCAGTAATGTTGCCAAATCATTTTGATAATTTTAAACTCCTTGTATGAATTCAGGCCTCAATTTTGTTTTGGGACTTGGAAGGTGCTGTTCTCACTATGCTGTACTACTAACAATCATATCATCATCCTGAACTGCTGCAACTTACACTTTTTCTGTGATGGGACAATTTTAAAACTCAGTTCGATAGTAACTCAAGGTTTGGATTTTATTCCAATGAAGTTTTGTCAAATGCTCTAGACAATATTCATGCAGAAACCAAGTTTCCCTCAGCTTGTAATTAGTTTGCAAATCATCAATTTCTAATTTAAAAATAGTTACCATACTTTCAGGGTGCTGCTTTGCTAAGTTGATCTTGGGTCTATGCTGCATTATTTACAGTTAAAACTGGTTTTCTGTAAATAAAAACGTGAATCGTTTTGTGTCATGGACTAAACACAAACCCAATTTCTTTGAGCTGGACTAAGCTTTTGTTGGTGGCCAGAGTGAATAAAATGCTGATTTAGACCATATTGCTTTCTGAGAATTTTGCCAGTTCACTCCTTTGACGAATCTGTAATCAGCTTATTTCACAGTTTGATGCTGAGTTTCCTTGGATCTGGACCTCTACACAGTAATGAGTTTAAGATTTTAGTTCAATAACCTGGTCTTCTATTAAAAAAATAGGGTATGAAATGAAATGAAACAATAATGCCTGGAACCTTTTAGTCTTGGAGCAGACATTTTACTATTTCATGTATTTAAGGAAAAAAAGCACCCTCCTTTGTTTTTACAAAGATTGCTTGCAGCCTGTTCTTTTAGATAATTTGGTTCCTTCTGGTTAGGTGGAGCTTTTATAGGAACTGGAACAGTGGTCTTGTTAGGTTTTCAGCAGCTCTCTGTTCTTCAGAACTTCTCAATACATAAGTCCTCAGACTTCCGTTTCCATGTTTTGACTCCTTGACCCATCAGTAATATAATGCTTTTGATGAAGAGAAGACTTTGTATCTGCAAATTACTGCTGCAATTTTTTTTCTTTAGCAGTTTGCAGTCTGCCTTCACCTCTGTTTTGCAGATATTTTTAATTGTATTTTATAAGCTCTTCTTTTAATGCTGGTAACACTGTCTTTGACATCCCACCGAGTCAGTGCTCTAATGCTCAGCTTAAAGTTAATAAATGTCCCATTTACTTTCAGGTTGACAGTCTATTTATCTTCTGATGATGGACAATACTGCCAGAAAAAAAAAAACCACCCAAGGAAGCCATGCTGCATTTAGCCTCCCTGGCTGTGCTATGCATACTTGACTGGTGCTTGCAAACTTTCATGCACTGATATTAACTAGTGCATGTCTTTAATCTTTTTACATCTGACAGATATTGTGCTATTTTTCATAGTCTGTGTAAGTCTGTGGTCTCTTCCGAAGTGGCTTTGATTCTGTGCTATTATGCCTTAGGTGTCTCTTCTGTAGTCTGGATTTTCAATCTTATTTATACTTTAAGATATTGTCCATTTCCATAAGCATTATTCTTGAGGGAATGATTCCTGCTGCTTAGCACATTCTGCTTATGATATCGGGTTAATCCGTGTCTCCCATCTATCCTAGTAAACTACACAGGGCTGGGGCATGGATCTGAAAACTTCCCTTTGCTCCTTCCCACTGTGAAATGGTGAACAAGTCTCTGTCAGAGTGTAACCCCGTATGTAAAAGGGTGAGTAGCCTGAGTCAAGCTCTGTTCTCAGTAGGCAGTCTGCATGTGGCCAGTCTGGTTTTAGAGATAAAACAGAGAAGCTGTATGGATGCAAGTCACACTGAGCCATTTGACCATAGGGCCAGAAAATGGTCCCTGGTCCACTGTAATTCCTGGCCTAAAACTAGCCTTTGAGGTCCTTTTCCATCCTTTCTTCCCATTGCCAAATTTTATTAAGAATCTGGTCTTTATAATGGATTGCATTATTTAAGATTGACAACATTTAGAAAAAGTGAAAATTCTTTACAGTTTCTTTAGGTAACTTTCTATTTAATATATCCCTCTCAGAAGGCAGGACAGTACTCACATTTTTGCAATATAGTTTCATAGTTGGCATCTTTTATCTGAGCTAGCTGAAAATTACTGAGCACATGAAATGCATTAAAATCTGCTGTTGTCAGTAATAGGGTTATTTTTTGATGGTATTCTCTGACATGGGCAATTGACATTGATTGCAAATGCAGAGTGAGACAATTTGATTCTCTTTGTCAGTTGTTTTGATTCAATGACCTGTCAAAAACTGGACCTTCTTGACACACTTTTAACTCAGTAATAAGTATTCTCTTCTCTAGAACTATTTCAAATTGTGTACCAGAGATCTTCAATTCTTCAGTTGTGTGCTCTTCCACTAGCATTTACTCTTGCTTTGCAATTTCTATTTACAATATGGTGCTCAACAAGGGTCTCCAAGCACTGGGCATTATAGCACTCAGTTATTGCAAATAATCTCTGCAACAAAGCTGAACCAATTAAAAGCACAGATCCCAAATAATGAATGTTCTTTTCATGGAGGGTTGTGTTTCAATCTATAACTGATAAAATAATGAGGAGGGTACTGTGTTGCATTAAGTCATATTTCAGTTCAGGAATGCTGGGGAAAAAAATGGAAGTTTTCCACATCACTGCATCTGAACTACAAACGGATCATCAATTTTAATTCCTTATAAAATAAAATAGGAAAAATAGATTTAACAGATATATTTCTTCCTTGAGTTCTGTTTCAGCAGTTACATTTGAGAAGCAAAGTGTTACACTAAACTAAAATCTGCTTTAATTTGAAAATCTATAAATACAGAGTACTTAGTTGTTTCTAGGCTAGGAGACTAGATTTTCTAAGTTCACTCTATTGCCAACAGAGGGAGGCAGGAATTTCCTGAAGGGAATTATTTTAAATACTCTAGCTAATAATGCCATTTGAATTCACCATCCCAAACCAAGCTGAGTATTATTCAACTCGAGCAGTGCTTGCTACTTGCAAGGAATGACATCATCTAGTCCAGCCTTCCCAAGCAGATTTTACAGACTCATCTATTTTCTTGGTGTTTCCTTTGGGATTACTTTAGTTTTAGACAGATGTCAAGATTGCATAGTCATTGATATGCTGGATAAACGCTGTTTAAAGTTTCACATAGGCATTTCTATATTGATAGGCAAATCTATATTGATTTAATTTTGTAGAATGTGAAAATTCCTTACAGCACATTTTCTTCAAGAACAAAATATAAATAACTACACCACACCCTAATATTTTTTATGACATTTCATATTAAAGACTGGAAGAAGATAATGTTTTTGTTTATTCTGTTTGTGAGTTTGTCACAACTCCCTGCGAAATTTTATGTTGTATTGATCCTTTAATGACTTGCAGTTGGCTTTCTGGCTTTTTTAATTCACCAATGTGAGGAAGCACTTGTTAAAAAAAAAGACAAAACCCCTCAAGCACCCTCCCCCTTTATTATTGCAGAATTCTCAAGAAATGCATTAGAATATAATTGTTATTGAGGCATGATCTAAAGATGTGTGAACATAATTTCACTTCCCTGGAGAGGGTTGGTCAGTTTACCGAAATATGGAGGATATGAGTGATTCATCACTCCTTGCCTTCATGCATGTGTTGTTATCAAAGCAAATAAAGTTGTATTTCTATCTGGGGAGCAGAAGTTAGGACATGTAGTTTCAAAGAGTTTCAAACGTGGTTATTGCTATGTGATTTATCTATAATTGTAAATATTTTATTGCTTTTCACCTCTTTTTTAACTACAAATGATGTAGTGTGAAATAACAAAACTAGTCTGGTCAATTACTCTACTTTATAATAAATTTCCTTTCTGGGTTTTCTTTCATGGACAGTTGATTTTTCTAGTAGTATAAATAGATGTCTGAACTTTTTGTTGGTAGCTAAATTATCATACATATTGTGATCCTGTTGCTTTTGCCAATGCTGCAGCAACATCTGGTGGTGTGGTGAAAGCTGATCAAGTGAAGGCTTCTCATCTTCTGAATTTTGATAAGTTTTTGAAATGCCATCCTGCATCTCAGAAATGAGCTCTGTAGGGAGTTACGCAAAAGTTTTTCATTTTGCTCCTGCTGCACTGCCATAGTCTAAAGTCATGTCAAAGTAAATAAATTTGTGCTATGTTTTTTGACTTGAAACAGCTCTTCTGTTTAGAGATGTTTACAGAGGTGGTTTGATAAACTATGGTTAGCCCTGAGCCCTTTTCTCCCCCGATGAACAAGTCATGTAATCTTCATGCAGTTTGAACTAGTATTATGAAGAAACACTTAAGGAAAAATGATTATGCTGACATACCTGTGTTCTCTTCCTTGACATTTTACATGGTCATACCAGTCTTTCAGAGCTGTGTGTAACTTCAGAGACCACTGTGACTCATCCTTTATGGTTAGCAAGGTTGGAAAATGATTATAGATGATTACTCCCTAAAGTTGCCTCATGATTGTTTAAACATTCTTTTTTTTTTTTTTTTTAACTGCTTGTCTTCTAGAAAAGCTAACAAATTATTTTAATGATAGTGAAGGGTTTTAAAATGGAATATCTAGACCTGTGGTGATTCTAGAGTCATGTATTCCTTTAATTCAAAGCTTGTTTGATTAAAATACTTGTATATCTGATTAAAATAGTAAACGGAACACTATGAATACACCGGAGAGCATAAAATCCTAATGTGAAATATTTTCATGATGAGTTTTTATTTTGAATTCAGGTTTACTTATCATCATGAAAATTCACACATAAAACATTTTGAAGTCATTACATAACTGCCTTCAGTTTTTACGCCAACAAAATTCACTGATTTCAGTGGTTCAGCTGGTTTATACTGGTTTAATTGTAGGGGGACTAATCTTTTAGACTTCCAGTAGTTAAAAAAAACCAAAAAAAACGTGGCACTAAATTGCATGTAGTAATTAGAAGAATAAATGGAAATGTTTTTAGCGTGTTGTAAACAACACTGAGCATACTCAAGGTCTATAACTTTTTCAAGGGAATAATCCAACAGAGCCACTAAAAGTTAATGCATGCCTCTTAACTCTTCTTGATTACTGGGGACTTACATATAAAAGAACTTTTATGAAATCTGAAGGAAGACAGCCAACAATGCAAGACAAACAGGAGATGTACAAGCCATGGGCTGCACTTCTTCAATCAACTAAGCAAGGCTAAAAGCTCTCAACAGCAGCATTTGCTTCCTTCACTTCCACTGCTTTTACTAGTGGCAAGGTGGCCTCTGCCTCCTTTTGCTGTTGAAAGCACTAGTTCAGCACTTGCTGAACCTTGAATTGAGGCAATTCAATTTACTAACACTAAAGAAAACCGTCAGGTTTGTTTTGTTTCTGGTTTAGTTTTACTTATGTTAGTGTTAGTTCCCTGAGATGTCCAGCAGTCAGATGATCAGTGGTGGTATCTCACTTCTGTGCAAAAAATGCTTTCCATTTCAGGAGGAGCTGGCATTGCAATATGTTGCCTTATACAGAGCAAATTGGTTTTATTTCTGTTTGTGAAGTGACAGCTTTTGCTGACTTTTGGCTGGTAGTAACTTGCTGCTGTCTAGTGATGAGAAGATATCAGCAAAAGTGGGGAGTCTCTGTCTCTCACAGAACTAAGGTACCACTGAGCGGCTGACTTGCCTCTCTCTGTATTGTATTAGCACCTTAATCTTTAGCCATAAATACAGAGTTAAGCTAGTTTGCCTGATTACTTACTTTAAATAAATAAGTTTTAATAATAAGTAGGTAAATGGAGTGACAGTTGACAAATAAAAGCACAGTGGTCCCAGACTTTTAGTAGCCAGAAAACATGCCCTTGCTGTGGCAATCCTTGCTGTGCTGGAGAGCCCAGAGCTGGATGCAGCAATCCAGGTGAAGTCTCAGAGTGGAGCAGAGAGGCAGAATCCCCAACCTCCCCCTGCTGCCCACACTGCTTTGAATACAGCTAAGGACACTTTTGGCTTTCTGGGCTGCGAATACAAGTTGCCAGCTCATGTCCAGCCTCTCATCCCCCAGCATCCCCAAGTCCTCCTAGTCAGGGCTGCTTTTGTTCTGTTCATCCCCCAGCCTGTGTTGATATCAGGGGTTATCCTGACCCAGGTGCAGCACCCTGCACTCAATCTTTTCAAACCTCATGAGATTCCCATGGGCCCATTTCTCAACCTTGTTCAGGTCCCTCTGGATGGTATCCCATCCTTCAGCTGTGTCAGACACAGTTGAGTTGGTGTTGTCTGCAAATTTGTTGAGGGTGTACTTGATCCCTCTGTCTATGTCATTAATGAAGATATTTAATATCACTGGTCCCAGTACGGACCCTTGAGGGACACCACTTGTCACTGATTCAGTTGGGACTCTGAACCATTGATCACAATCCTCTGGATATGATGGTCTAACCACTTTCTTATCCGTCTAACAGTTCACTCATCAAATCCATCTCTCACCAATTTAGAGAGAAAGATATTGTGGAGGACCGTGTCAAAGGGTCATTTCTCTAGATCTTCCTGTCTCTCAAAGCTTTCCTCTCTCTAGATCCTCCTTCAAATAGTAGTTGTGTTGGGAAACACAGTGTTGAGGGAAAGGGATTCCAGCATCAAAAAATAGTTGGAAAAATGAATTATAATTAATATGTTATAAATAGAACTTTGTGGTACAGAGTAAGTTGCTGTGCTTTTTAAAGATTAAAGATTAAATTGTTGAAATACTTGCCTCTGTACTCTCAGTTCTGTATTAAGTATTTTCTTTTTACTGCTTTTTTCTTGATAGTTTTAATGTATTGTAATTATTTAATTTTTTTCATGGTCTCACATATTCTAGCTGAATTTTCTGTAGCTGTAAAAATGGAGCATGTGGAGGGGAAGAGAGATTGTTTCAGAACTGTTGGATGAAATACTTCCATGGTGCTGGAGATTTACTGTGTCATGATCAATGAATAATTTTTCCTTTCTGCTGTTGATATGGTCTGATGAGAGTAGGGTGGATATGATTCATTGTTCCCTTTGAAGTTGCCAACAAAATATAGAACTATTAAGCATAATTTAATCGTTTACCATTTCAGAGGTGTCTCTAAGTGCACGTTCAGGACCTTTTGCAGACGGAGACAAGTAACAAACCAAACATATGGTACAATTAACATTGGAAAAAGTATGTCATAGTTGAAATTCCCAGAAATACTAGTTCTACTGTTCCTTAAAAGAACATTGTAAATATATTCATCTAGACTTTGAAGGTAAACATGTCTCAAAATAGAAAGTCAGGGATCTCTGAGTTGGGATGAGAATGCTTTTATTTTTGTGTAGCATCTTTTTACCATGACTGCAGATTTTTGCATGTGAATTGGAAGATCTATGATGATATTCACAGAGTAAGGAAAAATTGGTTTACTCCATTCAAGGAAAATAATCTAAGTAACATTTTTTCACAAAAAACAGTGCCAGGACAGGGCAGTGGTCTGTCTTCTCTCAATCTAATGTTTTAAAACCTGTTTGTAGTACTCTGCAGGCAGTGCTTTGCATGTGAAATAAATGTATTTTTTTCTGAGTCAGAAGAAGTTAGTTTTTTTTAATAAAAATAAAAGCTAAAAGAAGAAGCTAACAGGTATGATAAAGTTTTGACACAGAAAATTGAGATTTTGGCTGCAGTGTGATTTTATCTAGGAAACCAGAAAACTTTCAGAAAATCCAGGGCATATTCAAAAGAAGACAGAAGGAATTTAGATACCTGGCTCTAAAGTGAATTTGGATACCCAAATCTAAAACTGAAAATCTGTAGTTAGTTGCTATATAATCACTGGATTAAGCAGGAAGAGGTGGTCTTCTTATTTAAGTCAAAATGCCCTGGGTACATAGAATTGCATTAATGAGCTTTTTCAGGACCATCCCAATACTGACCATGTTGAAACAGCATGAGTCTACACCAAATGCAAGCCAGGTAATGTCCAGAAACAGTTGAGTTTAGTGTATAATTTTGAGAAACATTATCAGTTGGCAGTGTGAACATGTACCTCACACATGGTAACTGCTGTATACTATCAAAATGTGGCTTTTGAATAAGTATCAAACTCATTTTCTAAAATAAGTCAATGGAAGAACTATTACAATTTTATAAAATGATGTGTTTAAAAAAAAATAATATCTTTAAACTTGGGCTTAGTTCCTTTCTTCAGTAGAGCAGGTTCAGGTTTACACTGCTCAAAATCTGTCTTACACTGGTAGAGGCAAGGCTCCTCTAGATGGAAATCGTGCTCTCCACTCTTGCTGTTGAAACTGCCAAAACTGAGATTTGCTGTGTCAGACAGACACCTCCAGTCTGTGGAGTGAGAGCACAGCAATAAAGTTCAAGGTTCTGGTCTCCCACAAAGGTACTGCCTGTGTTCCTGAGTTAGGAGGGTTTAGAATATAGGTAAAGCGCTGGTCTCTTCTCCCTAAATGCATTGTAGGCAATTGCTTGTGGAATATAATAATTCTGGGTAGCTCACAGCTCATGGCCTCACTCCTTCTATAATACCCCATTTCCCCTATGTACTATTTAAGGCACCTGGGAACTGAATACGAGATTTTTGATTTCACTCCAAGAATCGGAAACATAAAAATTATCTCAGTTTGGCAGCTAACTATTAAACACTGATATTTCCTCCTGGTCATGGTCTTGTTGCTTGCTGATGGATGGCATCAAACTTAAAAATGCCAGAGTGACAGATATTTTTTGAGGATTGTATTTTTTTCTTGGATAGTGACAGAATCTGCTGAAAAAACCCAACAAAGACCCTAGGATTTAAATCCTGACCTGAATTTGTTTGAAGGCCCATCTTTAAATTAGCATGGTTGTTGAATACAACATTACTGTTTTGTTTGTACAACACTTTACATAACATCCACAGCTTGGTGGTGCTTGCAGGTCACACAAATATCCACAAAGTACTGTACTACAATGTACCTATGCAACTTATCCATGAATTATTTAACCTGCAGCTCTTTAGTACAGTTCTTTCTTGGCTTGAATTATCTGTGGCCTTTCCTGAGCAGAGACTATTAGTAATACTGAATGCAGCCCAACAGTATTCTAGCACTATGATATTCTGAGACTTTCTAGTATAGATATAGTGAGTTTATTTGGTTTAATTTAATAATTAGTATTTTGCGGTGTTTTAATACACTGTGTGAATTCTCAGTGTATTTTATTAACTTGATAGAAGGTATTGTTTAGGTTTTTTTGAGTTCTGTGTATGTACTGTGTATTTTTGCACAGTTGCTACTTTTCTTTTTCCTTTTGTTGGCTCTAAAAATGAGGTGTGCTGTTTCTGATCCTGCAGTTTGCTGTTACCTATCTGCAAGTGAAGGGGTGAATGTTGTCACTTGCTTGTGGACATGGCTTGAGTAAATGCCTTAAGATATTACAGAGAGATTTGTAAGACCTAACTATTGTATTATTTACTGTTTTTACAATCAGATCTCAGTTATATTACCCTTTTGTGTTTCTATCTGTAAAAGGGAATGAGAAGCAATAATTAGTAAAGAGGCCTTTAATAAAAGGAAAAACAAGACAGCAGTGGGTTTCACAAATAATAGATGGATTTTCTCCTTCAATTAAAAAAAAAATTCCAAGGAGATTGATTTCATTAGGCAGGAATCATCCTGCATAAGGAAATATTGGCTGAGAAATGAAGAGATGGAGAAAATTAAAGCCTCCAAGTCAGAGAAATCCTTAAAAGCTGACTGTTAACCACCACACCTACACACACATGCACATCTTGACTCCTACAAACTATTCTCACCAATTCAGTACTGCCTGGGAAGCTGTGGCTTATGAGAAATGGTCAGCTAAGAGAAGGCAGGAATTTGGTGCTGCAAACCTCATTTTTTACTTGGCTTTACTAGAGAGGGTAAATTGATTTACTGGTTGCTAAAAGTCTCTCCCGTGAAGACTACTACAATGCTACAAAAATATTGTAGCATTTTAAAAGGTAACAGCTTCTTCTAGAGTGTGCTGGGAAGGAGACCTTGTGAGTATGATTTTGAGACAAGCAGTCACTGAGCATTAGACAATTGATATCAGAATTTTGCATTAAAGGATTTAAATGACTTCTTCAAATTAGGTCATGAGAAGAACCATAGCTCCACCCCAGGACCTTCAGCCACTACATTCTGCTGAGCCATTTGAAAAATTAGTCTTCAATAAAGGCAGCAAAGTTGCATGGTCTGTGAGGAGAGTTTATATAGTTTTAAGTAGTAATATGAGGATACAGTACTTCCCTCAGCTTTTTCAGACTTGCCAATGTGGCTATCGTTACTGACAGCTTGACATGATGTTAGTTATTTAAAGTGTCAGGTGAGAGTGGCTGATGCCATGGTACTGCAGTGCTCACATTTGTTGGAAAATTAGATGGTGATTTTTTTTTTTGAAAAAGGCCTAAAACCCCCCAACAACCCAGCTGCTTAAGCCTCTGACTGCCTAGGTTTTTTTTCTGTGCTGGGTGTATAATTTGAATGAGCAGTAGTGAACATGCCTGAGGTGTTAAGAGAATGATGCGTTTTCTGTAGGCATGAATGCTCTTAAATAAAACAGGAACACCTTCCTGTCATTTGTTGTCTTCCCGAAAGAATTTTTAAAAGGAAACGGAAGCCAATTAGCCCGGAAGTTTAACCTCTTTTAGCTTAGCTTCTTTTATGGGAGCTTTTTAACCTTTTAAATAAATCATTTGCTTTCTTTTCTCCCCTCCCCTTTGAATCTGTTAGCAGCATTTCTCATGCTGGGCCCAAGGAGCAGGCTGCTTAAATTCAAGAATGATTTTGAGGGGATAAAGTGTACAAGATTTTGAATTCTTGCCATGAGTCCCTGGCAGACAGCCAGGAAACCTCAGAGGAATAGGACTAATGACGGGAGGGTAAAGGAGATCTGGAGTGTGTGGCTGGTAATGCAGTATTCATTTAATTGGGAGCAGGTATCGGTGCAAACTTCTCCATTTTAATTGGAAAGAGAAGGAGGGTGTTAAGGAAGATGGAGAAAAATAAGAATGCATAAAGTTTTCAAGCTGAGGAGCCAAAGGCAGGCCTGTATATGGCAGAGAAAGAACTCAATTTAGGGCAATTTGCTCTGCAAGCTGGGCTGCAATCTCCCCTGGGGATAGGGATGAGGAAGAAAATGAAACCAAAAGAGAACTTGATAAAATCACCTAGCACAGACAATCTCAGTAGAATAGGTTTTACTGAGTTAAATCTGCCCCAATCAATGTGATTCTTTTCATATAAGTTACAAATAAAAAGCCACAAGATTACAATAAAAATCGAGGATGTACTGCTGCTGATGTAGCACATGGGAGTCTTAAGGACTTGTTGTGGAATACAGGTTTTTTGCAACCATCATGTTTAGTTTTTGCTTTTTTTCTTAGCTAGGAGGGGAAAAACCCCTCATCTCTACATCCTCCTGAACCTTTTATTATCTTTAAACTAAGGTTAGTGGTAATGTGTGAACCTTACAGAGCATAATTTTCAGTGCTCTGCAAAGCTGAACATGCTTTAGTCTTGACAGTTGCTAAACCTGCAGATTTTTCAGATACCCTTTTTTTTGCCTTTATACGTAAGTTAAAATAAGGAAAAGACACTACTCACCCATTCCACCCCTTTCCACCCATTCCTACAGCTGGACATACAGAAAAATGAGAGTAAGTGCCTGCATTTTCATGGTGCAGAGAAAAGGCATTATGTTGCTGTTTTCTTTACTATATGTATGCAGTGTCTTTCTCAGTACAGATGCTAAAAGAGTTGGTGCACCAAGTGCTGAACAACTATTCACTCTTCATCTGAGGACTAGCCTGAGTGTATTTTCCTTTTATTCTCAGTAGTGTGTTAACCTAAATATTTGGTGTTTAAGGACCTCCTGGGAAATGGCAGTGCTATATGAGTGGTGAGTGTCTGAGGTGGACAGCTGCTCTTTTGTCTGCACTGTCACACAGCTGAGAAAGATGAGGTAGCTCCTGCAGGTCATCAGTTGTGTGGGGAGGTTTGTACCAGAAGAGAGGTAATGTGAGATATGCAGCTCCAAGCATCTGGAGGAAAGAGCAAAAAATTGGAGTAGAGAAAATGCAGGACTAGGCAACAAGATGATGACTTGTAGTTACAAGGGATCAGCTGAGATCTGCAGCTGTAAGTAAGTGCTTTCCTTTTTCATCCTGCTGCAGCACTAATTTTACCTCATGAACTCTCCACTGGCAAAGGGAAAGGCATGAAGAGTATAAATACAAAACATTGCCACCTGAAATGCACACCATTCCTGGAATACGTGGGTATTGCTGGTTTTAGCTTTGTTTCCTAAGGCTGCTTTCCATTAGCCTGCTGGTAAATAGTTTGTCCAGCCACTGGACACTCTGATGAAAATCTGGAAACCTTAAAAGTTTGAGCTTCCTACAAGTTTTGTGAAAACAGTTGGCTAAGTGGAGAAGAAAGACTCGACCTGAACATCTCTGTTGAGATGGTTACAGCTCACTCTTTATTCTGGAGTCAATGATCAGCGAGATCCAGTCCACAGAAGCCAACCTCCTCTCAGGCTAAAGCCATGGGCAGCAGGACAGGGCAAAGAAGAGGAGCTGATAGCAAAGAGATGGCACCAGGCAGAAAAAGACTGGGCTGAGAATTTACCTCTGGTTTCAGGACAGGGATGTTGAGGAGACGCTGGATGCTCCAGTGTAGCTCGTGAAGCTTCTTCAGTGTCGTCACTGTGAAACTTCATAGACAACAGGCTTGGCTGTGCTTGCCTAGAGATGCCTTATGCACTGATTTCCAAGGCCATCTTCTGCCAGGCTGTGTTTCTGTATCTGTATGAATATGTGCATGCATTTTTGAGCTGTGGCTGAATAGGATAAGGAGACACAATGGCTAATGACAACAATGGGTAATGACAATGGAATTAGGGGGATTTTTAAAAGAAGAAATTAAGCATTTTTGTATCTAATACATGTATGTGGTTATGAAAGCTTGAAAGATCAAATGGAAACAAAGCATTTGTCTTCCTTATGCATGAATTTCATGTAGGTCCATCCAAATGTACACAGAGAACTTACATGTAGAAATTTGTATGATGGTACAGATAACACAGTGTATTTTAATAATAAAAAGGCTAAGTTTTAACTGAGGGTAAAGTTCTTGTTGAAATGCATATCCACAAGTACATGTGACAATGGCCTGTGGGTATATATATATTGACATTATATAAATAAATTTTATATTGTATTGAGTATTCAAATATTATTTCCTTTCCATTAAAAAAAATCTAAATTCTCAGGCAATAAGAGCACTAAATTTTACATAGGACTCTCAGCATTTGCATTATCCTGTGACATTTGCAGGGACATTTAAGAGAACTAATACATCATATGTAGAAAAAAAGGCTATTTAAAGTTACAGTGGAAAGATGGGAGGAAAACCCTGTATTCAGTTTAATGATAGAAGTGATGGTGGAAGTGAATTTATTCCTTTCTTGATTGTATTACTTAAAAATTCACAATCATCTGTGATAGTAAGCTAGATTCTGATTTTGTGTAATGACTGCAATACTGTCAGACATAGCTACATTGATATGATCTGACATGCTGTCTTTTATTTTAAACACAGCACTTAATGAAAAGACTGGGAGCAAAATTCTTGTCTTGGAGACAGCAAAGAAACTTAGCTCAAGTCTCATTTCGCTGGTGTAAGTGAAAGGAAAATTTGACCCAAGGCTTCCTAAGTAGTAATTATGGAAAATTATTTTGACACAAGGTAAAAGATAGTCATACAGTTGCATTTTCCAGCATATGTGGAAGGTTTTAAACTAATTGGAATTTATTGAGAGACAAATTCTGAAATTCCGTCCATGCTTTTCCTTTACATTAGCAGACAGTAAAGTTCACTAACTGCAAGCCTCCACCCAGATATTAAAGAAGAGTAAAATACTTTGTATCTGCAAAATGCATTAACACCTTTAGTTCTGTGAACCCAAGAGTGACTTCTAAGATTAATTTGGTGTCTATTTAGTTCTGAGAAGATATACTGGTAGTGAAAACTAAACCTTTTTTTTTTTTTTATTCAGATTTCAGTGATTTAGCCTTGTTTTCTTTTGCCTTGCACATACGCAGTTTAGTTTAACAGCACAAAATATAATCCATAATTACAGAAAGACCTTTCCTGCTATTTTTCTATTATATTGACATCTCTCTCAGCTTTAGAATCTCTTTCTAATTTGTTGTACTATTTATTGACTGTTCTCTCCTTCCAAATGAGAGAACTTAAAGGATTCCTTCTTTATTTGAACAGTGTGCATTCTTTCTGATTTCTTAAGTCAATTTCTGAATTCATGGAAATTGTCTCCCACTGAGTATAAGGTACCTTATCAACTCACATATAATTCCTGTTGTTGATAGGAATGATGCCACTTTTGTCTTAACACTACTACCATCCAGCATAGGATTTGTTAGCTATATTTACAAGTTTAAAAAAATTTGCTTTTATATAACCGTACATATGATTGCATTGACATTCAAATGATTGCTTTTCCTGTGGGTGATTTTCCATATGTATTTTGCTGTTGTGGGTGTGAATGAACCCATTTGCTTTAGCATTACTCATCTGGTACATCTATGTCCATGCCTGTGCAACGGACAGAATACATGCCAAAACAGGGACACATGGTAAGTGCACCTTGGGTTTAAACCATGTCCTACTCTTTCTTGGTCCTGCATTTATTCTGTAAGGCTTTTTTCTGCATTGTTTTTAATATTCTTTTGTCTATGACTCCTTTTGTATTACTTTAACTTTTTGTTTTGTTCATGGTTTCCTTGGTGGATTTCTCAAACTGCTTCAGAAATGGCGGCAAGTTATACCTTTATCAAATGGTCATATTAGAAGTCTTTATTATCTCAGAGAGAAGATTGTCAGAAGATGCTTGGGGATCTGAATCCTGTTAAGAGAGACAGAAGAGGTAAATCTGTGAGATCTATCTCAGATCTGAGTAGCTTTGAGCATTTGCTTGGTGTCCAACCAGCCTTTTCTTCCAGCCAGAAAAAAGGGTGTCTTACAGCTCAGTGACTATGTTAACAGATCAAGCCCCTATGCACAGCCTTGCAAAAACTGTTTCTCTAACGTCATCTTATTCTTTGCATTCTTTGAACTTCCATCCTCTAGGGTATAAGAAGTACAGAGAGTCTCATGAAATCTGCTATTGAATTTCCTTCTGTGATGAGAAGGCAGAGGACAAGAAAAGCCTGGGCCTTTTTACTTCACCAAATAAATGTTTAGTTCCTTTGAATTTTCAAAACACAGATTTTTTTTGTGTTGCATTGTCTTCCATTTCTAGAATACCCTGTGCTTCATGTTGGGAGCTGCTTATATTGCGTGAAGCCCTAGACATTTCTTCTGATTTGCCACCAATTTTATCTGTGCCTTCAGTCACAGTTAGCTGGCGGTGGGAAGTTACTCTGACAGCTTTGCCCACACCTTTATTATTTCAGTTAAGATGTGTAAGTCTACATTTCACCTCTCTCCTGGAGTCCCATTAGGCAGTTTTTTTTCCCTTGAAATTTATTCCTTCAGCTACTTAGGCAACTTACTAGCTGCTGGCAAATGAGGTATCAGAGCTCATACAAATTGCAATTGCCTTTTGATTGGTAACAAGATGAGTAGCACAGACTGCTGTTCTTCCTCCTTCATATTTTGATCTGACACTTCAGGCAGGATGCTTATCCATATACGTCCAGGTCACAAAGCAGCGAGTCTCCTAAAGTCACATCATTTGACATCTTCAGTTGCTCTTTCTTTGCAGAATAAAACTCAGCAGATCTCTCCAAATTTTGAAACAAGTCTTCAGGGTTCTTTTTGGCTTGTCAGGTTCTATTCCTGCTCTGACTCTTAAATGCCCAGACAGAAAGTACAGTCATTGTGCAAACGAAATGGTACAACTTCAGCGCAAATGAAATGGTGCAACTCTAATCAGTACCTCTGAAGTTGCGCCAGAAGCTGTGACTCTGTCGTTACTGACTCAGTCCTCTCTGTCCAAATGTGGGAGTTATTTAGCAAAGCAAATGAGACATTGTCAGGATTCTGGATACTCTCTGCCCTGAAGCTTTGTAATTGCTGATTTCTCACCATCTTAACCAGGGAAACGTTATACTCTGTCATAAGTATCTGCTGCTGCAGGTGGTGGCTTCACTTCTTGTTTTGAAGGTCAGAAAGACCTCTCCATGTTTGAGGAGGAAAAAGGTTTTATGAAAGCTACAAAACCAGCAAAAGCAAAAGAATAGAAGCACCTCTGAGCCTTATGAAAGCTGAAAGTCTTAATTTACTTTTTGCCCATCTTGCATCATGAGACAGTGAGTCTGCAGAAATGGTTTAACTGGCACTAAATTAGCTTATCAATGTTTTATCGGCTAGAAGATCCACTCCAATGGATGGCTTAAACAATTTCAGCCAATTAGATCATGACTGGGAAATTCAGGACCACATTCTTGAAATTATTTTCTGCAATATTAGGTAATTCAGTGTCATTTCTTCAAGCCAGGGGTCAGATAAAAAGGTGCAGAATACCTTGAGAAATGTTAACTTCCAAAGCCAACCTGTGTCTGGATCTTTACTCAGGAAGAGTCTTATGAGACAAATTCCTGTATTATGACCTGTGGTTGTCAGAGCCAAGATAAAAACCCCTGCTGTAGTTTGGTCAAGCTCACAAAGATTATCTGAACAGCCTCTTTGAGGTAAGTTCTTATTTGGTTGTCCATAATGTTGTTATATGTAATCAACTGTGCTTCACAACAATTGTATATTCTTTGAGATATACTGCCCCAAGATAAGGCAAAACCTTCTCCCCTTGCCCACTTCATTTGCATCGTGCTATTATTTTAACTGAAAGGAACAGAGACACCCCAGTCCTTTATTTCTCATGTACTGTGCAGAGGAGTGGAAAGCAGGTTCATTTGTGTAGTAATGCTGGGACTTAGAAATTAGGTGTTTGTACTTTCAGCCACGTGCATACAGATTACATATGTCTCAAAGTACCTCTTACTGTTAAGTTAGTTGTCCAAACATTATCTGCACAAACAGCAAGCTATCAGATCTGAGGCTTACTCTGCTTTCAGAAGGCTTCTCCTAACCAAAGGGACTTCTGGAATCATAATCCATACTCCTGCTCTTAGGAACAAATGTGGATGTTGAATCCCTTCTGGGACTTTAGAAAGACTAGTCTTATTGAGAAATTGCTGACAGAACTTCATTCTTCATGAGATATTTTTCCCCAGCTTCCAACTTGCCCTTACTCACGGACAGAGTATTTTCCTTTGCTCTTGTATCTTCATCGTAGGTGTCGCTTTGTTTCCCCAGGTGAATTCCTTCCTAAATAAGACCAGTTATTGCCCTTCAGAGTCCATTGCACTGCTCAAAAAAAGGCAGCCTTGGTGTTTTTTCTTATGAGGTTCATACTATTCTGGTCAAGCTAGTAGCTCTTCTCAGCAACTCTGTTAGTAATTCCCTCTGGCTTTAATGTACATACGAAGAAAGGAATGCTGTATTTGAGAACATAGTCCAGTTAACACACCAGTGTCATTTGGATATCAGGGTAGTGTTTGGTTTGTTGTTTTTGGAGTTGTTTTGTTTGATTTTTTGCGGTTAGTTTGGGGTTTATTTCTTTTTGTTGTTGTTTCTGTTTTTTCGTGGGTTTTTTTGGTGGTTTTTTTTTTTTTTTTTTAATTTTTATTTCCTAGCCATCTTGGAATACTTCTCATTAACAAATTAATTGTTAAAAAAATGAATTTTTTTCCTATGCTGTTGCCATCTGATGAGCTCCAAATTTAATGCAAAAATTCTTACTACGCTGTTGGTGATTGACCTTGCACTCTGTACAGTTAAATGTCACTCATTTCCATTATTTCAATCCTAGAGATCTTCTATTTTTTTCTTGCATGATATTATAATTCTTTGTATTGAAAAATACCTTCAACGTTGTCATCTGCATATTTCATCAAGCAGTTCTGATTTCTTTTCTGATTAAACAAGGTGGGCCTCAAGAATGAGCCATGAAAAATTTTAGCAGTCCCAGACAAGGGATAAATCTGTAACTATAACTGGTTTCTGTCTTGTATAATTAGTTTTCTTCCCCTGTACAGCTTTCCTTCTTAATTCCCATCTTCTTCAACTTCCCCAGTAAGTTGCTGTGGCACTCTGCCAGTTCTTTCTCTTGTCTGGATAAGAGAGAACTACTCTTTTTCTTTTTCTCCTGGAAAATCAGATATCTTAACAAAGATAGCTGTCAATTTAAGACTGCATTAGCTACCCTTGGTAGCTGGATGTCTTTTTTTTTTTTTTCCATTTAAATATTTGTTGTGATCCTTGTGTAATATAGAGGTTTCCTTAAACATGAGGGAGGAGGTGGAGGGGGAAACAATTCCAGCTGTGACCCAGGTACTTTCAGGCCTCTTGGATATTTTACATACTGAGTTCTTAGGAAGTGGGGATTCCAACTACATAGACCACTGTAAAGTCAAAGTTAGAAGTCTAGTCAACCAAGATGCCTTTCAGGCAGTGGTGAGAAAATAGATGTCTGTGGCACATGATTTCAGTCTTTAAGGAGTAATGATTAAGGATCCATCAAGACTACAGCCTTCTATAGTGAGTTTTGTATAAACTTGGTCATATGAGAATTCTCAGTGGCCTTCTATAGAGTAATTTTCCAGAGCAAACTCAGTTCCAGATTTATCAGTTCTGATGCTTATTGTAATCTCCTGGAATGTCCTATGGCATTTTACCTTCGTAATATACCTGTAAGCCACCTACCAGGGACCAATCATCAGGCATGTGGATAGTTTTGATTTTTAATATTAGCATTAGGTCACGCAAGGCCCTTTGCTGTAAATGGTTGGAAGGAACTTGTATTCTGTAATTTTAGGCCCTAAAAGTTTTGAAATTTAGGGTAAAATAATTGTTGAGAGAGGATGGTTCAACTCATTAGCTTAAGCCTGGATAACAGCTTTGGGGCATTGCTGTTGACTCTATGGGAGCTCTAACAGACATCTTACATTAACAGACATCTTACGATTCACAGGCCTAAGTTTGTTGGGATAATTCTTGGCACGTGAGTTCAGAACTTCAGTTTTGATAAACCATTATAATTTAATCAATCATATCCCACACTCACTGCAAAGACTTTGGAAACACTTAACTGCAGATGAACTCTCTTCAGTTGAGTCAGACCTGGTATGTTCCACACACATAATTTCAATCATTATTGATTTCTGTTTCTTTTTTGGGTCTTTTGTTTGTGGTTTTGTTTGTTTGATTTTTTGGTTTTTGTTTGTATGTTTGTTTGTTTTTTACAGAAGCTTCCAATACATAAAATTTTTAAAATTGTCATTTTCACTTTTTATTTTTCAGAAATGATACTGCCAAGAGATATGTCCTATTGCCAGGAAATAATTGTACTATGCTTCCCCCTCCCACCCCCTGTATATATTATCAAAACATTACTTTTAGGAAAGTGTGTATTTATTTGTGTTGTTCATAAAAGCATAATATATAGAAAAAAATTAAATGTTGTTAAAATCACATGCTGTAGAGATATAGCAAACAATAAAAATCTAGCACAATTTTCCCTATGTTTCTTCTTTAAAGGAGAAAATATTCTCTGATTAAATCTCTGATTAATCTTTGCATTTAAATGAAGTTTCTTACAAATTATTCTGAATATGGGACAGAAAACCACACAATTTTATCATTGTTAACACATTTTATTCTAGATAAAATTTCAGCTAAGCTGTTCTTAGACTCTCTTTAGCATGAAGTTTTCCAGAAAACCGCACAACAAATTCCAAATTGGGAAGCAAATATCAAACTGGGAAAAAATATTTTACCATATACCCCAGGATTTAGGTAAGACTCATAAAAATGTTGTACCTAGTGATTTTAATTTAGCAAAATTTTTCTATAATAGACTTTTCCATGCCCAGATGTTGGCTGATATTAAGACCAGAACTTTAGCAGTCTCTTCACAAGGTTACACTTGAGCAGAATTCTTAAAAAAGATGCTAGCAGCAGTAAGAGCTCGCTTGAGGAAGTAAAATAGATTATGCAGAAATTTTTCAGAATCTTGTAACTTTTCCAAGGTGAGATAGAGGTGGGGACATGCAGTGGATATTTGCTCCTCACTACTAGGAATACATGCTGTGCAAGAATTCAGGCAGAGAATCAACCATTGTGTCTTGAAAATTTCTCTCATCCATTCCTGAGACAGCTTCTGGTTAGTGAAGGGTATGGGTGATGGGTGGGTGAGGGTGTGTTTCAAAATTTTCAGTATGGAAATTTATGTATCCAATTCACTCCTTTAGCAAAAACACACTTGAAAGCGTGCTAACATTCAAAATTCAATCTCACTTGGGGCTCCAAATTGAGGAATAGCAATCCTGCCCAATTCAAAGCATTTCCTGAATACTGTGGTAGGATCAACAGGCAGAAAAAAACCCTGAAATGTAGTGAGAGGTATCCTGTGTCTGGAAGAGGTCGAGAATGGACAACGATCTGTGATTGTGTCTGCCAGTTTATACTTTAAATGACAGAAAAGTCAGACAGTACTGATATGAAATGGAAGAAATTTCAGAAGGGGAAGAAAATAATGTAGTTTCCATAAATTCTAATAGACAATGACTGGACTTGTTAAGCACAGCAATATAGTTGTGGTTTTTGGGTTACTATGCTGTAATCCTGAGAATCCAAGCACCCAGCACATTTGTTTGACAAAAGCCACATTGAAGTTCTTGCCAGTCTTTCTCTGGCTTAAAAAATAGCAGGATGTAATCAGATTTTTGGGGGTGTATCCATGTGCAGCAGTTTAGGAAGCAACCCTCCCAACTGTTCATACCTGTCTTCTACCTACTTCTTTCCCTCTTTATCCACTCATCTCCACTTCTCTACCTTCTCCCTTCAATTTAGCACATATTAATGAATTTCTCCATGGTTTCCATCTGCTTTGGTGTAAAATATACTGAGCTATGTGGGATTGCTTCTCAAGCTGACCATGTAAATATGTCTGTACTTGTACAAATGGAACAGCCCCACAGGTGTGGTGAAATGCTAGCTGGTTTCTTGCCCAGTTTCCAGGTGGTTTCCTTGGGATACAGACATCCTAGCTCTGAAAAATGTTTCTGACAATGTGCCACCTCCATGTAAAGTCTTGGTCTGTTCCCAGCTTAGCTGTGCTGGATGAAAGAATCCTGTCACTTCTGAAAAATCCATAAAGGTAATTTCATAGATTGAGTCTGAAGCAACTGTTGACGTATGTACAAGGCAGCAAAAGAAGGCAGCATTAAACCACAGCCGTTTCCAACTTTGAGTCCTTTGGCTTTATCATTAGGCATTTTATGCCTGATGGTTACAGCTTCATTTTGACCCTGGGTCAGTGACACTGGGAGAAGATAGATGTAAGTTGCTTTAGGCAAAATCAAGCCATGATGGTCGTTCACAATTTTTAATAACTCTGTGGTTAGTTATATGAATCTTATTAAGAAAAAAGTTTTCCCCATTCACTGAGAAAAGTATGGGATACGTGAAAAGATGGACTGGTTGAAGCATTATGAGGATGTAAAATTTCAAAGCCAAAGGGAGAACTTCTGTTTATTAAATATTTTTCCTTTATGAAGAGGATTCAGTTAAAATTTGCTCATATAAACTGCTATAATTGCTTAAATATGCTTCTGATAAAAAGACCTAAAGTTTTGTCTCATTAAGACTGTATTAAAATCATCCTGCTGTCACTTGAGAGTATTGCTAAACTTCTACAACTATGAAATCCTCTATTATTTATCTCTGTGATATAGATTTAGCACATTTAATATATAGAATACAGCACAATATTAATAAATTACACAGAAGTAGAAAACAAGATACTGCCAGGTCAATGAAGTTTAAGCAGTAATAGGACTGAAAGAGAGGAAAAAGAGGACTGAAAATAAAACCCCCAAAGAAATCACTCCCCATCCATGCCTCGCTAGTAATCCTCTATAACATTTAATAATGTTCTATAGAAGTTCAAAGTACATTTGAGATAGTGTTAGAGATATTGTGGAAGCTGAGGCTGCACAGGAAGACAATACATACCTGAGAAATTATTAATTCTTTTAAAAGTAGTGTTTTACCCTTTGGTAATGTGAAACCCCATACAAGAGATGCATAACCCACCTTTCCTTATCCAGCTCCATAAATGCACACTGTGTTTTTGTAGAAAATCCTGAGCTCTGTACTCTTGGGACAAGCAACTGCCTAGTGGCAAAGAAACAGCACTGGGGAACTGAATCTGGTAATTGCTCCGAATTCATTGTTACCCACTTGATTTCATATTGTTATGACCAAGTCCTCCATCTGTCTCTGCTCTCCAACAGTGATTTCAGGACACTTGGAGCTGAAACCTGTGGGGCTTTTTTTTCCTTTTTTCCTTTTTTTTTTTTTTTTTGTTGGTGTCTGGACTCTGACCATCACAGCCCTTGATAAAATGACAGGTTTTTGTTTTCATTGTCTTACCTTCTTTTCCCATTCAGTTCTTGACATCCTTCCCTCTCAGCTGAATACTGTTATCACTTCTTTATTCTAATCCTCTCCCCAGCTGCCTATATTATCACCCCTCTGTTTCAGAACTTGGATACTTACCCTTTAATCCATTAATTGGCTTTTTACCCTCAGATCTCTTTGCCTCCTCTGAGTGCAACCTGACTCTCCCAGCCACCACACACCCACTTTGTTCTCTCTCTGTCCCTCCCTTGCACCTCCTGGCTCTGACTACATTTTGGTGCTACTTTCTCTTCTTTCCAGATAATCGTGTGCTTTATTTCTTTTCACAAAGGAGGGCTCTCTAGTTCAGTATGACTTTCAGCTTTGCCTCTGTTTCCTCCCTGTGTTTATGGATTGCCTTTCTGCATTGCATTTAAACAAGTGTAGATGTATATAACAGGAACAATCTCTGCAGCAAATAGCTGTGTTGCCCTCAGAATAGGTCCATTTCCTTATCGGGGTTCAAAAGTGTTGGGCAACTTAATAAAATATGGGTTGTTATACAGCAAACATATTCACTTAAACGAGATTATCTTTTGATTGTGTCAGGTTTCTGTTGCTGTTTGCATGCAATGGAAGTGTACATTTCTTAACTTTTTTTTTTAATTGTGTACTCTTTGTGTGTAAAATCTGTTTGTATTAAAAGGAAATACTTTGTCTGGTGGCACGGCTTAGTCTACAAATAATATTGCTTTATTTCAATAAACCCTACCTACTTTTTTTCCTTAGTCAACATTTGAAAATATAGACTATACTACAAAGAGGCTTGCTAGTCTTTTTATTTTGTTCTCTTTGATGTTTTCTTTATATAGTGTGTATGAATACACACATTTGATATTTAGCAAAATAGGGAAAATTATCCTGGTGCTAATGTACACAAAGCTATTACACCCAGTCATGGTTAATAGCACTAAATGGATTTAGAGTGAGGAGTCTAGACTGCAATCCTGTCAGCATCTGCCCTTTCCCCAGTAATTTATTTGGGTTTTGCACCTGCAGGTGCTGAATTGGGACTGAATTCATGCAGAATTTTTTACTTGGATAGCAGGCACTGAAATTGTAACATTTAAGAAAAGCACTAAATAAAAGTGACTGCGTCACCATTAACTTTCCCTCCTTTGTTGTCAATATTAAAACAGTAGGATCCTGATTATCCAGGCTCTTCCCAAGAGGATCTCCTTCTCTAATTAACTCCCTAATCTATTGGCACCCTGATTATTAGATGTATCTTGTACTGCCTGGTGTGTTTCAATGTTAGAAAGGTTTCATAAAATATTTCAGTTTTAGCTCATTCTTTGGTTAGTGTACCTTTAATACTTCATGCAAACATAGTGACACTGCTTTCCTTTCCTTTCCTCCATTCTCTGGAGCATTAAAGCCTTTCTGAAAAAGCATCTGATATGCAAACTCTGAGAGCAGCAGAACTGTAGAGGTAACTGTGCAGAGATAAGAAGTCCCCTATTTGCCTCCTCTCTGTTCCTATGTCCCATGCATGAGATGTTGCAGCTGGAAATCACCTTTTCCTCCAATTTTAAGGACCTGCATATGTGTCTACAGGCATCTCCAAAGGTGAAAGATTCTAACCCATTGTACCACACAGCCATGGGAATGGAAGTTTCCTTAGGACTTGTAGAACAAAAAGCTTTTCCTTCGGTCTTGTATATTCAGGCTTGTTTATATGAGACAGAGATTCATCTCAAATTCTTCCATGTCTAATAGAAGAAAAATAAATTGCCCTTCTCCCATAATTTTCTTTTCAAAGTCAGAATACACTTAATTCAGGGAATCAAACCAGCATACCCAGGCAGATCTTTTCCTTCTTTTCACTTGGAAGAGCTCAAATCCTGAGGAAATCCAGGAAAGAAAACCAGTTTAAAGATTTTTAATCAAAAATTCTGCAACTAGGTCTTGGCCATATACATTTTAAGTCTTGAAAATCCCCCGTTGTTTATTTGAGTAATGTTTTAATTTCGTTAAATGACAGACCATTTACTCTTTGGGGTTTTTTTAAAATATTTTTAGCACTGGGCTATTCCCTTCCTTTTTTCATTCCGTGGAGTATCAGCATTTGCAGTTCTCTTATAAGAGGATGCTTGTTAGTTGTTCAAGTTGAAGTCTGTCATCAATACAAGGTCTTGTAAAGACCTGTGATGTGCCTCTTGTCCTACACCTAGAAATGTGCCTTGGTGTGGTAGCTTTCAAGCAGACGCACATCAGTTGAAGACTCTTTTCAACACGTTCTACCTGGGCCTGTCATTTATGCATGTGCAGCTCATAGATGGATGTGGTGGCCTTTTTGTGGTCTGTGAAGTCTGTGTTTTGTATGCATGGAGCCTTGCACTAGTCCTGCTCATGTGTGGAGATAAAGGTATGGAATGTGTTTTCATAAATCTCTCCAGGATCTCCCTCCAGTACTGACAGCAGCCTATATGTTATTGACATCAGCAGGCAGAGCACCCTAAAAACTGAGCACCAATCATGAGTGCAAAAGACCCAGCAAAATACAGAAGGGTAAGACATCACAGAAGTAAATATGTACAGTAGGAAACCTTTATCCACTGCATACAATATTTTAATTCAATTCATAGTAGCCTTAAAGTACCATCAGGGATGCTGAAAATCTTTGTGAGGACACAAATGTTTTTCATGAAATGAATTTATAGTCTTTGAAATATATACCCCCCCTCCACACACACTTCTGGCTGCTCTCTATAACAGCTTGTATAATTCAAGACTGATTTTTAACTTAGTTATTCATAATGCTATTTATTTCTTGTCCATTCTTTCCTTCTTTTATAACTATTTCTCAATTTCATGGACTTCTCATAAAACACTGTAATGCTAATGCTAATGGTAATTTTTAAAAGGTGCTTCAAAAATATAGATGTTTAATATGCAGCTGCTCTCTTAAGGGGCAAAAGGTTTCTTCCTGCCACTTCTTTCAGATTCTGTATTAAAAATCTTTTCTTTTTCCCTCAACTGTCAATATTTTAGGAAGTAGCCTTTCATGTTTTCTATAATCCTGTTAAAAATAGTAGGCATCTTCTGTATCTGTGGCTAGACATCCAGCATGGTGCAAAATAATCTAAACACTCAAGGTTTGTTTGCAGATTTTCTCTAATGAAAAGGGCTCAAGATATATAATGAGACAGCCCCTCTGCTACAGTTAATCAGTATCCACACAAGTTGATCCCTTGAATGCATTACATGATTCGTAAGAAATTGCTTAGTACATAAGAAATTAAGATTGAGTAATATTTGCTGATGTCTAATTTTTCAGCTAAGAAATCTAACACTTTTAAGGAAGAAGAGGGGTAAGAAGTCATCACTTATGTTCCTTTGCTCTCTGCAAAATAGGATAGTTTAAGACACAGTTATATTGCAAAAACACTTCTGAATACCAAGTAGAAAGTGTTCTTTCATTCAGTTGAACATCAGAGGATTATGGCACCATGCCTAAATTGTAAATATATTTTGATTTCAAAATTTGTTTAATAGGTCATACTTTTACAATCACAGCTTAGAAATAATTACTATGTCTAGTCTCAAAACAGGTCTATGGTAATGTGTCTCACTAAATCATTGTCTTCGCTGTGTCTAAACTGTCAGGGTGGGGATTTTTAGAGGTGCCTAATCAATATATAAACACAAATCCTGTTAAACCTCTCCATGGTGCACCAGCAGTTATGTGCTTTAGAAATCAGTCATTCTTCAGTCCATGCCCTGTTTTATTTAGCATGGGAATAGCTGGTGAAGAAAAGGAAAGCAAGGACACCACATCCTTAAGCATACTTGTAGAACAGTAGGTCAGGACAGCTCACTAATGGGGAGGAAAGGTGCTCAGATGTGCAGGGAACAGCACAGGAAAATCGTTTTTTATGGGTAGTGGGTGTTTTGTCACACAGGATGTGCTGTATTTAGCACCTATCCTGGCAGGGTGGCTGTGGCAAGGGTGTTCATCCAGAAATCATTACATTGCTCTATCATTGTGGCAAAGTTATAAAGCAGAACAAAATTGGAGGTGTGGGGGAAGGCATTGATAAATTTGGTTTTCTGAAGCGATAAAGTTTGGGAAATTAAGAGTTAAAGATACTGCTGCTGTAATATACATACCAGCTTCTTTCAGTGTTTTAAATCTTCACAGCTCTCTTACACCAGGTTCTCTTCATGTCTAGAAAATGCAAATCTCCAGGCTCCTAAGAGCAACTGAATAGGGATATGTATTTCATCTTAAAACAAAGACCAAAGAGGAAGAAAAAAAAAAAGAAAAAGTTATTCAAAGGATTTTGGAAACAGGTGTTCTAAATCAACATTAATTGGATTTCAGTTAATTATTCCTTATACTTTAGGGATTATAGGAAAGGAATATAGGGGAAAAAAGCAAGAAAAACTTCTCTGACACAATAATTGCTCTAATATTATGTAAGCTGTGCAGCCCCTCATTCCTTTTACACCCAGCCCACATAAATTGGGCTCCAGATGACTGTTACAGAGGCTAGGGAATAAGAATGAAGTAAAAATGCAAGACACAATCTTTGGAAGCTACCTTTACTTGGGAGGTGGTTACAAATTTAGTCTGTTATGTTATACTATCCTCTACCTGTAATTAGTAAGATAAAGACAACTACTAAAAAGCTGTTTGACACATTTCTAGTATGAATATTATGTGATTCTCCTGATACTTTATCCCTTGCAGTGTATGATCTATGCACACAGTTTAGAAGGTTTCTCTAGAGCTAACAGAGAAAGGCTGGGTGGAAGACACTTTATTAAGGATTGTATTTTGGCTTTTGTCTCTCTATTCTAATTCCTCATGGGAATGAGTCTACTTTTTGCCCTGCATTGGCACTAGTTTAACAGCTGACATGAAAAATTGTATATGGAAAGTTTTAGTTCACCTCTGAGAACCAACTAATTACAAATTTGAAAGAAGTGAGAGAGGGGGAGAGTGAGACAAGATAAAATGAGATTTTCAAAATTCTAAAAATTGGAGTGGTCTAAAGAAATTATTTTTAAAATTTAACTGCAAGTAAGATAGGGTGTGTTTTTAAAAAATTTTTATTTAGGTTTAAACTTTAACTTTTTGCAAAATTTTGGCTGATCCCTCTTAGTTTTAAATTGATGAGGGTGGGAGTAGGTATGACTCTTGCTAGTCTCCTCTCACTGTCCAGCCTGAGAGAAGTAAATGATACTTGTGATAAAAGTAACAGATTTTCAAAGTTATTTTTAAACTTTAATATGATACAATAATCAGAGGTTCTAGTAACAACTAAGATAATGTTTTACATGTTTTTGCCTTAACAATACATCTTTGAAGAACTCCCCACCCCATATGTTTGAAGTATACATGAAATGTGTCACTTTTGAACAGGAGATATAGTCAAGTTATATGTGAAATTATTTACACAGCAAATTTTAAAGGATTTTGGAAAGCCTAATGAAACTTGCCTGAGGGCAGTTAGAATTTGCATTCCAGCCTCCTGCATCTGTGACAAGTTGCTAAGTATCTCAGTTTAAAAAAAATTGGAAGGGGATTTCCTACATTCAGTAGTTCTTATCTATAACTGAGGTATATTGCTAAGGAGATCTACCAATAATATGTGTCACTATGTGTGTCAGCATATTTACCACCCCTACAAACAGATGGGAACATAATTGCATCACATCTACAGTCACTTATTTACCTGGCTTCTGTACATATTTGCATAAGGTCCTGACAGGGACTTTAAAGATGTGATATTTTTAAAGATCTCATGAAAATATTAGTCTTAAAATAAAATTATCTGTTGTAACCCAAATTTCTACCACACCTGTATGAAATTTGTAAGAACAGTTGCTTTTTTTGCTGCTATGAGAGCACAGCAGAAAACAGTAGTAAAAAGACTGATTTCATGTGTCGGTAGCTTTCAGAGAATTGGCCAAATATGTGTCTGTATTGTGCTAGCTACCCTTGTTATCTCCTTAACCCACAGCATTTATGTGGCATCGTTTCTCATATTGTGCAGATGATGATACTGCATTCTCTAGGAAGAAAGTATTTCTCTATCAAAAGCCACTATTTCTAGCTTACAGTGGAGTGCAAAATAAATCTTTAAAGTTCTGATCAATAGCTTAAAAAAGACATTATTAAACATATGAAGAGAAATTATGAAATGTGTGTAAGCTATATATGAATGAGTACTTAATCCTTGTCTTCCCAAATGTGGCAGTAAATAGCTTTTCTCTTGGCCATCAGTGGTTTTTTATTTTTTTGTAAATGTACAGTGTGCAAGCTAGCTTTATTCTTGCTTGTACAAAACATGCTTTTACTTTGCAAATGAATATGCAAACTTTTCCTTCTCATTTAAAAAATAAATTAAAAAAATAAAAGACACTCTAAAATTCTGTTTCAGTTGTGGTTTTTTTGCAAATCAATTCCATCACTATCAGTATCCGGTTGCAGGAAAGTTTTCCTCAAATTAAATATTCAGTTCATAGCCCAGATGTGTTCTATGCTCTTTTACACTGTATACATCTCAGCACTAGCGGCATTTTAATGCCCAGAGTTCTGCAGGGTTGGTTTTTTTCTACTTCACTTTTTCCCTTTGCTCCCCTATCTGACCCTTCTGACCTTTGCTAAAATCTGCACCATGATGTATAGGTGATAATTGACTGCTTTTTAAAAGACACTTTTTATATCAGCTGAGTGCTGCTTGTTTGAGATGTGAACACATTTCATGGACAGACTCAAAGCCCGGTTGTGCTCAGTCATATGTGCAAAAGAATACATTGTTAGTCATCTGTAATCCCTAGCCCATGGTGCTTCTCTGCAGTTTATATGAGAAGAGATGTGCTTATTTAATCACAGAGCAGATGTGGGGCCTAAGGGCCTGACCCAAAGCCCATTGAAATCAGTTGGAATCCTACCGGAGGTTTTAATGGCCCTACATGTTTAGATAAAACACCTGACTCATTTTTATGAAAACTAAACAAACAAACAAAAAGGAACTTATTTTTTCTTTCCTCACTCCTTTCCCATTTGCCTCAGGAAGCAAATCCCACCCTGTACTCTAAATACGATGTAAACAATTTAAAAATCCCCACCTGACAACTATTCTGTTAGGAAAGTAGTATAATAGAAAGCTGAGACATGGCTTTATAGCACTGGGGTGGCTGTAGTACCTTTTTGCACTACAAACAGTTTCTGATAATACTTTGCATGGAAAGGTTGATGTGTTTGCACAGAAAAACAGTTTGTATACAGTGTGGTCTTAGGACTACAGGCTAAAAATATCTGTGTAGTCAGTGTAGTCTATTTGTGAAATATAGCAGGAGAAAATATTTATGAGCACCACAGGACATGAAGCTCAAAGTGCAGTCATTTCTAAATGAAAATTATGTGACAGTTCATCAGTATTTAATGTTAACATTGCTTGATCTAGACATAAAGAATTTAGCAGCCATTTATCATAACATACAGTACTGTTCATTTCCTGATTTGCTTAGAATACATTGATGTTTTAATCTCAACAGGAGCCACAGGTCTAATTTTAGCTGTTTAATGAAAGGAAAATCCAGTGAGAGACGGATTTTTCACATGGCTATTAGAAGCCTACTCCCACAACTTGAATTGGTTGGTCTTTTTAATGCGTGCTCCCAGAAGCCACTGCCTGGTCCCTGCGCCAGATGCAGGTGTTCCCTTGTGCTGTCAGCCAGGAATGATTAATGAGGATTTGCCCCTACTGAAAGCAGTCTTTGGAGCATTGTTCAGGGCATCTGTGGAACTGTCGGGGGAGACAAGGACACAAGTGAACAACCAATTATTTGGCCATCACTGAGGCAGCATGAAAAAGACATCAAATTGGACAGAGGAGCAAAGCTTTTGTTTCATGATCATATTTTTAGGTGTTAATAGTAACAGAGGAATTCTACCTGTTTTGTTTTGCCTTTTTTTTCCTACTTTTTTTTTTTTTTCAGGGGAGAGAGGAAGGGCTCAAGCACTGCTTTAAAGCTAGGGAAGGATGTACAAAAGAAACAGAGACTAAAACTGGTCACAGTCCTTTAAAAGTGTTGAAGGGAGGAAAACACACAGAATTGATTTCTTAGCGGTTGCACCATGTGTATAAAGATACACTGTTTTGCTCAGCTAACATTAGGGAACGAGGGCTAAGAATTCTGTGAGGAGGAGGATTTCTTATGCAGGGAGCTTCTTAATAGCTGTCCAAATACAACAGCTCAGGAGCTAGGGCTTTAACATGTGGTAGTGCAGGAAAGTTTACATTAAGATTCTGAAAAAGAAAATGTGAGGGAACAAAACCAGAGAATATTTGCAAGACTGGGTTCAGCATTCAGCCTGCATCCCTCTTTCTGTCTCAAGGAAAACACACTTAGGTGCAGAAGAGTGAAGGAAAAAAAGAACAGAACGGAAAGCACTCTCCCTAGGCTGACTTCTGCATTTTTATATTTACTAAGAGTTGTGATTATAAATATGAATTTTAAACTAGAGGGAAAGGATTTTCAGAGCAATCCAATTACTGAATGAATTATTTGTAAAATACATCATATACTCCATCCTGTCAAGCCGCTTTTTTACCACAGTATTAGGAATAAAAAACTTAATTATACAGCTTAATTCTAATGAGGAATATATTGTTTTAGTGACTAATAATAAATAGAGAACAATTTCTACTGAGGTATTGCAATTAATATTTACAGCAGCTAATTCCTAACCTCAGAAGTTCCTCTGTCCCCACACATTCATGCAAGAAAAGGAGTTTGGATCCAGAAACAATTACCAATCATCATTCCAAACTATTCCTTGATGAAGAAGAAATGTATATTTCTAAATTAACAGTTTAGTTATATTTGAGTACCTGGATTTACATTTATTATTTGGGGTTTTTTTCAGATTGTTTGTAATTTAATGACTGTAATATATCAAGGAGGAATCATGACATTCATAAAATTACATGAATCTCCATAAATAAAGGCCAGTTTCCTTACCCAGCTGATTTGTACGAAGTTTTGGTAAGCAAAAAGGTTTTGCCTGCTTCACATTTAGAAGGAGTTATCACAGGTAAAAATTTCACTTATAATGTTCAGATTTTCAGAATTTGTCATCTCAGTGTCAAATGGCTGGGTCTGATACCTGAACAGTCTGTTTCTATTTACTACTTACTAGGAAAATGTATTAGAAAAGTTTAAATTAATAATTAAAACCAAAGTATTTAATAGCCACCTAAAGAAAGAAAAAAATACAATACACATGTAAATGGAGCCTTTGTATTTAAAAAATATCACATATTTCTTTATACCACCCAGATAAAAGTTTTGCTCAGAACGAAGTCACTAAACAACCTAAGAATCTTTAGGATATTCCAGCATTTCTGATAATTGTGGAAATTGTAGTTTAGAATTTTACATTTTTTTTATAGCCCTTGAACTGCAGTACTGCAGGTCTGTCCTTTTCCAGGAGCACAGCCATCTGTTACTCTCCACAAGGAACTCTGACACTTGAAACCCAGTTTGTCCCCCCTTGCCTTTGGAATATGTGTCTTTGGTATAGGTGCAGGAACATGAAGTAACTTTATTAGTAGCTAAAATATCAGTGTAAGACACGCTCAACTCTCTTTCCTTCTTCTCAGGAAGAGACAATGGCATCAACAACATGCCCCTGTGTCTGGCATTATTCAATGGAAGAACAGTCTCAGACTCCCCCTGGGCATGATGGAAGCGATGGAAGTAAAATATGTCCAGGAGCTGAAGGAATGATTGTAACATCTCTAAAGAGGGTATTTGCCTGTGGCTGTCAAGGTGCTGAACTGTGTTTCCTAATCCTAGATAACTAAATAGAAAGGAAACTTCCTGCTCCTGTAGACTGTGCTAAAGACTGCACCTTCTCCTGCCGGGTATGGACTTTGCTACAGGTATTCAAGGGCTTCTTATCGCTGTTGTATTACTTCAGACCCTTCTACTTGTCAGCTGGAGAGACTAGAAACATCCAGTGTTAAAGCTTGAAGATGAAATTTCAGAATAACATAAGACAGAGCACAGCCTGTTATTTACATGTGCCAGCAGCGTAGAGCATTGGAATGTCTTCCAGGCTGTGGGCATTCCCTACAAGTCTCTTGGTGGGTGAGCCTTTGGGATGGGGCTCCTGTGAGTCCCCATGGGAGCTTCCATGGGAAAAAGATCAGGACAATACTTTAAAGACAGGACTGAATCCTTTTAGTGGAGGTTCTTTGGCCTGAAAATAGGGATAGGATTTGCCAGGTAATGCTCATAATGGGAACATCCTTTTTTACATATCATTTCCTCCAATACCATGACATCTCTTCTATCATTGCATTTCTCTGCAATCCACATGCTTTTCAAAAATAATTATGTTTCTTCCAATGCTTGTGCTCAGGTTGATACATGTTATATTATGATTTTTTCCTTGTAAATGCCTATGTATGTATTTTCATGATACTTCAATAAAAACATCAAAATTTAAATTCAGAGCAAACCAAAAACAAATGGGCAAGAACATATGGAAAGGGATAAACCCATTAACATCTTTATTATGAGTGTTGTTTGCTAAAAACATCAGCTTTGATTTAGCATTATCCACTGCAGATTCACTTTACAAAACTATTAAAAAAAATCTGAAGCTGTCACTTATGTTTTTACAAGGATCTCTAATACTCTGCAGACTGCATAGGACTGTGAAGTACTGGATTACTATCTTACAGGTTAGTACCTGTGAGATGACTTTATTCCATGTTCTTATGGATCTTTACAGTCCTTTTGATGAAAAAAAGTTTCTTTGTCTGTAAATAGCATAGCTACTGTAATAAATTCTTAGGGAAAAAAAACCCAAAAGAGAAAAATCATTAAAATCAAATAAATATTTTGTAGCTTTAAATATCTAATGTTTAGTTTTTATTTCATTCTGGAAAGAATGAAGATTGTTAGAAACATGCTATGACTATGGGTGAGCATAATCATACTCAATCATAACAATTCTTCTTTTATTTATGCTAAGTAAAATCTAACAGCAACATGCTCAAGAATTCAGGAGTGTCAGGAGTTGTCTCTTGTAGAACTTTTGACCACCAGGATTTTTCCCTTTGTCCCTTCTCCTGCTAGTATAACACAGCCTGATGATTCTGGTCACTACAGCCAGTGTGTCTCTGCTGCTGATGAAACTCCTAAGACTTTTGTGACTGTTATTGCCTCCAGGCCTGAAATGAAGGGAGGCTGCAGACAACTGGGGCAATGTCATTAGAAACTCATCAACACTGGTTGTTAATGAACCATTTGATAAAGCAGAAGGAATTCTCTCTGCTGCTTCACTAACAACAACAAAAAGGGCAAGAGTAAAGGTTTGGATGCAAAAATATCCCCCCCCCCCCACCTTGCAGGAGCAGTGTGAATCAGCTGCAGTTTGTTTTGTTATCATGCACAAAACCTGACACAGGGGTAGGCAGGGTGGGCAGGGATTTTGCAGATGACATTTCTATATTGATTTTATATAATTGTGCTGGTACATGCTTGGTTTGGGCTGCAAAAATTGCAGTGTGAACTACTTAAGTTCTGGCTCTTTGGCAACAGAGAATTGTGAGGCTAAATAAGACTGTGGTTACTTTACCCTTGATAGCTGATTTTTGCACCTGAAATCCCAGAACTAGCAATTTGGTAAGTCTGTGCTCACACATAGGTATGTATTCACTTGTGAAATCTGTTTTGTCCAAAAATCCATCTTATATCCATAGAAAACTATCTACGGATTTTATAAACATCATTGATTCATTCAGCTTTTATTTTTCTTCTGTGTTTAAGAGCAGGTTACACTTAGGACTGATGTGTGAGGGCAAAGGGCTTTTCTCCTCCTACAGCCCCCCATTGGTTTTTTCACCAGCATAACTTCCCACCAGCATACTTTCCCATCATTTCTTGATTTGATTTTCTTCTTTCTGGTCCCTCATTTCATGCAGGTTTTTTTTTATTTTTTTTTTAAACTCCTAAAACCATCTTTTACACATATTCTTTTCCTCCTTCCACCTGCTCACCTCCTTCATTCATGCATTCCCTTTGCATCATATATCAATCCATACACTTTTTCCTGTCTTTTTTCCCCCCACCTTTGTTTGTTCTTCTTCTCTTCATGCTATAACTGGGAAAATAAAGTTCTTCACATCTAAGGAAGCAGTTCTTCCCTAATGATGGTGAAGTTTCAGTATATATTCACTGACAATTTTTCTAGGGAGACGATCTTTAAATTAAGAGGCTTTCCTAAATTTTCTTTGTAATGTAAAATGGTTTAGCTTCAAATTACTCAGTATCAGAATATGAATTAGGCGAAATGTTTTTCAGTATTTGGATGGATTATGAAGCCTCACCTTGTATATCTTAATTGTTAGCATTTTCTTTGGGTTTGTATGAGCTGTCAAGGTTTACAGTTTGTGTGTGTTTGCTTCAGTATTAAGTTCTTGACTGCTTCAGCTTATTTATTTGTCCTTTGCAGTGCTATGTTAATGGCAAGTATAGCAAAACCAGTTGCATATATTTGTTTGAATGCTAGCTATCGTATGATCCTTACTTAAATCACATTTTAGCCTATTTTTATAAGCTTTAAAAATGCAGACAATGCTCCAAATTAATTTTAGAAGTAAAAAACCGATTATCAGAGTATTTTGGCCAAATAAAAAATGTAATATTTTGCTAGAAAGAAGAGAAACAGCATCTGTGCTGGGATGTTGATGGTTAAAAGAAGTGGTGGTCTGTAAAAATTAACAGAAAATAAATAGTTCAGAAAGACTATTTCTTATAAACTAACAGAGGCTAGCATTTTCATAAACCATAATTTTGATGGTAAATCTTGAATATTAATGAAATTATGATTGTAAGAATACCAATGTAAAAATATTTGAGTTAATAATTTCTGAGGTTTTTATTGCCCCATTCCACCTAACAACCAATAGGAAATCAAAGGACATTTTAAGACAAGTTTATTAAAATCAATTGCATTTGAAAAGACTGTCTACATTTCAGGGGCTGCATCAGGTTCTTTCCCTATAGATATAGATTACCTTTGTTTTCAGAATTGCTGAAACCAAAAGTACAGTCTGCAAGTTTGAATGAACTTTCTTCACCTAATTTCAAATCTGCTTGAACTTAGTGACTTTGTATATTTGACTTAAGCTTCTTGGAGTTTGCATTCAATAAAGGAGAAGAGTACAGGTGAAGGGAGAAGAGACAGAAATATCAAGGAAAAAAAAAGCTTGGGATATATATCTATGCCACATGTGAATTACTTGCTTCTCTTTTAGTATCTTCTGTGCTTTGCAGCATAAAAGTTTTCTTGGGGGAAAAAAATAAATCAAGTAGCCATTTTTGGTCCTAACAGAATCATGCACAATCTGTTTTTTCCTCCATCAGCTGCAGCCTTAGCAGACAACTAGATGTTATGATTTATTTGTCCAGCCTTGAAAGATATTCTTCCAAAAGTGAATCATGGTATGCCAGAGGACACATGAAATGGAGTGATCTATGTTGTTGTTCTCTTATTGTCTACTAAAAAATCTGTCCATCCCTGATTTTAATCACACCCACTTAGTGGTCAAGCTAATTCCCCCTGCCAGACAGATGATCTAGTTTGGTGTCCACTGCTGTTGTTACAGACTGGAGGTCAAACCTTTTATCTATTTTTGCCAAACTCAGTAGGACACAGTTTCTTGCTGGGAGTCTTTGGAACGAGGTGATAAATCTTATTGCTAATATCCCAGTAGGTAGTAACATGTCTTCCTACAGGCAGATCTTCAGAATTTTTCCAGGCTCTGTGAACATAAATAAAAACTTTTGAAAATCCTGTGGGGATTTTGTTTTATTTTTATATCTGTCACAAAAGTATCTTCACTTACTCAAAGCCTAATTGTGAATTTTCAACAGAGCCTTCCAAAATTTTGTCTTCATTTTCATGTCCATAAAAAAAGAATATAATTGAGTCATGTTAACAATTTTAAGCCTGCCTGTGTGTACAGGCAGTTTTTTGTGGCATAACCAGTTCACATTGCTTGTAGTAGTTTGGTAATATGCCAGAACCCACTAAAATGCAATGTATGTGGATTTGGGGAATGCTGCACTACAGAGAACTTGCTTTGCCTAGCAATAATTCTTGGATGGTGAAGAGCAGTGATTTTCTACCTAAGATTTGAATGGATGGACACAGACAGAGAGTTGTGGTCAATGACTATGTCAAGATGTATCCTGGTGATGAGTGGTGTCCCTCAGGGCTCTGTCTTGGGACTGGTGCTCTTTAATATCTTCATCAGTGACAGAGAGAGAGTGAGAGCAAGTGCACCCTCAGCAAATTTGCAGATGACACAAATCTGACTGGTGCAGTTGACACACCTGAGGGATCGGATGCCATCCAGGGGGACCTGACAAACTCAAGAAGTGGGCCCATGAGAACCTTGTGAGGTTCAACAAGTCCAAGTGCAAGGTGCTGCATCTAGGCTGGGGCAATCCCAGGCATGAGCACAGACCGGGAGAAGAACTCATGGAGAGCAGCACTGCAGAGAAGGCCTTGGGGGTTCTGGTGGATGAAAAACTGGACATGAGCTGGCAATGTGAATTCATGGGTAGGAAGCCAGCTGTATCCTGGGCTCTATCAAAAGAGGGGGGGCCAGCAGGGTGAAGAAAATTATTCTCTCCCTCTTCTTTGCCCCCATGAGACCCCACCTGGAATGCTTCATCCAGCTCTGGTGTCCCCACATGAGAAACACATGGAGCTGTTGGAGCAGGCCCAGAGGAAGCCACAAAGACGATCGGAGGTCAGGAGCACCTCTCCTGTGAGGACAGGCTGAGAGAGCTGGGGGTGTTCAGCACTGAGAAGAGAATCTTCTCTCTCTTCTGGGGAGACCTCATGGCAGCCTTTTAGTACTTAAAGTGGCTTATAAAAAAGAGAGAGCGGGACTTTTTACATGGGCAGAGAGTGATTGGACAAGGGAGAACAGTTTTAAACTGAAAGAGGAGAGATTTAGGTTAGATGTCAGGAAGAAATTTTTTACTTTGGAGGTTGTGAGGCACTGAAAGAGATTACACAGAGAAGCTGTGGGTGCTCTATCCCTGGAAGTGTTTAATGCCATATTAGACAGGGCTTCGAGCAACCTGACCTAGTGGGGGGCATTCCTGCCCGTGCAAAGAGTTTGGAAGTAGATTTTCTTTAAAGTCCTATCCAATCCAAACCACTTTATGGTTCTAGGATTTGAAGTCCTGTGGAAAACAGTATATGACTTCTGAGCTGGCTGCAAAAGGTGACTTGAAAGAAGTTTTAATGTTACACCACGCTTTATGTGAAATTTGGCTTTTATGGGTCAAAACCAATAAAGCCACTTGTGCACAACTGTAAAATGGCTTATGCTTTGCTTTGTCTCTGAGCATTAATTTAAGACCTAAGGTTCGCATCGCCTAGAGCCTTTGTGGATACAGTGAAAACCTGATTAGCTTTTCTTTCTGTTATTGAGCTGACAGACAGATTAAATGTTGATTGTAAAGTTCTTTCCTTCTCCCTACTACTGCACTTAATGCATCCTGGCCAAATGAAATTACATGGTTTTATAATAGAGGTAAGTTTATAACATAACTTATTGTAATATATTCAAATTATATAAAAAATTCAAAAGTTATAATGTAAATTTATTATAATAAAAAGGCATTGCAAGAGTAAAGATGTTTTAAAAGAATGGATTAATTGTGAAATTGTCATAGCATTAGAAACCTTTTAATCCCCATGCAGGGCCCAGTTGGGCTAGTCTGCCCACATAATGCTTATTGTACCCTGCAGACTAACCAGCTCTGATTTACACTACCTAATTAATTGCATTAATTTTAGTTGTTTTAGCAATCCTCAGATTTGGTTTTTCTGACACTGGTTACTGTGCAGTCAGTACTGAGGGTCATCCTTCATTTCTATTTTTATTTTTTTTGCCAGAAGTGGCTCATCTCCCATAAGTCTCTGTAACTGTCTGAAAGTGTCACCTTCCCATTCTCCACACAGATGCATCCTTTGCACCAGTTCATTTTCCCTTTCCAGGGTGTTCTCTACTTCCACCAACTCTACAAGATGAGAACCAGTTCAGGAATTACATTTTCACCACTCTGTCTGCATATAATAATCAATGATGAGTCTTTCACATTCACTGAAAGTTGCTTAGAATATTTTTTGAAGAAGAAAGAGGCAGTGAGCTAGGGTAGCTATCACAGTTCTTTTAGCTCAAACTGGGGAATAGGCATTGAGTCAGGCTGTAATCCCTGGAAAGGAGTAACATTTTAATGTTTTTTCTTTCAGCAAAGGATTAGTTGGTTACATATTCTTTCCAAATATAAGAAGTAGCTCAGATTCCATTTCTCCTCTGACAGGGAACCAGCCTGCCTTGTGGACAACAAGCACCACAGTGCAGCTGTCACTGCTCTAGGTGCCACATTTTTTGAACTGAATCCAGAAAGATTTTTATTTTTTTTTTGTCTCAACTGTTACATAATTGAAAAGCGAAAACCAAATTTTCTATCTCTCCTTCTTTTCTATAAATCTTCAAAGGAGTCTGCAGTGTAGTGTGTAGAACACCCACTGCACTGTATCCTAAAAAGCAATTAGCTCTGAGGAAGGACTGTAACCATGAAGTCCACATTTTAGAGCATCAAGGAATACAAATGCTTTTTTTTCCAAATTATTCTTTATTATGATGTAATTGCTTAATTTTGAATTTGTCTTAGCATGATTTGAGAAATTCCAAGTATACTACCACACTGTGCATTGATTTTCTTCTATGAATTCCTGCTGAGACAAATATTAGAACATATTTAATATGAATACACATTTATTCAATGTATATGTCAATACAAATACTGAAAAGCAAGTGTTCTCAAACTTCTATATTACAGACTGAAAAGGACTTGAAAGAACATTTTGTGGTACATATGCTCTCTTTTTCTCCACCAAACAAACAAATTTGCTTTAATTTTTTTTTAAATTAAGCTCAAAGAGTTATGACTTTTAAAGGTGACTTTTTGACAATGGGAGTGCAGGATAGAGTGTAATTCAAACCTTGGGTACATTTTACCTGAGTTAGTTTATAGTGAAAAAGGAGAAATGTCCCACCCATCTCTGTTGCAGACATATTTTCTGACCTTGGTCAAACTGCTAATATTGTCTGAGTGAAATCCTACCCCTACTACAGTCAAGAGGATTTTTGCCATTTATTTGAATGGGGCAAAGATATCACATTTGAATTCTGAATTGTTAATAAGAATGGGATAACATGTCTCTAACTCTCACAGCTCTTGTGAAGCTAATTAATCAGCAGAGTACTTTGGGATCCTCAGAAGTATAATAGAAGCTGCAAGTACTATTATTTATTTGTCATGTAATTGGAAACCAGCAAGGTAAAAAGTCATTGATAAAAATCCACATCACAAGGTCATTTCTTTCAATGTTGCAAATCTCTTCTTCAATCAAGAGCTTTGTAACTGATGAAAAGTACTGCCTAATCATAACATTATCAAGTCAATTTAATTGGTGCTCTGGCACCACATGAGATCATAATGAAGTCATTTTTGCTAGTTACAGGCTTAAAAATATTTTATAGCACCCTTCATCCTAGTGGAAACTCTAAAGGCCTCACAGACAGGATTAAGGTTTTTCTGCCTCTGTTATACAACTGCTTTTTTGTGGCAGATCCCATCTGTTTTAATCATGTCTAAAAAAACTGCTGGTAAGCATGATATTACTGTGTTTATACTTATCCTTTAAACCTGTTACATAGTTTGTACCTTTAAAATTAATGTTCAGATATGTCAAGGTAAAGAGGTAGCACTTTTGTATTAGAAGGTTTCTGATTTTTCAAGTTTGAACACTGGTAGTTGTCACTGTTGCTGAACCACAGTTTTTTAATATGCCCTGTGTCTGTGAAAATCCCATTTTTGACAACAGAAAGGTCTACATTTTTTTGCACAATACTCTATTTCACTTTGTCAGAAACTTAAAGCCCCAAAACTGATATTGGCTTCACTAGGTGAAGGTTTGGAGTAAAAATGGTTTGTTAGGTTTCTATCAGCATGCCCCGTTACATCAAGTGGATTGATTAATTTACCATGGTGTAAGCTTCTGTATTGCAACAGATGGAAATAATGTCATTTGTCTTTTCTTTGCCCCATCTCTTTCATAGCTAGAGTGACTGAGAACTGGTGTGCCAGAACCAGGGTCCTCCATCTCTCCCTCCTTGAGGAGCTGGATGCCATGGCCACAAGCCCCCATAGTGAGCTCCTGCCACTGGTCACATGCCACCTGCTTAGCTTGTGGCCAGTGAAGAGCATGCTGTGACTTTCAGCTCTCTCTTGGCACTTACTGCTTTAGCAGGCATCTGACTAAAAACCTCAATTTAAAATGCAGCTTTCAGAATAAGTAGCAAATGCAAAAGGACCAAAAGGCTAAATGTTGTGGCTCAAGAAGTGGTGGTGTTTATGAGGAAGAGAGCTTAAAATCAGCACCTTTCCTGCCTAGTTTCTTGTTTCCGTCTCCCTCCCTCTCCCTTCTCTGTGGACTCCTCTTCCTCTGTGATATTGACCAAGCTCCACAACCTGCTTTTAATCAGTTGTGCCTGAAATGTGTCTTGGGTACTGGCAAGCTGAAATTTCTTTCCCTCTCTAAAGAAAGCAAGGAACTCTGGCCTCTTCGTGCAGCCCAGATGTGGCATCGAGCACTGGCTAAGCAAGACTGCTTCCCACTGCGGTTTACTCAGGGAAAGGTGAGGGAGTGACTGGCAAAGGACACAAACTCCTGTGGGAGTTTTACAGGTGCATGCAGGTGTTTTGTCTTTATAGGCAAAACATCATATGTTAAGAGGGAAAAAGTGTTAAAAGAACCCTGATAGGTCAAGGACCACAGGAAGTAAAATAATAAAAGACAGTATTTTCTTCCATTTTCCCTTGTTTAGCACCACAGCCTCATCCTTACCCATACTGAAGTGCATTCTGTATGGACACCACCCTGACAGTGCAGAAGAACACTAAAGTGAGCGTAAATAAAAAACTTTTCAGATATAATGATTTAAAGGATCCTTCCATGAAACATTTGTAAAGCAACAGGTATGGGTTCTTAGTTTCATTGCCTTGTTCTCTAAGCACCAGCAACTTGTCAGTCTTACCACAGAGGTCCCCTACTGCCATCAGACTCTGGTTTAGCACAGCCAATGCCTCAATTTGCTCATAAATACAAATAAAACCAAGAATTCTAGCCTTTCTCTCCCCAAAACATGCCAGGTTTTCAGGAAGCAGAGAACAAATCACCCTTATACCTGGAACAGCTCTTCACTCTAGATGTTGCTGGATAATTTGAGAAAGGGTAGGTACTTATAGAACTAATGTCAGTGTTTACTTTTTAAATATTATGACCAGTATTTATGAACTTCATCTGAAGGTACTCTAAACGACCCTCGTATGTCTGCAGGGGACTACATCCCCAGTTCTCCCAAAGATTCCCAGCTGCTGTGCTGAGTGCCTGCAACTGCTGTGTACACTTCGGAAAATGTTTCACCCTCTCATTCTTTGCTGTGATAAATTTAACCTAATTTTAGCCCTAAGTTTATTTAAGGTAGAGCTCATTGTGCCATAATACATATAACCTGGGATAAAGTCAGATGTCATCTAATGTTTAGGCTTTGGATTTGCAATTTCTTAACTTCAAATCTCAGTTTAGGACTGTTAAAAGCTTTATTTTGATGACATTCTACCCCAGTTAGTTTCATGATGAGTTTGGATTTTCTATTTACCTCAATGCACCTCAAAGGTAACAGATTTCTCTTGTCAGTAGTCTTTCTGGTAAACCCTGCAACGGAAATACCAAGCTCATTATACATGCAGCTTGAGAAACTTTGGTCCTTGCTGGGTGATCTGGTGGAGACGAGATGTGGTGCTGTGCTTGCAAGTGTATTTGGAAATGAAGTGAAAGTCTGATCACTATAGCAGAGGAAAAAAATAGAAGACGACAAATTTAAATCTTAGTTGTGGATAGAACAACTAAGTGTATTTTTTTTTGGTTGTTCAGATGTATTTCTCTGCAAACTTTGTTTGGTGCAGAATTTAATCAGAACTGCTCAAAAATCAGATGCTCCATTTTCACTCGGCTAGTAGGCACTTTATATTTTTTGTGCACTCTGAAAAGGAATGCATAAGAACTGTAAGTGCACAAATTGCACTTTATTTGCTGGCTTAATATTTAAACCAGTAAAAAGGGTTCCTCGAGTTTCTGCAGGTTTCTAATCACGATGAGGTGGGAGGATGATTTAAGTTGCGTGCCTTACAAATTTGAGGAAATAGCATGAAAATATTTTAACAGTACTCACTTTCAGCTCAGTAGCCATGTACAGAACTTTATAGAGGATGACAATATTAGCCAACAACCAAGACAATGGTCTGAGAAAAACCCTCTTTATTTCAGACAAAGAGAAGGAAAGAGCATTATGTAGGGGAGTGAAATTTCAGGGCAGCAGCTCCACTGAGGACTTGTTAAATCTTTCATTTGGGCCATTCACCTGCTGCTTGTAAGCGATGAAGATGGTAGACGGCAGATGTGAAGGCTAGGAGGGGCTATAATGATGTGAAAAACAAGTTGGGTGACTCGGCAGAATCGAGAGAAGGATTGAGACTTACTCTTTTGTACCTGAACCCCCCCTCCCATGTTATTATGATCCCAAACACTTTAAAAACTTTCTTGCAAAACAAAATGTGTAAAAATATGAAAAATAAAATTAATCAATAAGCATTCCCCTTTTTTTTTTTTTTTGAGTAAATGAAGGAAAGGTAATCTTGAACATGATGATTCTTGATCCCTGCATAACTCTCATTAACATTCACCAAGACTGGAATATGACCCTCTGATTATGTGAGGTTTAGAATATATTTAATTTCCCTAACATAGATGATGAAAAACATCTGTTTGTTTTGACCACTAGGATGTAGGTTGGCTTTTCCTATGTTTTGTCTCCTCCAAATCACACACCTTGCTGATGTTGTCTCCCATAGAAATGTTTGTGTTTTAATTTAAATCAGACAATAAAACAGTTTGAGATCTGCTAAATTAGGAACAAAGGAAAAGGCTTTGTGCTCTGCTGCCTATAGTGTAACCATTATGGTTGTAGTAATGTGCTGTGAGAAGCCATTGGCATGCTAAAAATACACTACTTTAACAATAATCCATGCATAAAAGAGCCTGAAAGGAGATATGGCATATACCTACTGAATTCTGGACCTTTTCCATGCTTCCCAATTATAGGATTTGAAAATTGCTGACACTTCTTACTACGTTATAATGTTTAAAGTTTAACAAACAAACAAACACAACCCCCTTAAATGAATTTAGTAGTAGTAGCTGGAATTGAATGCTCTATGTGCTAAATGACTGGGGGTTGGTTTCTTTTTTCTTAAAAAAATAGAAAAAAAAAAGAAAAGTCAGATTTTATATATATATTTAAAACAGATGCATGATTGTAAATACAGGGTAGTTGTAATATTCCAAGCACATATTTAGGGACTTCCTCCCTTTTCCAAATCTCACTCAAGTGGAACATACACTCATTTCTGTAACAAAAATTCTTTCTACTCTATTGGCAAAATGAATAGCATCAACTCAAAATATTTAAAAATTTAGTCACATCCACATCTCGCAGCCTATAAGGAGCTTTCACGCTTTTGGGCTCGCTTTAGATCTTTAATACCCTTTCCTTTTGTGTCAAGGAGCTCACGAGGCGTAAAGAAGCACTGATAAACCCACTTAGATCCCTTCCTGGGCCGTCACCTCTCCCTGCCAAGCGGCTTTAGGTGGTAACTGATCTGTGACAGGCTGCCAGTCAAACAGAGCATTTCTGAAAGCTGACACAAAAGACTGAGCGCCGGAGAAAGGAGAGGGAAATAAGAAAAGAAACCAAACTGTATCAGCGCTCTCCGCTCCCAGCCCCCATCCCGCAGCAGGTTCACGGCAGGGGCAGCGCAGCCCCGCGATAGCGATCGGCGGCCAGCCGGGCGGGGCTGCCCCGGCTGGCCCTCAATAGCGCAGTGACAGTGGCAGCGGAGTGACACGGGCATGCTGTCAGCGCCGCCGCTTCCCGTGGGAGCGGGGGGAGAGGGACACGGGGCGGCGGCACAGCGAGGGAGGAGGGAGGGAGGGAGGAAGGGGCTGCCCGGCGAGTCCCTCTGGCTGTGCTCCCGGCGGCGATGGGGAGCGGCAGGGACAGCCCGCGTTCTCCCGGCCGGGCGGCAATGGGGACAAACCTCCTCCTCCTCCTCCTTCGCTGTGCATCCCTGTGCGCTGCCGCAGTGGTGGCCACATCCCTGCCTCCAGGGGCTTCGGCTCCGAGAGACCTTGGAGCATCTTCCAGGGCCTAAAGGGGGATATGAGGTGGGGGGAACTGCAGAGGGCATGTGGTAAGGGCGAGGGGTAATGGCTTTGAACTGAGAGAAGGTGGGTTTGGAAAGAAATTCTTTGCTGTGAGGGTGATGAGACTCTGGAGCAGGTTGCCCAGAGAAGTTGTTGATGCCCTATCCCTGGAAGTATTCCAGGCCCGGTTGGATGGAGCTCTGAGCAACCTGGTCTAAGTAGAAGATGTTTCTGCCCATGGCAGGGGGCTTGGAAGTAGATCTTTGAGGTCCCTTCCAACCCAAAGCATTCTATGGCTCTATGATTATATGATTCTGTGAGTAGAGAAGGACAGGGAAACACAATAGCAGAGAGAGCGGCACCCTTGGAAAACACGCCTGCCAAATTCTCTCCTCCTCTGTGTTTTTGTGCACCTACCTGCATGTGTCTTGCAGGTAGGTGACTGAAAAAAATATGAGTGAAAAAAAGTATCTACTGGACAAAACCCAACCTTTAATGTGGACCTTAAAGTTTTATTGCTTGTTTCACCCAGGAGAAAATTAAATTTTTTTGAAATGTGTTACTGACTTGCTGAAACTTGCTTGAAATTGTTCTGCTGGCTCTCTTACAAGAACAGTTGGAAGAACTTTGAAAGCCCTTAGCTCGTGTCTCTGGAGCAACTCCCTCCAGCTTTTCTCACTCCTTATCTCTCATATCATGGGGGTCTGCTGGTTGCAGCAGAAAATCACAGACTCTAGGTTATTCTTGGGTTTGTTTATGGGTCTATGATGACCTTCAAAACCAAACAGAATGGAGTGCTGCTTGCCTTGGATTAGTTCCCACAATTGGAATGTGCCAGTGCGATCACAGGAGCTGTTGGTGTAGTAGAGAGGGCTCCTGGCTGCCCAGGCACTGGGCAAGCAAATTAGTGAGCTGCTGCACTGGTTAGCACTGATCTCACATCACCCATTAGTCCAGAGAGCAGGATCAGGCCTTTCAGGACACAGTCTTCTGTATTTTTTCCCCATCCCTGGAATGTTTCTTTCTACATTTGTACAAGGTGGAGGGTCTGATGGAGGAAAAAAGTCAAATGGCAGCATTACACCCTCCAAGATCCCAGAGTACCTTAAGATTATGTGCTGGAAATGTCAGGAGTGACTTTACATTGCCCATCTCTCTGTTTAGTATCCAGTTCATCATCCGGTTTAGTCACTTCATTGAGTAAATCATCTACTAGGAAGGAGAAATATAAACTTTTTTTTCTAGTTTAAGATCCTTCAACTTGGACTAAATTGTGCAAACATATACCAAGACCAGATTAAACAAAATTTGATTCTTTTAAATTGGAGGTAATTTCTCTTAGTCTGTCATGAGTGGAGAATTATTCTACACTCAAGAGGAATTTAGTCCTTAAAGAAGCACAAAGACTCAGCACACTAAGCCTTGACTTGTGCTGATGCCTTTATACAGTGGGGGATACTCCCATTGGAAGCAGTTTTCCAGTGTACTCTGGAAATGACGAGAGCAGAGGAGGCATTCGACAGCCCCTGCACCAAGTAGAGGGGATATGTGGAAAACCCTTTTCAGTTCATTTCCCATTCTGAACTCTTCTCTCTAGGTGGTCCCACCAGACCACAATCACTTCCTTTTGCAAAATTCTGTTGTTATCTGATGGGTGGATCTGGTAAAGAGGGAAGTACATTCTCCATTTAGAATGGAAAACAATTTTCATTGCTCATGTCTTAAGGGCTATTTATTTATGGGGGGCAACTCATCTAATTTATTCATTGTGAAAATCTGCAGCCTTATTTTGGTTCTTTTCAATCTTTTAAGAAGTTCTCAATTTTTTCTCTGTCTTAAGCATGGAGACAACAAAAAATAAGTGCTTTTTTTGGGAATAAACTACAACAAAACCAAATGAGAGCTGCTGGTTTTGACTTGGAAAGCCATTCTTCTTAGGTGAAAATCATCTCAAATTTGTATTGAAAAATGGTATTAAAAATATTTTTAAACTTTAGGGCATTAGTCAGGTTGGTTTTTAAAACATGTTAGGAGGTTAAGGTGAATTCTAAAGGGAAATCTGTGAAGTTATTAGTAGGGCTTATTGAGCTTTGACACTTTTTTGACATTATTTACATTTTTTTCTTTCTGGCCTGAGGCTTCTGGAAAGGCTGAAGGTAGCTGATTTGCGATAGTTTCTGTGTGCATAAACGGAATTCTTAATTACTGGATTAAACTACTCAAAGCAGAACAATAATCTTCAACACTGAGGAAGCTGAAATGCTATCTACAGATTAAGAGTTCTAGATTTTTGTCATGTCATGAACATTTCAAGATTTTGGCTCAAAAATAATAGGAGTCATATGGCTGTTACACAAAATTGTTGTAGTAGCATTAACTACTTTTCTCTTTTATTTGAGCAACCTTGTCTTACAGAACAGTGCCGAACAACAGCTTCATGAAAGGTAGGAACACTTTTCCATATAGTTTGTTTCAATAGGTAAGCATCAAAGTTAAATGCTGTAGTAAACTAAAAAAAAATTGCCTGAAATAAATTATATACATTAAATACATTTAAATGTCATTTAAGACTTCAGTTAAAATTATGAAGAATTTAGACATTGGAAAATATTTGCTTATTGGCAATGTCTCATCTTTTTCTGACTGCATCTACATTTAATAGTGAACATGTAGATAGTTTTCCACTTGAAGCCAAGACTACAGTTCCTCTCCTAACATTTCCAAAACAGGCTTGCTTTCAAACTTCACACAAAGCAAATGTAGGAAAGGAAAGTCAAATCTGGTAGAAAATAATTAAGATGCACATGAAATATATCATTTTGTGTCCAACAGTTGTGGCTCGGTCCTCAAGCTTTGTCACACATGTGCCCAGTTGCAAATACTTCAGGTTTCATTATTTAAAAGATTCTGGAGAGGTTTAGTGTCCTTTTATATTTTTGAAAAAAGAAGATGCATTCTTTAAAATGCATTCACTAATAGCTCCTCTCAGTCTGCATCACAAGGGGCTAAATTAATTTTATAAGCCTGAGAACATTATGGTGGATATTTGTAAGCACTTTTGCTCTCTGACAATGAGCCTGGCAGAGTTTGAGGTATAAACCTACTAATATCTTTTTTTCTTGTGTGAGATTTTTTAAGGGTTTATAGACATCATAGTCTCCACTAAATTCACACTAAGTCACACATACACTAAGTCTTGAGGCTAAGCTATAACCCATGGGGAACAAAACAGAATTCTTATCATAGATCACATGAACTCCAGTAGTACTAAAAACATTCAAGGGCACCTGCATTGGTTTATACCACATTAATATTTCATAGATATGTTCTTTCCTTGGAAACAGGCCTGACTATCAATGTCTCAGGTAGAAAATTTAAAATTTCCTAATTTTAGGACACTGTAATGTAAAAGATGAAGAACATGAAGAAGTACTAGTGATTTATAAAACCACATCCTTGGAGATATTCAGATGTTGTCTGTAAAAAATCCTGAGCAACCTGATCTGTGCTAGTTCTCTGCTGAATTAGGGATTGAACTAGATGACTTCCAGAAGTTCCTTCCCCCCAGAAAAGTATTTTAGTATGCTGTACATTGGAGAAGATTCTTACAGGTGGTAAAATCTAAAATAATGGCAGCAAGTCTTACCCATTTGTGACAAAAGTCGATTATGCTGTCTGGGGCTTTTCCATCCATCACTACATCACTTTAATGAAACAAAAATCTTCTGTGTGGTTTTAAAGCCTGAGGGAAACCTTTGGGGTCACCTATTCTGACTGATTCCCTCCACCTACTTCTGGTGCACTAGTTGCCCCAGCATTATCAAGGTCTACTCAAACTTGTGTTATTGTGTTTCTAGCACATGGTTAGAACTGAATAGCTTACTTTCAGAACTGAACCAAGTGAGGTCGAAACCTCATCCTACCTGAAATATCGCTGGCTTTCTCATGTATGTCTCACACCGTCCTACCTCTTTGTCAACAAGCAAAAACCCTTGAGTTTCTATGGACTGTAGCTCCTATATGACCACCCACAAGCCTCTTGGGCTACAGGAAAGGTTTCTGGTTTGGCCAGTATGATTGGAAAGGTGTTTGCATGCTATGAAAAACTGAGAGGCATCACAGGTTGGCTGGGGACAGAGTCTGTTTTACATAGCAGGACAATTTGCATGGAAGCAAATGATCTGCTGGGTCAACACAAGGCTTGTCTTGCTCAGGGGACTTTCCATGATTTTTTTTTTTTTTCTTGTGTAGCTGAGATCTAATTTTTAAAATTTAGACCTAATTTTACTTTCCTGTTCTATCAATATTGTTTCAGAGCTCAGTGTATTCTGCTTTTCCCTTAAGAATATCTATTAGCAGACCTAAGCTCAGCTAAGTTAAATATATATATATATATAGTATATAGTTTACAAATGTAAACTCATCATAATTAAAGTTTTGGTTTGGAACATATTACATCTTTGATTTGGCTTAAACATTGCTTTTAATTTAAAAGTATTTAAAAGTACCATTCACACCTTGCAAATCAGCTTGCAAACTGAGGTTGTCTGGAAGTTTAGTGAGTTTAGGGAAATATTCCAAGATAACCAGAAGGCAAGGATAAAAAGAAAAAAAGTCCCATTCACCTCTAGTGTTTTCAACAGCTCTTCATGCCAGAAAACCTAGCATGGGAGAAAGAACAACTAGGCTGAATTGGAAAGGCTAGAATGCTGTACTGTTGTGGGTGGGCTCTTCATACTTCTGAAGTTATAGTGTTTTTATTTAAAACCTAAATTGGATTTCTAAGCATGTATGGTGTACACCAATTTAAAATTATTGAAGTTCTTCATAGTGTTAAGAGTGCTTCAGTTTGAAAGAGTGAGGCTTTCCTGCAAATGCCAAGTAAATTGCTCTGCAAGTCCAGAATCTTTGATCACCTCTGAATTGAAATGCTTATGAAAGATGTTGCAGTGTTCTAATAATTTTACAGCTCTCTCTGATTCACATGCCTAGAACCCCAATCATGTCCAAATTGAAGAACTCTCATTATTTTGAAGTTCTATGTGCAGTATAAAATTATTTAAGATTATTCTGCAGCTTTTCATTTTTCATTTTGTAAAGAATGAAACTTTTTTTTTTTTTCTTTTTTAAAGACCAGCTCTTTCCTCTGCAAGCCGGGAGACATTATGAGGTAATTCAAACATTTCATGTTTGAAATGGAAATTGAACCAAATTCTCTCCAAATAGCAATGATGATGGCTGGGGGAAAAAGAAGGAAAAAAAATCACTGCCTAAAAAGCCAAGAAAATACAAAGTAAGAGGCTGTCAGTGATCCTTGCTGGGAAAAGTGTGAAGAACAAGAAACATATTGTCACTGTTCAGATGCGGTCAAGGTGAAGTGGGGAGACTGAATGAAAGTTACAACAATGTGACAAAAGAGAGACACAGATCCATTTAGTCTTGGAAGGAAGAGAGCAGGAGGCACAGAAGGCTGGTTCACGTGTTGCTTCTAAGCTGATTTTTGCTGTCATTTTATCATACAATTTCAGAGGGAAATGATGTATGCCCTTTTGTATCTCCTGACTTTGTCTTTTAAGAATAACAGTTTCTTTCTCACTAGAGACCTTGTTCCTTTTTAGCACGTGGCAGTAGTATATTGTTTATGTCACATAGCTTTCGAAAGAAAAGTCTCATCACTATTTCTTGTTAGCACTAGAGATTTTTCATTTGTTTGTTTGTTTTTTCTTTTGCCAAGACACATGCACTGGGTGGTCTTTGTTCCCAGTGACTCATTGTGGAAGAACAAACAAGGGCAAAAAAGAAGTGTTCTGGGGAAGGAAGCACACCAACCTGCTGGGGATCCCTGTGACTGCACCCTTCATTGCTACAAGTTGCACACAAAAATCACACTGCTTACTTCCCATCTGGAAACCCTCACCTGCTCCTTCTGCTCCTGCTATGGGAACTCTCCAAAAGAAAGGGGAGAAAATGAATCTAAAAAGCATTCTGATCTGGACAGAGTAGAGTTTCGCTAAGCTATGAAATGAGAAAGGATTGGGGAGCCTGCCTGCCATTGGTGATACTTCAGTGATAAGGCACAAATTGGTGTGGGGGCAGGATGAAAAACTGGCAGATCGGAGCAGAGAGTTTTTAAGTGTTTCACAATGGTGTTACTGAGGAGGTAGCCTGTAAACATCTGGAAAATCTAGAGATTTCAAAAATACAAAATAGATGTTGAAACAGAAAAAGGGACGTGGTCCATCACAACATCAGCACTTCCAATCATTTGAGAGAAACAAAATGTAATCTTTGAGTGTCATACCTTCCACTGAAAAAGCAGGTCTGCATTTGTTGCTGTTTTCCTTGTTAAGAGCTCTGAGGCACCTCAGGAGCTGAATAGAGCTGCTGTGGGTTTGAGTCCTGGTTTAAAACTCTCTGCTCCTGATGGCATTGTAGTGGGGCTCGTGAGCCTTTTGTGCTGCCCCTCTTTTCCACAGAGCACATGTCTATGTCTATGTGGTGAAGAATTTTTGTGACCTCAGAAGGCACAGTGGGGTCACAGCTGGAGGGAGAGGAAGATGAATTCCCTCCAGACACCTGTGCTTTTGGAGGTGTAGCTTCCAGCAGAGGGGCAGGGTGATTTCAAAGCATTCTGAAGCCAATATCATCAGCTGAAACCTATCTCACCTATGTGGAAACTGACTCTAGAAAAACTGCCATTATTTAGGACATTGTGCTCTCCAACATTTCCAGTGAATCATTCATCTTAAGTATATTTATAAATACAACTTACAAAGCTAAAAATGTAATTTGGAAATCTGTTAAGAATAATCAGGCTCAAAAACTCCTCCTGGACTTTTTGTGGCAGGTACCTGAACCTATAGGGAGAGTGATTTGTTTCTTTGCTGCTACCAGGAAACACTTAGTGAAACTGGTATTTCCCTTGTTCCTCTCTATTTAAGGTTCCCCATTTTTCATTTCTTGCAGTTTTCTTTCTTTATCCACACTCCTCATATATCTAGCTTTTTTTATTCCCTTTTTCTTAGCTTTCCCCTGAACTCATGTTCCTTTTCACTTTCCCATTCCCAGTATTTCTACTGGTTTTCCATTTCTTTTGGATCCTTTCCATCTTTCCTGCAGAAACTCCCTACTGAAAATCCTTCACAAACTTGTGTTACTTTTCTTGCAGTGGCTCACTTCTGGCTGAAATCCAGAGCTGTTATAGAAGTTCCTGTATACACAAGAAAAGTTGCCAGGATTATCTGCCTGTCGTTCAAACGTAGGGTCATTGATTTCAGCTTTCTGATTACTTGAGATTATTGAGAGATTTTGGTGAACAATCTCTCTGTCTACTAAGCAATGCTTGCACTACAGGGTATACAAATAGTATGAATGTAATTTTCGTATTTGCATAATCAGTAGTCTCACTCAGCAATTAGTATTTCACTAATAATATCTAAACAAACATAATTTTCCAAATTATAGAAAACTCAGTCAGAAATTATGCTTTATTGTGTGTCATTGACTGTTGGAGGATATCAAATATTTAAGAGAATAAACATTATTTTTCTTAATTTGAGGATTAGCACTCCTACCAAATTTCAATTTATGTGGGTACAAAAAAAATAAGTAAAAAATAAGCATTTTTTTTTATTAATAGCATTTCTTACAGCTTATACAGCTTGGTGCTACATAACAGCTTGGTGTTGCATAACACCAGAAATTTAATTAATATTTTTGGTTGATTTTTAAGGTGATATTTATTGATGTTCTTCTAGCATATTCTGAATTTTGAGATATACTGTTCCAAAAGGTGAGTTGTGACTAGCACAGGTCTTTCTCGTGAGAACATTTTGCTACATTTCATAAACAAAGATAAAGTTTGGATGTTTTGCAAACAACGTCTCTGGATTAGGTCAGTTTGGTCTTGGCCAATTAGGCCTAGGGGGAGGTTTCTGGCTGACCAATCTGGGTGACCTCTGAAGACTCTATATATATGGAAATCAAAATAATAGACGCACTTTTCTCTTTTCTTGTCTGAGAACCTGGGTTTTCTCTCAGCTAGCAGCCCAACAGCAACAGTGAGTTAATAGATAAATTGGTCCATTAGAGGAATTGGTCCAACTGGTGCATTTGGTCCTTCAGCTCCCAGGAATCTGTGAAAGATAACTGCACCAGACCATGTTGTTTTGGGCTGGTTCCTCCAGCCTGCAGTCCTTCAGCTTCAAAAGTGAATGAGACACCAAATAATAGTAAACATCACTGCTGTGTTGAGTACCACAGACTGAAATTTGCTCTTTCCAGCTATTACACACCAGTGCAAACCCCATGATATGTGTTACCTGTTACCCAGAGAGGAAGTCTCAGTCCTGGTTTGCTGTTTGTAGTTGTTACAGATACACTTATAAGAAGTCTTCCTAAGGGATCTGTAAATCAAAAACTACCTTTTAGCTATGCCATATTTTAAAGTAATGTAAACATGTTAAAATAAAGGTCTGTGTACTGTTGGTAATGTACATGACTGGTTGCTGTGTTATGTACAGAATAATCCATATGCCACCCATCCTGAAACTGGTTATTGAAGATGCTGGCTCAGTTTACTGGTAGCTCTAATACACTTCTGTAACGAGGCACTACTTGTAACATCAAAGCAGGGGAGACATTAGCTCTTTTCCCCTATAGCCTCTGACCTGAAAGCTTTGCTTTTTATCTCTGTATAAAAGGAAAATAGTCTTTTCAAAGAAGCCTGGCTAGAATGTGGATATTTTCTCTATAGTAGAATAAGAGCATGTGAAAGTAATCTACAATTTTTCATCTTTGTTCAGAGCATTGTTTCTTTTTGGACATCACACCTCTTTGAGAGTTAAAACCCTTGCTTTCAAGTAATAGTGACTGGGAAGTGCTTTAGAAATCCTGAGGTACTTCTGTTTTCTGTAACCCTGTCAGCCTGAAGAAAGGTGATGGAACATTTCTGTTTTTGAAAGAGTGATAAATTGTGTAAGAGAAAGAAAATAAAGTTTGTAAAATAATTCATACTCAAAATAATGGGTGAGATAAAAATCCAATTAATTGTGCACAGGGCTTGTAAGGGAGCCAACATTTGACAAATCAAACTATATTTTATCTTGCAGATGTTTCCACTTATTTTTTAAAAATTAAAAAAAAATCATATAGCAAGTGATTTTCTCAAGTGTACTTGAACTTTTAAATCTATGTATTGGATAGTCTTATTTTCTGACCTTTATGTATCAGATATTTTTTGTAATCTAGGTTGTCTTGTTTCAGTTCAACATTTTAGGATTCTTGACCTTTTGGCTTTTAGATTCTTAACTTGAGCTGTCTTAGAGAGGGGTTGGTCTTCAGAAACAGCTAAGTATACAATGCCAAAATTTTTGTCTGATGTATGACCTGCACAATTACTTTTGAGTATTTGATCCCTTGTTCAGAGGCAATCACAAGGAAAAGAGTGCTGACTTAAACCTAGGTGCAGTAAATAGAAAAAGGAAGGCTGGGCATAAATGAGCATATGGTATCACAAATTGTTGGTATTTTGCTGCTTATAAAGATATTTCAATCCTAAATTTTAAATTCACTTCCAAATAATTTGCCAAACTCATTAGAACTGATTGTATTGCAGGCACTGTAGAGTACCATACTTGTATGATCTGGACTCCAAGTTTTCTAATATAATCTGAAACTTCTTTTTCTGCCTGTGTTTATTGCAATGGCTTTTTCTTAGAATCCAAAAGGGGAACAGAAGAATCATTTCAGTTGTTTTCCACAAGTCCTGGCTTCTGAGATGGCATTAAGCATTATTCAGTGTATGACACTTAACTCACAGTGGTGTTAAGTCAGTGATTAATTCAATGAAAACTCATTGATTTTTTGGATGCTTTAGGTGGGCCTTCTTATAAATAGGATTAATTCCTTGAGGTGGGTGTTTTAAAATTTAGCCTGGGCTTAAACTGCTTTTCCACACACTTCCTAAAAATTGCGTAGCCAGAGGAAGGGTGGCACAGTCCAATTCTGATGTAATGGCATAATTAAAAAGAAAATAAAGCTTCTCAATTTTCTCTGTAAGACTCCATATGAATAAATAAATCTCAATCTTTCTTCTGCTGGAAAGAACCTGGATCACTTGTTTAGGTTTTTAATAAAGGTACATTATTTCCTTATACTTGGAGATGTGCAGACTAGCATATACTTTTAAGCATAAATACTTTTATTGAAAAAATAAGACAGAACATCATTAGTGTAAGCTTTATAAGGTGTCTTATTACTTTTTGGGTTTAATATATTGTTTTTCTTCTTTGGTTTTTGAATGTAGCAGAGAAAGTTTTTTCTTGCAGGGTTAATTATATTAATAGGAAGCACATATGTTTTCTTAAGTTATGCATATTTTATAATGTATTAAACATAGAAGCAATTATGTCCCTAAAATACTTTCGGGGAATTTTGTAAGCAGAAATGTAAGAAGGAGAAGGAGACAACAGGGTTTATGAGTTGTTTGGTTTTGGTTTTTTCCCCCCATATTGTAATAATTAATAATTTCGAAATATCAAAATGTTTTCAAAATGTAAATATAAGTAAATTATGTGTTAAACTTGTCTAGCTAGTTAGAAGAATCTGAATCCTTCTGCCAAAAATGAATATATTAGCTTGCATTCAACTGATATGCCAACTTATGGTTACTTACGTTTTACTCCTCTTTGCTACAGGTGAAGTGGGTGAATATCAGACAGCTCATTATAGAGACATGCATGCTGCATTCCCAAAGTAGAATGACAGAACAAGTCATGGTATGTATTGTAATTTCAGTTCTACAATACATCTTCAAGCTGTCTGAGGTAAAATGCTTACTAAGCACTGCATTGGCGCTGTCAGATTTCTTCATGGGGTAGTAATTAAATTGAGGCAGCTCTACTGTTCATTTTGTGGAACTAAGCCAGAATTATCTGTATCCTAAAAATATTCTACTGTAGACTGCTGGTTGTAGCAGGAGCACAGTTTTTTGCATATAAATTCTCTTTCACGGAAAGCATCCTATTTCTCTCTGTTTTTTCTCACCTCCATAAGTTGTGGGGGAGGAGAACTGTTTTGTCACTGGACTAGTTTAAATCTGAGGGAAACTGGCCATCAGAGATGGTATCTTGCTTAAGACTCCAGACATTTGGGCTGGATTCCAGTTGTGACTAATAGGGGTAAAGGATTGATGGTCGTTGTGGCCAGAGGTGGCATTAAAGTTTTCTGCCTGATTTACAGTGTTCTTAGCCCTGGTATAATTTAGAATAGCCAGGGGGCCAGTTGGCCACGGCTGGCCACTGCTTCAAAAATAAAGCTGAATGCATGTGAGGATGCAATGTGATAAATGAATAGGAAGTTTCTTCTGGTCATTTCTGGAGACCAGCTTCATTACTAAAACATGAGGGATCTGCTGTTCTGGGTCAGACCAAGGTTCAACACTGTGTCTCTGCCAGCACTCTGGCATTCTGCTCTGAAAATCAGGGCTATTCCAAAGTGACTCTGGCTCAGAAATGTGCTCTGGGTGGAATGTCTTCTCAGTCTGGAAATACTGTCACTCATGTTCTTCCCCGAGACAAGGCAGTGAGAAGTGCAGATAACTTTAATAATATAGCCACACAATGGACTTACAGAGAAGCATGATTATATTCTTGTTTTCTTCTCTGCTTGCTTTCTAGTGAATCTGACCTTTCTGAAATTTGTAAGTTACCTAAAAACTTATAGTGAGATAGGCAGCACAATGGTTGCTAGTTGAATATCAAAAGTATATGCAACTCATATTACTGCAAATTTGATTCCAAAGATATTTTTTAAGATTGGAAAGGGTGAGGCTCATGTGTCAAGGAAGCTCTCATAGGATAAATTTCCTATAATGCACAAATGAGTTTATTTTATAATCCAGCATCCTTTAGAAAATTGTTTGGATTGAATTCAGTTGATTTAGTCAGACAGTGAGCACCAAAACTGGGGAGGAAATAGCATACAGATGCAAAACAGTTTTCAAGTGTACAATGTGGAAGAACTGTTAATGGATTATCTGGAAATAAATGAAATCTCCTGCAAAAGCTATAGTTTAAATTATCCTTTTTTTCTTTTTTTTTCCTAAGAAATGGCGGTGAATATGAATGCAGGATGAGAAATGCTGAAACCCACTGCCTACTTGAAAAAATGTGTCAAAATGGTTCTCCTTTTCCAAAGTGAAATAAATAAATGTATGGAAGTACTTAAATCAGCGTCCAATTAAATAGCTACATTAACCAGAAAAGTGTTAGATAAGAAAGAAGTTGGAAAGGGTGACTTTATTCACAGGATCCCAACTGCTCAGGGTCTACCCATAGTCAGAAGAAAGAGAAAGGTATGGATACCTATGGGGGAATTCAGAATAAGAATCTGAACTGGCTTGGCTCTCACTTTGAAGCACAATTTGTCATCAAAGGATATTGTGACAGAAGACACTGCAACTGTTTCATTAAGAACATTTCTTATACAATTCTCTGATTATGAAAAAGCTTTTTGTTGTTGAAAGCTGTGATTTGCCATTTAAAAAATATATGTATGAATCTGGCTCAAATATCTTGTGCATCACAAATATTACTTTTTGAAGATATAATTTTCCTTATTAATTCATAATTTCTTTGGATAATCGAATTTTGAAACACATTATCTCTTGCTTATTTGTATTTTTTTTAACCTTTGGTTATCCATGCTATCTACCCATTCACATACTTTGATTTTACTGCTGTTTTTTTCTGGTTTCCTTGTCATATTTGCTTCATTCTGTTTGATCTATTATACTTAAGGAACAACAGTTTTCACTTAGAATAATCTTTATGATTGTTTGAATTTTAAATAGTATATTGTGATGGTATTAGTGATGTTACACTGTAGTCCCTAGTCCTGCAATTCATGTTGCTCACTTTGCACAGTCTGAACAGTCCCACTGGAGTTCAAGAGTTACACACAAGGGCATAAAGCTTTGTGTGCTAATTGCCTTTACTGGACTCATTTTCAGTATAAAAAAGCCCCATTTTAATAACTGTTGCTTAGATCTGAAAATGCACATTTCACTGGAAACAATTGTCAAAATCTGTCGTCAGCTGGAACCTGGAGAACAGAATTTTAATCTGGAGTAAATTAGGTGTATATCTTGAGGGTTCCATCTTGACCAGCAGCATTTTATGACTATCTGACAATCTTTTATACTCTTGAAACATAGAAATAGCTTTATTTTTCTAGTAATGTTTTCACAATTGCAGTTCATACCACAAAGCATGAGGCAGTACAAGCAGTGCATCTGATTTTGTCCCCTCTTCTACTCTTCTACTCAGAGGAAAGCAGCTAGAATAACAGGCAGTAATTAGCTTTCAGCCAAATTGTGTATGAAATTTTAGTCTGTAGACTCATTGCGCCTATGTCAGCCTGAAGATTAAAGGCTTCTTAACTACATAGTGGCACAACAGCTGAGCAAGGTGTGAAGGAGCAGTGGGGTTCGTTGTATAATTACTGATCTGTGGATCACTGGAAGAGTCTGGATTTCTGTCCAGTCCAGACAAACACAAATCTACCTTCTTGTATCTGTCTGCTTTAGTAGATCACTGTATATCACTGGGGATTTCAGTGTAGCTGACAAAATTTCTGCAGTGCTGGAAACATAATATTCATTGACGTGGTAGATGCATAGACCCCAGTAAAGTTAATGTTTAGCCATCCCTGCTTTTGGCAGCATGCTGCAGCTTACTAATTAATTTGGTTGCTGTTGGTACTTTTTTCTTACCACTGTGGATATAATCAATGGATTTCAGGTGTTCTACAGTCAAGAAGACAGCTGTGCATAATGTACTCTGAAGTTATATTGAGATTATCCTTCAGATTTTGTTATTAGCACAAAATGGAAAATATTCTAATGCATTTTTGAATAGAGATGTTATAAGCAGTGAACTGTTTTTTCTTCCTCTTTAGGAGGTGTCCTAAACAGACGCAAGCAAAAGTAAATTGATGCCAGATAATTTTTCTTTCTCGACTTGGGACAGCCAAAACTTTCTTCAGCTGTACGAAACTGCCATCTTGGCTTTCCATCACATAACATCTGTGATGCCAATCTTCAATTACCCATTATCACTCTTGCCTTGTGTTACTTATTTCTTCTGGCAAACCTACCATTTGCATCTGATTTGAAATAATTATTTTCTGTTTCTAACTGGTCTGTGAGTTTCACTAGTTGTTTTTTTCTTTACTTGGAAATAAAATTAGGTCAATTCCATTTTGCTTCATATACCATGTAAACAAATTAGGTGGTGTAGACATTACTGCTCTAACCTAGAAGACTGATCATCTGGAGACCTCAACACACCCTCAGATTGGAGAAAGGGGGGTTCCCAACAAGTTCGCTTTCTCCATTAGTATAAAAGACTCCTATTTGATGTACAGGTTTGATTTTTTTTCTCTCTCTTTCCTAAAGATATCTTCTTTAGGATCCTGATTTGAGGGAGGAAGAGGAGAACAAACAAAATTAGGTTTCATGGTTTTTTTTTTTGTTTGTTTGTTTTTTTGTTTTGTTTTGTTTCTAGAGTGTTGGAAAGCAGCAAAGATGGGTGGATTCAGTGGGTACAATTTTCTTCATAATTTCATCCTTCCACATTAATTTTCAAAATGTTTTAAGGAGTAAGTGACATACTGTGATGGGTGTCATGGTAGCAAATCCTTTACTTATATCTCAAACTTGACTTCATAAAAACAGAAGTCTTCACTTTTGTATCTTTTAAACTAAAGAGGTAGCAAGGAATAGTCTGTGGTGCTCAAGATTTAACGTCTTCTCTGAACCACTGCTGATGTTAGGTTGTGTGATCCATTTAAGTGTTCCTGTGCCCCTTATGCTATTTGCCCAATAAGGATGATCTAGAAAGGGGATTAGAAATACTCTAGGTGCCACTGCATTTTAGAATTTCTTTAAATGAAATCAGAGGGTGTTTTGTCCTAATAGTTACTTTTCAGGAAGAAATCAATTAGTTTAATAATGTTACTCTTCTCCAAAATGGAATTGTACTGGACTGGTTTGATGTCTTCTTATAATTGCACTCCTTATGGTTCTTTGACTCTTATCTCTCCCTCAGTCTGTGAATTTGAAACCATCAGGAAGATGTCACATTGGTATGAGTATTCTTCAGTGATAAGAACTGTAATTGTTGTAGGGAGACTTCTTAATCTTGGGTCACTCAAATCCCTTTTAAAGACAGCAGGTGCTCTCCAGAACAAGCATTAACAAGAAGAGATTATGAGGTAACCTGTTGTTCTTTATATCTCAGCATCTCTTGACAAAGCTTACCATCAGGCACTGTGTTCAGAAGCCAGTCAGTACAGGAAAAAAATCAAACATGACTCAGGGAGGAACTAACGTTTTCAGCACTAGAGAGTGGATTCATTTTAAAGGCTGAATACTGAGACCTGTTACAGAGAAATTTATATTTAGATAATTATGTGAGTACATCTTAAAAGGAAGAAATAAATTGGCAGGGATAACCATGGTGTAATTCAACCAGAAAGAGATTCTGCTTCCTCAGAAATCAAAATCTGAAACTGCATTTTGCCAGATTTGCATTGTGTTGAAATTCCTCATACATTGTACTCCTCATCTTCTTCCCAGCTGTGGTAAACATGGTGAAAGCAAGTTAGTCATTCATATTGTCAGACTCTGGCACTGCTAGCAGGATGACTTCATACAGACATGCTGGCGCTGGGGACTGCTTAGCATATACAGGATGAATTCCTGAAGCTGAACATGCTCAGGGTCTAACAGAGCTCTTCCAAGTATGATCACAGTGGAGCAGAACTGTCATTTTCAGCTCTCAAAATATATGAATTTCTGGATCCAAATTCCAACTAAATTTTGTTAAAATTAGATTTTGTTTTCTAATTCTGGCCATTTCCATCCAGATTATAACACAAAATTATTTGTGTAAAGCAGGTCTGTGAAAATCTTTGGGAGGTCAGGATTTAGGCATAGGATAAATCATTGCATTCAGATAATAAAAGCACTTTCAAAACCAGTCCAAGGAAACTTTTTTTAAAGGTATTTAGATCCAAACGTGTACTTAGCACTTTCTAAGAGCACACTAATCTCAGTGAGTGTTAGGGACTTAACCCTTCTTCACTCTACTTTGAAAAAAAAATCAGCTAGGCACCTATCTCTGCCTCTAAGTTCCTCAAATGCTTTTTAAAAAATCTGGCCTTTGATAACTGAAATCCCCTTGACTTTCAGTAAGGCTTTTCATCCTGCATTCTAGATCCTCATAGGTTTTGAGTGTCTAACTCTCTTAAATTAAAATGTGAGTTAAAGGCCCAGGTACTTTTGAAAAGCTGAACCTTGGTGCTCAAGTCACTTTTGAAAAGGAATGTTAGACTGCTAATCCCCTCAGGTGCTTGGGAAATAATACGTATTTTCCTGCTACCTCTGAGAAACTGTTCTAGAGGAGTTTACTTTGTTAATCACTTGCTTTGTCCCAAAGTTTGCATAACAACTTCGCGTAATATTTATTATAGAGAATTTTTTCCCCAAAAAGAATGATAAAAGTCTTTTATAAAGTGAAAAATTATGACAAAAGTATATATTTATGCTTTCAGGAGGCAAATGTGTTTTTTAATGGAATTTAAATAAATGGAATTTTTATGATGAAAAAAAGCAACAGTAAAGGCAGTGATTATGTTTTTCATAGTTCATTTGCCTCCCTTGCCCTGAAGATCTTGCACAGAAGTAAAATGAGATCCCTGGTGAAGCCTACAATGTCATTGACTCTGAAGAAGGACTCAGAGACCCATTGGTGTTTAATGACCCTTACTAGCCTCCACAAAAGAAACTGGTATGATCTACTAAAAGAGACATATGGTTCTTTGGAATTATAAAGAAACACTGTTTTCTTCATGGGTAAACATTGTAGTCATGCATTTCTAAACACTGCCTGGTTTTAGATGACTGCTTTTAAAATGGCTGTCCAAATTTCATGAGGAATTGCATTCATTTTTCATTAGTACTTGACCAACAGCAGTGGTATTTTTCCAATACTGCCATCATGCAATTTTAATGCTCTTATAATTCTGCACTACCGTATCAGACTGAACAAAACACGACAGATAAGAGAGCTGAACTACACAATGAAGAGCAACTGGGCTGCTTTACAGGACATGGGAACATTGAATAATACAATCATGTGGTGATATCCCAAAGTTATAGGCAAGTGTTGGAATATTAGGATATTCCTGTGTTAATTTCCTCAATAAAGTAAAATATATACTTTACTGCAGTTAGCCATAGGACAATGGAAAATGAAGGGAAGGGAAGGGAAGGGGAAGAAGAAGACAGGAGAGATCAGGGCAAAACCCAATATTTAATGGCAAAACAAAACAAAAATAGATTTCACAATGAAGAAAACATCAGTGGAGATTCAGTTAAGACAATATAGGAAACAAATAGGGAATGTTTTTTTGCAGTCATAACACAGAAAGAACAGGGTCAGAACCTGTTGCATGAGTAGAGTCCAGTTGCAGGCAGCAATAAAGTCCTGAATATATCTAAAACACTTAGCAGATACCCCCGTGTAGATAAATTTTGATCGGCAATATTGTACTTTGTGCTTCTCTCTCTCTGATGTGTGTCCCCAGAATGAAAACATCTCTATGACAGACACACCATTGACATCTTTTGCTGGTTCTAGAGGTGCTGAACTTTTAAAACAAGTACAGTTGTCTTAGTTTCAGTTTCTCTGAAGGGGGTGCCCAATATCTAAACTTGAACCATCCAGAGGAGAAAATACATTAAGCTGTTGGATTTTTTCCTTCATCAGCCTTTTTAGTGACAATCTTTTCACAACCGCTTGTAGAAACAATATGATTGGTTCTGATAGCTTATAAATTTAGTACTTTAGTACTACTTTAGTATACTTCTCAATGCTCCCTACAAGAGATGGAACTGAATCTGGCTTTGTTTTTTTTTTTCTTTTTTTAATTTTGTGAAACGTGAAAATTTATGTAAACTAAGATTCCTCTAGAAAATCAATTCAGCAGTTGGAAGTAACGTACTTGTCATACGGGAATATTAATATGAAAGAAAAATGACATGGATATATAAGAAATTAAACTAACTGCCTGTTAAGAGATATCAAAAAGCACAGTGATGAATACTCTGAAATATTTGTTGCAAGATACTACCACTCTACAGTCATCAGAGATGCAAATGTTCAAAATTATTTTTATCTAATGTTATCCCAGTGATTAAGAGAAACTGTAATATATGTAGGCTGCTGCATTGCATATACCACATGTCATAGCCTTCATATTGCTGGGTAGAATCCACTAACAGGAGTGCATGGTCCAGGTCAGATTTTTGAAATTCTGTGGTGGGAGGAATGGAAAAGGTGAATCTTCTTCTCACACTGGGACTGCAGGAGGGAGAAAAATGGCTAGTGGAATAGTCAGAAATTCAGACTTTCCTATGATGGGGCTGATGAAATTCAAGACAGGGACAGTGTCCTCTAAAAGGAGCCAAGTCATTTATTCTTCCTGGCAAGGCAAGAGTAAAGCAAGAGAAACTGTGATTCTCTGAGTCCCAGTAAGACCCTTTTGCCCTATTCTGCTAATGTAAAGGGCTTTAGGATGGATTTGCATTAACTTTTGAGATACTTTGTGCTATTAGAGAGTTTAAACTTTACATTTCCTGTCAGTATTCATTTTCTAGACTGCTCCCTGGTAGTACAATTGCCTTCTCTTGAACCGTCAAAGAGCTGTGTTTCAACAGCCCGTCAGGATAGTAGCCAAACTTGGCTGTTGTTTGTCCAAAATATTCAGGAGGAATCAAGTGACCACCTTGCTTCTTTTCTGAATTGTTATCCTTCAAATGTTAGTGTTGACAACAATAAAAAATGGCACTGTATTGATAGGATCGTGCCAGCTTTCAGTATCCTGCTTGGTGAAGGCTGGGGGAAAGTGCAGAAGCATTTAAGGTTAATTGCAGCATTAACTACTGCAATTTCCCTTTAAGAAATTTAGTATTCATTTGTTTTACTTTTTGTTGCATTAGTTATGAGGTGACTGAGGTGACTAAATGAATATGAAAAAAGCTGTACATAAAACAAAATCAATTAAGAGTTATCCAAAGACTGTAAATATATTTGATACTGCACTCTAGTTTGGAAGAAACTCAAATTTGAATAAGAGATCTATTTTTCATTGAGTATGCCCTGCACAGATATAAAAAATGCCACTAAAACAGATGGCATAATGATTTTGGTAGCTTGACAGACTTACCCCACTGCTTCATTTCTCTCTGTGTTGACTTTGTCCCTTACATTCCAAAGATGGATAAATGTATTAACATGTAGTTTACCACACAGGTCAGGGGATCTTTCTCATTTGACCTTGAAAACAAATGTTCTGTCTGCTCTGCATGGATAATTCATAAGATTTAGAGGCTCATCTCTGTATGTTTGGCATTTAGAAATGTTGCTTCCCCAAATGTGTCATTGTCTTCTGCACCAGTTAGGTAGTGCACTGCAGCTGAAAGCTGGTTACACATTTTTGGAGCCAGACTCGTGTCACATGGGGATTTCTGGTTCTTGGGCATGAAGGCACAGGATGCTACATGCATCCACAAAAGTGTCCCATGTTCCTGAGTAGCAGGACATACTGTCTGTGTATTCTTTGGACATGATAGGTTGAAGAAAAATGTTTGATGTAATTTAGACAAAAAGAAAATAGGTGATGGATGAGCAACAATCTCTTACAGAATTTTCCACTAATCAATGAAATTTCTGAATGTGTTTGTGTATGTGTTTGTGTAGAGCTATAGCTGGGAGAAAATAGAGGGCAAAGATAATAACAGCCTGAATTGCTAACTTAGAAGTTTTTGTCAGCAGAATTGCTAGACAGTGATATCTAGTAAGCAACAGTACTACAGGTTAGATATGATAGAAAAAAATAAAATGAGAGACTAGAAAATACAAGAATAAGGTCAGGTTTCTAGGTGAGACAACTAGAAGATGCGACACCTCTGAGTATTCTCCTCATTGAATATTGTCCAATTTTTAGTGGATAAAATTTGAAGATAATTCTGCATAATTTCATACCTTAATAAGCTTCAGAAGTCATGCTGGCTACAGGGTTAATAGAACACAAAACTGACCCTGCTTCAGAGAGCTTGCAGTTAAGAGTAAGATAATCGAAGATTTGAATACTATCAGGATACACCCCTCCACATCAGGAGGCAGTGAGACAGTATTGATCTGCTGGGTAAGCAGCAATCACGTCTCATCAGTACTTTAGTCATTATTGAGTCTCTAGTCATCATAGTAAAATAAAGATTTAATATGGGACTATGTCTGGACATATATCCACAAAAACTAAACAAGTTGTCCAGCTCCACTTTGCATTACTATAATTTCTATCTAGACAGAGAATATTTTTAAGATATATGGATGGGAACACTCCTAATATTTTTTCTCAGACCAAATGAATAGAAAGACATTTTAAGGACAGTTCATATTCTTGAAAGCATAGCTACACAAAAAATGCCCTCCAACTGGCAAAAGATATCACTTCCATAAAATTAGGCAGTTACCATAACCTTCTGTTAGTATTTCTTCTTCTGCTATCCCTTGTGCAAGTCCTTGTGCTGCTAAATGGTGAGCCTCAACAACTGACCCAAACTAAAAATAATAAGGCAGCAAAAAAGTAAGATTTCAGCTCTATAAGTTCTCCAATCAGTCCCTAGTGTCACCATGAACACGGTTGTGCCAACAGAGGGAAAGAGGTAAGATTAAAAAATGAGAGCTACCACCTCTTAGGCGCAGCATTAACTTTAGCTGAAGGTGTGCCTGGAATTGTGGTAGTAGAAGAGCTGTCCCCAGAAATAAGACAAATTATTATAACAGTGTATTGCACCCCACGAAGGATGCTATTGATCTTGAGCTTATTGAATATTTGCCATTTCCATAAAGTCCTTGGCACAATAGCAAGAGTAGTTGATTGGATATTTTTAAGAGATCCTAAAGAATTTAATGCTTTTTGTTATATTGTGTCTGTGTCTATTAAAAGATATACTGAATACTGTGCCTAATTATGTTCATAAGAGAACAGTAGTAGGATAGCAGCTGAGATTTAATTAATTTTATGGAGAGATAACAATTTTTAGTTGACAGCAAAGTTAAGAAAGATGTACTTGACTGGAAAAGCCTAAGACCAGGAATGCAGTTTTGTCCTTGCGCTGGTGGCAAAAGTGTCATACTTTCCACTGCAGAGATTTGGGAAACACTCTGTTCCACCCAGGCCCAGAGGCCTAAAAAACAGCATCCCCAGTGTCCATGGGCAGCATGAGCAAACTGTCTGTGCTCCTTGCATTTGCTACTACTGCTGAAGAGGAGCCTTTTTCTGAGCTTTTTCTCTCTCTTTCTGGTACCAGTGCTGAAGCTGCTTCACAGGGCAGGCAGTCTGTGTCTGTACTCTGCAATTTAGGCACAGCATTAGAGTCCTTTGTGCCTTGGAGTAAAATGTGCCTGTTATGAGCATAACCAAGATGTCACCAAAGATGTGCCCATTGAGAGGAAAAGAGAAGTCACCTGTGGGACCTCCTGCCTTTGCTGGTGAATCAAAGTCAACCACCTCGTGCATCTGAGTCCCCAGGGCAGGTACCAGCATCCAACAAATGCACCAACCCACAGCCACACCACAGGGGCTGCAGAGGTCTTCTAAGCTAAATTTGAGAGTACATTGTGTTTCATCTTTATGTGCTTGGAGAATAGTGTGTTCAAATTCTTGAATAGTATGGCAGGGTTAAGGTTTGTCCGCTGCTCCCCACTATGCCCTCTCCAAAGTATGAATCCAAACCAAAGGTGTAGTACTTTTGACAATTTCTCCCACTCTTCCCTTTCTCTTCCTACTCCCCTCCCAGATGACAGAGAGTGACTATAGGGGGCAATACAACCTCACCATAGGCATACAGCCTCTACATCGGTTATATGCCACATTAATAGGCGGAAACATTTAACTATCAGTTTTTACTTCTTGCTTTTGAATACTTTGTGTCACGATAGAGGTAAACTATATTGTTACCTGGCCTCCATAAAACTGAAGGTTTTAACTTCAGATAAGCTTTTACTAGTTAGACGGTTTTTGTTTGTAAGTGAAAGTTAATAAATAGTGATTTCATACTACTAATTCAAATTAAAATCTAAAATAAAACGAGACAAAAAACCAAACCAAGGTAATCTTGAAATTCATTTGACATTGATCTAAGCAGAACTCCTCCAAGTCTGTATGTATCTCATATTCATGTAATTCAATCTATATGCCTGTCAATATTTCTGCTGCAGTTTAATTTCTTCAGATCAGCTTCTTTCTCACTTAATGCAGGCTTCCAGAAGTTAGTCCACTCTATAGTGCTTAAATGATATTATATTTTCCAATAATTTTGTTTAAAAATGTTTATGTATTAAAAATCCTGAATGAAAATGTAATTCTCATAACAATAAAAATATACATATATTAATTTTGTCCCATTTTTCCTACATTGATTGATGTGCACTTCACAATAAGCAAGCAAAGAATGGTAGCAAAGATAATTTCCAGCTCTTCTTGTTCATTGGTGTAAAACTGTGTACCTGAGCTTTCTTTATTCAACCTTTCTGCTTTCTGTAAAGGAATAGTTAGAAGATGCAGAGCTGAACTTCTGTTAACATGATTAGAAAAGCTGTTGTTACAGACTATTTTCTATTATTTTAATTTTGTTACATTATAATTTTTGACAGTTACTGTTTACCAGAGTTTCCCTGAAGCAAAAATGATTTAATGTTCAACACACACATTAAAATGTGTTCTATTTTCATATGTTAAAGCTGATAGAATTATAATTTAAGCAGAAATCTGTGCTTAACAGTGCAGCACATAGAATCTCTGAACACAGATGAAACTGAAACTTCTATCTGAAGGGAAAACAAAGGCAGCAGTAATGTGCCTTAATAATTACAGTTAGAGCTATGTGATATTTTTGTAATGAAATTCAAACCCAGGTGAAGATAATGTGCTTTGCATTTTGTTGTAGAAGCAAGGCATAGTTTGAAACCTGGGCTTTCATACTTGGTGACTTTATATTGGCTTTATATTGGCTCATAGCCAAACCTATAATTTTCAGTGAAAGTTCCTTTTCAATTTTCTCATCCATTCAAACTCAGATCTGACTGCTAGGGACAGTAAGTCTCAAATTCTAGACGAAAATCCATGGACTTCACTGAATGCTGAGAAATCTTAGTTTCTAATCCTCTAATGTGAGCACTTCAGGTTTACTCAATAGCTTACTGACCTTTACTTAGCCATGTACACATTTCAGTGGGAATTTTCAATGCTTTTTCACTAAAAATCGTGTTCAACAATATTTCCTGATCATTAAGACCTGTGTACCTAAAGCATAGACCAAGAACATCTTCTACAAGACCAGAATATAAATCCATACCTTTTCACAACCTCTCTTTCTTTCTTTCTTTCTTTCTGTCATTTGTTGGATTCATATGAAATCCAGTTTTAATAACTCCTGGTATTGGGTATTTCTGGTGAATGTGACCAGTTGTTATGTGTGGTGGTGTTAGGATTTGATCCTTCCTTTCCACTCTTTGTCCAAGAAGAATGCTTAAAACTAGGCTAGAAAATAATTCACTGAGACTGATGGTCCATGTCTATCCACAAAAATAAGCCCCAAAAATCCCCAAAAGCTGCAAAATTGATTTTATGACTTTGAAGGAAGAAGTGAATAGTTGCTCATCTGAGTACTTGTAGGGGGAAAATAATTAAAAAGAACAAAAAATATCACACTTAAACCATAGTTATATAGTCACCATCGAAAAATAGTTCAACAGTTATGCAGAATTTCACCTTGTTCCTTATTATATATATTGTACTAAATATATTAGAGGCAGAGCAGCACTTAAAAAATTTGTAGTCTTTTTCAAGGGAAGTGCTGAGGATTTTGATAGACTCATGTCAAAATGGAAAATAATTTAATGCAGATAGCAGAATATACACCAGAATAGAAGAGACACTTGCAGGAAAATGTGATACAGACCAGTGATGAGTGGAAAGTTTCTGATATGGTGTCTGTTGTTAAAACAGGACCAAAGAGAGATCCCAGGAATTAAGACCACTGAACTTCACCTTGCTTCTGGGGAAACTCTTTGAGAGTCTAATTAAGGATAGAATACTTCAGCGTATGGATAGGTATAACCTAATGGGGTCAAACCTGCACAACATTGGTAACGGGAAAGCAGACTTCTCTAACCTGCTAAAGTGCTTTGGAAAAGTTAATAAATTAGAAGATAAAAGTGACCTGGTGAACATAATTTATTTGGATTTAAAAAAGAATCCTGATATGGTCCTTCATAAAAGACTATTAAGGGAAAAATATTACTGAGGTGAGGGGCAAAATCTCACAGCAGACTAAAAACTGAATAAATGATGGAGAAAAACTTTAATGAAAGTTTTCTCCTATGAGTGAAAAAAGATTAATGGTAGGATGCTCTAAGGGTTCACACTGCAGCCACTGTTACTTAATATTATTTTTAATAATTTTGAAATTATATCTGCTAAAACTGGCATTAAACATTAGCTATTCAAGTTGAGAAGACTATGAGACTAGGAGAGATTGGTTAGATTGACAACACATATATTTTACCTTGGATAAGTATAAACTTTGGTACTTGTTTTATGGGTTATTTTCAGTTCCAGCACCATATTTTACATCATTATATTCTAGTGAGAATAATTTATCTGCTTTCTGAGTAAGGATACATTAGATATCCCTGCAGCAGCCATGTGGAATGATTTGCTCTCTCTAGGTATAGGAATAGACAGGGTTACACGAAAATGAGGAATTCCCATCTGTCAGGTCACTGGACCTTTTCCTCAGGGCAACTAGGCTGCATGGCCAGAACAAGAGCTGTGTTTATCATAAAAGATAAAAATCCTCCTTCATAAATACTTAAAAGTAAATCCTATTCTTGTTAGATCTTGCTCGAGTGTCTGTTTTTTTGACGAACTCTTAATTACAGCACTGACACTGCTGCCTACTGTCATCTGCAGCCCAGAAGGTTGTAACCCACCACTGGTGTTCTTTGGGAATTCTTGCCTGTTGCTTCCCAACACTCTCAATCCCATCTCTTCTTCATGAAGTGTCAGTATGAACAACATTCAGCCCTGCTTCTCCTTCTGGTATGGATATCCCTGCTGGCTGTCACCTATTTGTAAAGTTGATCAGGAACCCTTCCTTGATCAGGTTAATTCATAAGTGACTGAGCAAACTGGCCCTGGGGTTTGGGTTTGGTGGGGGCTTTATAATTTGCTTTTCTTTTTTCCCTACTGTCTTTTCTACACTGCACTGAATTTTGAATCCATAAGATTATTTAAAACACTACCCACTGAGGGACTAGAATAGCATGTGGAAGACTATGACCTTATATTAAGCATATTATACATGAGATACTCAGTTCATGGTGTGCTGCAGGTTTCACATCCACTCTGTCTAAACTGAAGTCCACTCACTTTTTAAAAAATAGTTAAACAGTGAGAACTAGCAGATGATAGCTCCTTCAAAACTGAAATGGGTTATCTAGCTTTGGTATAAGCACAATGAAGGGTTTTTGTGTTTCTTTCTGTGATGCTTCTTAAAAAAAATCTATTTTATCATTTTTACTGAGGCACAAAGGCAATCTTTGTAAATGCAACATTTTGGACTATGAGTAAACACAGTGAGGAAAAAAGATTATTTCTTGGCAAAGGAAATGTGTGGAAATTACAACACTAAAAATAGCATTTATCTTGATCAATAACTCATGTTTTTAATTTTTTTCCTGAAAAATATTAATAGAGTTCTTTAAATAAAAAGAACTAATGCATTTTTTCTCTTTTGTTGTTGAAGCCCTGTTTGTATTTACATCCAGTCATTTAATGCCCATTAAAGAAGTAATGCTATGTTAATGTAAGGGAAAAAATCAATGCTACTCAGATCAGTAGCTGTGGGGAAACAGTGCAGCAGCTGGTTTGCAAACAGCAAGCCCACATAGATCAATGAAATTACAAGCTAAATCTGCTGATGCTCACAAACTGCTTCAGCATTGTGATGTCTAACCTTTCTCAAGTTCAAGATCTCTGGCAAGCAAGCAATAGCTAAATGAAGAAAAAAAAAAAAAGGCAAAAAAAAAAAGAAAAAGCACAGAAGAAACAAAGAAAGGACATAATGGGCTGGTGGAGAATTTTAGCATGATATATAATATTCCACTTTTGAAGTTATCAGTATAACTGCACGTTTGTAACAGATATAAAAGCCACTGTAATCTCCCAGTGAGCAAAGCTGCAATCTACACACTCTGGAGATTTTCTTCCTTGAGAATGTTCAAATCTGTCACATATTACCTTGAACTGTAACACTGGAGGGCTAGAGAGCACTTCAGTAATGTGGTTGTTAATGTGAATTCTAGAAAATAATTTATCAATGAGCAAAAGTACAGCTTCTGCCGTGTGCAATGTCTTTCATTTTATGGCACAGTTGTGGCTTTTAAAATGATTTGAATTTTGTTAACTTGTAAATTAAACATGCAGAATATTTGACTTGTTGAATGCAAGATTAATTTGCATATTTTATATTATTTGTATGGTAAGGGAAGGAGCCCCTTTTACCCCAAGGAAAACAACACCGGGCTTTATCGGTATCATGTGAATAACATGCCTTTCAAATTATTATTTTCAGGGCAGTCCTCACCCCGTTTGTGCCACTTTTTTAAACACAGCAGTATTTTTCAGGCATTAATCAGCAAGAAGATGGGGGAACCAATCTCTGAAGATTGCTATAAAATGGAACACATTTTATAAAGGGAAATAGGTTCATTCCAAGAGCAGAATAAAAGACATCTTGCATTTCCTTCAAATATAGGCAGATATATTTTGTGGGGACAAAATGTGTACTTGGCAAATATATAATTCTTATTGTCTACTGATGTCCTATTGCTTTACAAATATTAATTAAATGTCACAGTTTGATTCTGTTCTATTCTATCTGTTTTGTAGGTTGTAAATAAAAAAATATCAAGAGGTTGGAAATATCTTTTTGGTCTTCCAGCTAGGGAGTAGCAAAACAGAAAATGGAAGTCTTTTTACCTGTCTTCTGTTATTATAGGCTTGCATTATTTTACACACCAAGCACATTCAAGAATCAAATCAACAGTGAGGTGAAGTGTGATTATTTCTTGTACTGTCAATTGTTTCTGCTGAAATGACCATTTTGGATTTGACTTAAAAGTTGCTTTTGTTCTCTACCTTTCTCAGATACTTAATAATGAATAAAAAGAAGGAATATTTTAATTTTCAAGTGTTACACTTCTGTTTCTCTTTTGCTTATAGATACAGATACAGCCATTTTCCTTCCATTACTGATCATTATGTCAGTTAATTACTTTATGGTGCTGCTCAGCAGTGCTCATGGCCAGATGTTTCCTGCTGGTTGTGTAGGGAAGACTGATTGTGATAATAGTTACTAACAAGGTGAAAACTGACTGCATACACTAACACTACTGGTGGTGTGCAGACACTGGTGGAAATCTCTCCTTCTACCCCATATATTGGATAGGAATCAGAGAGATACCCAGTAGAGGCTAGGAGTTTTTGCTTCCAAGCCCCATCCAAGACCTACAATTATTGGATTTCCATCCAGCATTTCCTCACAGGGTCATAGATCAGCAACACCTACCTGTACTCACTTTCAGGATAGGACTTCTGAGAAGTTTGTCTTCAGGTTTTATTCAGACCTCTTTCTTTATTTGGAGTTTATTGAGAAAACTCTTGTGAAAGTATTGAAACTTCTGACACACTCCTGAGCTAAAGAGAAGGGTCCTGTTGATAACAGCATGACCAGCATTTCTGCAAAAGCCTTTTTCTTTTAAAGCAAAATACAAATTTGTGTTGAAAGCTTTGTGGTCATCATAAGTAAATGAACAACATTCTACAAGGAAAGCTGTTCGCATGAAGAATTTGAGAAGAAGGAAGTATGGAAAGAAAAGCACCTACTCTCTGTGCCTCACTCAGATTTGCTTTGTCCACCTGGTGAACAATGCTACCCATTATTTTGTTTGTCTCTTTCTGTGCATTGTAATTTGGCAATCAAAGTATAAATCTCACACATCATAAAGAGTGCATCGTTGCAGTGGAGAAACAAAAAGGGTAATTGTGGGGGGTGCAATTGCATTGTTGGGAGTTTTTTATTATAACAAAAACATCACTATGCTTGGAGAACCCCAGCAATAATTCCTCTTGACTGCAATAAGTACCTACTTTTGAAGAAGAGAAAGCTGATGAGCTGCAGGCTTCCCTGCTGCTAAATTCATCTAACAACCCACTCCTGATGTTTTCTGCTTTAAAGACCAATAGGAACTTTATAGATTGGTTGGATGCTCTTCTTTTCAGTCTAGCTCAGATCCTAAAACTTTTCTGTTGATCCAAAAAGCTGGATGCAGTTTGGTTACTAAGCAGCATCAGTTGTGAGGATTATTTGGTTACACCATCACAGGGACCATGGGTTTACTTGCAGTTTTGTGATTGTGGATCTGCCCAATCACCATGAATGTAAAAGACCTGTGTTTAGAGTTTGGCTTTGTTCCTACATCTGCATTATGTGGTGAAACTTCAGCTCTGCAAGCACAGAAACCAAAATCCTGAAATAAGCATTATTTCATGACGTATCTCAAAACTTTAAATGTGGGCTCAGACCAAACCTGAATTTTGAGCCTTATGCTTCTATCTTGGTTGTCATTTCAGATGGTGATCAAAATGAGAAGAAATTAAAATCTATTTTAAAATTTTCTTTAAAAAGGAAAGATCAGCTCCTTTGGCAAATAGGAATATGGTTGGACAATCTTTTTCTCTGATCTCTGTTATCATCAGCAATGTGTATGTAGTGAATTGAATCTGGATGAATAAGTGCTATGACAAAAGCTATACTTTTATTATATCAGAACATTTCTGGAAAGTACAAGCAGAAACCATGAAAAATGCTGTTTTGATGAGACAGCTAGGCCTCTAACCTCAAAGAGCATATTCCCTGGGTGCTCATTTGGAAAGAAGAAAATGTTTCACATCCACTCAGTCATTGCACAGAAAAAATAGTTCTTGGGAAATATAGCAGTAAAATTCACACAACTTCAATGGAATTATGTGTTGAGGTATTAATTGTATGTGCATACGCACGACAAGATTTTTAGTCAAGTGTCAGTTTTACTAGTTGGCTTAAATGCACCTAGAATGGCATCATTCAGGAATCAAGCAAAGCTGCACCAGCTTTTAGAACCTGAGAATCATTTTCCCCTGAACCCTAGAGAACACGTTTCTGTCCTTGGTGTATGCCACATGTATGCATCTTCTGCCAGGTTCTTCTCATGCTGTTCTGCTTTCCCATCATGTTGTGACCCAGCATGGGCAGGAGCACCTCACAAGCCTCTTCTTTGCAAGCGCTGGCAGATTGGTGAGGGGAGAGGATGGCCTTGCACTTGATGCACAACTGAACCTCTGGGATAACTTCTACAACTCATTCAAAAGCTACTTCTGAAGTTTGGCACAGCCATTGCATGCCATGAGATGGCCTGTGTTCCCTAAAGTGCATCTCTTTCTGGTTTGCTTCACTGCTGACAAAAAACACTTAAAAGTAATTTTATTTTCACCAGAGTGACCTTAAGGTCTGTAATGCCTGGTGTTAGACACTTTGCATTCATTTTGGCTGGGATAGAGTCAATTTTATTCACAGTAGCTAGTATGGGCTATGTTTGGAATTTGTACTGGAAACGGTGTTGATAACACGGGGATGTTTTCATTATTGCTGAGTAGGGCCTGCAGAGTCAAGGCCTTTCCTGCTTCTCACCCCAATCCAACAGTGGGTAGACTGGGGTCCCAAAGAGGTGGGAGGGGACAGAGCTGACCCCCACTGACCAGAAACATTCCATTCCATAAGGCATCGTGCTCAGTATATAAAGGTGAGGGAAGGAGAAGGAAGGGAGTGGACATTGAGAGTGATGGTGTTTGTGTTCCCAAGTCACCGTTGAGTGCAACAGAGCCCTGATTTCCTGGGAACGGTTGAGCACCTGCCTGCCCATGGGAAGCAGTGAATGAATTCCTTTTTTTCTCTGCTTGTGTGCATGATGTTTTCTTTGCCCATTAAACTGTTTTAGCTCAAAACAAGGGTTTCATTACTTTTATTCCTCTGATTCTCTCTCTCCCTCCCTGTTGCAGCAGGAGTGAGTGAGTGACTGCGTGGGACTTAGTTGACAGCTGCGGTTAAGCCACAACACACCTTTTCCAGGGCAGGATTTTCCACTTACAACGAACTGTGTTTCCATTCTGTCTCTGTGTCAGTATTCTGCACTTAAAGGCATTGGTTTGTGCTCTTCCACTGGCTCAGCAATCCTGAGCCCATAGTGAATGTGAAAAACATTACAGAAAGGAACAGAGCTTTACTTCCCATCATGAGTAAAGATTTGTTCTGCAGCAAGGGTAACTTGCACTAAGAGAAACTCAGATATAAATTAACAGGGATATAAAAACATTGCCTATGCAACATTGAAAATAACTGAAAAATAGTGTAAGAGATGTGATGAGTTAAATATATGTTGTATATTTATAATACTAGGACTCATTTCTCTGTGTCTGTTTCTGTCTGTCTTACTGTGCACATCCTGTCTCCCTGAAACTGGAAATGAATGCATTGGATGGGCTTTGAATGCATTGAATGTCTTTGACATTCATTTTCATCATTCCCATGTTAAGCAATCCAAACCAACTTTCTGCTAAGTTCATGTTAGAAGGAGACAATGGACTTTCATACATTAGACAGTCTAATTTGTGTGCGGGACCAGTACTGCTTACTTTATGTTTGTTGTGGCAGTACTGCTAGATATGCACTGGTTAGTGGCCTTGTCAGCATTTCCATTACAAATTTCAGTATTTTAGGGCTTAAAAAACAACTGTTGCTTTTCATCAGTGGTGCTGCTTGATACATGCTTAGTCAGCAAGAAAATGAATTTACAAATTTTCTGTTTAAGTTGTTTTAGGCTTTTGGCTCTTTTATTGCAGATGCCTCAAAAATACAAAACAATGTAGGAAAATGGGAAACAAATGAATGGGTTTTTTTGCAAAGCTTGGTCCTGAAAGTGGTTTAATTCAGCCTGCCAGTTCATGTGTGGTTGATGTGTTTTATTCTATTAACAAAGGCAGTTACTTTAGCACAAAAATAGATACTCTAGAGTGGAGAGTTTGGGTGTCTCAGCAATGACAATGTCACAACTATACCCCAATTGATAAGATGTCCATGCAAACCCAATGAGGAGCAGACCTGGACCTGTTCAGATGCCAAATCTGTCCAGCTTTCTTAATTTCATACATGTGAAAGTTGGCCTTAATACCCAACTTAGTGAAGGACATCCCTGAGCATCTGCTTCCTCTATCAAATCTCCAACACTAGTTTTTTTTCCCCTGAATTTGCTTTAACCTTCAGAAATGGTGACAGACTCCCATCCCTAACCCAACAGGTAGAACAGGTTCACCTTTTTTTTTACCCTCAGCGCTAATTCCTCTTTCTCACGATGGTCTCATGGAATAATGTTGCCATTATTTCTGCTCAAGGTTCATTACAAGCTGTTGCCTTGCTGCTGGCATGTTATTTGGGCTTCAGGATGGCAAAGGTTGTCATATAGGGCAGCTGGCCAAGTCAGTGCTCCAGGCAAGAAGCCAAGGCTGTCTTCTTTCTAGTGTTGCCACTTTCTTTCCTCCCCTGTACAAGAACCCTCTCTTTCTCTCAAACTGATACAGAAAGACTATTAGAGAATTAATCATACCTCAGGTGTCTTGGGGAATATTCTTGATTTTCCAGTCACTAATGTGTGAAAATCTTACACTGGAATAATGCCATATGTCAACCTGTGGCAATATCAGGGAAATATTGACAGCATTTCATTAATGAAATGTTGAGCTTGAATGACCTGTAGGCTGAAAATTGAGGCTACATAAATTTAAAATAGTCTCTTAGCTATCATTTGGTCTAGGGTTCCTGCATGAACAAAAATGTTGTCTCTGTGGTCACCAGAAAAAAATAATTATTGCTTTATGATAAGAAAATCTTGCCCAAAGACTAAAACTGAAAAACCTCTCATATTGCTATGATAGAAGGACTTTTAAATTTTATAGTGGCATTCTTTTTCTTTTGTAGCCCTGTGATAGTGTTCCCAATAGGATCTCCCTAAATAAATGGAGTGTATGGATGCATGCCACTGAATTTAAGCTCTTCATTGTGAATTTCTCCATTGATTATGTCATGTGTGTCTTTACACTAAATTCATGGCAAAGTAACCATCATAATCTAAAAATTATAATTACAAAAGTATTGTTTTTCAAAGATTGTTACTGACAAATTTTACCTGTGTGTCTCCAAAATGTGAGAAAAAGTAACCACGAAAAGCCAGCATAAGATGTGCAAATTAAGCAACACAGCAGAAATATTAATTAAAAGAGGTTAATTGGGTTGGGGCGGGGTGGTGGGAAATGCTCTAATCCTCTGCATTACCATGTAATGGTTTAGCGCTTGATCATTCTTGAGGCCAGGAAAAGAAGGCATTGGAAATTACAACATGGAGGAGGAAAGAAATGTAATCAACATTTTCATTTCTTATTATTTTGTACATTCCAATGGGAGGGACAGCGCTTGGGTAGCCTGCTTTAAAAAGAGGAGAGTGTACATAGCATGAGGATCTCTCCAGAGAATGCCAGTCCTGTCTTGTGCAGTAAATTCCTTTGGCCAACCCCACAGGGTCGCTGGAATTGTAAAATAATTAGCATAGCCCTCAACAGATAAATAAGTTTAGAGATGTTCTTGCTTATTTTTGACCTTTTTTTTTTTTAAATTAATGTCCCTTATTTGCAACTCTTAAGTGTTTTTACTCTTTCTTTGATAAAACAAAGTAAACTCAATCTTTTATACTCCCATTTTTTTAATTAGTTGTCGCTGTTGAGCCGCTAGCTGAGAGAAGACCCAGGTTCTCAGACAAGGAAAGAGAAAAGGTGTCTTTATTATTTTGATTTCCATATATATAGAGTTTTCAGAGGTCACCCAGATTGGTCAGCCCGAGACCTCCCCCTAGGCCCAATTGGCCAAGCCCGAACTGACCTAATCCGGAGACGTTGTTTGCAAAACATCCAAACTTTATCTTTGTTTATGAAACGTAGCAAAATGTTCTCACGAGAAAGACCTGTGCTAGCCACAATTAGTGTCTTGATAAACATGAAGTTTTCTCTTCCCTAAGGAGCAGAAAAACAATACTAGAATGTGTATGATTATTTGTAAACTCCTGTCTCCCACACAATTTGTGAGTTTGCAATAACCTCCTGTATTTTTTTTCCACTAAACTACAGAATCATGGATGTTGAAAGAAAACATTTAGTGCAAGAGTTTTCAAAAAACTTTCTCTCTGCAAATAATAGCTAACAACATGTAGACAGTATGAAACACATGATTTTAATAATCTGTCACTGAGATTCAAATCTGGCTTAAGACATGTTTAATTCACAATTGTGTGAAAAAAAGTTATGTAGAATTTGCAGAAACATAATGATTTGCAGGCAGTTATAAGAAATAATTTACCTTCTTAGAAGTCAATCCCTTTTCTGTCAAAAATATTTTAGCATTTTTGTTTAAATCACTGTTTATGGACCCATAACGCCAACTTTTTAAATGTAAAAAGTGTTAATATTCTTCATTTCCTTACTTGCAAATTTCTGTTTGAATTTTTAAAATAAAAAGGCCAGATTGGATGGTGCTCTGAACAACCTGGTCTCGTTGAAGATGTCCCTGCCCACAGAAGGAGGGCTGGAAGTTGATGAACTTCAAGGTACCCTTGCAACTCAAACCATTCTACAATTCTAGGGTTCCATGAAAGTTTCTCTGCCAGTTATTAGTATTGCTGACACATGGCTTTGTTTCAGTTTTTAAAAGTCCCTGGATGACAGCTGGGATGTTCACAGTCTGGACAGGAGGGCGTTTGCCATCATGGCTGGAAAGCCAGCAGGGAGAGATTTTATGCCCTATTTTTCTGGGCAACCAGTTGTGAGGTTTTTTGTTGTTGGTGGTTGTTTTTTTGGGGGTTTTTTTTTGGTGGGGGAGGGTTGGTTTATTTGTTTTTGGTAGAAATGGGGCTGTGAAATAATGATTCCCTGCAGAGATAATTGTTGTGGGCAAATAAAATGTTGGTACTTGATTACCCAATACTTAGAAAAGCAATGTCCCAAACTAAGCAGAGAGATTAAGTATAACAATCTAACAGGAACCTGACTCACAGCCACTCTGTAGAGCTGCCCTACTATGTCTCAAGAGATATATATATATGGCATTAAGCAGAGTGTGACAACTTAACTTGGATTTTGTTTTCCCTTTCCTCTGTCAAATTTGTTAGGTTTCTCTTAACCCTCCAATGATGCCAACTGGTATTTTGTCAGCTACAGTTTTAGGGGAATGTCAGCACATTCTCAAGGATTTTTGTTGCCATGGCTAAGTATATTTCTTGGATTTTTCTGGGACATTGTATATTAATAAACAGGGTATTTTGTTTACTTTTTTATGCATATATATTTTTTCAGCCTATTCATTCCTTTAAATTTTGATAGAACAAGTATTGCAGAGTGTGGGGCCTCTTTTAGGACTGTCAAACTTCTGCCAAACTTTAAAGGTCAAAATCAACTGTGACACCTACAGTTCAAATGTAATTAGTTGGAGATTTACTGGGATTTTATGCCAATCTCCCAGTAGCTTAGGAGTGACATGATATCTAACCTTATGGGATCCCAGGAGAAGTACAGGTGGATGTGAGGATAAACAGTAAAATATACTAGCTATCGTGCTGCACCTTTTAGCAAGTCATCAGTCTCCCACACTGTGCAAGGAACAAGAGTGCATTCAGTATTTTATTTAAAACAAATAACCTGACAGTCTCTGACATGGCCATCTAGTACAAAGTTGATGTATTTATTTAAAGCTTAGCTCATTCTGTATGTTCTTGGATCATTAAACTGAAGGACTTGTACAGTCGTGATTTTTAATGAAGCATGTTTGAATAATTATGCTAATTTACAAAGCACTAGAATCAAATCAAGTGATCAAAGTTTTCATGATTACTATCATGTTTTTGTAACTTCCCCCATCACTGATTTCTGGATAGGCTCTAACCCTGGCTGCCTTTTTTTTTTTTTTGTCATTTATTTAGAATTTGCCACTAATCAATGTAGAAAGTTAAAAAAAATTATACTAGAAAAGAAACACTTTTTGTGTTATGTCTCTATAGTGGACTTTGTATGAGTTTGAAAGTAATATAGCTCCAACAGACACCAGCCTAAATACAGTCTACAATCAATACTGTATTCTGCCTTGACAGAAAGCTGAATTTTTATCTGTTAAACGCGTGAGCTTGGGGCAGCTCTGTGTCTGAAGTGGTTTAAATCTGAAATGTGATGTGCTGCAAAGAAAGTTGATCGACATCTTTGTTTATTGAAAAGTATTACATGAACAACAAAACATGGCCAGATACAGAACACTTCATTGCAAAGTGCAGCTGTGTTATTTTTCAATCCTGTGTGTTCTGCCCCTTTGATGCCTGTCTCATATAATAAAACTGCAAGGATCTTCTTTGATTCAGTAGTAAAAAATTTGGACAAGGGTGAGATATAGAGATATATATTGGTTGCAGGGGTTTGGTGAATATCTTTCAAAAAAAATGGGGTTTTAGTTTTAATATTTCTGAAATTGGAAATAAATTAGTATACTTTTAATAAGCAAGTTGTCTGAATCTGCTTGAAATATTTTTAAGTATGCATTGTAAGGGGGAGAAAAGAACAATGATGACTAATCTTAAAGCATTAAATATGCAGAATACAGAATTAAGTTACATTTAAATTTCATGTTAGAATAATTATGCTGTTCATTGACATTTTCCCATGTTTTATTAAATCTTTATTATGTCAAGGTAAATAGAGGTTAATTCTGCTGTTATCTCTTCCAGTAAAGTATTATCTTTAATCTTGCATTAATAAAACAGTAGTAAGTTGCACAATGTGGGTAATCACCATAGACTAATTTAGACCATTCTAAAATCTCGCCTTTAGAGTACAGTGTAGTTTAAAATAGGTGTCACAAGAAAACATGGAGCATAATGTAACTTATAGAAAAAATACGTTTTTCTCTTTAGGAAGTTTATAGCTACATTTCCTTAATACATTGACTTATTGGCAATACATACTACAAACTTCCAGCTCTGCTCTTCCTTCCTAGCTTCCTATCCCTTAGCAAAACCAGATTTCACAACTCAGAGTCTGTGCATGCACATTTTCTTCCTCTTTCTCGGGGGTGTGGGGTTTATTTAACTTAAAGGGATGATATGCCTCATATTGCACTTTAGACTGCATGCTGTGGTGGTTTTGTTGTTTATTTTTACTACTATCATTTTGTTTGTTGTTAGTAGCTTTTATTTTTGTTTTCATCAAGCTGCAAAATTCCCCATTGAGTTTCATCAGGTTTGCATAGCAAACCAATCCTCACATTCTTCCTGTGCACCACATTTTCATTTTGCAAGCTTCTGTGTAAAGCCTTCCTCAGACCCACAAGTCACTTGATGGTCAGTTACATTTTCTCATGAACTCTGTTTCATTATCTGGAGTGTCCATAAAGTTATTATTTTAAAAGCACGAATGTCAATAGATCTGTAAAAGGCATTTACCAAGCAGCTCCAGTGCTGATAGGAAAGAAAGAACTCATTTTGAAAGTGCTCTTGAGATCCATGCAGAGAGTGGCATAATTCTGTAGTTGCATGCTAGTGTAGCAATATGATCAGAGCACGAGAAGATATTTGCTGCTGCATCCAGGACTAGTTTTGCAGACTTCCTTCCAGTGTGTCTTTGCAAGATAAAACCCAATTGAGAAGCATTGGGGTAGCTAACCAAAATTACTCAACTAAGCATTCAGAGATGTCCAGAGAATCACATTTTTTAAAAAAATAGGTTTTTTGCAAAGTCGTATTACAGTGAATTTTTTTCAGCCCTACCTGACTACTATGAATTGTTATAGGGTGGTATCATGCTGTCTTATTTAGATGTTTCATGTGGAAATTCTTTGAAATAAAAATGGAAGTATGCTAGGCTTGTTAGGATCTAGGCTTTTTCTCAGGCTTGACATTTGCACATTGCATGTTGAGCCTTCGGCTTAAAATTATATCTCGTTTTTCTGAAATTTATCCTTCTAATGCATGAACTCCCACCATTATATTCAGCTGCATTATAGCATTTAAAGACAAAAGGAAGGCAAGTGAACACAGAGCATTTTGAAAGAAGCTGGTTGGAGTTTACTGATTTGCCCCGGCATCTCTTTGGCATACAGGAACTACTTACACCTGAAATTCAAAGACAAGCCTCTGAGATGAGAGTTGACTGAAAGGGAAACAAATATTTGCTTATATCTCCAAGAGGTGGTTTACATGGTCCCACCTTTTCTTTTTCCCTAACTGTGGGATGACCCAAAGCAAGATTTTTCTTGTAAGACATGTTTTGGGCAAGGAGCTGTTTCCCTCAGTGTTTTACAAGCTCTGGTGCCAGTGAGGTGGTATATAGAGTCTCAGTAAGTATTGAAAGCCCTCTTTAAAGTGGAAATATTCAAAGCGTGCGGGAGTCTCTAAGCGTCTGTTCCAGGGACACATTAATGCATTTGAAAGGATATTAAAGCTTAGCACAGAGGGAAAAAAAGTCCTAGTGGCAAGATGTAAAACTGCTTAACAGAATTACATCCAGAACTTTGTATATTTGATCTGAAAAAAAATAAATCATCTTACAGTTGCTCACATTAAAACTGCGTGTCGGTTTGGGAGCTTTTAGGATCTTGGACAGGTTTCATTTCTCTGGTTCACGTAAGCTCTCTGTGTGTTTGTGCAACTGCTGAACCTCAGAGCATGATTTCTGGTGACCCTGTGCACTGTTTGAGGATTTGCCTAATGTGCAAATTTAAGACAATCATTATGTATAGTAAAAAATTATTATCCACCTTTACCCTAGTACTCGGTTGCTAATAGCGGTCATGGCTTGATTAAGAATCCTTCTCAGTTTAATGCTTCCAATTAACTTGCATGGTTTTGTGGCTGACTTGATGGCCCAGATAAAGCCTGGGCTCTTCTGAGAGAGATTCCAAGCTTCATTTCTGGACTAAGGGATAAGGAAAGCCTTGAGCCATGGTTCAGCTCTAACTACTGGTGGATTAGGAATGTCATTCAGACTTGAGTAACTCTAGACTCTTTATAGGAGTCAGATTAACATAGAGAAAAGTGGAGCACTGAGAGAGAGTGAAGATATCTTGCAACAAATGCCGTAGCTTGAGAGTTGCTGTGGGTCCAAGTGGTAGGTCTGAAGAGAGATGAAGGGCTGGTGAGCCCTGGAGGATGGAAGGCAGAGACCATGAGTAGCATGTCCCTCTGTTGTCCACTGGACTGTTGGTGAGAGACAGGCAAATCTTAGACATGATATGGAAACCTCTCCTCTAAATTAAAGCTGACTTTGGTGGGAAAATTAAAAAAAACCAAAAAAAAAACCCCAGAACCTTAGACAAAGAATAAGCAAAGCAAAATTCTGTCCTTGGCCTTGTGTTGTCTTGGGCCTCATGATTTAGAGCTAACTGTGAAGTCACTGACTAGGGGACAGATGTACTAAAAAAATCTAAGGGTGGTTTTTTCTTTAAGCCAAGGAAACACAGATAGCCTGAAATGGCAATATCTTGTGCTACATGAAATAAATATTACAAATGGAAAGGAAAGAGCAAACTGATTACCCTAATATTAAGAGCATCAAGAGGAATTTATAAATATCTTTGCGTGTTCAGCACCCAGTCCTGCACAGGGCATGTTAATACTTGTCACAGAATTTGAAATTCATTTAATCAGAATGGAGCCTTTGAGATGTTTCACACCTGCAAATGCATCAAGTGGCTGAACTTTACAGTCATTCTCCATGATATGACCTACATATCTCATTACAGCACAGTGATCACTACGGGTGCTTCCTACAAGAACATTTGCATGAATAAAAACATGATTACTCTTATATATAGTGAATGTTAAAAAGTATGCTACATATAGATTTAATACCTAACATGGGTTGTCATTTACATTTATTCTTAATTCAGGTTAATATTTGATATCAATGATTAAAGGACAGTTCCACATTTCCATTCTTAAAAATCCCCTTTTTTTTTAAGGATGAGCTGATGGTATTTTATGTACAAGCAGAATGCCTTCACTAAATAGGAAAAAAAAAATCTGTAGATAGATGAAAACCAGTTTTAAAACCTCTCTTATTTTTTAGACAATGAAAAACCTGTATCTACCTAAGTGCTTTGGAGTGTTAGCCATTTCTGAATGCTTAATGGTGACTGCTTTAATGATGATTGCTCAGTACCCACACAAATGTTTAGGCACCAAGTAATATCTTGTTTGTGTGAATATAATCTGAAGGCTGCCACAACATCTAATAAAACTGTTTCCACTGAGAGAGGCATATAGGCAAGAATAAAGGCTTGTTAAAGCACATAGCATCCAAAAAGAAATTCACCACCACCAGTAATGAACAAACACATCTTTTATTCAACTTCTGATAAATTTGTTGTGCTGTTTATAAAAGTGTGATTCAATGCCTCTCACATATATTGTAGTATATAGGTACATTTCAAGATGAAAGATGAAATGTACTATAACTGGCCTTACTGCTGCTATATCTTCCTTAAAAATATTCCAAAAAATAACTCAGAAGAGAGTGGAGCAGGACAAAATGTTGAGATCTGTGCATATATGCACATCAGGACTTTAACAGCTTCATATCGTCAATGCTTCCAGTGAAGAAAACTAGTGCTGTCTCCAAGGTCACCAGTGTCACTTTTGGGGCTAATCAGCAAGGTTTTAATGAAAAACCTTTGCCCTCCTGGTGACTCAGGTTCAAGTCAATCCAACCTCTCCATGTAAGCATTATGCCAGTGATGCAAGGCTCTACCCAAATAAATAATCTTCAGAAGTCAGACAACAAGGTATAGATGGCAATGGGGAATTTTTTTTCACAGCAAACAATTGTACACACACATCAGCATGTAAGTGCATCTGAATTTAGATATGTGCACATATATCTATATATTAAACAAAATAGTATGCTTCTTACATATGTCTGTATTTAATATGTTTCCACAGTAAATGGAAGCAACAACAACTATTAGTTATTCAGCAATTGAGATTAATGCAGTGTTCTTCTACATTTTGAATACAGAACAAGTATAATAATTAGATAGGTGTGAGGTTCAAGAATCTCCAGAATGTAGCCTAACTGCTTAGTGCAGTATACAGAAATTGGATGTAATTGTACACATATATGCTTATCTATTTTTTTTTCTTTCTAGTGAGGCAAAGACACTGCAGTCCCCATAGGAGAATTCTTTTTTCCTAGTATGTTCAACTATTTTTAGTATTCCTCAGTGGTGCACCGAAAAGGAGAATTATTTTATCTCTGTGGGGGCCTGTGAATTTCATGCAATGTGGGCTTCTGTGAGCAGAGTTCAAAATGTATTAGAAAAAACAGGTTAATTTTTACAGTAAGAGGCTGAAATGTTGAACTGCCCTACTGTGGCAGTGTGAAGCATCCCACAGATAACGGCAGGGAACCGAACTCCTAAGAGCTACACAGAATATAATACTATTTACTGTTTTAATTGTGGGCAAGAACTCTATTCCTTTGTTGAAATTTGTAGTGCCCCTTAAAGTAGAAATAGGGTAATACTTCAAAATCTGCTTAACATATTTAATATCCTTAATTTGATGTTTTTACTTTCAGATTTGTTTGTATTCAAAATAGCAGTAATTGGCAGCCGAAGTTGAATCATAGCATCTGGGTTCTAGTCTATTCATGACATCAGTATATTTTTACTGCTTGTAAACATGCCCTCAGATCATCACAAAATGTCACAGAATTTGAATAACTAGAAAAAAGCAGAGAGAATTTATACTGCTATTGCTCCAAACACTAAATGCAGAATGTGCTGGTGGTGGGGATTGAGTTAGAGACAAACTGGCCCAGAGGAAAGGTAAGAGCAGGACTTCTTGTAATGCTCTTCCTCCTCTTCCACCTTCAGTCTGCAATTCAGACTAGTGAAAAGGAAAAGAAAAAAGACTTTGCAGTTACAACTGGTATGTAGACTGAGAAGGAAAAAGAGGGTTTTAGTCGGAGAAAGGGGGAGAGTCCTTTCAGAAAATTGGAAGGATCTCTCTCTGCTGTCTTCAGAGGACTCTATGGAATACTACAGGTTTACTACATGCTTCTGTCAACTGTTTAGTCCCTCTGACAATGAATGACATTTAATCCTGTGAGGGTCATACCCTGGGGACTGAAAGATACTATTCTTACAGTGCAGACTAATAAACTTATTGTTTTGGGGTTGTAGGCATTTTCCCCCCCCAATGTCCTTTTTCAAGTTATGAAGAACATTTGCATTGTAAAACTCAAGGCAAGTATATACATACATTCAGACCCGCACATGTACTAAGCAGAGATCCTGGCTGGAAATTTACAGGGGAGCCAGGAAAGCCAGCAACCCCATACATCACAGAGTCCAAACTCCTTGATGGAAAGAGGCAAAGTCCTAGCACCACAGCAGTTCAACACTTCAGGCCAGAGCAAAGTCCTTGAGACATCAAAATGTGTAATTACAACCTGGTTTCTAGCAGGCAAGCAACCAGTGACAAATATTACACATGTGATTACTACTTTGTATGCTGGCAAAATGCAGAACATATTTATAACTAAATGAGACATTTGATTCTGAAGTGTCTCGAAAAACTGAAAAGTTCTTTCTCACTTGGTCAAATATTAGGGGTGGGTTTTTTTCTGAAATTCCATTGGGGTTCATGGATTAGCTATGCTAAGCAGAGATTCATAATCAGAGTACACTTCCACAGTGTTCTCTTGGTTCTAACTTTTACAGGTGTAAATAATTTGATGATAGCCATGAAGAGTCTCAAAAGAACTACTTCTGAAAACCTATTAAATACCCCAAAATGTGAAAACTCAAAATACTAAAAAGTTAGTCTTCAGGACACACTATCAGAGTGTTTCCTAAAGGATATTACGTGTTGCAAAGTAAGCAAAATTCCTGTCTGAATAAGTGTAAAGTTTAAGATCAAATATCTTTTAGCCAGATCTCAGCTGGGAAGGGGAAACCTATGTTGGTAACCGGTATAAATTTGCATGACTCTTGATTAGGGTATGAGCAGAATACTGGAGACCATGGCCTAGAAGTCCATGTATCATACAGAAGCCTGAAATTTTCCCTTGTGGTACATGTTTCCGTCCTTGGAACACTGCAAGTTATTAGACATAAAAATAAATATAAAAAAAATTAATACTATTTTATATAAATATCTATTTTAGGTCACTTTTAGAAACCTTTATGAAATATCATACTTCTATCTCCAACTGGGCACTTCAAACAAAGAGACGGTATTCACTGCCAGTAATTCCTTAAAAACTGCAACCTTCTTTAAAATATATTTTGAAAAAAAATGTGTAAAAATATCCATATAAAACCATCACCATTTTCCATTTCCATTTCTTACCTAGGATAAATGTTATCATGCTGAAGGGCATCAGCCCAAATCACCTGGACTTTTGATTGTACTCCCTCTCTAATCATTTGTGGAAAGGGGGCTGGCTAGGAAAGGTAGCCAATGATTAATTTTATGTGTAGTTTCCTTCATTCAATGAAAATCTGGTTAAATTCTTCCTGAAAGAGTATTTTAAAAAATATTTGTTAAAAAAAAGAAAGCATCTTTTGGACTTGGAACTCACCATCATTTTCACAAAACCATCAGGACTTTTTAATATATTGAATAACATGTGGCGACAACATTAACTATGAAATCCCTTTGAGATTTTCTGGGAAAAAAGAGATCTCCAGGTTTAAGTAAAACTTAGTGCTTTGCTAGCCCAGCATGAGGAATTCCTGATTCCCCACTTGTCTGCTGTGTTTAAATATTATAACTCAAATATGCTTACATAAAAGCTTATTGATTGGAAGAATCACTTGCTTTTTGTGCATTAGTTAATCAGGCTGCTGTTTTGAAATCTGTCCAGGAACCCACAGTGGAACCTTTCCTAATCCATCTGTTTAAGTCTCAAATGGTTTCACTGCTCCACTCACTTACCAGCACTGCTGGAATGTTAGTGCTTTATGATTAAAGGGTATTGTTGTTCTTTTCATCCATCATCCTCGATGCTGCTTGCTATTAATAATCCAATTCTTTCTTTCTTTCTCTCTCTTTCTTTTTCTCTCTTTCTTTCTCTCCCTTCCTTCCTTCCTTCCTTCCTTCCTTCCTTCCTTCCTTCCTTCCTTCCTTCCTTCCTTCCTTCCTTCCTTCCTTCCTTCCTTCCCTCCTTCCCTCCTTCCTTCCTTCCCTCCTTCCTTCCTTCCCTCCTTCCTTCCCTCCTTCCTTCCCTCCTTCCCTCCTTCCCTCCCTCCTTCCCTCCCTCCTTCCCTCCCTCCTTCCCTCCTTCCCTCCTTCCTTCCCTCCTTCCTCTCTTTCTTTCTTTCTTTCTTTCTTTCTTTCTTTCTTTCTTTCTTTCTTTCTTTCTTTCTTTCTCTCTTTCTCTCTCTCTTTCTCTCTCTCTTTCTTTCTTTTTCTTCTCTCTCTCTCTTTCTCTCTTTCTTTCTCTCTTTCTCTCTTTCTCTTTCTTTTTTTCCCTTTTTGGCTGTTTCCCTAAAAAGCTGCTTAGATTTTCTGTTCTTCTCTGCTTTGCTTTATTCAGATCAGTCATTTTCAGCAACAAAGGTAGATGGACAAAAAAAAAAAATCACATCAGTGCTTTCTGAAAAATATGTACCGTCTTGCAGTATTTGAAAAATGAATAATAGAAAGACAAAAGAAAATTAAGCTTAATGCAAGAGAGGGAAAGGTGGAATTGTAATTTGAGACATCAAACTATACAGAACTCTCTGTGACTCCAGAAATATGTATGAATTATTGTGTCCTACTCATGGTAGTGTCTAAAAGCACTTTTTTCAGCATGTGTTTGTGATTAAATTATATTATGGGGAAAAATCTAAGATTTATTTTCTATTCAGGTGTACTACAGTATGCGAAAAAGAGCCAACTGTACTTCTCTAAAATAGCTGAGCTGTATTTGGATATAACTGTTGATCAGTGACATTTCAAATAAAATGAGGAACCTTCTTGGTTTTTCTCTCTCTCTCCAAAGGAAAAGGGACTTAAATTAAGAAAACAATAAGGATATTTTTTTTTCCTTTATAGGTGGATAAGAGTCATGGATGTTAAAGGAGACATTAATCAGGCTGTTGTGAAAGATCTGATACCAGCTTTGGTCAAAGGGGACGAGTGTCATCCTGAGAGTTCTCCTCTCTGGGACAGGAAACCGACGGAGCGAAGCCCTGAGAACATGCCGTGACACTTCATATTCAATCCACAGCCCTATAAAGAGATGAAAAATGAGCCTTGTCCAAAGCTCTTACCTCAGCACCCAGTGGCAAAAATAAAATGTTAGCTTGGGACCAAGTCTCTTTGAAGCTGATTTTTCTATTTTTTTTTTAAACTCTCCAACAGGCCTCTGGTGGTTACAGGTATTGATCGTCAGAAAGTAATCTGTTCAGGTTTGGGGGCATGCCAGACCGAATCCTGGAGTACATTCCTTCCTCTCCAAGGACACGTTGAGCTTTTTATACTGCCCACACTGGCACGCTTGCCAGCTGTCTAGATTCTTTGTCTTTACTGCTTTCCCTGTTTGTGGAAAGCATATAATTAAACCTCCCCTATACAAATATTGTACATTGCTATTCTAGAATTTTCTGCCCAAAGTGCTCAAAGTTTTTTACCCCATTTTTTTAACCCTCATTTTTCTTCTATAATCATTATTTGATTCCCTCTGGCTGCCTGCTACTTATTCGTAGTAGTACCATTCATCCATTGAGACTTTTCCATCTGTCACACAGTTTTGCTTTCTCTCCCCAGAAGCCTTCTTCTCCTACTGTGCCATGCTTGATTTTTTGGGTTTAGTTGCATGTTTGTATGCTCTTTTTAGTATTTTAAAAAATGTTACAGTATTCAGAACAAATACAACAAGAAGAGAAAAAAACCACCCCCAACATAGCACAAGAGCAGCTCAAATCCAACACTGCGCACAGAGACAGGATGAGATTCCTGGTGAATTAAGGAATCAACACATATAGCCAGGGAGAGCTAGTGGCCAGGCCTTGCTCTCTCTGAATTGTTTTCTTTGCCTTCAAAATCTTTCCCGTTTTGTGCTAGATAAATAGGTGATGTCAGGAAATGTTGCATTCCTTTTGCTGTACTGACTCCCATTGGTGTATTGATTGTAAAGACTATCTGAGGGAAACCAAATATACTGAGGTACAATACTGTGATTACTTACAGAAAAGAATGTTTTAAAGTCCAATAGTCCCTTGCTAAAACAAGATCGTGGATATATCCTACATTTAAAATTAAATGAGCTTTTTTGGTTTGCAGAGGTTAGACCTTAAAGAAATGCAACACCTGTTGGTGTTTCCCAGGTGAAATGTAGGATGAGCTAAAGCCAGCAGCATAACCCTTCAGAATTATTTTTTTTCACAATGTGTCTTCAGCCCCTCTTATGGTCTAAATGGGGAGTTTGTCAGGCAAACCTTAGTTTTTGATGTGAGCAAGAATAGGACCTTTCAGAGCAGCGTTACAGATCACTTGCAATTGAATAAAATCTCAAATCTTTAGTCTTGGAGGACACCTCACGAAATTACCTGCTTCCAATAATACATTTTGAATATCTCTTTATTAATTTTCTCTTCTTTTCCTCTCATACTTCTCCTTGCATCTTCTTATGTTCTTGCTTCAAAAGCTCCTGCAAGTTTATCATGATTATTAGGATTAGTAAAAAGTGTGTGGTTTGTTCTGGATTTTTTTTTCAGTAGAAAAGCTTCCACTGTTTATGAAATTGCTTCTCTGGCTATATAGAAGGTGCTGATAATCTCCAAGCAGACACAAAAGCTGTGAGTGTGTCCTTATTTGAATGGCAATCCCCAGAAAGTTTCCTTTGCTACCAGCTACTTCATTGCACTGGTATGAGAATGAAGTGGGTGGAAAAAAAAATCAGAATCTTTAGTATGCACTTGTATGGGCAGATATCTGAAAATGTAGGTATTTTACAAAAATCCTATTTATAAAGTGTCGTCCTGTGAAAGTAAGGGTCATTTAGACTCAGCTTTTACTTTACCTGAACTTTATGGTTCATTTTCTTGAATAAGTTATGAAAATAAAATTTAAGAAAATCTGTGAGAAGGCAAAAGGGGAAGGAATGTGAAAGAGACAAACAGCTCCTTCAGTCCCTCCTGACCACTGAAAATTTTTCTGTGTTTCTTCTCAAGAATAAATGATTAAAAATAATAAGGGTGAACGTGGTTTTTTGCATGTGTGTGTGTAATCACAAATTTGATGGTCCCACTCTAGGATCAATGTACACCTATATCATTCAAGTTTGTCCTGCCTGCTCTGGAGGATCCTCAGTGGGTGGAAATGAAGTAAATTTGGGTGGCAGGATGATGAAAGAAGTAGGGCAGGGACCTTTCAGCTATGAAACCCAAAAACAACCCAGTTGGTGGATGTGGTAAACCAAACAAATGGCCTACATGGTCTTCTGTGTTAGTTTTTGATACTCCTGTGAGGAGCAGGGGGTTGGATTCTATGATCCTTATGGGTCCCTTCCAAGTCAAGATATTCTGTTGTGTTCTGTGGACAAATGAGAGGATGCAAACATCAGTGGGAATCTCTACAGGTGCAGGAACACATTCTCATAACCTCATGGAGTCAGGAGCTTGATGTCACAGGCTTGCTATTGGCCCTGCTCTGAAAGTGTTTTACACCTATATGTGTAAACTTAATGAAATGGAGAGGACAAAGGAGTAGAGAGGGATTGTTGCTTAGCCTAGGGAATCTGCAGCACAGGATGAAGGAATTTCTCTATGCACTGGGCTTCTACAGTCTTGGCAAGAATAGAAAAAATCAAGTGAAGACTGCACACTATATAGCTGATTTTTTTTTTTAATACAAAATTTAACAATTCTAAATCTACACTAATGTTTAAAAGTGACCCAAGTGATGAAAGTAGTCTTCAGGGAGAAGGCTGGACACAAGGACTGTATGTATTATCAAGTGTATGATCAAGTAGGCTGTTTTTCATGTGAGGCAGTTATTTCTAAGTTACTATTTTTCAGTAGGATTGTGTGTACAATCCTTTGTGTACAGCGCTACTCTGAAAATCTAGTTCTGTTTTTGTGGCAAATAACTGTTGTCTTTTTCTTTTACAATGAACTGGAGCAGCTCTACCTATTAATTGAAGATTTTCTTCTAAAGCTACTGCTTGTTTTTCTCCTTCCAGCTTCATGCCATCACTTTAAGATTTCAGAGCCATAGACCAGAGTGCTTGTGTTAAATGAATATATTTGACAGGAGTTAAGTCTTTTGGGCATTGCAATAGGTTTTCCTCATCTTGGCATGTGAAGACTGAGAGTGTTCTTTGACACCAGCAGCAGAGGATGTGAGCACAGCAACTTTCAGGGCGTCAGAAGTGTCAGCATGAGGAAAAATCAGCAAAAGTAGACAGTGTTGAGGTAATTTTCCCACACCGTGCCATGAATTTAGCCAACTGGTGCTCCTGTGAATTCTAGGCTGACATAGTTTCCTTCTTTGTTGCTAAATATCACATAAAGTGTTCTGTCAGCATCAAGACTTGTTCACTCCCCTTATGTAGTAAAATAAAAATATAATCCTTATGCCCATGTTTGAAATTTGAGCATAAGTTAAAGAAAAGGAAAAAAAAAAGAAAGAGTAAACCTTTCCAACAGGCCAAAACTGCATTTTGGAGGTTCATTTTTCAGAACATCATGTAGTCAATGCTGTCGAGAAGAGCTGAAGGCGAAAGATATGTAGGGCACAAGTACTAAAAATTGAAAATCTTACTCCCATTAAAATGCATGGGATTTCTGCCAGTTGCCATAGACATCAGTGGCAGCAACATCCTATTTTTTTTTCTGTTTTTACTTCCTGCTTTCCTCATATTTTTATTTGGTTTTGAATCCTGAGAAAATGAAGTAAAACATACATTGCTGGAATGGTTTCTATGGTGTATATCAGATATTTGCAAAGGTTATTAGGATTAAAATTATTGAGTTATGTTCCAGATTTCATACTGATTATTAGAACCTGTGGTCAGGAAGAATTGTAGTTACAGTTAGGTTAGAGGCATCTGATCTCATGAGTACTGAAAAATATGGTTATTGGTCTGAGTTTTGCTGCACCCAGCTGGGGTTGAGCTAAGGTGCTTAAGGGCAAAAGTGAAAGGCTGGGCTCTCCTTCTGTGTGGCACAAACATCAAATGGGAAAGTGAAAGCTCTGAATCACCAGAGAACTTCCAATTTTAGTGTGGCTTTGAAAAGGAAGATTTCTGCACCTGAAGTTTTGCATATATGCATTCCTGACAAAGTATGACTGCACATTTGTTTGCACAGTATAATTTCTTCTGATTTTTTCTTGGTCTCTTTTAAATTTCCAGCCTCTTTAGTATTTTGTATGTAAACTGGATCTAATATCATAGCTCTAATATGTGCCACAACCTTGAAATAAAGGGAACCACTGCAAAAAAGGGCTGCAAAGGTTGGTCTTTGAAGGAATTTCCCCTGCCTTTCAATGTCCCATAACTGTCTCCAAATTAGAATTGCTGGTGCTTCTTTTCCTGCTTCAGCAGCTGACATACTTGGAGAAGTTGTTCTCCACCATCCATTCCAGCCACTGCCTGTGGGACATATTAATGCCCAGAAGTTTCCTCTCTGTCAGTGTTTGTCACTGCCACCTGCCAAGAACAAACTGTGGGTGCTCAGTTTAGGAATCCAGATATTGGCAACAACCTGGCTGTCTTCCCTGGGAATGTCTGAGTGGCTATTTCTATAAATATATCTCCATATCTATAGGACTTTACTCAGAAAAAGTATTGACTCAAAAGTGTCAAGAAACACAAAGACTTTGACTGTGCTCAAAGCAGTAAAGGTTCAGAGTTGGGGATAACTTTGTCCAGTATGGAAAGAAGCCTCTTAGTGTATTTTTCTCAGGTCTGACCGTTGTCTAGATATCAATCTTTGACAGTTGTATTTTTCAAAATAAAGAATGGCCTCCTATAACAAAAGAGGGTCCTGAGTTTCCCCTTTCACTCCTCTTTCAGTCAGTGCTCTTCTGTAACTCTCATATAAATGGATTAATTTAAACTCAAAATGCTATACAGCTTCTTTCCCTTTAGGTGTTAATATTTTTATGTTAAAAAAAAGGTTTTAAAAATCTTCTTGTCCTTTTGACCTCTAATAAAAATGCCATGATTTTTCTCAGCATTTTGGTTAAAAACATGAAGTCAAATGGATTATTGTGTGAATTGATTAAGAAAAAACAAGAAACCCAGATAACGTATTCCTAGAAAACTTAATTTCCTAAAAGTACAATATTTTTCGCTACCTCATAAATATTATACAGGATCAGCCCTTGAAAGTAAATAAAATGTAATTACTATTGATGCATTATATGATGTTCAGCAACTTTAAATGATAATCCAGGATTAAATCTTTGTATAAACTAAAGTAGTCTCAGTAATTTCACCTTAATTAGTGTGCCTTTTGTTTGTGTAACAACCTGTGCTGATTTTTTTAAAGAAAGTTAAATACATGGAGTAAAACAAGCTGCAAGCACACAAGTTTAAGGATGATTAACACAGCCCTTACAGTGCTTCTCAATATTTTTCTGTATGGAAAGACGAGTAGAGAAGACCGGAGAGATCAGATCAGAACGGTATGTTACTGTAGAATGTGTGGAAAACCACAAAGCATGGTAAATTGTTGGTACCATTTCTGGCAAAATAAAAGGATGCCTTAAGTTTCTCTCGCAGTGGAATCGGTTTTGAGGCAGCACACTCAGTTTAGGGCAAGAAATTAATCAACCATGTCCCTCTCCAACCTCTATCCCTGTCCCCCTCCTCCACTTCTTTTTTATTTTTTTTTGTCACTGCTAAAACTGTAACTAGGTTTTCTGGGAAAGTACACCATCCAGTGCTTCCCCACATCTTTCCTTGAAGTATTTCTTTTGTCTGTCTCCATTACACCCGTGTGCAGTGACACAATGTTTCTGCACAGTGGGAGCTTGCAATCTCTGAAGAGGCTTTCCAGCATTGCTTTTTAGACTGAAATCATTAGAATCTTCAATAGGTACTTGGATTTGAAAAACTAGCACATTATTATTCTCTGGACTGTCTGGATGTAAAAAGAGGCTATTTTCTTGCTTCCTTTTATTTATTTATGTCCCTGGGTACACATTGCCCTTACACCTAACTTTAGTTTGTTTGGATCTCAATCGGAGCTGCAATTCAGATGCCTTGTGCTGTTTGTGTTTTTCTTTCATGTAAGGTTTTACATTATAAATGAGAACTCTGCAGAGAGATTTATATTTTGGTTCTACTTAATGCTTTTGAGTTGCACATCCTTTTTTGTATGTGTAATTATCATAGTTATTATTATCACTAACACAGCGCAGCATATTGTACGGTATGTTACAATAAATGTTATGATGTGTAGCGTAACAGATGTTTGTTAATATGTCTATGATTTTTAAATGCCAACAAGTTGCATAGCTTCAGAGGACATTCAAGTTAGCTCATCTGATATCCTCTAAACCACAAGCTGCATCTGTCGTACCAGTAAAACATGATCCTGAACTCAGGGACTCTGGTTAGGTTAATTTGTCATGGGACACAACAGTTATTTCCTCTAGCAAGAGGAGGAGAGATCAGAATTCTACCAGCACCTGAGAACAGCGTTGTGAGTGGAAATGGACTGGGAAAATCTTGACCAGATGATCTTGGCTATGCTCTCTGGCCCTTTCTGCAGAAAAGAAAATAAAAAGGCTCCAGACTACTCCTGAAGTCCTGCTGAACTCATCAGAAAGCAAACTCCTCTCTAACCATAAGCCTGGTGCATGTTTACCCTGGACATGTGAGCAAATGATGGTCAAACATCCAAGAAAGTCATGGCAATTAAAAAGACACAGTGCCACAATGTCAGAGAACATGTATCAGCCTTGTTCCTTACAGTAACAAATACAAATCCCCCCTCCCCAGTCTTTCCATTTTGACTGTTTAAATGCTGTAACTCAATAGAACATGAAAGATTCATGGTATAGACATTTCTAAAATATGCAAAATGGAAAATTCAATTTTTTTTCATTGCTATTTCAACCACACAGCAAGGCAAGAACAGATACAGACCAGCATCTACAGTCTTTGGTTGGTCTTGTAATGCATACAGTGGTTTTCTCTCAGAGGATCAACTTCTGGAGTTCTCTTGAATGATTGCAGCTTTTGGAAAACCTGTATGACAAAAGTTGCATAGTCTTTCCTGGGGAAAAGCACAGATCAACAGTATCAGGTAAGAACAGCCAGTTTGGAAATTACTCACAATTACATTGTATTTCTCTATGATAGTAGTGAAGATATATCAGCGCCATGGTTTGTTGAGAAGTAATGTAACCTTTAACCAGTTTTGTCTTGGCCACACCTACAGGTGCTCTTGCCCAAATTACATAGCTCTGAATAACTGTGGATGTTTGCTCACTGATGCTCAGGAAATTTTTATTTTGATGGAACATATACCTGCACTCAAATGGAAGAAAAAATCAGGGAAAAATTCCTGAAAACAGTTTAAAAACCTGTCTGAAAGCACTCTGGTGCTCTCATTGCTAATAGGTGATAGAAAATTCATTGATGCAAAGAGCTATGTTATTCCTGGGCATCAGTTTGATCACTAAAAGACCAAGAGGTATCTTGAAGCAGTGAGAAGAATCAATTCTTCTATCCTATCTTGAATTGCTCAGGCCCAAGGAAAGAAGAACAGAGCACAGCATTTTCTATCAAAATGACAGAGTTGAGATTTGCTCTGTTTTCTAAGCAGTAAGATGCCTGTTGCATTTATTGATACGTGGCTCATTGTGTTTGTGCAGCTTCCCAAGCATCAGTCCCATCTTCCATTCATTTTATAGCCTTTTGAAGGTGGCACAACCTTTATTAACCTAAATTAACATAGACTGGGTGCTGCTGACTGTAACCCACCACTGGAATTTCAGTACACAACCGGATTTTAATAAACATAAACACTGGCTTGAATCTATGCCAATGTCATTGTTGCTGTCCCTGGATGATATAACACAGTATAGTAAAACATGTGTCATGTTTTCCTAACATCTTACAGTTACTCAGCATTAACCTGCTGGGCACACTGGGATTCTAAGGAACCTGGACAGAAAAACAAGCTGCTGCTGAAAACAACACAGGGATCAATATCTTGTATTACTGTAAAAATCCTTCTGGGCTTAAAACCTTATTTTCTTGTGTTTGGCAGGGAGCCCCAGAGAGTAACAAGGAGGGTGAATCACAGCAGTTGTAGCAAATGTGTTCCAGCAGAAAGTGTTCCTGGGTTTCATGGATTTGAAGGATTTTAAGGCCAGAAGGGGCTGTTGGATTGTCTTGTCAGACCTCTTATTTAGCAGAGGCTGTAGGACATCCTAGTATTAATCCTTGCTTTACGTTCTGTAACTCTGCAAAGACAAGGCTGTACCTTTCAGAAAAGCAACCAATCTTGACATCATTTTTGGCAGTGTTTTGCTGTTCTGATGGCTAATTGTCCCTAGTATAAGTGTGGGTCTTATTTTCTACTTACATGTCTTTGACTTCCAAAACTCAGATCTCACCAAGCCTTACTTAGACTGAAGAAACTTTTTAATGCAATTTCTGATTTTTATTTTTTTAATGCAATTTTCTGATCACATTCTCTCTTCTCTAACTCTCTCCTTGATAAGGAAAAAACTGTCTCAAGGCCTAAAATGAAAGATAGGAATTTCCAAACTTTAATTCGTCTCATAATTCTTGGTCAATTTGTACATATTAAATCACCTGAATGTTTTAGGTTCCAAACATACACAAGGTGTTCAAGATATTCAGAGAGCTTTTAAGTAGTAGTAATAATAATAATAATAATAATAACAATAACAATAACAACAATAATAATAAAGTAATATCAATAATAATTTATTCTTGCACCAAGGCACATTTGGGAAACAGCACCTTTTACCCTCAGAAAAGCAAATTTGGGAACTCTACCCTATGAGGCACCTGCATTACCTGAAACAGTCATACATTTCTCAGCTACACCTAGTTTAGGAATGAGTGCATGAGAAAGAGGAATGTTAAGAAGCCCCACATTTAAGACCTGATCCAGCTCCTGCTGCAGTCAGAGTTTGGGAGGTTAGATCAGGACTTTGCTGAACAGTACGACTGTTCTTTGCAAGGATGATACATTTAAATATGAAAAGTAATGAAGTAAGCATGGCAAATTGTGGTCTAGTTGGAATCTAATTTTCGTAGCTTTTTAAAAAAAAATTAGAGATAGATATCTCTATTGTAAGTATAGAAATATATAAAAGTAAGATACAGGTAAAAAAGATGGCTGCATAAATTAAATTGTGTCTGCTGAAGTTATTAACATCACAAAGCTACATGTTAGAGGTAGAATCCTGACCTCACTGAAGTAGAAGAGATGTGCTGCCTTTGGAAGCGCAAAATTTTCTTATTGATTTGAATTGGGCAAACTAAAATTTTCTTTTACTCCATTAAAGAGCATAAATTCAGTTGCAAGTATAAACTTGGGGCAGAAAAATTACCTGTTATCATAGATATGCAGGGGAAGGAAGTGGGGAAATATGGAAATATAATTCCCTTTTGGTTCTGTTGAATTATATGTGAGGGCAGGGAAGCACTGTTTCATCTTGGATAGGTAAGAATATTCTCACCATTTAAAAAAGGCATCATGTTCAAGGATGCGCTGGAAACAACTGAAAAGGGGTGGATAAATTCACCTCAGTTTTCTAAAGTGCTTTCAGGATATAAGAAATTAACAAAAACTGCTGTCTCTCAGTATGCCATGACCACCGACAGAGTTGGTTGGTATGTTTTAGTGGTGACAATCACAGGTAAACCCAAGTGTGGATTTTTGCACTGTTGGAGCTGGATGTGACTATATCACCCTCATTTATGTATGGATTTCACCTAGACATTTTGGAATATAACTTGGTGCAGGAGAAAATCTTAAATGCTGAGAGCTCTGAATGCCTGTCTTCATTAAGGGAAAACAGCTCTCAAAATCTTTCCTGGATTTTTCCCTCATAAGGAATTATAGGTGGATTTTTCAACTTGGCATTTTAAATGGTAGGTTAAATATTTAGAGGTGGCATCCTGAGGAAGTTTCTAGTGTCCTAAATATTGTTAATTTCTCTTCTTCTTTTATGTAGGAAGCAGAAAGGAAAGCACTAATAGGGAACTTCAGTTGTATATACTGAGAATTTTTCCAAAGAGCAGAAATCTTTTCCTCTCAGAGGTCTGGATCATTTCCCAGTGCATCACCATTAATGTCTCTGTTTATCTCACCTTATCATAACTTTGAATATGAAGTAACTTTTAATAATTTCACTTTTAGCTTAGCACTGCAGAATCTATTATTCCGGGGCTGGAATCACATGCCATCTCGAAACCCAGTCAGTGCTGCATAAGTGCTTTGAATGATGACAGATCAAGAGAAAGTGGGGCTGAATACATAATTGCTCCAACACACTGTTAATATTGGTGGATAAAGCTATGGACACACAATTAAGAAAACATGTCTGATAAAACAGGTCTTTTTAAATAGATGGGAATGAACTATAACTAGTTACAAAGGCTTGTGAACTTCCCTTCCCTTCCCGAATGCCACTGTCTCAGACTGCCTTGGCAGCCTCATGTATAGTGTTTGCCTCATGCATAATGATTTCCCTCTTTCTCCCCTTCCCTGAACGGTTTTGCCTTTTCGACTAGTTACTGTTACCACCATTTAATAAGAAGCCTTTCCTTGGCTTTCTAATCGAAAACTTGCTTTTATCTTTCTTCATAAAAGAATTGAAATGGCTTCTCTCAGGTTTCTGTAGCCTCTGGGGAGATAAGGACCCTGCGGTTAACAGGATGAGAGATTTTTGTTTAGAAATTTTTATTTAGACAATGAAAAATGACCTCTGTAAACTCAAAGCGATCTTATTTTGGGGCTTTAGGCTTCTGGCAGATAAATCAATTGGGCCCTTGGGACAGCAAAGGAAAAACCTTTGCAGTAACTATGTCAGGACAACGCAATAGATTTGTTGTGAGGATGCAGTTGTGTTGAAGGTAGAATGCACTTAAAAATAAATATAATTTTATTTTCTATAAAATATTCAGGATTTGGATAGTAAGCTTTTCAGCTGCCACAAGAATTTTTTTTTTGTTTTATATAAACTTGAGAAAAAGCCTGATTTCTTCTGGGAAGGGGGAAGCAGAGGGAAGGGAGTTGGGGGTATACAAAAGAAAGATATTTTAGCAACTAAATATTCAACTTCACAACAAAGAACTTTTGAGATTTTATTTTCTCTATTTCTCTTTTAAAGCAATGCCCCTTTTTGCTGATATGAAAGTCTCCTATCTGAATACAGGGCCTCAACCTTATTATTTTTAATTTTTTTAAAATTATTTAATTATTACCTAGCTGAGGCTATGGCTTCGACAGAGTATCACAACAGTTTTCACACCTATGTGTAACCCTAAATAACTTTTCGGATCTTCACAGCATGAACTTGCAGAACATATTTGCTCTGAAGAACAAGTGTAGCATTTTGCTGTGCATTCTCTACCTGTTTCATGCAGAGTGCAGCTACAGAGTGAAAAGTTATGCAGACATAAATTGCAAATTTGACAAGGGAGCAAATGAGGAAACAGATGCTTAACTAAAATGTATTGATGTGCAATTGTCACTGAGTTGGTGGGTGTTGAATAACACAGTTAAGATGCATCAGTGGAGCCTTATTTAATCTTAAATAAAAACTAATGTAAATAGAATTGGAGAGTGTGATACAAAGTAATGAAAAGCAGATAAATGCATGTGAAGCTATTGTCACCCCACCAGCTGCAGGCTGACATTTGTTTGTGCAAAACACCCACCCCTGGCAGAGAGCTCTCAAGCTGCCAGGAAGAAGCAAGGTCTGTCAGGGAGGGTATCTCAAGGATCCAGTTTGACATTAGGAGGCAGCTGAGTTTGGAGAGGTGGCAAGTTATGTAAGGTGTTTGGTAGTGGTAAATGCCACAAAAATCTTCAGTGCTAAATACTTGGTAGAGGAAGGCATGACACAAGAGCAGAATGAGTTTGTAAGTTTGACGTTCTATGTTACAGGAGTGGACTGGGGATTTACATCCTTTGTCTTGCTGTTGTTTCAGGTTTGGTTTATATTCAAAAGAATATAAAAAGCTTCCTATTTCTCTCATGCATTTTTTTTTCCTCAGGAGCAAGACAGCTTCAGATAAAAACCTAAGAAATTAACAGAAGTGCCTTTTACACCGTAAGGCTGCCATGTGACCACTTAGCTATCATCTACTTGTGGGTTTTTTTCAGAACATAAAGTTAGCCACAAAGCAGCACTTACCAGATTCATCAGTGTCCTTAAGCCCACCAGTAACACTGGTGCCTTCTATATCTCATTATCTCTGGGGCAGTAAGATATGTGCTTGTTAATAGGGTATGAAATAATTTATCAAAATTATTACAATCAGCATAACTGAAGGACAAACTCCCATGTATTTATTGTGAAACAGTAAGCAGAATCTCCTTGCAGTGAATGAAACTGAAATGAAGGAAAACCCCAGAGAAAAGGGACCCAAGAAATATTCCAGATAAGGTTGGTTGTTGGTTTTTAATGCTCTAATCACTGATGTCCCAATTTCTGTTTTGCCATCATGTGACGGGAGAAAGACTTTTTGAGAATGTTTCAACTTTTTTCTCAAGTTTTCAAGCATTAACATTGAAATTCAGTCCAAAATTCCACTTTTAAACAGAAGAATCTCTTTAGAAAGCCTTGCAGTGCAGTTAAATACAGCCAAAATACATTAATTCTGGTTTAGCTGATGTTCATCATGCACATCTCTCTTGCAAGACAGAGATATTCCAGAATAGTGTCCTTCTACAGTTTTATTTTTAGCTTTGCCTATGAAACTGAGGGCAAATTGTATCCTTTTTGCTAAATAAATATATGTTTATGACACCAAAGAATTGAGTGTGGTCACTGTGTGTGCAGGTGACTTGTTTCTGAGGCTAGTAGTCCACCATTTTGTTGTTGTTTGAACCACATGGATTTCCTCTCTGTAATCTCAAGGCATTTTGTGGACATTAGAGAATCCAGCCTTACAGCCTCATGGCACAGACAGGCTGCAGTTTTGCTTGCAATGTAGCACACTGGTGGTCAGCACAGCCCCCTGGAACACATTTGCCTTGTGAACAGTTTGGCTGTGGTTCCCAGGCTGGGCTTACGCGGCAGGAAAAGCAGCTGGGTTCTCTTCACATGAAACATTAGTGGAAAATCAAATCTATGGCAAGATGAGAAAGAAAACTGGGAAAGACTGCTGGGATCACCAGTGTTGGCATCTTGGATACATCCTGCACACTCAGCTGGGCTGTGGAGAAGCAGGGTTTCTGGGGAGCCACCCTCACTGTTCTCCTCTGGGTTTTTTTTTCTTTTTCTTCCTCTCCCTTTTGTCCTCTGAGATATGTGTGTGAGTTTGCTGTAGGGTTTGCTGCAGGTTTGCAGTAGTTTTGCTGGTCCTTTTGAAATCAGCCATTTCCTAGAAGAGTGATTATTCTGCTCGTACTTCATAATTAGCAAATTTATGTTCCCTTCCTCTTTCTGAGTGCTTTTTCATGGGGCCAAAAATTCCATTTGTGAAGGCATAACATTAATAAGTACAGTAGTTGAGGATGACAGCAGAATGGAATTCTTGTGCTTGATAGTTAGAACCTGAAAAGTCCTTCTAGACTTTACATTATGGGTCTGTAACATTATTTATTTACTGTTTTTTTCTTATTTATTTATTATTTAACTGGCTTGCAATCCATCGTGAAATTCCAATATAAAGAGCTGAGGACATTTGGCTCCATCTTGCTGGCCTGTCTGTGTCTCTAGCTTTTTTTTCTGGATCTGGTTGATGTGCTGTAGCCTAAAACCAGTGTTAGTACTAACACATGAGTCTACACTGATGCTAAGGAAGTTTAGGTTTAACTGCATGCTGGTCTAGCACAAAAGATTAGAGTGAGATTCTTTTCCTGAGAGATTCTTTTCCGCTAAACCTCGTTATCACTCCCATTTTAGTGCCTCTTTGCAGAACAAGAAAAATGCTGAGGGGTGTTGGTATTAATGGCAATAAACTTCTTCAATGCCAAGGAGGTAATTCTACAAAGCTACCATTATCTATTTCTGAGTTTTGAACTAAGAAGCAAAGAATATTTGGTAAATGGCTTCTCTTTTCCACTGGAAGCTGGGCACTATGTAACTGTAATGGCTACTGGGAAAATGCTTTCCAAGGAATTTTTGTCATTAAAAAAAAGAACCCATAGTGGACTGTAACATGTAAGGCAGAGAGTAATTTCCTTTCTAAATTTTTCTACATAAACAATGTGGGCTGTAATAAAAAGAAAGAATTTGTCTGTGTGAACATTTGACTTTCTCATGAAAGATTTGTCTGAACTGGGCCCTCATGCTGGTTCATGTCCACATAACTCATCCTTTACAGTCATAGACTGATGTGACACAGGGTAATAGAAAGTGATGCATTGCCTGAATTTAAAGGAACACGGACTATTTCAGGATCGGCTGTGCAGTATGAGATCTGTATCAGATTTGAAACAAAGCTAACCAAGCAGACAGAGCACTAAGATATCTATAGCATCCATTAATCAGTATATACTATGCTGTTACTGTTTTCTTTTTTTCATTTAGGCTTTTCTCTGTGTGTTCACCATCTGACATTATTTGCTCGATGCCTTTTTAAAGAGAAGACAAATATACAAGGTTACTTGGGAAACCATTTACAAATTTTTTCTCCCCCCTGTTCTTTAATTTCAGTGCAAGAAATCATTCTTTTCTAACCACAAATACCACACCAGAGTATCATCCATGTGCCTACATAAGCTTATAGTTGTCAAAACACAAAGAAGTCAGCATTTGTTTTTGTTGGATTGTGTTGTTCAAGTGTCCTTTCTGTATGTGTGTATCTGCACTCTCATGCCTTTACAATTCACAGGTTACAATGATGGCAGTGCCCATGTGAGAACATTCCTACATTACCTACCTTGCCCTTAGTTAGATAAAACAGTGACATTTGTTTAAATTTCCTTTAATATTAGTAAACTCAAATTCTCAGAGAAGCAACATAGCTCTTCATTGTTGAATGGCCAATGCACTTTGCTGTGATGTATCTTAGATGAGATCTTAAGAACTGAGTTTCTTTATAATCTATATGCTACTGAGTAGCTAAAGCCACACTTTATGTTAGGAAAATGTTTTGTATTATTGTCCTCAGTTTTTCCCTCTGGAACCTACTTGAGAAAATGGACAGAAACTTCAAGCACTCCTTATTTGTCTTCTGAAGGAACAGCCATCAGTGTTCGTGCTCTGCTCTCTTCCCTCCAACAGCCAAGAGCTTACTTTGTCTTTGCAACAATTTGTCCTTTACCTCTGCTTTATTCAAGTGCAGTTGTATCACATCCAGATATTAGAAATCTCAGTAAAAACACTGTCTTCAGCTATGACAGCCTTGGTGCAGAGTACTTCAGTACACTGCTTGTAGTAACAAGTCTGGTATTCAAAGTGAAATTAATAGAACTAGTTTTTTATTTGTAATTTGGCTAACTTGAAGGCTCTGTGTTAGAAATAACACAGAGGAGAAAGCATTTTTCTGATGCATTAGAAAAGTGTTACAAAACATATATATTTTTTAAAAATATTTTTGTCATATAGTATGCCTTCCTTCCATTTAGAAATTTCACACTGCGTCTCCTCACTGTTCTATTACCATTTCTCACCCCTCTCTTGGTATGGTATATGTTTTAAAATATTTTCTAGGAAAGTTCTTACTAGGAGCACCCTATCAATGTTTATATGCTGCTTCTGCCAAAGGACTACTCAGGTTGCCCAAAAGTGAACCAGAATCATATGAACCAGATAATCATCAGGATAGTTTGTTTAAAAGAGCAGATCTTTTTTTTAAAAGTTGTCACATGTTGTGCATCAGAGACTTTGCATATTAAGAACCTTTCTGCTGAGATTATTGTAGTAGAGAGAGCACGATCCTCACACAGCACAAACCACGCATTTATCAAACAAGCAAAGAGGTTGTGTGCCTTTAAAAAGTTTTTTCTTAGTAGTGTATTTCATATTTCCTTAAAAAAATTAATCCTACTTTTTCCATAGTATTGCTGTGACATTGTGGACTATAAAGTTTTAAAGCCAGACACCTTCTAGCGATAAGAACTTCAGAAGCAAAGCCTGCTGAAACCATCTGAACTGCTTCAAAAAGAGCATCTTCCTCTCAGGGATCAGCTATTTTTCCCAAGTTTGAAATTCTAACCTGGTAAATAGCATCAACAGGGGACTTTTCCCCCAACTCTTTTGGAGAACCCCACAGATATGAATATCTTCAAAGGAGGATCTGTTAAAAAATGTAACAGTCTTCAAAGGGGAAACACCACCCTCAGCAATCTGAAGTTCTTTAAAGTGGGAGCCCACCAGCACTATGAATCCTCAGAGGGCTAACTCCCAGAGCACTGTGGAAATTTGTAAGAGAACAAGCCCTCTCTCCCAAATACCCAGTAGGCTATTATTTTCCTTTAAAAGGACTCTTACATGTGTACATTTATAATTACAGAAAGGGTCTTATTTAACCAGAGCCCTGTAGAACTCTCTTACTTTTGAAAACAAATATTGATTAAAAGAAAAGAATGACAGAGGAAAACAATTTGACTTCGCTATTTTCCCTTTTCTTCTTTTATTTATAACTGATCTCAATATAATACACCAATAACACTTGGTTCGTGAAGCTCTTTTGATCTCTGTAACTCAAAAGTATTCTTCAAGAGTTGTGAAGAAATATTCTCTGAGCACAGTTATCCACTTATACTGCTGGTTAACTGGGAGTCCAAATTCTCTGGCAGGAGGCACATTTATCACCACTGTAGCATTGCTGGGTATGTCCTTTCAAGAGGCACTTTCTCAAATAAATGTTCAAGGGTTTGGGGCTCTTGCCCCTGCCCTCTCCCTCAGTATTAGAATTTTATTAGGTAGGGGTAGTTATTGTAGACATCAAAGACATTATCAATTGCCAGATTGATTACCTACCAGGCATGCCATGAATGTCCAGATAAGTTGAGCAATGAGGTCAGCTGCCTCCAAGAGAGGAGGGATGCTGAGGTGGCTTGGGCTGCTCACGAGCATCCTTGGGGACCTTTCCACATATGGATGCAGGCATGTCCTTTGAGCAGGAGGGAATTTATCACGGGTTGTTGGGAGGCAGAAGAGCCCTGTTTTGCTGAGATGGAGAATGGCTTGACTGACATAAAGTGCCTGTATCAAAACCAACATCTGAAGTCAGTTCTCCTGAGTCCCAAATGAGAAGAATGGTTGGGGGTTTTCTGCATGGTTTTGCATCATCAGTCAATAATACAATCACATAAAAAAGAATTTTTCCTGACCCTCGGAGTCTGGGAGTGTTTAACCCAAACAATGAGATTTACTAGTAAAATTTCTGACTTGTTGAAGAAGTGATAGGAATAACTAAATTTTACCTATAGAAGCAAAAACATCATGCTCCATTCATGCATTTATTAGCTACTTCTCTTTCACAATGCTGTATGATTTTTGGCTTCTAATGTAACTGTAAAATCGGAACCTCTCGTATCTTATGTTTAGTGATGTTTGATGGTTTGATTTCCTGCTACTGAGCTGATCCAAAAATGTGTGCCAAGAATACGACGCCTGATAGTAGCCTCATCTTCCACTATATGAAGGGGAAAAATCTTTTGCAGTATATGATAAAAATCTTTATGTTTCTTTGATGATAGAACAGTATGATAATTGTCACTTTTTTTCCTTACTGAAAATAGCATCTTTTCTTTGGAAGTTAGTTAGATGTATCTGGTGGGTGATGTTTGGGTCTGATACCAACAAACACATCTATCTCATCAGCAGACTAACTATATTTTGCTGTGAAGCACTGATAGTTGCAGCAGTGTGTACATCCAGCAGCACCATTGCCTAAATCTATTTGCAACATGGGAGGGAAAGAAATGAACAGACAAGTCAAAGGATATTTTGATAGCTCTGGTCAGGCTGCAATGAGTCTTTAAATAGTTAGAGGAACTTCTTTCCATTCTGAGATCTGACAATTAGTCCCTCCATCCAGACATGACAATCTTTAGCTAACTTTTTTTTTTTTTTTTTTTTAGCATTTATGCCAGGTAGGAGACTTTGAAAGAAGAGAAATAAATATGTTCAGAGCAAGCTTTTCATTGGTGTGAAGCTCTCATGGAGTCCAGGTGTCAGAAACGTGAATGTAGGCACTGATGTAACTAATGGTTCTGCTTGGTAAATCCTGTGTTTGTATATGAAACCTAAGAAAAACGACAAAATTAGTGAAGTTTAAACTAATTGCTAAGAACATTTGCTCTCTGGATTCTGCTAAGCAAACTATCCGAAAATACAGAACACAAGCCCTAACAAGGCATAATTTAAATGTATAGTATGAAATGCTGTATTCATTCTTGCTGGAATTATGTTGCACTCAGTGGAGTTACATCTGAGACAAATACAATATGGTTATTCACAGGAGCTGGGAAGAGTACTTTTTTTCCAGTGAATCTTACTTAGTCTTCATAATGCAAAATTTACAAAGCTACTGACAGAGGAGAAAGGTGCAGAAAATGGCTGTAATACCTGTGTTTTCCTATGCTTATGTTAACTGCTAATAGCTTAGAAATCTTAAACAATAATTTTGAACTGCAGAGCATTTGTCAGTTTAAAACAAAAAGCCATCACGTTTGAAAAATGAAATATTTGAGGCACGCTGTAATGTTCAAGCCCAAAAGGAAAATAAGAAGACTCTAAGTTTCCTGAATCCCGTCCCAATTATATTTCATTTAATAACACTCAGTGAAATATCTGGTGGCAGGGGAAATGAAACTACATGATTTTATGGGATCATTCATCAAGAACTAATTGAAGCTTTCATACAGTTTAGTGCTGATAAAACACTGTAACAATAAACAATAACAAAATTCACCACAGAAGGATTTGTTTTGCCTTGAGGAAAATGGTTCGGTTTCATCCTGGGGATTCCTGGTTAAAAGAGTCTCCAATTTAAAAGGGGATAAGCACAGGCTCCTGTGCATAATGACAGAGTGGGAGCTGTGGCAAATGTATTAGTATTGCTCCAGTGGAGCTATTCTCATTGTAAGTATTTGCTATTGTGTGTGGCTGAGGCAGGATGCAGAACGACCAATAGGTTTTTTTAAAGTTTGATTTTTTAAGCAGTTCCCATGTAGTTTTATGAAAAGTAAATTACAGCTCCAGCACAAACAACTGAATTTCTGATTTCAAAATTACTAACTAATCTTAGTTTTATTGACTGCAGAAAAATTGTTCTATCCTGTATTTCTTCACAGAATCATGTTAGTCTTACAGTGATAGCTCTTTTTAACACATGCTAGAGTGGTATCTTGTCAATACTTAAATTGTTGAGATAAAACACATTGTCTCTTTATTTCTGGTCTATTTTTTCTGACCAGAACATTTTGGCAGTCCAGAAACACAACAAGGATTATCAAGAATGTATTCATTTTGATTTAAAAAATTAAATAATAATGGTTTCATCAATCTGCATCAGGAGATTCCTGGGAAGGTGTCACTGTAGTTCAGCAGTTCCAGACCTTGCAAGGCCAACTCAAGCAAATAACTTCAGTTCTTCTCTTCTTGTCCTCCTTCTGCCCTCTTAAAGTGCAAATTCTTCTGGGATCAAGAGGTTTCAGGCCACCTGTTTGTAGAACAGTGAGCCTCTTTTGTCAGCCAGAACATCTGGAAGTACAATAAAAACAAAATAAAATTACAATAAATAATAATAATGAGGCAAAATATTAGATAAATTTTATCAGATTTTATCCTAGGTCATACAGCAGGGAACATCGTGCTTTTTGACATTCCAACTAATTTATCTTTCTGGATGATCATATCAGAGAGGGCAGGAGAAGCAATCATATTTTGGTAATTAGGTCTACTTTGGTATTTTGTTTATTGGAATTAAGACTTATATATATATATCCCTAGAAACACCCTCCTGAAATCTTAGTGGTTGGTTTGCTTTCTTTCTTTTTAAAATTTTTTAAGGGAAATAGAAGACTTAACATCAAATAATATTTGGAGTCTACCTTCCATGTGTTTGGTACTCACAATAACAGAATCAATAGGGTATATTTTTCCCCTGAGATACCCATGTACAGATCCAATACCTTAAAACGGTTACTGTTATCACTCTCTGTGCTATCACATTGGCCTTTAGGACCCCTGCATTTCTGTTGTAGCTGTAAAAGTTATAAATAGGGGCTCAATCATACCGGTGATCCCCAGGTATGGTGCTTTATACCTGGTGATGGGTAATTTTGTGTGACCTTCAACACTCAGGCTGGTTGGGACTGCAAATGTAGAAAAGTAAATGTAAAATAATGTTCAAATTTTGGCCAGTCAAAAACTGGAATGAATTGAATCTACTTCCATATCTCAGAAGATGTCAATATCCTCAGAGTTCAGAAATGTTTAATCTGAACAGAAATCAGAGGTGATACATTAATGAACACATGAAGACACAATACAGCTATGGGTGATCAATCTTTATTTAATGCTAGATGCCTTTAAATCACTGGTATGCAGAGCTTGGAAGAACCCTAAGCTTTCAGAGTGTTACATGTTATCAAATATTACTTTTATCTATAAATTGAACCGATATCTATGAGACTATGGTTACTTTTTCTGCATTTCATTTGCCCCAATAAAAGTTTATTAAAAATAATAGTGTGATATATCACACTATAGTAAAATATAGATGTTGCAATGTATGGATATAGCTGTTTTCTCTGGATATATAATTAAGCAAAAGGTTTCTTTCAGCAGTCAGCCAAAAGCTAGATGATATCTTTAGGATTGCCTTTTACAGTTATTTTGAGGTTTCTGAATGGTCACACATTCCAAGCATTTGGCGCTTCTATTGTTTCATTAAAGTTTCCTTTTTCTCTTAACCTTTCAGCACCTCTCTTAATCTTCTTCCCATAGTTTCTGTATAAATACTTCCACCTTGGCCAGCATGGGCCCAAAACCATAAAACACAGGGCAGACACTCAAGGGGGATGGTGCACCAAATCCAGGCACCATCAGCTGGGCACAGAGATGATGCAGTCTTTGGCATTGTCTCTGGGGACCATTTGTGCTCTAATTGACTGAGCTGTAACATCTACCTCTTCCATTATTCATACCTAAAAAACGTCAGGATGGAATGAGCAGCTGTGGCAGCATCACTACACCTGTCCTTTCCTGCTCTGCAGGATGTGACTTTGTCCCTTTCTGAGCACAAACCTCAAAGAAAAGGATACAAATTCCTGCGCTGTTCTGTCACAGGAACTTTGGCTGACAGCTTTCCTGTACATTTTGTTGCTTTGCCAAATCTTCTGGATGGAAATTGTGTGTATCTTTTGATACGTTATTCTTATGCATAGCAAGCAGACCTTTCTCTTGATTTCAGTGAGACTATTCCTAACTCTCAGTGATTCCCACAGACAATCCATTCTTTATTAAAAGAGCATGCACAAGCCATCCAGGCTTTTCAAAATCTCGGTTCTGCATATTTCTCAATCAGTATGTGTCTGACATTTTTACTTTTAAATTCCACATGGTTAACTACATTTGTTGAACTGTCATCTAATTTTGTTTTAGTGCAAGAAGTTAACCTTTGACTTTTGATAATTTTCAGAGTTTTCACTGAGTTGTAGGCTGGTTTTCAATTTGCCCAGAAATGCCTGTGATCTGATCACAATTAAAGTAATGTTAGAAGGTAAAACTAGAGGAAGATTTATTTCCACCTCGTATTATTTTCAGTCTTTTTTTTTTTTTTTTTTTTTTTGGTGTGTGTTTGTTTATTAAATTAGGAAATACATTAAAAAAATTAAAAGCTCTGGGAACTCCTGTGAGCAGCATAGTTTCCATCCAATGGCCATTACTGAGGCTGCCACTAAATTTTCACTAGTAACCTTGCTAGTATTTCACTGAGTATCCTTAAATTTAAACTTTGATTCAGAAAAAACATGTAGGCATATCATTAATTCCCACTGATGCAGACAGGTGCCTAATTTGCAGGATATATTAAGAGTACCCAATTGCTCTAAATTGAACACAGGCTTAAATGCCTTGCTGAATAAACCCTTACCATTGAAATCGAACCATGGAAACAATTCAGCTGCCCTGGAATCAGCCACACTTATCTATTATATAATGAATGGAAAGCTATCTGAAGGGTAGCAGTTGTGGCACTGATAATATAGGTGCTTGAGGAATGGAAGTGATTGCATCAAGATGTGCATGTATGTGCATTCTTTTATGGGAAAAATAGGTGTAAAATTATACATAATGAGTAAAAATAGGGTGCATTTTTGTGTAAACTCCTCTCACGTACAAAAATGAAACAGAGAGAAATCATTCTTTGTTACTTCTTGTCTATAGTTATTCCAATACTTCTAGGCTGGGAAATTAATATGGGAGCAATGTGAAAAATTTATCAAGTTCTATATCTTTCTATATTATTAATAAATATAACTAGTCTGTAGTGCCATTTAAGCACTTTGAGTCATATGTACTTGAAGTTTTGCATGTCTTATATGAACATAGATTTTTAATTGTTCCTAGCATGTGCTGTGCATATCTGACAGGATAGGAAGAAAAATTTCAAGATGCTGTTTACTATTTACTAGTACACAATTTCAGCTTGGCAAGTTTTAATTGTTCTAACTTCTGCTGAGTGACTTTTCCAAGCGATTGATATTTCACAAGGAAAGAACAGTACTCTGTAAATATTTTTATTCTTCAGGTCATGTTTCTTAAGGCAAGTTGTAAAGAGCCTCACAGAAATTCACATATACAGCTTGGCGATCCTCCCATCCTTGCAAGATTCCTACATGGCTAGAAGTTAGCTTTTCTATTTATTTTCCACTTCAGATTGTACAAACTAGAAAAACAAGGAACATGAGCATTAAGCATAGTGTGTTATATTGCTATCTCCTAAAATGGTCAGTAGTGGAATTCAGGATTAAATGTACCTAATCTAACTTTCAATGCCTGCAGTGGCAATGTCTATATCCAAGTTCATCATCCCAAATTCCTTCTTTCATGGAATGGCGCTTCCATGTCACTAGTGCTCTAATTTATATTTAGGGATATATTTTTGGATATAACTAACATATTATTATAAATATCTATGTTTAGTCAGAAAAAACATATCTTTGGTGCCTTAATTATATACTTTCATCACAGAGTTTTTTTACTGAAAGTGCTGTCTCTGGACAAGTACTGATGCATGTTTTGCAGTGTTTCAGCTTCTGTTTTGTGTGGCAGAAATAACAGTAATATTTGAGGTGGTAGAATAATAAGCAAGTCAAATAAAGAAAAGCCCTGGCCTTACCTGGGATCAGAATGCCTCCTACTCATTTGTCTGGGCTCCTTTCACAGAGGCCATATCTGACTCTACTCTTCCCCTTTCAAAGATAAAGTAGAATGCTTAAAGACAGGAATGGGGGGAAAAAAAGACAGGAATAAAAGACAGAAATAAAATACTCTGTGTTCAACAGTAGACAACATAAATAGAAAAACAAGACCAAATGGGCTCACTTTCATTCTTTCATTTCAGCAATTTTATCACAGCTAGAGTAAACTACACTATATATCTGGTTCAGAAAAGTCTATGGTGTAATCCACCACATAACAGAACACTTCCTGGTTCCCTAAAAATTGCTTACAACGTGCTAAAAAGGAAAAAAAGAAAAAACAAACCCATAACCAGAATATGCCAGAGCAAGAGAGAAGATCAAACATATAACCAAATTCCTAAGTGCTGAGTTGGTATATTGAAGAAAAATGAAGATATTACAAAGCAAAAGGAAAAGAAAAATACCTCCAATAGTAACTATGAGTGACCTGGGGAATGCAATTCCTGCTGACATAAAATCTGGCAAATGGTTTAACCTTGAGAAAGTGAGCAGGACCCTAAAGCAGCTCATCTCCTGTTTTACAAGGAACATCCAACCCTGCAGTCTGCCTTGGATCAATGCCACTTTCCAGGCCCTTGGAAAGTTTTAAAGACTCACAAATTATAACTACTCCACACCTTGAAGGCTATTCCTGCATATTTTTGCTGCCTAAAAAACCAATCAAGAGGACTAATAACACCTAAAAATGATTATGAAACAGCAGAGCTACAGGTTCATTTCAAATCGTTCTAGAGACATTGTGACATCAAGTGCCCCAGACCTCCAAGTCCAACTCCTTTCTGCCTCCACTAAGTGCTGTCTTTGTGCTACAAATTACCTGAGACAAGGATGGTACAGTGGAAATACTGTTCCATGCACCCCCCTTTTCTGTCTGTTACACAGTCCCTTCCCTGTTTCCAGTCCTAATTTTAACACGTTCCTTGACTTGTTAATCTGTTTGCAAGGCTACTCTGGTGCTTTACCAGATAACTAAAAACCAATCTCAGATGGAATAGTTTTAATTTCCAGTCTGAATTTATTTGTGACCAATTTGTAACCATCTAATTGTGTGCCTGCACTAAATGGGAGTTTTCCCATTGAGTGTAATTGGATCAGGCCCCAAACCGCAAAGACAGCTGCTCTTATTACAGCGTGGAAAACAGGCAGGGTCTGGGTGTTACTGCATAATGACAGCAGTAAATTATATTCCAAGGGCAAGATCAGAAGCTGGTGTAAATCAATACAACTCAACTGGCTTTTAAAAAGTTATATCAGTGTGTGCAAGCTGCTGGTTTGGCCCAAACATTTTCTCAGTAGGTTTTAAAGCTCATCCTGCTGCATAATGCATGCTAGGGAATTACTTCCAGCAGCTCCTGCACCAAACCTAAACCATCTGACTGAACCCAAGCTTGTATTTCAGAAAGTCATCCAAACTTGATTTAGAGAGTGTATATCATGGACAATCTACCCCACTCCCAGAGATACTTTTCAAACATTTACTCTCTTTGTTCTTAAAAAAAAATCACTTTATTTTCTTCCTTACTAAGATGTAAGGTTCTAGCTAGATTTCCTAGCACTTTTTTTCCTAAGACATATAATAGCCTTTTCACTCAACTTCCCTCTTCTTTTATTTGTAGTTCTGCAAAGATGTTGTTACATCCTTTAGTCTCCATGCTCCGGAGATGAGTTGATTAAACCTTTATTTTATTTGGTCATTATTTCACAATTTTCCAATTCAAGCATTTCCTAAGGTCTTCCTCACCACATGAAAATGTGGTTCCAACTTGCTACATTGGTTGCTTTACAGGATGAGTAGGTAGCTTCGGATGCAAAAATTTACAGTCTGCTATGTTTAACTAGAATTAGAAAAAAATAATATGTGTTTGTTTCCTGGGAGAGAAAATGAAAAATAGCAAACAACAGCTACATTAATTTGACTATAGTTTAGTGTCTTTATAAGGAATGATATATGTAATGGAATTACTCCATGGAGCAGTCTCTGTTATTCTCTTTGAAAATATAGAAACAATTCACTGATTTCTCCAAAGCAGGTGAGATTTTGATAAGCATGCAGCCACACTCCTTGAAGCTAGTTCTGAAAGTGCAATCAACTTTGATTTACTTGAAGATAACAGTAAAACTCTCTAGTTTCCAATTAGGGCAAATAAAAAGGAAGTTTTCCTGAAGAGAAAAATATGAACTATATTATTGTATGTGTGTTTTGTGAGGATGTAAAGAATGCAATCACATGTCTCCAAACAGCCTCCCCATAAGCTAAGCCACCACAACAGAACTTGAGATAAGCACAGACAGCAACAACAGGAAGATGCTCATTCCAGACCTGGTGAGGCAGATCTGGGTAACACATCCAGACAAAAATTCCCACCATGGCAAACGGAGGGAAAGGCAGCAAGTGCTTATGCACAGACCATCTCAAATGATGGGAACAACATCTACACCCTGTGAACACCCAGGACCCACACAGTATATAAGTGGTACCTCCAGAAGAGCTACTGGGGGACATCCCCCACTGAAGGCCAGGGTGAAGAAGGACAGGTGGGACACTGCAGGAATCCACATGGGCTGATTTCTATTACTTCTCTCTCACTCTCTGTTCCTCCTCTGACATTTCTTTCTATATCTCTAGCTCACATTTATTGTTAAATAAAATCTCTACTATTGACTTTGGCATTTGGTCTGGTTTGCACCCTAATTCAGGCAGAGGCATCCATTATAATCACTTCTTAACATGTTTTCATAAAAACAAAAGTTTTTGTGACTCTGTAATTAACTTTCATGCTTGATAGTGTCTTTAAGTATGTTTGAAAGTTGACCAGGCAGACAGTGCTCCAACCTAATGCTATCTTGATCTTCAATAGTAATGCTGAGGAGTGATAGGAAGACAGTGCAGTAGCAGTTTTAGCATTTTCCTTTTCTTTCATAAGGAAATTTGGCTAAAAAGGCTTTACTGGCCTGAGTGTAAAAGGAATTTCTGCTCTGAGAGTACAGCTAAGATGATAGCTGCAGTCCAGGTAGGTTCATTGTTACAAGGTTTTCAACACTGTGAACCATTTTGGAGCATCTAAGAGGGATAAAAACTTGAAGACTAGTAACAAATGCATTTGCAGATTACAAATGGGAGAAAGAGTTAAAAAATGGTCAAAAATGAAGAAAAACAATTAAATCAAAACATGTTCAACTGGTTCATTAAAGCATAATAAGCAATTAAAAATCTTGTATTTATTTAGTGCTGTGAGAATAATTTGAGTATAAGCCTTGTTAACTTCAGTTGTCCAAATCAAGGAGGATCTGTCAAGGAGGTTCTCATCAATCTTGTATAATGACTACAGAAGCATTTAGCTGATCTGAGGGGCACAGCTGGATTTTCATCCAACCCTTTCATTTGGAAGCTCTAATTTAACACTTAGAGGAAAACTCCTGTGTTGCTCTGTCAAACTTCGTCTGGATAAACATTTTTTTAAGAAGAATTCTCTAGGTAAATAAAATTTCAAAGTAAAAAGTATTACTAAAGGTATATCTGTGCAAGTTGCATTAATTTTTTAGTAGTGAAGGATGCACCCCACAGAGCTGGTTTCACCAGACCACCCCGATAACTCAGCCTTGCAATGATATGGAATAAGACTGAGATTAGACTATATCTCATGTAAAAAGAGTAAGAATATTAAGTTTACTCCCAAGATTTACAGAAGAGTAACAAAATGCCTCCGAAAAATGAGAAAAATACTGGCAAAGATCCTAAAACCAGAAAGTATTGGGCTATTCACAGCATGAACTAAAGAAGGGAGGAAGACAGAGATGCAGATTTTAACTACCTGCATGCAAATTATAAGTGCAAGATGCATGGGAGATATAAAGGAAAACTAAAATGGATACCATGGAATAATTTCCATAATTAGAGTAGGAATGCAATCTGGTTCAGGAAATACAGGAAAACAGGAAATTTAAAAAATATTAGGAAGAAATAAGGGAGAACAGTGCCTTAGCAGCAATGTGTAGGGTACAGATACATTTAAAGTCCCTAGGTAAAAGAAACAGAATGCCATTTAAAGATCTAGAAGCTACTACAGAAATAGAAAGGTAAGGAAGAAGAAGAAGATTTTGGTTTTGGTTTTAGGTTTGTTTTGGTTTTATGGTTTTATTTTTTTGTGTGAAAAAAATCCCCAAATTTTAATTATAACATTCATGGGATTTGTGGCTCACTGGAAGTTTGAGCAGCCTAAATATACCTCAAGAAGGGAATGCAGTAGGACCCTGACTGTGAGGTAAGTTGTATTGATGAGCATATTTTGAAACAGGAAGTACAGAAAACAACAAGAAAGGAGGACTTTTAAATTCATGTCTAAGGAGTTAGTTCAGGAGTGCATAAAGAAGTGTGGAAAGAGCTAACTAGGTAGAAGTTCTGCAGAACGGTTCAAGAGTTATAAGAGGAGTCAGAGGTTGAACATGTGTTAATAGCACATTGTCCTTCAATAAAAAATTCGTAACCTGTCTTGCAGTGTATGCCTGCTAATACATTTACCCACAAAGCAAGGGAAGGAATTGTCTCTTCTCTCTGCATTGGGCAGACTCTTCTGTTCTTGCCACTGGGCTGTCTTCAGCTTCTGTGAGCTCGGTGTGGACCTTGTACTTCAAGGAAATGTGAAACAATTGAGACCAAAAACGATAATCAGATGTCCACATTACTTGATAGAAGAAGAAATACAAATTGAACATAGTTTAGGTCCAAAAAGAAAAAGGGAGGGCAAGGAAGAAAGATGATACCTATCTTTGATGATATGAAACGCTTCATGATTATAAAAGGGGAAAAAAAAAAGGAAAAAAGAAAGAAAAAAAAAAAAGAAAAGAAAAAAAAACCTGATTATAATTTTCCATGTCAGAAAGGCTAGCATAGGAAGAAACAGAATAGAACTGTAGAAAATCAGGTCTGGCATTAAACCATGCTACTGATAATGATCATAAGCAATAGGGAGAAGAGGATCTAAAAAGGTGACTGAGTTCCCATTACTTGAAGATATTTTAGAATAGGCTAGCCATATACCTACCAAGGATAACAGACATATAATATTTGAGAAGAGATGAAATAACTGATTTCTTGAGCTTCTATCTAGTTGTGACTCTAGAGTTGCTTATTCCCAACTTTGAAGGTGGTAATTTCCAGGAAATTAAGTTGATAAAACCAGGAAGAAATGTGTTCTATGTAAAGATCAATAGAGAAACATGGTTCAGAGAAACTGCTTATTTACTTCAGTTGCAATGAAATATATTCTTCTAGTTAACTAAACTTTCAACAATATTTCTAGGTATAATCTTCCTAATATTTAATGATTCCAAGGTTAGCATGTTCATACCTATGAAAGAAATGAAGAAATGCTTCACATTTAGTGTAGTATCTCCCTAGAGATTTGTAGCATCTGATATTTTCCATTAATTTTATTCAAACACTTCTTTCAATGGGTTTTCCCCTTCCAGATCCTAGTGGGCAGTCTCCATTTTTCTTCTGGGTACTCATTTAATATCTGTAAAATTATTGGTGGGATGTAAAAAATGTTAATCTTGACATCATATAATAAAATTAGGGAACATTAGTTAATTATATCTTTCTTTGCCCAAAGAAAAAAACTTTGGTTCATTTAATTATACCACACTTGACATGACCTGTATTTGCCATAGTCAAACATGGGTGCTAGAGGGGAGGTTATGGAGGCTAATGTTTGTTTAAGTTAGGATAGATGAGATCATAATCATTATATTCAGCAAAATATTTTAAACATTACAAATGTCCTATTCCTTGTCAGCCTAAGTCTTCTTGTATTTCTTTGAATTTTTAATCTGTTCTCCCACTTGGAAAAAACATGCCTTCATCAGAATAGAGCAGTGGAAGATTGTTCACCAGACATATAGAATATAGAGATGCAGGTACCTGCCTACCTGCTCTTTGCTTCCTACCTGTGTCCTGATCAAAAGTTATCTAGCTATCCAGAAGATATTTTTTTTTCTCAATCTTTTTTTGGGAGGAGGGGTCAAACAATTATCTTAAAAATAATAAAAAATTAATTATAAATAAATAGTTTATAACAATTCGATATATCAGCAGACAATGCAGGAGAAATCCTTCTGACAGTGCACCTATGTTTATGTCAAAAGTAAGAATGTACTTCATGCTGAGTCAAAATGTGAAAGGAGTGAGGTCAGGATAAGTATTTTCCTTGTAGTTGTCTCTGTTGGCTTTTAAAAAATTTTATTTAGCTACATCAAGATTTGGGTGTTTATAGCTGTTGCATATTTATAAGTTCCTGGCTAGAATGTACAAAGTGTAAATTCTCAGATAGGTCATCCAAGAAATAGTGCATTTTTCTCTCTCTGTTTTTTCATATCACAAAAGTAAAATTCAAACTACAGTATTTAAAAACAAATCTAAATTGCTAGAACAAAATGATAGTTTTGGTACTGCAAATAAAACCTAACAAAGCAAAAAACAACAAAACCAAACCCATGCCTTTCCTTCCCCATTTTTGAGTCTTCATTATAATACCACATATATCCAGACCATTTTCACCAAACGTCCTCTGACCTGTTGTCTTGTCTTTTGTTATTTTGGACCTTCCAGTGACTTTTCCAGTGACAGCTGAAATACATAGGCTTAGGTTTCTTCCAGGAGAGCTGTATTGTTATAATTTTGTATGGCTGACATAAATATTTTTGATGGGATGAATTATAGGAGTAATCGGCACTGCAATTTATTACTGAAGTACATAAAATATGCAAGTTAAAATACTGCCAAGTTTTCTGACCTCTTCTGCCTATACAGAGGCACTGAAAAGGCATCTGCCAAGGAGCATCACATCCTTGGTTACTAGCAAATATTTTTATTGGTATGTAAGTCATGTTAGAACTTCTGCTTTTACACTTTATGATGAGGTGATGCATGACTCCAGCAGCACATACTCAGTGTGAGAGGAGCTCGTTCTGGAAAGCAGTGTTCTCCAGAAGGTTTTAAACATTGTGGTAGCAAATGCAGCACAGCACAGAGCAATTTAGATAGATGACGTTTCATAACAACACTGTGTTTAATACGATACATAATAGTTTTCCAGGAAATTTATAAGGTTCTCCAGTACTTAAGTACTTAACCTGAAAGTACCAATCTTTCAGGTTAAGAGGTTTTGCTGCCATGCTGTCTTTGTATAGACTACAAAATTAATGGATGGGATAGGAGTTCTTTTAAAACTCAGTTTAAAAGTAATGGGAACCCAGGGTGGGTGATCCCACATTTGGATATTCCCTGACCTCAGCAGCTTACAGAAGTATTTTCTGGGAAGCCCACGTTGCTAGTAGAAATCTCTTATTCAAAGGACTGAGGGAAAAATCTTGAAGGAATAAGCTGCTCTCCTCTTCATCTCTTACTTTCGAGGGAAGGAATGCAATTTAATTGTAAAACATATTTTTAAAGCAAATATTTTGCAATGTCACAATGCATTTTTAAGACATACTTTCAAATTGAGAATGTTTCAAGGTTCCTGCACACAAGAATGTTACCTGAGTGATAGATTTCCTATACTGAAAGGTTTTTTCATGTAAATTGCTCGGTAATTACATTTCAAAACTACATTGATTTCTTATATGTCAATACTTATTAGAGATTAAATGTCCAATTCCTGTCAGGTATGTGAACATTTAAAGTTGGAGCCCTTCTGAGAGACTGTTTTTTTCAGTAAGGCTTGGTTTTGGGATACTTTCTTTTAAAAAGCTCTTTTTATCTTATGTCTCTTTTTGGCTAGTGGATCTCTTCTCTCTTCATTTTCACTCCTCCACAGTGCTTTTTAGAAATGATTCAGTGAAGCAGCACTGGCCCCCTTGTACAAAATTCCCAGTGTACGTTGAGAATTTATCTTACTTCTGCTATGTGTTATAATTACAAGTTCCAATCAAAGTACATCTTTTGAGTTACAAGTTTGTGTCATTGCTTTAGTAGAAATGCAAATGTTATGTATTTAACATGCAAATGAAGAGAAATAAATATAATGCATGAAGTCTGTATTCCATCTCAGAAGTAATTGTAATGTGTAATAAGGATTCGGCAGCCAGGTTTGACAAGAGAGAAAGCACAACAATTTTTATTTACTGCAAGAGCACTCATCTCTGTCTGACCTCTCCTGGTTCTGGTGACATTTAATGTAAATTTGGCACTCTGATTTCTATATGTGATGGCAGGCATAGCTGTATTACTTTTGCTTTATCTCACTGGCTTAGTCACAAGCATTTTTACAACTTGCTGCTTCTGCGTATAGTAGCAAGTGTCTGTGTTTATGAACTACAGAATGGTTATAAGTCAGAACAAATGTGTACTGTCTACCAGATGATACTTTGTGAAAGTGCTAGAAATAGGATACTACCAAAACAAATCTTTATTTGGTATGTGTCTGAGCTTCTGGCAAATTAGAAATTAGCAAAGGGTTCAAGTGGGACGACTATGCTCAAGAAGTACCAAAGGAGTCATCCTCCAGGACTGACTATTGAAACTCACTTGGGCTGCCAGTCTCCAAAATACACTGGCAGTCATTCCTGTAATTTGCCTTGAGTTCTGGACAACAAATTATCCTTTCCTTCATTTAATACCTGATCTGAGCAATTTTATTGCTGGATGATTGTCCCCCATTCACCTTCTGAAACCCAGGGGTTTTAAAATTATTTTACAGAATTTTGTCAAAACCTTCTTTACCATCTCTTTCCTTTTTTCTTTTTCTTATTTTTTTCTAAATGTCAGTGTCCAAGTTTGTTTTGTGTGATAAAGTAATCCAACCTTCTCATCATCCTTTCAAGATATCTGCATCAAAAAATAGCATGAGCATAAATTCACACATTATTTAAAACGCAAAATTACCTTGAATGCATACCGGCATGATTATATTAATTTGATGCAACCTCTGCAATCTACATGACTTGTGATGTAGTACAGCTGAGCTTATTAATTACTGACTAGTTAAACATTGCAGGGATCTTTTTGTAAGCAAATGAAAGAAAACATTGCCTCTGTGCTTGCGTAGAGGTTTCTTCAAGGTTTCATTTGTAAATGAACCTAGGAATGGCATTACTTGTTTGGGTTTTTTGGTAACTATATTCTATCCTTTATTGTAATTTTAAGTTTGAATCAATCTGAAAACTAAGTGAAAATAATCTTAAATTCTAACCAGATGTGCTTTAAATTTTGTTTTAAATGTTTTGTTTGGGTTTTTTTTCAAATTTTCTTTGTTGCTCTGTTTCAGCCTTGCTCTATTAGAAACCTCTTTCAGGATAATTGATAGGCTATAGACCACATCACTACCTCTGCCAAATTAGTAGAAAAGGTTCTGGTGCCTAATCAAAGCAAAGCTTCACTGTCTAATATCAGCGAATATGGATATATATATGAACATATATGCTTCTTTGGTACATGGTATGTTTTAAAATAAATCACCAGGAGTAGGCAGAAGAAATAGGTCATAAAAATTGAGAAAGTAATACTTATCTAATAAAGTTTCTGTGAAATCTATGTTATATATATATATTACAAATATACGGAACAACAAAAAAAAAGAATAGCTGAAATTTCCATAATCAAAAGACAGTCAGAATAAAGGGAATGGTCACTTTATAATGGTGTGAGCAATAAATGGCCTATTGTGAATATTTATTTCTTAGGAGTAAACTCTTAAAAGCAATCTGCCATTTCACAGGAGGCAAGTGAAACTATTTCATTATTGCAGTAATGTAATTAGAAATCTCATAAGCAATCAAGCAGCCAAATTTTGCACCAGCTGTAAGCAACTGAAACAAAAAGTGACAAGTGGACCAGCAAGTAATGAATTACAATAACCCAGATGAGATATAAAAGACAAACGTATGAATGTCTTGGCATCCCCAGGAGAAGTAATGTCTATAGGCTGGAAATGATCCTGAGAGTAATAAAATGGCTTTGTAACGTGGTAATATAGAAAACAAAATCACACCTTGGAATAAAACCTATTTTTTTGTGAGAGCTAAGACTTTTGGGGAGTATACAGGTGTCAGAGAGAAAAATTTAGAACCTGGAAATGAAGTATGCAATCTCCATGGTTTGTAAACCTGATGAGTAGGGATTTTGCTTCTCCCCACATGTAGTGTAAGAAAGTGGAATGATATCCAAACTTCTATGTGACAGTCCTGTTTATAGAGCATGGAGTTACAGATTCAGGGCCCCTAACCTACATTGCCTGTATGCAATGTAGGCTCCATTGCAGTGTGTAGCTTTGATGGAAGCAGATACCAAATTTGGGATGATTGAAACTAAATGGGATAAAGCCCACCCAAAGAATCTTAGGGAGCAAGTAATGAATTTGTGTACTGCTTTGGCATCTCAGAAGCTGAAGCTAATCATTCCAACAAAGTAAAAGTGAACAATCTGCATATGAGAGCGAAAGAATAGTAATTTTGGAAAACATAATTTTTTAAAAATGTCTCTTTTGTACATGGAATTGGTCCTGCAGGGCAATTATGACAGACTGTCCCAAATATGGGTGGATGAGTACCACTATCTGATTATTTTTTAAATTAAAATATCTGTCAACAGCCACTCGGCAAACATGTTTAGGAAATTTCCATTTTCCATTGACTTCATAGGTCAAGTCCTGACCTTCCTGTGGGAAAAAAATTTGTTCAGGCATAAAAAGCTTGAATGATATTAGTGTTTCAGTTTTAAAAGGAATTCAGGAGACTAAAAGAGCAAATTCATCAAACTGCAACCCCTGAAAATTCAAAAGGAGCCTGAGTTTCTGAGCATCTTTGAGCATATCTCTTGAGCCGTTATAATGCAGATAAGGAGCTGGTGTGAGATGTGCAACAATAACTGCATTGCTCAATTTTCCTGAATGTCTGACAAGTGTGTGTGGCTCTCTCTATACATTTATGTGCATGTGTCTGCAATGCTTGATCTAACATACTGTAATTGTTAATGGATAAAGAAAAATGTGCTAGCTGCTTTGTTAATACATATCATATGTTATAATGAATAGCATCTGTAATGGGGAAAAACAAAAATACAAAGACATACAGATTGAGAGGTGGGAGACCAATAAAACTGACTCAAAAAGTGCCCTGGGCAACATGAAGCTCATGAAGTACTAAATACTTAATCAAGCTTTAATGTATATGTCCTCTGATTCAGCCTTCCAATGTTGCTCCTTTGGCTTAAGCTCAAATTTCTCTTTTTTTTTCTGGTTATAGCACATGTTGATTTGGAACTGGTAGGCTTTCAAAAGAGCCTTCATTTTCTAGGGTATAATCTTAGTCTCAAGGAGATAAATATTGTGGTGAGTTGCTAAGAATAAGTGTCATTTGGAAGAGATAAAAATGTTACAGGGAGGACATTTTTCAAGAATGGAAATGATTCAAACGACATCAGTTTGACATCCTCTAGCAAGAGAGGAACAACAGTGCTGGGATGACATTCAAAAGCAAGTAAGCCACATCTTAAACAGCCAGGCATTTTAGATGGGAGACTTCTTCCTTTTGTAAAAGTGCTGGGCTTCTTCCTTGACTTCAGGCTTGTCACCCTCTCCTATAGAGGTGTGAAATAACATAAATAGATTTTCTATTGCTGCATTGCCATAAAGGTTAGTTTTAGTCTTCCATTTAATTCACAGTGACTGAAATTCATTCTTTTAGAAATAGGAAGCATAGACTTGCGTTTCTTAAAACCTTGATATGAGGGTGATTTTCGCTCAGACTCCTGATCAAAGGGAGATGTCCACATGTTGTTAACACATAATGACAGAGTTCTTAACGATGTATATTTTCTGTGGTTGATCCAGGATTTCTTCCATGAATCCAAATCTCAGCATGTACTCTTTTCTTCAAATTCTGTCTTCCAGGAGTCCCAACAGGATGAATATGTTAATCCAAACCTCTAAATATTCTTAGTCTTGAAAATGTCTGACCTATATACTATGTGCTTTATTTGTATATGAGTGAATGATTGTATATGTATATGTACATGTATATGTATATGTGTATGTGTATATGTGTTGTGTCTGTCCATATATTATTTGAGCCTACTTGAAATGTTGATTTATATAAACTACTTTGAGTTGACATATGTTGTATTCACACCAACTGATTCCATGCTGTTGCACCAGCAGAAACCTGGTCTAAAGATTTGGTCTGCAACTCCCCTGGCTGATGGTGGTGTTCAGTTACATAACAGGGAAAAAATAATTTTGAAGTTACTGATTTTGACCTGTTTTGTCATTCATGACTTTAAATGTCTCTTGCTAACTTCCCAAGGATGAACTTGTTATATAACATATTTTAATAAGTCACTTAAGTAACTGTAGTTGAAGCTCTTACTATAGCTCTGGGCTGTAGTTCAAAGCAGCTGTTTTTCAAGTCCTGTTTGAGAGACAAAACCAGTAGAAACTATGTCGAGGGGAACCTGTCATCTATAATGTATATTAAAAAGAATAGTAAATTCAATTAAAATAGGGTGATATCAGATATATTTAAACTCAGGAATTCTTGACTTGTTTAGAAGTTTAAAACACACATACTAAATGTTCTTTTTAAAGATGTGTCATTACTGTATGATTTTTATTTTCTGACATTAATTGATCCAGACTAACTGCCTTCTGCCAAATTTCAGTTTGAGAGATAGTGCCTTGTTTACTTATTAATTTACTACAAAACATCAAAAATGCCCAGTGGGTTACTGAAAGCAATGATCAATCACATCTAATCCTAGATTATGAAGTTGATTTTATATCCCTTCCTTCCTCCTCTCAGCTACTTTTATTTAATTTCTTGGATGAGACGCAGTGTGGGGACTGCCTGGAACTTCTCTATATGGACAGACATAAAGCATTCCCACCTTTCAGTGCATTCCCTGATCTCAGTTACAGAGCCAGACATATTTCAGACATACCCAGAACAGCATTTTGGTAAACAATGGGCATAATGCCACTAACATATCTGCCATTTTGCTTTAATTCCTCAGTTTTAAGAAGAAAAAGACCTCATCAATTCAGCTTCAAAGCTGAAAGTCTTCTTATCACATTCCCCCCCAAATTTTTTTATCTGTTTTTTAAGACCTTAAGGTAGAGGATTATTTCAAAACTGCTGATAAAGAGGTAGTGAACACTATGACATAATAAGAAGATTTTTCTTGGTTTATGTGGTATCTACAAATCACCTCCTAGGTGTCCCAGACTACTTATGTCAGATGAATGAAAAATGGAGAAATTAAAGAGTTAAAATAAGATGACTGTGATAGATTTTCAGTCATGCATCCATCTCACTAGTTGATAATCCAAGTCACTGAACTGAATTCTCACTGCTAAATTTTTGAATATTCTAAGTGATGATACAATTGACTGATAATAGAACAAGTCAGATAGAAAAGCAGAAGAAATCCTTTATATCAGGATTTAGCTTGATTGGGACAGAGTAGTTCATCTTTTCAGATCTATTACTGAAAAATTGTGAATCACGCTTCTTACTAATACAGAATCCATACCTATATACAGTTCAGATATGCATGAAATGACTTATTTAAACAGATAAAGATAAGAATAGATGAAAATGATGGAAAAGAGGGAAAAGGTTTTCATGGTTTATAGATAAATAACCACTAGAGCATTTAAGTACTAAAGGTAGCTGTTTTAGAAAAACTGTATCATAAAGTACAAGTTTCATAATTGAATTTTGAGCATGATAAAAGTCTTAATACATGATTATTAGATGATCCACGGCAGGAATATGTCTAGAAAAATTTCTTATGTCAATGAATCTTGTCTTCTTTTATTGCAAAAATAATATACTCCCTAATTTAGGCTAATCATGAATCTTTTTTGCCTTGTCCCCTTGAAAGGCTGTTTCAACATCTTGCTTCTTTGATAATAAAAAATTTCCTTCCAATGTTTTTTGTTGGAAAAAATATAAAAATAAAAAAACCCTTCAGAATTGGATAGATGTGTAGGTTAACCTAGAATACAGAAATCCAATAACTGCTTCTTTTCTTGGATGAAATAGGACAAAAAAGTCTTCAGAATATTTCTCTGATACATAGACTTTCAGATGCAGTAGCACAAAATGAACCCATTGAACAAAATACAATACAGTCAAACCTGAAAAAGTAAGTCAATTCAACATTCTGACCTGTGAAACTAAATGGAATTAGGGTGAACTTCAGTGGCAAGATGCTGGATAGTACAGCTAGAAAGAATTATTCCATGACTGTCTAATGTAAAAGGCAAATCTAAACATCAGTAAATGTTTTGCAGAGATCAATAAAATTTGCTTATAAGCACTCAGAAGTGGTTTCATTTGAAATGTTCCAGCAAGTCTTACAGCTGAGATATTCACCTTCTAACATACTTAAACTTTTGTGTCTATGACAGAGAGAGCTCACAGGATATCTGACACAGATGGCATGGCATAATTAATAAATAGATAAATAAATAAGAAAACAAACACTCATGTCTGTGGTAGATTTATCCCCAGATGGCACCCCAAAGTATGCAGAGGACAGAGCAGTAATCTCAGTGCCCATCAGTATCCTGTGCTACACAACTCATATACATTTCATCATTGAGCCTCCGACTGACCAAGGAGACAATTAACAACCTACCAAGCCAAGTCTTAGAATGTTTTATTCTTGTCTGTACATGCAATAAATTTTATTTTAAAAATACCTGCTGTTCAAAAAATGATACAACACTTTATAGAGGAAAAACTATGACATGAACATCACTCTACACCTATCTGTGGCTGTGACCCTGAGCTTTTGCAGGCATATGCACAGGTTTATTACAGTATGGGTCTTATTTTTAGCTCTTATTGTGAATTTTCTATCAGTGCTCTTTTTAGACAAAGAAATGCTTTCAAAAAAACTATTTTTGATGGAAGATATCTATTTTGTACAGGAAAATACCCACAATCTTTTTTTGCCAGAAATTCAAATACACAAACCTAGCACTTTGTTCATTTGATATAATTGCAGTAATTTTTCAAACACTTTATTCATGCTTCGGACATCCATATCTCCACAACTCTGATAATACACCTGATGCAGATGTTATTTACTCATTTCAGCAACCTATTAAGGGAAAAAAATCCTGATCCATCATTGCAGCAATAATGTTACTAGGGAGATTCAGCAGTGGATGGAAACAGAATGAGACACCCAAAACTCTACCTCAAGGGCAAAAAGCAGCACTTCTGATTTCAGGATAGTTTTGTTTTTAGCTGAAAAATTCCTCTTCTCTTGCCTTTTTTTTTTTTTTTTTAAGCTGAGAATGAAAATTATCCATTTATGCAGTAGAAAGTATGGAAAAGGGAATAATTTCTTAAATATACTGGTTAAAATATTACTGTTCATCTAAGCTAAAGAAAATTGGTTTTATATAGTCTAAGACAAAATTTATTAGCCTAAAGACTATAACAGATGGTGCTTTATTTTCTGCAGATCTAGCGATATCGCTGAATAATGATGACAACTTATTTCTCCAAAAGTTTCACAGAGTGATGAGGAATTGTTTCTGCCTGCACTGTTTGTTAGCATCCCTTTTTCTTGGTTTTGGTTCAGCATTGGTCTTGCATCAAGGCAAGCAGTGACTGTGCAGATTGCTGATGAAGAACAGAAAATAGCTGCATTGCTGACACCAGCATCCTCCTTCAAGAAGGACCTTTCAGGAGTGAGACTAGTGGCTTTAAAATGTAAAACTTTGGACCTTTCGAGAACAAATGAGTAAGTTTAAGTGTTCTGCACATGTAATGAAATGGGTATGAAATGGATCACCAACAATGGAGAATGCATTTGTCTGTCTTAATTATGGTTTTAAAATGCATTCTCTTTCACAGCCTTATTTTCACAAATTTTCAAATTTGTAAGAATTGATAAGTTATCAGCCTTTAGCAAACCACCAATGTATTCATGTCTCTCCCAATTATACATAATTTCTTCTTGCTAAATCCCCTGTGTTTTATTTGAGAGTTGCCTTATTTATTGTGAGCCAATAATGCATTGAATTGTGTGTGCACTGGCATATTATCTTGTTGAACCATCCAATTAAATATGATAATGTTGAACATACTGACATAGTTAAACACTCAGGTGAATGAGCAATTCACTGTGAAGTGCAGAAATATTTAAAGTCATCTGTGTGCCTTCAAGCAATCTGTTTTATATAAAAGAGCACTCCAGAAGTTGGAGAACCATATAGGTCTGAAAATAAAATATTATTGAAACTTCCAAAGCATAGTCCTCATGGCTGACAACTGTGGCTTTTTAGAAAACTGAAACCCCAAATTAAGTGAAGCACACTACTTTATTGGATGAATAATAGACACAAAATTAAGACATTACATTCTGCTCAAAATCATAACATGGAATAGCAGCATTATTTTGGTCTATAGATATTTTCATTCTGTAATAAAGTTACACTATACTTATCTGACATGAACCTACATTTCTGGGAATACCTCACTGCAAAGGTTTGCTGTGAGATTATGTAAAATCAGTATGTCCCGAGGTGAAATTTTTGCATCTAAACCAATATAATTGTCCATTGAAGACTCTACCAGTGAAACTTAATGAGAAACTAGTGTTACATGTTCAGTACATGGAGTTTCAAAAGACTATAACTAAATCACATCAAAACCAATTTTCTCCAGAACACTCAAAAGCACTTCTCCTTAGTGCTGTTTTCCTGCCAAATTTAAACTTTCATCCCCCAGCTGTTTTGGCTGTAGAGTGATTATAAAAAAGTGTCATGGTAATTGTTTACTGTCAAGAAAGACTTTTCTCAATTTTTACATGCTTGAAAAGCCTAAACAATTTTCTCCTTCAAACTTCAGAAAAGAATTGAAGAAAACTCCAGGCAAAGTCAAACAAATTAAAAAAAAAATCTTGAAAAAAACCAACACAGTGCACATTTGACAAAAGAAGTTGGAAAACTTCAGCCTGAGTTGAAAGGTTCAAGAATTACTGAATACTGATGTCATCAGGTTAGAATACAAGCCATTATTCAATTTGATACTCAGCTATTACTTCTATTGCTATTGATTATTTTACTACTGGAGGAGTGCTGGATGGAATTCAATTGACAGATGGTCACTAGGCATTCCAGGTGGAATGAAACCAAAACTACTGGCTTGCTTATTTTTTTTTTTTAACTAATTGTAAGGTATCCCAAAGGGCTTTAAAAAAACCCAAAACATTTAAAAATGGGAAAAAGTTTCAATTTCACTTAAAACTGTGGGAAAAAAGTCACATTTAACTCTAAAAAAGGATTTGCTTAATGGTTCAAGGTCCATGATTAGTTTGTGACTTCTTTGAGAAGCAAAAGAAATCAGTAGTTTTAACAGAAAATATGAAAGGAAATATGATTATAACCACATGTTGTTGAAATGCTTTATCCAAGTCTTATATTCAAAATGAAACCTCCAGTGAGGTAGGAGCTTATTCAAATAACATCAGCCAAGGTGAAAGCATTGAGTTATTACTTGTCTCTTTGCCATATCATGTCACTTTTTCTCTAGAGGACATTATCCAGCATCATACATATAGGGCAAGAGATCTTCATGTTCATCCAGCCTTTCAAGGCAAACTCAAAAAAAAAGAGAAACAATTTAGCCTTAGCACACAATTTCCAAGACTCTGGAAGCAGATGAATTTATTTTCCTAATCTTTTTGTGTGTGTAAAGGAAAACAATTTTTCTGCTACTATAACACAATCATTTTTTGACCATCTGGCCATATATTAACATTCCTCTGACACTGAGGACCTTTCTCCACTCCTCCTTCAACAGTTTTTCTTCTTGTAACATCTTTTTTAGTAATGAAAAACCTGGAAGGAACTTGGTGCTAAGCATCTGCATATGCTTCAGTCTGAAGGTTGCCCTAATCTCCAGGAATACGCTGACATCATTCACTTCAGATATAACCCCTGCATAAGTATGATGGAAAAAGGTTTCACATAAATACAGGCTGAAAACAGAAAACAAGTTTTCAAACAATCTTGGGAAGAGGATGCTTTCTGGAAGTGTTGACAGGGGAAAAAAAAGAAACAAGTTTACTGAAATATTGCATAACTAATTGATTTGTACAATAGAGATCATGTCAACAAAGACTGTTCTTGTAAAATTAAAAGCTATTTCAATTCATGATCACTTAACTAAGATTATGCAAAATGTAGCATTAAACCCTTTGTATTGTGGTTTATAATTTATAATATCATAATGCCTAAGAGTCCTAATCACATAGTAAAACACCATTGTGCATCTTGTTGTGCAGCCGGGGAAAGAGACTATGTTTTAACACTGCCTCTGATGAGTGCGTGTTCTTGAAATATGGATTTATATTAATTTATTAAAACTCTCAGACTTTTAGAAGCAGTGTGTTATGCAATCACCTCACACAGGGACCTAGGAATTTCTATATTCAACCAAACCAAAAGTACACTTGTTCATTTCAGTACTACGTGACCTAAAAAAAGCTATAAGAAGAGGAAAAAAAAAGCACTCCAAATTTAAGAAATTAATAGCTATCCATCTTTCCTTTACAATCATATTATTTCCATATTTACTTCATCTGACATCCTGCCAATACTTTGACATTAGCACATCCAGTTCTGTGCTGTTATTTTACCTACTGTTGCTTTTTTTTTTTTTGTTAATAATTTTTCATTTGTTTGCATGTATAACAATCATGCTTAATGCCTTTGGCTGCAGTGCCTGCTACCACTCAGGCTAACCACATATCCTAGGAAAGGGTTGAACTGGATATGCAGATGAATTAACAAGAGCCACAGAGAGAAATTTAATTGATGGGCCTTAATTTCATCAGTTTACCACTGAAGGAAGGGCATAATAAGCTACAACTAATGGCAGTATGCCAGGTATTAGCTTGGAGTCCAGTGCCAAGTTGGTAGTTCCTATCTTGGTAGATCTGTGATCAGTCTCTGTGAGCTACCCCTTTAGCTTTCAGTTTAAATTTGCATTCTTGTGCCAACTTCTCATAGAAAAGGGTTACCATGGGAGGATTCCAGATCTTCTTTTTTCTGTGCTGCTTCTGACCAGCCAGCAATAATAAAGAAAAGATTTTTTTCTGATCTCTAAATTAATGTTTAGGTAGACTTACTGTATGACATAAGACTGAAAGAATGAGATAGAAATTCTATTGTGGTTTTTTTTTTTTAATTTCTTAATTCCAAGATTTATGTAGCCACTTAAAAAGACTTCAGCTATTTAGAGTAGTGTGTGCAGTTTTGGGCCCCACAGCACAGGAAAGACGTCAAGGCTCTGGAGCACTTGCCCCATGGAAAATGTCCAAGGGAGCTCGATTTGCCCACTGTGGGGAACAGGTGACTTCAGCAGCCTGACCAGCAGCTCCTGGTGTACCCATGGAGGGGTGATCAAGAAGAGTGAGCCAGGTTCTCCACAGCAGCACACTGGTTGGAAGATAAGAGGCAAGGGCCTAAAAGACGAGATAAGGAAAAGCATTTTCACCATGAAGATGGTAAAGTAATAAAATAGGCTGCTTGGAGAGCAGACTCCAAGCTCCATCCTTGGAGGTTTCCATGACATGGTGGGACACAGCCAGCCTTAAGCAACCTGCCTTGACATCAGAGCTGGCCCTGCTGTGAGCTGAAATTGGGTTAGATTTCTCCTGAAACCTCTTCCAAAATTAATTTTCCTATGGTGTTACAGCCCTAAATGAGGATGCTTTTGAAGCATGTACCCATGCTAACAATCTCACTGAAAACTGGCACAACACAGATCTTAAAAATCTTGAGCCTAAAGAGACAAATAGCATAAGACAATAATAAAAAGTAGATAATACAGGCTAAGTCTTACTATATTACATATATAATTTAATTTCTTAATAATGACATTTCTTCAGAAAGGAGTTGTGCCAAGGATAGGGACAGGATAGGCAGACACGTCTATGTTGTATTCCTTCAGAGCACTTAACTGTGCTTGTAGATACAGCAGCCTATGTAGAGCTAGTTCTGCTGTCTTTGACACAGAGCTTTGACACATTTGTCAGTGTAGGTGCATCTGAAGATAAAGGAGATTTTTGAAGATATAAATGTCTATTAGTCACCCAGTGTTCTTTGAATTTCAAGGAGCAAAGTACACAAAAACCTGCATTTTGACTCTGAGAAACTGAGATATATGATCTTATCCTTCCAAGGCATTTAGGCTGTCATGAGAATAATACCATTAGACATTCAAATAAAAAGTTTCTACAGTATATTTAAATTAAGCATACTGCATTACAAGTTAAGCAAATATGACAATAGTGGATTACATACATTCATTCATAAATAATAATAATAATAATAATAATAATAATAATAAAAGGTACTGGTTTAGGTTTATCTTAAATTTAAAATTAAAGAAAGTATTGTCTTTTGGTTTTACTGCCAGTAACATTTTTGATGCTGTGGAATATTGTACAAAATGTATTTTCAAGAATTGTTTATTTGGACTTGATCTTCCTCATTGGAACTTTGGAAAGGACCATGTTCCTGAATGATGATGGTTAGCACAGATTATAATTTGATGCTTGACGAGGAGCTACTATTGCACCTTTACAGACTGTGTTTCGGTCTATTGCAAGCAACTGCTGCCTATCAAAAAAAAAAGGCATATATAACATAGAAAAACCCAGAATGAACTTCAACAGATATGCAAATATGCTTTGATAGGAAACAGTTTTCAGCTTCTTTTGTCTTGTTTTTCACTTCTCTTTTTCTTTACTCCATGCTGCAGTGTTGGCTCATGGATAGCTAGATGCAAAATGAGACTGACATGTTGGACACATGGATATCAAGGATGTGGTTTCCTTAGCAACAGTAACCACATAAAAGGTCTCAGAACTTACTCATGGGACCTTTCAGTTTTTCATATGAAATGAATACTGGTGGTGAATATGATTGGTTCAATAGTACAGCCAAGGTATCACAGAACTATAACATAATAAAGTATTACACCCTTCTGT